>CM062294.1:232737042-233450454 GCA_031216915.1 Pictodentalium vernedei
CGTACATTTGAGGCCCTATTTGGGGGATCTCATCGGGGAACCTCATGTGACGTCATAGTCACGTGGCGTAGTGGCGCCATGTTGTATTGTCATGGTAACCTGAGCGGCCATTGTTGTGACGTCATCCCCATAGTGATACGTGATGTGAGTGCGCGTACGCAGCACGTGTTGTTAGGGTGATACGTGTTTCCGTCGTCCATTTTGTATACTGGAGGCCGCCATCTTGGTTTCCATGGTAGCACGTAATTGCTATGTTAACCCAGTTTTTCTGCAATAAGACGGGGTATGTTCGGAGGGTGTGTTCGATTGTAGAAGAGTAAATCTAATTACCACAAACAACCCGACAATCCTTCCAAATCACCAAAATCCATCCCAACTTTTACTATTTCGAATTCTTCCAGAATTTTCTGCTTCTATCTATATATGCAATAGTTATCGTCTATCTGGCCAAGTTCCTTTATTCTAGAGTATACTCCAGTAGCGTAGAAAAGCCTATTAGTTGGAACAGTTTACCTTATTATTACTATAATTAGCTATTCTGGTCTATTCTTGTTAGTTCTGACCCTATTCCAAGTACTCTTGTTGTTTCATATATCTAGATCCTTTATATAGATTATAACCAACCAATCAGATTGCTTGATTTCCCATAATCTGTATGCAGAGTTATCTCCCTTCTGTACAACAAAAGCCTATATCATTCCCAAAGCCAATAAGCGATCGAGCAGTTACTGAAAAGTCACTGCTCGAACGACTCTAAGTCCATCGAGCAAATGAGCCTTAGAGCAATTGCTCGATCGAGTGACTCCTCATATTGCTCAAACGACTCGAATCCCATCGAGCATATGAGCCAACGAGCAATTGCTCGATCGAGTGACTCCTCGAACGACTCTTCGACTGATTTCAGTATTTGAGGATACCTATGGCCCAGGTATTGTATTATTTGAGGATACCTATCGAGGATACCTTTTAGAGGATACTTATCTGAGGATACTATTACCTGTACCACAAGACATACCTATCCCAAATATCCCTTATAAGCCATCGAGCAGTTACTGAAAAGTCATTGCTCGAACGACTCGAATCCCATCGAGCAAATGAGCCAACGAGCAATTGCTCGTTCGAGTGACTCCTCGAACGACTCTTCGACTCATTTCGGTATTTGAGGATACCTATGACATGGCTACGTATCAGTTGGGGATACTTTTTGAGAATACTAAATTGAGGATACCTATGGCCCCGTATTGTTGGAGGATACCTGTTGTAGAAACCTTACACCTGTGTACTTCTGTTATTCTGCCCCATATCTCATCCATTACTTCCTAGCTATACCTATCTCAGTCGTGACTATAACATTGATCAATGTTCAATCAGAATTTCCCTGTATACATATAAGGCATTCCGTTATTGAGATTCCTAACCGAGTCCGTAAAATTTGGATTCCGTGTTTTAACATCAACACTCGAGGGTATTCCCCTTCCCTATTGGAAGAATTCAGTTCAATTGGGTGATAATACCTTCATTGGGATTACAGTTCAAAAATTCATTCAGTTAAAATTTATTAAGTTTAAAAATACATTCAGTTCAAAGGGTGTTAATTATATATACATTCATTAGGGTTATAGTTCATTCAAACAGTTCAAAGGGTTAACACTGGATTATATTTAGGGTTACAGTTCAAAACGTTGTTGGGTTCATTCAGATCTGTTCAGTCTGTCCAACTAGTTCGATCAATCCGACTAGTTTGACATTCTTCCACTTTGTTATGTTTACTTCGATCTTGGTTCTTTTGGATCTTCGTTCACTATTTTATGTTCATTTCACTTCGATAACTTCATTGGGTCAGTTCGATATTCTTCAATTCGTTATGTTCACTTCGATCTTGGTTCAGTTGCATCTGTACTTAATTGTTTTGTAGTGGTTGGTTGTTTCTGTTCAGAGTCTTGTAGTCATTGGGTGTTATCAATCCCTTTCCATACCCTCGAGTGTTGATGCCAAAACACGGAATCCAAATTTTACGGACTCGGCTAGGAATCTCAATAACGGAATGCCTTATATGTATACAGGGAAATTCTGATTCAACCTTGATCAATGTTATAGTCGCGACTGAGATAGGTATAGCTAGGAAGTAATGGATGAGATATGGGACAGAATAACAGAAGTACACAGGTGTAAGGTTTCTACAACAGGTATCCTCCAACAATACCGGGCCATAGGTATCCTCAATTTAGTATCCTCAAAAAGTATCCTCAACTGATACGTAGCCATGTCATAGATATCCTCAAATACTGAAATGAGTCGTTCGAGGAGTCACTCGAACGAGCAATTGCTCGTTGGCTCATTTGCTCGATGGGATTCGAGTCGTTTGAGCAATATGAGGAGTCACTCAATCGAGCAATTGCTCTGAGGCCCATTTGCTCGAAGGGCTTAGAGTCGTTCGAGCAATGACTTTTCTGTAACTGCTCGATCGCTTATTGGCTTTGGGAATGATATAGGCTTTTGTTGTACAGAAGGGAGATAACTCTGCATACAGATTATGAGAAATCAAGCAATCTGATTGGTTGGTTATAATCTATATAAAGGATCTAGATATATGAAACAACAAGAGTACTTGGTACTTGGAATAGGGTCAGAACTAACAAGAATAGACCAGAATAGCGAATTATAGTAATAATAAGGTGAACTGTTCCAACTAATAGACTCTTCTACGCTACTGAAGTATACTCTAGAACAAAGGAACATGGCCAGATAGACGATAACTATTGCATATATAGATAGAAGCAGAGAATTCTGGAAGAATTCGAAATAGTAAAAGTTGGGATGAATTTTGGTGATATGGAAGGATTATCGGATTGTTTGTGGTAATTAGATTTACTCTTCTACAATCGGACACACCCTCCGAACATACCCCGTCTTATTGCAGAAAAATTGGGTAACATAGCAATCACGTGCTACCATAGAAACCAAGAGGCGGCCTCCAGTATACAAAATGGACGACGGAAACATGTATCACCCTAACAACACGCGCTGCGCATGCGCACTCACACCACGTATCACTATGGGGATGACGTCACAACATGGCCGCTCACGCGGGTTACCATGACAACACAACATGGCGCCACTACGTCACGTGACTATGACGTCACATGAGATCCCCCGATGAGATCCCCCAAATATGGCCTTAAATGTACCAGACATACTACTCACGAGAGGATTTTAATGTTTTGTAAATTTGAAGTCGGCCCCTATTAGAACTCGGCCCAATCAATTTCGGGGAAGGATGCCCACGAGAGAAGTCGGTTTTTTTATGCTTTGTAAATTTGAAGTCGGCCCCTATGAGGAGTCAGCCCAAACAATTTCGGGGAAGGATGCCCACAAGAGAAGTCGGTCCCCAAAACTACAGGACAGGGGCTTAATAACTAAAAAAATATTGGTGTGTGGGGGGGGGGGGGTGGGGTGGATATCAGAGCGCATCCAAAGGAAGTGCCAATTATGCTGAAATGATGATCGAGAGGGGTTGTTAAGAACTTAAAAAATATGGGGGGGGGGGGGTCCGAATGGATCAGATACCATATTGCACAATTCTGACGGGGGCCAGGTGCGCCGAAAACGTCGACAGGGCGGGGCAGGGTGGAAATTACAAGAGCCTTTGGATCAGATATCATATTGCACAATTCTGTGACTGGGCCAGGTGCGCTGGAACGTCGTCAGGGCGGGAGCGGGGGCAAAATTTCAAGAGCCGCAGGCCCTTGCCGAGGACACGGGCTCGGGAGAGCACGAAAGGATTTCAATGCTTTGTAAATTTAAAGTCAGCCCCCATGAAAAAAAGTCGACCCAAACAGTTTCTGGGAAGGATGCCCGCGAGATAAGTCGGTCCCAGAAACTACAGGACATGGGCTTAACAACTTAAAAAAATATTGGGTGGGGGTGGGGGGGGGGATCAGGGCGGATACAACGTAATTGCCAATTATGCTGAAATTATGATCGAGATGGGTTGTTACCAACTTAAAAAATATTGGGGGGGGGGAAGAAGGGTGGGGATCAGAGCGGATCCAAAGGAAGTGCCAGTTATGATGAAATGATCGGCAAAAAAATGTTAGGGTAACTGGTTAATTGCCCCGCAGTTTGTTAGGGCAACGGGGCAATTGCACCCATAGCCCCGCTGTTCCGGCGCCCCTGGACTTACTATGTCCGACTACAAAAAAAAATTATGTACAAGGCCGAAACGTTCCGGGCCGATTGTCGACGAGCTCGTTCCAATGAGGGGTCACATGATATAGTTTTGCTGTAATTTTCAGAAAAAATAATATTTTTTCAACTGCTGAATTTGCATATTACGCGGCGTAAAGGGTTAATCCGTAACCCAGTCCCTAAAAAAATCCCATACAATTTCGTGTTCTCCCCTCTAATACGTTTCAATTCCGCCTCGCGGCCCTCGCCTTTCCATATCTCTATCTCTGTGTGAATTATGATCGGGCGAGATTGCTTTAGGAGATTTTCACTAGTAATGTCTCCACGGCAATTATTGGGTCACTGCAATGACAGCACTCGCTTCGAGTGATATATTTTCTTTTGAGAAACATCACATTTGTTTTTTACAATATACACGATTTGTGAGACAAAAAGCGTATTAGTTGTTACTGTGTTAAAATCTTTTTGTATGAAAAATGCAACTATTTTAAAGGCCACGTTCGAAGGAAAAAAAGCGATTGCTATTTTTATCTCGGTTTTTAAAAGGCTTTCTGCGTTACTCGGGTCATTGTCAAGTTTGTCATGTATGGCGGCTTATTAGCGCCACATAATTTTTAATTATCAAAATTACAGTTACAATTTTGTAAGTTGTAGCTACAATTTACTAAATTGTACCATCAGTTCAGCAACATTATACCTACAATTTACTAAATTGAACCTGTAGCTACAATTCAGCATCTTCACTCTCATTTGCCAAGCTAACTTGTAGCAGCAAATTAACAAAAAACAATCAGGGGCACGGGAACGTTCTTTTGCGCGTGTATATTGGGGCGATAATTGCCCAGATCATGCAGTATTGAATTATCAACTCGATTCAAATGACTTGGAAAACAAACAAAAAATGGAATTGTATATATATAGTGGATCCACTAATATGCGGAATTTGTTGTTCAACTGTGATTCACAGCATTCAATGTTTCAATTTTCGTGTTGTGTTATGCGACCTCCAAAGTTAGAAATACTTTTTTAAAACCTTTTTTGTTATGTTCCATCCACCCTCGATTACATTAGACGAGATGTCTGCGTGAATATTTTCTCCCAATTCGCGATATGCCTGTAGCCTTCCTTTGGGCTTTTTGCTTTATTTATTTTATGTGGACGGGTGGGGTAGTATTTCCAAGTTTTTTTTTTCGAATGGAGATCTTAACCCCAAGGTGGAGCCACCCTCCCCCTCTCGTTCAATAAGCTTGAAGTTATTTAAAAAACTAATTCGAAAACCACAAACCACAACTGACAGCGATTCCTCTCAAACACACCTCGGGCTTCTCCCAAGTTGAGTTTAGTACCGGAAAAAAGCTGGGGGGGGGGGGGGGGCGGGTAGGGGGAGAAGTGTGTGTGTGTGAGGAGGGTGCCTTTTAACTATTTTTAAAGGAACCCCGGAACCCCATATATATTGTGCATATATTAACATCATAGCCTTGACCCCTGTTCAATAAACAGGAAATTATTTTAAATAAATGTCTTGTGATAACCAGTCACAAAGCTTTGAGATGCGGTATTCACTTTCTTTTAGCGAGAGGGATTCTACTTTGTTCACAAAATGTTTTTTGTTTATGTTGTAATACGAAAAGATTGCATGATATAAGCAGAGAATGAGTGTTTTCGTGGGCCTTTTATCGCGCGCTTGTGCTTGCACAAAACTTTTCTTGTCATATTCTCGTTCGCAAAAATTACAAATATTGTCGTGAGTCAAGTGAACAAATTCTATATTTAGAGTCAAATCCACACAGAATCTGATCTCAGTTTGTTCTAGAAATAGCAGTTAACTGTTCTACTTATTGTGTGTAGGCTGGTTTGTTCTAGTTACATCCACTAAATAGACACAATCTCACAAAAATGACCGGTACTCGCGTGTAATTTTTCAGTTTTCGACGTTTCAGCTTGGTGAGTCTCGCCGGACAGCTCACAATTTCCGTTTCAGCCGAATATCCACTTCTACCCTGTGATACCACAAAACGTGCATCGCTCAGAAGAGCTAGCATTACGGGAATGAAACACTCTTTGACACGAGAACACTCCTGGCTCTCCAGTCAATCCTACCATGACCGCAACAGAATTTTTTTATTACGAAAGCAGCAGCATTGCATGGATTCTTCGTAATTGGTGTCACCCTTAATTTGGTGCCCTTTATAACATTTTCTGTAAAATAAGAGGGACGGCTTATCGGCCGTACACGAAGCTAGAACGTTTTATCCATCGGGCGGTTATTTTTAAAATATTCTAAACTGTTACGTGCAAATTAGATTGACAATCTAAAAAAAATAACTTCCAAAAATTCTTCTACATTATACATGTAATATCGTACTCAATGGGGTGCCACAATAAGACTTGTTCCAGGAGTGTAACGAAGATAACCGACTGATGGTGTAAACCTGACTATGATGACTCAAATCTCGACTGACTAATATTCCAACTACATCATCAAGGCATGTTTTCGGTCTGTGTGTGTGGGGAGAGGGGGGGGGGGGTGAATAATATACTATTCAAAAAATTCATTTTTCAGACTTTTTTTCTGTTTACGTCCTTAAAAAACGCTTTCGGATGTTCTATACATAGTGACGTATACATATTGTAACAAAGCGTTCGCTTGTATACTGCAGTTACAGATTTTGTAGAGAGATACCCGATATACGCTGTACTGTATTCGGATAATTAAGGCTTCAGTACATATACTATTCAAAATGTAGGGGATATTTGAAAAAGTGAGATATATGATAAAATACATTTATATTTTCATCAAAAAGACAGTTGAGGCATTGCACTGTGACATCTGGTGAATGATTTCAGCGACAGTTGGATGCCTGACAAGCACACATTCCATGCACTGAGCTGTAGAAGACATGGACGGTCAGACAGAGAATTTACCACATTCAGTCCAAGACCTTAATACTTTGTAAATCCTCCTCGGTCCGCGAGACTAGCGCCTATCCGACGTGGCATACTCCTCACCAAACGTCCAATATCAGCTTGACTGATGTTATTCTATTCTTCGTGCAGTGCAGAGGTGAGTTCCTGCACATTGGTAGGATACTGTTGGCGTTGTCGTAGGCGCCCCCCAAACATATCCCAGACGTGCACGATTGGTGGAAGGTCTGGACTTAGTGCTGGCCAATGCAGTATAGTTGTGTTCTGCTCCTGGATGAACTCTGCAGCTACACGGGCCTTGTGTGCTCTTGCATTGTCATCTTGGCAAATGAATCGACGGCCGTGACGTCGCGCAAATGGCGCCACATGAGCTTCTAACATGTTGTCACGGCAGTACTGCCCTGTGACACGCCCTTGAATGACATGTAATGCTGTTCTGCTTGTCATGGTTATGCCCCCCCCCCCCCCCCCCACACACACACACGCACACCATAAGCGATCCACCACCAAAACGATCGTGCTGTCTAATAGTCACGTCGTGGCATCGTTCGTCCCGTCGCCGCCGCCGTCGCCGCCGTCACACTCTCTTTCGCTTGTCGTGGAAGTCGAGAGTGAACCTCGATTCGTAGGAAAACATGACGTTACTCCACCGACGATTGTCCTAGCGCTGTCGAGCTCCACACCAATTACGCCTTGCTGCGATGTGACGTTCAGTAAAACGTGGAGTTATTCGAGGTCGTCGAGTGTACAAATTCAGCTGTGTTTGTGATTTCGGATAGTCTGATAGCACATGTGTCGCTCGGTGCAGCAGCTGTCCAATTTCTGAGGCACTTTGATGACGGTTATGTAATGCTGTGGTTCGGGTGAAACGATCCTGGTTAGCAGTTGTCGCCCTTGGACGGCCTGAGCGACATCTGTTATCAACATTGCCTGTCTGACGGTAGCATGAGCACAACCTGCTAATCACCGATGTGAGTAACGTTGAGAATCTGAGCCACTGCAGTCTGTCTGTTGCCAGCTTCCAACATGTCATCGGAACGTAAACGTTCGTCACGTGTCACTCTTCGCATATCTCAATAGTTACGTTTCGACCAGAACCTCTTGCTCATCGAGTTTATACCGAGAAAAGAAGGATGAGACCTCCGAAAAAGCCCCTCCAATACAAATGAAAATTTCAAAACGTACCCCACAGACATGACATTAAAGCAGGGCTCGTGCGAAAACCCTACACGAAGTTTTCTTGGTCCGGTGACAGTCATGATCCACACTAAACATTGGTAACATATTGATGTGTCCAATCACGCGTATCCAATACCATTTTCCGAAAATATCAACATCGGTTTGGATATCCCCTACTTTTTTGAATAGCTGCGCATGCTATTGGTGGGGAGTACGCAAAATATTATTTTAGATTTTGTGACCTCCTTTATGTCTGTATGACCCGAAATACCCGGCAAACCAGGAAGAACAGGAAAGAATAAAATTGTATTAAACGCCTTTAACATTTCTTTGTCTTGTTACAATATATGGGAGGAGGGGGTGGGGGAGGGGCCTCTCCAATAAATTGAAACAAGACAAATCTATACTGACTAAATAAGTTTACATCAAAGAAAATATGAAGCCCATCGATAGAATATGAAGCCTTCACGTTGTGGTGCCAGTACTTGAGGAGGATAAAGCACAAATATGAGCTTTCAACACTCATTTAGTTAAGGTGTGATCGGGTGGGACCGAAACTCACCCCATATCACGCCTTGGACAGACGTACCCATGAGTGCCATATTTTAGTCCCGTTTTTCGATAAATTTGGGGATGCATAAGGAACAAAGGCAAACAGAAACGCAGGGAGCGGAGCTCTTGCTTTTGTGCAGTACTGTGGTCATAAAGGTGCGTTACACGTGTCCTCGTATTGTTGAGATCGCGATCCCTTAGCGACACAACAACCCAGTGTCTAAAGACTGCAAAAACATGTTTGGCGAAATCAAGACTGGATCAAGAAAAGTGAATAAAAATAGCATCTGAGATTCAATGTTCTGGCATTTCGCTTTCGTTAAGTGAGATTCTATATTCTTGTTTGGGGTAAGCGGGTAGATAATTTCGGCTTGATCGTTACCCAGTCGAAATTCTCTTTTCACTTCCTTCGCCATAGTACTTACTAATTGTTAGATAAAACTTGACTCAGTCATGATATAGAGAGTAATAGCTTGACTGGACTGGTTGCGTGAAATAATTCATGAGAGTTGAGGGACGTTGCACAAACACGAGTGCGCGAATGCGCACGAGTGTTTTACAATATAGTCCCTCGCCTTGAATGAATTATTTCACGTAACCAGTCCAGTCAAGCGATTACTCTGTTTATTATTTTTCATTATTAACGATAATTATATTATTTAACCCTTTACCTAACGTAACGGCCAAAACGGCCGGCGCTATTCTCAAAACTCGCCAATTAATTTTCATTATTTTTCATTTTTTGTCTCTAAAACATCGGTTATGACCGCTCATTGGAAAGAGCTCGTCGACAAAAAATGAAAATAATAGTTATTCAAGAATTTTTTTTGCAAGTGTCGTCTGTTTTCGTGTTAGGTAAAGGGTAAAAAAAAGCAAAAAAAACAATGAAGTCCCCATTACACCCACGGCAAAGCGTCTTCGTTTGCGCGCACAGATACACGACACAACTGTTGATTGCATAATTCATTTGTGAAGTTATCGTTTATAATCAAACCTAGAAATCGTAGTAAATCACACTTTGGAATGTAATAATGTAAAAATAATTTGGACTTGGAAGTGGGAACATTCTTTTCGGAGCCTGGCGCCAAACCCAAACTTATCTGGCGACATAGCCAGAGAGGGGTTCATACCCTGATGTTTCTTGGGTAATTTTGCTATAGTATTCTTTCACCTTTCGGGGTATCTAAGTCTCTATAAGTACTGAAAGTTGTTTTCATTCGCTGGGGAAGTCAAACAATCTTCACCTATGAAGACACTCTTAACCAGCCCGGCATCAGATGAAGTGGGGAGGTGAAAATATTTTTCTGATGAAAAATATTTTGTCCACCCACTTCATTTACATTGGTTTCTCCCCTGAGTTTATTTAGTTTTTAGTTTCCGGTTGATCTGTCCGATAGGAACAAAAGATTAACGACTGGCGGATGTGGTGAAGAGAAAAAACAATACGAGTATCACAAGAATATGCACTTTAATAAAACAGTTAGAAAACAAAAACGTGTAATTTTATTAGAATCAAAACGCAAGCAACATCACCAAGACAACAAAACCGAATATAACTAAAATCTCAGAGATATGTTATATTGTGGAAAAGAGAGGACATAAAACTTTCGACAACAATTGGCTATTCAAAGCATCGCCACCGGCCACAAGAAGCACGCGGTGATACCAAGCAGCGAAAATATTTGTTGGAAAATGTTGATACCCCATATTAACTGTTTTTTCTTCATCTTATTGCCAAATGAAACAAAATGCTGCGCTTTGATTGGCTGAGAGGTACGGGGAAACTTGCAATCCACAGTAGCATTTTTTACACAGTGGGTTACCACGGTGTAAAAACAAGAATACTCAATAGCAGGCTATATGGCTTAAAAAAGTACCCGTTTTTAATTATTAATTTATACCTTCTGCTTGTTTACGTTAGAACAAAAATACAAATACAGGAAATTTAATATTTTTGTGCAATAAAATATTACAGATATGGATGTTATATGATATCCATGATTGTTTTGTTTTTTTTTTAAGAAACTTACAAAGTACAAATGTTCTGTCAGTTTTTGACCATAATGTACGGTAAAGTATTAAGTACACCAACATTCTTGGAAATAAATCCGTTATCCCTTGTGTTTTCCATAGTGTATGGGAGTTTACACCGGTATGGGAACTCATACACCCTTCGGCTTCGCCTCATGGTGTATGAGTTCCCAAACTGGCGTAAATTCCCGTACACCCTGGAAAACACAATGATAACCAATATTATCCCAGCACAAGCAGGGTTAGCATTGGTTGAGGGTGGGTATATTAGTTGGCGACAAGTGCTCCAGCGACATGTAGTACGCCTTAGTACATAGTACACAGCCCCACCGTATCCGAGTTACTTGGAACACAACGCAGTTACCACCGGTCAGGGTCCACTGGTGGACGTTTCAATTTTAAGTTCAGTGTTCTAACCACTGAGCCACCGGGCTATTTATTTATTTATTTATTTATTTATTTATTTATTTATTTATTTATTTATTTATTTATTTATTTTTATTTATTTATTTATTTACACTTCCAATAAGCCAGGGCACCTCTACCTCATGTCGGACAGTTTTATGGGTGGAGGAAGCCGCAGTATCTGGAGAAAACCACCTGACAATGGCGAGCAACTGTCGGACTAACTCTACATAAGCATGGTTAGCATTGTTGAACACAAGTGCACCATCGACGTTCTGCACGCCTTAGTACACAGCGTCACGGTGGGCAATCGGGATTAACCCTTTACCTAACGACTCGCCCACATCCGCCCGCGTAATATGTATACTGAGCAGCTGAAAAATATTATTTTTCGAAAAATTTCAACAAAGCCATATCATGTGACCCCTCTTTGGAACGAGCTCGTTCCAAGGAGGGGTCACATGATATGTATTTTTTTTTTAATTTTTTGAAAACTTTAAAAAAATGATATTTAAAATAATAAATTTTGATATCGTCTGCGTCGGGTGAAGTGTTAAGTGCTTTACTCAAGGATACAACGCAGTTACCCCAGTGGGAGATAGAACCATGTACCTTTAGGTTTGAAGTCCATTTGCGTAACCAGTGAGCCACCGCGTTCCCCGAGCACTCATTAAACACGTTAATCATGTTCGTATTTTACTGATGACATCTACATCAGATTGTATTGAAAATAGGTGGGCTCATTTGCAACTGTATGATAGCTGCTTATATAAAAAGATGAGCTTGTGGCATCGTCTCTGATGGTAGTTGCCTTGGGTTTTGTTGAAGGTGTTTTTGTGTGATATAAAAAAGAATCTTTCCTATTTCAGTTGGACATCTCAAGCAAATCAAACATTCTATTCTTTCTCGGCCACCTCGTCTCTGCCTTCAATGCCGACATCAGTGATCTCGATGCCTGGTTGAACACGAAAATGGACAGTCAGACTACTTAACCCATTCAACACTGAATTCCGGAACGGGGCTGTTCAACAGAATGTTGTTCACAACATAATGAGCGAATGTATTTTGTACTTGCTGGGAGGTCCACTAACAATTTAATCCCTCTCCTTATTGGGATCTGTGATTAAATTATTGCTGAATCTCCTCACTATTTCTTCTAGCTGTTTATCACTATGACACCCATTTTCTTTTGTGTAACATTTACGTACCCTGGTTTAAAATGTTAACAGGCTGACAAAGAGGGGACCCCCCCCCCCCCCCTTCCACGACCCAGCTTTTAAATACAGAAATCTCAATTAATAGAAGATCCGTGTTTTTTTTTTTAGTTTGTTATTTGAATTTTTGGGGGTTTTGGGGTTCAACTTTCTTTTTATCGAGGTTTAACCCTTTAAACAACCTGAGAAGCAGACGACCCTTGCAAACAAAATTCTTGAATAACTAATTTTTTTAATTTTTGTGTCTCAAACACATAGGTTGTGAGCTCGTTCCAAAGAGGGGTCATAACCTATGTTTTTGAGACAAAAATTGAAAAAATAATGAAAATTAATTGGCGATTTCTGTGACTAGCGCAGACCGGTATTGGCCGTTACGTTGGGTAAAGGTTTAACGACACTTTCGATAGCCAGGGTCACCTCGGTTTCGTGAAGATCGATGTGTCGATCTTGCTGTCTCGTCATATAAAATATTTGAAGTTCTATATGACTCCTGCCAGCAAAATAAAAGCAGATTTTTCCAAAGTTATTGAAACCCAACATTTTAATTTACTTTTCATGATAACTTGGGCGTCTGCTCGTAACTGCAACGAGAATCTCACAGGCTCTGGCATTAACGCTGTGGCGGTAGAAAAACAGAATGTTATTTTATCCTATAGAAATGGTTTTCCCTCGGGGTTGTCGAGAATAGTATCGTGCTCACGTGATGAATTGAATTAATTATTCATCAGCTTGTTAAATCCGTCAATTATAAACCAAAAGAAAAAAGTGAGCACAAATTCTTGCAGTCATGGAGGATTCTTCTATATTTAATCCAGCAGGTTAGTGGACAGCAACAATTGAATTCAAAACGGATATTATAATGTTCAGCAAATATTAATTTTATTAAAATAAATCATGGGTGTATTTATTTGCCGGATTGAGTGCCTGTCGAATGTATGCACCGGTAATTACATAGGGGAGAGAACTCCACAATTCTCGGCAATCCTTTGTCGAATTGTTGACTTGAAGAGGAAGATTATTTCGCTTATATAAATTCTTTCGCTTACATAAATTCACACAAGGAGTAAGTAGTATAAATAAGTATGGAGGTTCCGACATGCGTACTGAGGTGAAAATAAGATAAAAGGTACAGATGAAGCACGCATCTCTCAAAAGCAGTGAAATAAATAAATAGATTCACTAAGTATTGAAGAAATGATTTCAGTGTAAATTCAAAGGGCAATCAGTAAAAACTGTTCTTAGCGAACGCTCCCAACAGACAGGCCAGCAACAAGGAAATCTGAACTGTTACGGCAGCACCTGTAAAGAAATTAAAATAAGTTTAAAGTAATTCTTAAACGAAACAACGCCTATAATGATTGAAAATGTCGATGAAAACAGAATATGCATTACATATTCAAAGTTACAGCTTTGTGGTCGCGAAAGTGGACAGAGCATTTCGATGGAATCGCGACTGGGTCCGCTTTCTAGCCACAAAAACATCAATTCTCACCCGTCAGAATAGAAATGCGAAAACACTGAATCTGAGATGTTATTTGTTTTTGTTGTTCGTGATCCGGTCATGATTACGCATTATTTTATTAACTAATGGGTCCAATCGTTCCAGAACGAGAAGCCACACCAACGCGACGGAAAATTGCATTACATATTGACGGAGATAATCAAAGCTTGAATTTCCAACACGACGGAATCACACTTTTCCCATTTATGCAATAGATGGAAAGTAGACTCACTGGGGTTTAATTGTGTCATGAACCGATCGCGATTTGAACGAGACAAAATACCATGTTTATGATCACAGAACTGTGTGTAACTTTTTTTTATTTTATTTTTTTTTTTTTTTTTTTTGCAAAAAGATATAGTACATTTATTTTACACTAAACGATAGATTATCGAAGAAATTGCGGAAAGATAAAAATCGTATCTCCCACTGTGATAAAGATATAGAAATTTTGACTTTCACGGTATAAATCAAAATGGCGGCTTTCAAAGCATCGCTTCAAGGTGAATGCGAGTCAAATTATCACTGGAAATGATCTATTTGCTGTACAAACGTATAATGAGAAGAAAATCTAGTGTTTTTGAGTGGATACCGATCATTTCCAGCAATAATTCAACACGTATTCACCTTGAATTGATGCATGAAACCCGCTAGTCCAAACATGGCCTGGAAGTCCGTAATATAAGTTTTTTGTGTGGTACGTCCTTTCAAAGGATGTACCAAACCAAACACTTATATTACGGACTTTCGGGACGTACCAAACCAAACACTTATATTACGGACTTTCAGGACGTACCAAACCAAACACTTATATTACGACTTTCAGGATGTACCAAACCAAACACTTATATTACGGACTTTCAGGACGTACCAAACCAAACACTTATATTACGGACTTTCAGGATGTACCAAACCAAACACTTATATTACGGACTTTCAGGCCATGTTTGGTCTAGAAACCAGCCAACTTAATCAGATTGCAAGACGCTATGTGTTCCGAGTATTTATCTTACAATCAACATGTATTTTGTCTGTATTAACTCCGCAACTGTCGTGTATCCGACCCCCTGATAGAGATGTTTGTTTCAGGGGGTCGGATACAAGCACGTTCCTTTTGCGTGAGTTCCATTTTGTTTTCTTTTTCTTCATCCGTACGAATAAATAGTTCGTTATATATTCGTCTACATTCTTGACTTTTCCCCAACATATTGTAAGATAAAATGATTATTGCCATTATGTGGATGTCAAAATATGTATCCGAGTCTCGCTCCGTTCTCTAAGGGTAGACCACGACTCGTCTTCAACTCGTCACGATCTGCCCTTTAAACCCGAAACTCGACTCGGATGCATATTTTGTTCATCCACATAATGGTAATAATCTCTATCGATCAAATCACTTCCGCGTATCAATGATTCAATGCACTGTTTACTTTCATGCATCAATTCATGGTTGAAACGAGTGGAATTATCAGATTTTTATAAAAAAGCATATAATAAAAAGAAAATCTAGTGTTTTTGAGTGGATGCCAAAAATTATCTCTCTTGTGACCTAAATAAATGGTTATTTTCGCTCGCGCAAGCACTCGCGAAAATAAACATTTGTATCGGTCATTCATAACATAATTTTCGGTATCCCCTCAAAAAACACTACACTCTAAAATCGGTTGGGTTAAAAATCAACCCAAATCGACTGGGTTGAGTGAATATGAACCCAAAGTGGGTTCATATTCACTCAACCCAGTCGATTTGGGTTGATTTTTAACCCAACCGATTTAGAGTGTAGATATCCCTTTTTTACAATATACATCTGACATACATTCCGACATAGAATACAGAACAGATTACATTTTAACATAAGATGTAAACAGTATTTACAAAAAAAGGGAAACACGAGAGAAAGAGAGAGAGAGAGAGATTAAGGGAAGAACAGAGATCGAGAGGGAGTGAGTCATGAAATGTTATATTTGGAGGATTATTTTTCAGTTTGCTCTGAAGATGTGGAATTTGGTAAACATTAGAAGAAAGTTTATAAGATCGTTTTTCCGTAGAAAGCGGGAGACCAAAAATTACATTTTCCTTTGAGAGTTCTCATGGGTAGTTGAATATTTCTAATAGTTGTTGTTTGAATTCTTCCCAGAAAGATCTAATTGAGGTACAGTCCATAAAAATATGATCTATAGTTTCCTTATGGGTATTACAAAAAGAACATAAATCGGTTGTGGTAATACCCATTTTTTCAGTAGACTAATTGTGCCCAAAATCCTAGTGACAACACGGTATTGAAAGCATTTGTATTTCTTCTCAATACCACACCAAAAAGGAATGAAACAAGCCATTTCCCCTCTGTTTTTCCCAATGACTTCCCTAGAACAGTTTCCCACCTTGATTATAAAATTGTTGCTCTGATGTTGAGTTTATTGTTTGATATACATTTTTAGGTGTAATAAGGAGTTCTGATAATTGGTATGGAAAATCGGGTTTTGTTCCGTAAATAATTTTAAGTAGCTGGAAATGCATTTCTGGATCCAGGTGACAGTTATAATGTCATTTTCTATAAAAAGTTACTTTTAAATATATCAAATGTTAGCAGTTTCCCATTGTGATCTGGCATGTCATTTATAAAAAAAATCGTGATTTTTTCCAGCTTTATAGCTAACTTATTTACTATTACTTCTGTAAAATTAGTATTGTTCCAGATTAATACATTATAAACCTCTTTTTGAGAAGTTGGATTACGTTTTTGTACATACTTTACCCAGGAGTTTACAAAATCTTTCTAAAAAAGGGGATGAAATTTTTGTTTATTCTTTCAGTAAATTAGATTACTCCAAATACCCACCTATATTAAAATTCAAAAGATATTTACTCGCCATCTGGTTCCACTTTGATGTTTTACTCAAATATCTACGTATCTATGAAACTTTTAGATAAGTAATAAAAAACTGTATATCAACCACTTTTACACCACATTTTGAGTGGTTTTGAATAAAAAGTTTTCTTTTAATGCTTTCCCTCCCTCGCCAGATAAACTTCTAAAAACTAGCATTTAATTCTTTTATAAACTGGGCTGAATGTTGCATCCCCAGGAAAACCTTACTGAAGCTGTTTCTCCCTATACATTTCATTTGATTAAGAATTCCCTCCACTTTCACAATTAATTTATTTGTGTGGTTTCGGTAGACGCCTCTTCCCGTGATGTTTATATTTACCCCTAAATACACGCAGTCAAATGTCTCTCCCACACCAAGAATACAGAACTCTCCCACTCTCCACCTTCGAGGTGGTTCCACTTTACGACCCACGGGAATAACTTTGCTTTTGCTTTCATTTAATTCGAGTCTCCATTTGTTCCCATGTCTCCCAACAATTGCTAGCATTTTCTCTTGCCCCACTTCGCTTTCTGACACTAGTACCATATCATCTGCGACAATTAGCCCCGGAATCTTCAAGTCCCCAACTGCTACCCCCCTCGTCGCTGTACGGGAGTTCATCTCCTAAATCTTTGATGTACAGTGCAAAAAGAATTGGCGAAAGGGTGCACCCCCATTCTCAGACCTTCTTCCATAGGCACACGTTCAGTTATTATGTTACCCAGGGTAAGTTTATTTTGTACGTCTTTTTTATATAATGCTATCCGAATCCCCACAAGGTCACCTCCCAGTCCCAAGGCCCCTACCTCCCACCACATACCCTCCCTCCATACTCTACCATATGCCTTTCTCAGATCCAGGAAGGTCATAAACTCTTTTTTTCGTTTTGACTCTCGCAGATTCTATCATTTGAGATAGCGTGAAAAGATGGCTAGTTCCCCTTCCTGAATCCATTCTGGATTTATCCCAGAAATCCTTTCTCTTCGATCACATCCTCTAATCTCTGATACAAGACTTTAAAGAAAACCTTTCCAATGTTGCCGCTGGGTGGGCTGTGGGATTGTTTTTCCGTGATATAAGCATACTCCCTGTTTTACTGGGATTAAACTCAACCAACCACGTCTTAGCCCAGTCTTCTATCTTGGCAAGATCACGGTTGATTAATCTCGAAGCTTGCTCTGGATTCTCTACAATAAGATGTAATGAAGTGTCATCACGTAGGTGCGTCCGATCCTATCACAACTCGTTGATACCTATCTGAAAGGTACGATTTCAAGAACAAGAGTGACGCCAATTTTCATCAGCTTGTGAAATAAGACCAACATGCCATACCTTGTCGAAAGCCTTACTTGCATCACAGAACACCACCCTAACTTCTTTGCCTTCATCAAGTACTCGACTGAATTCATCGTAAATGCCAGTTAGTTGGAGAACAGTTGAATCACCTGGTGTAAAACCTGATTGGAATTGACAGAGGGCCGTGTTGTCAATCAGAAATTGCCACAAGCGTTTGAAAACACATTTGTCAAATAATTTACCTACACAGCTAATCATTGATATCGGACGATAATTCGTTACTGAATTTGAGGGCTGTTTTTAGTTTTTTTTTTAAATCGGGGAGACATTTGCTTTTTTCACAACGAGGGAAAGTAAGAGTTGTTCAAGAACACATTAAATAAAATTAAAACAGGCTGACACAGGGAGGATTTACATTCTTTAAGGAGGCGCGGACTTATACGATCAGGGCCAGACGCCTTAAACACCTTTAACGACTTCATTGCTTCCTATACTTCACTGCACTGGAGAGTGATAGTATCAAAAACTCGTGAAACCTGTGATAGTGAATCAGGAAGGGATGCTTTCGAATCATCAACTGTTGAGATAGAACAGACGTATTCATTGAACACGTCTGCTTTCTCAACACTTGTGGAATATACTTTATTTACATGGATAATAGCTGGACTTCCTACCGCTTTACTACTACTGATAAGTATTCTAGTGTCTTCTACCACAATGAAAAGGGGGTTTCGTAGCTATTTAGTGTGGTCTGAACTTTAGATAGATAAGACGCTTTGGTCTTCCTAATGGCTGTAACAACAATAGCATAAAGGATGAACTATAATAGTTCTTATCTGCAAGCCGAGAGGTCCTCGGTTCGAATCACCCCTGCGGCAACCGCGTTGTGTCCTTGGACAAGGTACTTCACCCCATTGCCCACGTGAGGGCACGGTGACGTTGTGTACTAAGGAGTACTGCACGTCGATGGTGCACCTGTCTTCAACCAATGCTAACCCTGCTTGTGTGGAATTGGTATGTTGGGAAGCTGACAGTTGCTCGCCGTTGCTCGGTGGTTTTCTCCGGGTACTCCGGCTTCCTCCACTCGTAAAACTGTCACGGTCATGGTTAGCCATTGTGCAGAAATATGTGACCTTAAACACCAATAAATAAATAAATAAATAAATAAATAAATAAATAAATAGTTCTAATGTTGCATGTTTGTGGACATGAAGTCGTGTAAAGAGTTTAATGACATGTTGTTGTTGTCCACCTAACCGTATACAATTTTGCTACGGACCATAGCACGTGCTACCCGAGAATGTCAAATTGAATGGGGGACCGACGATTTTCTTTGTGTTATTTTGTGCTAGAGAGCCTGGGTTATTGAGAAAACAAGCTAGTTTTTGTCTTCCAACAATTAAAAAATGCCAAGGTTAACTGAAATTCAGAGGTTGCGTATCATTGGTATATTTGAGGCTGAGATACCACCAGATGAGCTCGCTGCTGAGTTCGGGGCAACTGGATCTACTGCCGACTGACCGCGTTCAGGTCGACCAAGAGTGACGACCCCTGCGCAAGACCGACACATCAGGACGTCTCACTTGCGGGATCATTTCCTTCCAGCGACGAGGACAGCAGCAATTACTCCTGGTAGAACTAACAATGGAATCGGTACACAAACTGTCCGCAACAGACTTGCTGAACACGGCATCCGAAGTAGACGTCCCTACCACGGACCAGTCCTTACACAACGTCATCGTACCGTCAGAATGGAATGGGTAGGTCAGCGTGTTCGCTGGACTCAGCAGCGTTGGAAAACAGTTCTAGGGCAAGAGAGTATCGCCGACGAGGAGAACGGTTTTCTGATGCTTGCGTGCGGGAATGCGACCGTTTCTGCGGGGGTAGTGTAATGGTTTGAGCAGGATTTAACTGTAATAAAGTTGTGGTCACTATCCAACTCCTTTTTACACTCATCGTCCACTTCTATCTTTATCACATGCCTCCCTAAATCGATATCTGTGAGTATATAGTTGATTATTGTTCTTCTGTCCACTGTTTTCTGACCAATTCCTTGATATCGGACCTAAGTGTTGAGTAAATTGATTCAGTTAACCCAGGTCCCCCCCCCCCCCCCCCCCCACCACGCCGTACAGTACATATTCCCAATGGAAACACTTTTGGTTGTTTTAGATTAATCTTCACCCATAAAATATATTTGGATACCTCAGGGGGACTGATATCTGCCGAATCTGTGATAAACGACGGTTTTAAACCCTCTTTTATGTCTACCTCAACCGCCCTCCCCCCGCCTTTTTTCCAGACCTCCAGTTCGTCCTACCTTTATCCACACGTACCCACTTACTTGGTCCACCCGGTCCTCATGTCTAACCACGTCTCACGTAAGCCCATGACATCAAAATCCTCTCCCTCCATCAGTGTACCTATTTCATTTACTTTCCTGTGGAGACCCTGCATGTTGATGTACCCCCTTTCAGATTACAGGGATTCCTCTACCCCCCCCCCCCTATTGACTCTGTTGTTTCCAGGTGATAGCCTCGATAATCTCGTTCTCTCCACCTCGGTCCTGTTCACCCCCCCCCCCCCCCCCCCCATCCGTGTCCTCTCTTGCTTTTGCCTCTGCCTTCCCATCCCGCTCGTCTCCCAAAAGGCTCTGCTACCTGTATAATTTTTTCTCCCAACACTTGTCCCCACCCTGCTAAGGTGCAGCCCGTCTCGCCAGTACATGCTTCCCTTACCCCAAAACGTGTCACGGTGGTTAATAAAGGGTATATCCCAATCAGCAGAGTACTCCTCCAACTCATCACTCAATGCCACAATCACTGAGGTTCGCTCATCGCCGCCACCTAGGACGGGAAGGACCCCGGATAACACTCTCTTGGAATTCCTTCTGAGCAGTTTAGTATCTAAATCTCTGCACGTCTCCATCAGTTTCACTGATGTCCTCTCCCCCATGTTGTTGGATACCACTTGAACCTTCACTACCGGATCTGATCCTGACCTCGCCATAATTCCACCCACCGCGTCCCTCAAATCTTCGACCTTCACCTCAGGGAAGCACAAAACAGTCTGCTTTGTGCTGTCAGGACCACATTCAACAGTTTCTATTCCGCGTACAATGTTGCTTCCCGCTACAACTAACTTTATTCACATGTCCCCTTGCTTCTCTCCTATGTCCCCGTTAACACCTGCAACTTGCATTGTTTGATTGACATCCGTACTCTTCTTCCTTTTGGCTGTTCTTCTTGCCCTATCTTCACGATCAACACCATAACCCCCCCCCCCCCCCAACCTCCTGTCCAATGCCTCATCATCTTATCCAGATGCATCAGAATCTAAGCCACTAAATTCATTTTCTAAGCACGGCTTAGTAGCCTTAGTATCCCTACGCTCGTATTGACCTCCTGGCTCTACCCTCTCCTGACCTGGCTCTACTCTTCGAATTGTCCTACTAAACCTCCCCTCCTCACTTGTATCCTACACATTAAGCGTGCTCCTTACACCTTTCCTCCCTACCCGCTTCCTTTTTGAATCCACACCCATCTTCCGCCCACCCTCCACCCGCCACCTCACCATTAAAAGTAACTTTCATCGGGGTTACCCCAGTTATACCTGCGCTCTCCGGTCTCCCATTTTGCTCCGCAATTTCCCATTCGAACTCAACACACTTCTCTTATAACTGTAAGATATCCCTGCAATTCTGATACACCCCACTACTGTCCATTGGCCGACCAGCCCTGTACTTCACACTGCAAACCTCTGCCAACTCCACCTGCACCTCTGTCAACTATACAAGCATCTGCCGTCACCACCTGTACATCCTGACTCACCCCGGCCACTGGACCCCTAGCACCCCTCTACTAACCATACTTACATCCGTCTGGACACCAATAGTACACTTACCAACCATGTTTACACATACAATAATCACTAACCAAAAACCCCAAAACAACCGACACACGAAAACGAGCAACGCAAAATAAATCAATAAAATTTCCCGAAAACCAATGATCTAAACCTACTTTCTTTACCGTATATAAATCTCCAAAACACCCACAAAACTAAAAATATGTACTGAACCAAAATAACTAGATATTTATACGAATACTTGTAAACAGAACGGAAAATATTTCTCTCTTGTCTTCGTAAGTAGTGATCACAATCCCACCAGATAAAATTATAAGAAAATAGCATTTGATGCTTTTTATAAACTAAGCTGAATGATTTGGGAGGGTAAGAAACAGGTAAACTAGTTTAGAAATTGCTAGGGCTTTGACAATAGTAACCCTTCCCAAAAGAGTTAAAATTCGTTCAGACCAGTTGTGCAGAATTTTTGTATCTCCGATAATTTTTTCCCATTATTATGTTCGGTCATGAAATCCACATTATGATAGAAATCGACGCCTACCATTTTGAAATGGGTTGGGTTCCAGCGGGGTTTCCACCTATCGCATATCTGCTCGGTACAGTCCCTCTTGCTTCCTATGCACCGTTTCTGTCTTGTCATAATTTATTTTTAGGTCAGACATTATTTCAAATAAATGTAGTGATTACATGGTACTATCAAGGAATTTTTTTTTTTGGGGGGGGGGGGGGGGCGTGGTGCCATCCAGGAAGAGAAAAGTATCGTTGGCATACTGAGATATTTTTACTTGTATACCAATGCAACCCTGTAATCTCGACAATTAGCGTCGTAGCCACGAGATGACTGGGAAGGGACTCGCCTTCCATAACGTCCAACCCACCCTGCTCCGCCCTGTCTGTCGGAATTATCAAACATCCTACATATCAGCCAAGACAAAAATGTGGAATGATATCCCCATTCATGTCGGCGGACTTTAAAGAGGACAAAAATCATATCAATTTTAACCATTTACCTAACACGAAATGCATACGACACTAGCAAACAAAGTTAGAGAATAATTAATTGTTTGCGTCAAAAACATAGCTTATGACCCCTCATTGCTCGTTCCAAACAGGTGTCATAAGGTATGTTTTTGACGTAAAAAATTAAAACAATAATGAAAATTGAATGGCATTTTTTTGTGAATAGCGCTGGTCGGTTTTGAACGTTACGTTGAGTAAAGGGTTAAAACTTACAGTTATGGGGACAACGCTGCATTCCGTCGTTTTTTCTTACAACAAGAACGTGTATTTTTCACAAAACAAGTGAAGACGTCCAGACAAAATATTAATCTGTATGAGGGTTGCAATCGCGCGTGCAATCATTAGATTCAGAAAGAGAACGCCTTTTACCTCATCTCAGTTGGCAGAAAGTTATTGCACATGTCGAGGTCGACATTTTTGTTGACGTTAATTAAATAATAAATCATCAGCTCAGCGAAATGCATTAGACTAAATCATATTTTGCCATGATAATATTTTATGTGAGCCTATCATGTGTTAAACATGAAAAATAAATAAACACACAGCTGAAGTACTGGAAACTTCAGCGGTTATATTCCCGCTAGAACAAAGACTGGGTCTTACGTCATTCATAGGGCAATAACGCAATACCGTGACGTATTGATCTTCATTCATAAAATATCACTTCATAGACACTGACTGATTGTCAAACAGGCGCCGTTAAAAACTGTACCCAATCCGTCCATTTTGTGAACAAGTCAAGAAAGGTAGAAAAATTGTAAGATAAATTCAGGCTCGGTGGAACAGGGGGGGGGGGGGGGTAGCACCCCCCCCCCCCACAAACACACACACATTTCTTTTTTTGCAGAAAAAAAATCGTTATTTATCTGTCATCTCTCCTAAAAATCGGCATATCGGAAAAGACTCCGAAGAAAACTGTTGATGTAACTTTCATTTAACCGTGTTAGAAGTATTATATGACGTAGTAGTTCCCCTGTGTGTTAGAAAGAGATGACGTAATCAGCGTCTTCATTTACGTCGTTGTTCTCAGGCTGGAAAATAAATGTTTTTCGCCATTTTGACGTAACTCGATATGCTAGCATTGCAGACAGCCGTAAACAAAAACAGATTGGAAGTGAAAGGTGCTTCACCTGCCGAGCAGTACGTTCGCCTACATCAAGGCCTACTGCATCAAGTGATTTACCTGGAGAAAATCTCTCGGAAAAGTGGGATGAGGCGGAAATTTCGCGATCTCGGGCAACCATTGGACCAACAATAATTTCTCAGTGGCAAACCCAATTAACCAAGCCGATTGTTTCCTTTTCCAAAAAGACAGTTTGGAAAGCAACAACATTCATGTCAGCCACATTGGTTTGAAGAATATCCAAGACCCGATTATGATGAAAAACATGATTGTGTGACTTGTTTCACTTGTAAATCACAAATATCAAATCTCACGTCAGGGAAAAACAAGGAAAATACTTTTCTGACTGCAGGTTTTCGCAACTGGAAGAAAGCTCGTGACTCGTTTTCGGAGCATGAGAAACCAAAATGCCACACAAAAGCCATGACTTTCAAAATAACAGTGCCTACATGTGGTGATGTGCGTGAAATAATGAGTAGAGGAGAGTCGTCTCGTATGGAACTGAATCGTTAGTGTTTAATGAAAATAATAGAGACTTTACAATTCATGCAGTCCTGGTAATTCGTCCTTCTTTCCTCGACAAAAATATTGCTGTGGAAAACTAGTGCGTCTACGGCAATTGCTGTGAATCCAGTTCGATTGTGTAAAAATCATCAGGGGGCAGGGCATAGTCTCAATTGCCATGTATCTGTAGTATGCGGTGAAATGAAAACGTTCAAGTAATGTGAAAATAGTTCGAGATACTTCATAAACCATGTGAATGCTAAGAAAAAAAAGTAAAAACCTTGGAAGTAAGCAGACGACATGCTCCATATGTATAGATAGTACCTCTCTGCTTCTATGTTGATAACACCAGAATCTGACATCAGTTTCTGGAAAGCTCTGTGAGAGCTTTCCAGAAACTGATGTCAGATTCTGGTGTTATCAACATAGAAGTTGAACACATAGTTTCTATTGGTTATGCTACAACTTTAAATTGTAAGATTAGCAATACAGCGTAGTGCAACCCACATGGTTTGATTCCTTGTGTAACCTGGAAATTGTGCAATTTCTGCCACTACAAGGCTATCTCAAGAAGCCATCCTCGGCAGTATTTTTGCAGTGGATATTTTTCGTTTCCCCGGCATTTTCCTCGGCACTGCTGATTGCTGAATTACCAGGGTTGATTTATGGATCGTCAAGTGTTATCTCCTCGTTGCGACAGCGATGATGATGACTCTAACTTTATTCAACTACTAAAACTTCGCGGAAAAGATGTTCCCGACCCACTCGAGAGGATAACTAAAAAGGAAAAGAAATTTACTAGTCACGACATCCAGAATGAAATATTGGTAATCATGTCAAATCAGATTACACGCAAATTGTCCGAGAAGATACAAAATAATTTGTATTCTATAATTTGCGATGAGTATATAGACATTTCAAATAAAAAACAATTGTCATTTTGTTGATAACTATTTATGTGCATACGAAGATTTCATTGGATTTTACGAACTTGCTGACATCAAAACCGATACTATTGTTGCCGTTATCAAAGATGTTCTCTTACGCTTGCAGTTGTCTTTTCAGTCATGTTGGGGGCAGCGTTACAACGGCGCCAACAACATGCTCGGCCGAAAGACCGTTGTCGCGACGCAAACATATGAAATGCAGCCAAAAGCACATTATACCTACCGCCACTGCCACTCACTGAGTTTGTCTGTGAAAGATCCGACAGACGAATGCAAGACAATGTCCGATGTGATGGGTTTAGCAGGAGAGATAGCAATCCTCATTAAGTTTTTCTCCCAAGCGTGAGAGATTGTTGGAAGAGTTAAAGACCAGATGGTGAGAGAAGAAGAGGGTGAGGATTATATTGCATCCAGTGGCTTGACTGAGTTATCCACTACGAGATGGACTGTGAGAACGATATCATTTCAACGAATAATTGACAACTGTGCTCTTCTCATGAAACTGTGGAATGATTGTCTTACGAATGAAAATGCTTTAAATGTATTTGTATATAAATATATGCCTGTGCTGCAAATAAAGTCATATATATAAAAAGCTGACAACTAACGTTAAGGCAAGAATCATTGGTTGCCAAAGACAAATGCAAAGTTGTTCGATATTTTTTGGTTTGAATTTCGGCCGGCGTTTACATGCACACACTGATAATCCATCGAAAACACTTCAACACCAGCAAATGTCTGCTACAAGTGACAAACGACTGGCAACTGTAACTGTTCAAGAACTAGAAGGAATAAGAAATGATAAAGCATTTGCTTTGTTTTATGATACAATTTTGAAAAAAGTGAAAACATTCCCTTTGACCCGGAACTATCCTTGCCGCGGAAACGCCGAGCCCCAAACTATTCTGTGCTCCAATTTGTTGAGGGTTACAATATTGATAGTGGAGAATAACACCCAGACTCACCCCGAGCCCATTATCGTCAGATATACTTCCAAGCAATTGATGTGCTTGTCAACTCCATCAAAGAAAGATTCAACCAGCCAAGCTTTCAGGGATACGAACGCTTGGAATCTTTCCTCTTGAAAGCGCTAAGAGATGAAGATGTCAGCGCTGAATTGTCTTATCTTCAACAGATGTATTCATCGGACGTGGAGGTTGAACAACTAAAAGTAGAGATTGAAGTGTTCAACGTCATCATGAAAGACGAGAAGTCGGAATGTTTTGACGATATTTCCAAACATCAAACGTCACTGAAGTCGGAAGATCAAAACTTGTTCGAAAATATTGTTCAAATCGCAAACTTCTTATAATCAATCCATCTACTAGCCACAGCTGAAAGAACATTTTCTTTAGCTAGAAGACAGAAAACTTGGATGAGATCTACAATGACACCACCTCGCTTCACCGCCCTGGCAGTGTTGAGATTTCATAAGGAGGAAACAGACAACTTAGATCTAGTTTCTGTTGCAAATAACTTCGTTACAAATGAAAATAGACGCTCTCTCTTCGAACGTTCCAAATAAAATCTAAATGAATAATGAGAATTAAGGGAATGGAAATCATGTATTGGTCGTTAATTAAAATACAATATTTTGGAGATATTTGTGGTGATAAATTTTGAGAGATGCAAGATACCTAACTGTCCGTGAAAATACAAAATATATGCATCATAATCTGAATAAATTAGTACTCTAGCCAGAGATGTCGTACATGCTTCTTCAAGAAGCATGTGTGACAACTCTTGGTAGAGAGAGCCAGTTTACTCGAATCTATCGCCCCCTACCCAGAGTTGTCGTTCATGCTTCGGATGTACCAAGACATCTTTTTTCGCGAAACATGAACGACAACTCTGAGTAGTGAGTGGTAGATTTGAGGTTCTGGGAAAGGGCCGAAGATTTTAGCCTCCCCAACCAAACCCCAACTCTAAAGTACGTTCAGCCGGGCCTGGTTTAGCTAAAAAATGAGCTATTTTTCGAGGCCTTTGAACAGAAATGTAGCTTCCAGAAGTGAGGAAATGGCTGCTTCTAGGGTCCAAAAATCAAAGTTTTCTCACATTCGGCCGAACCATGATCGGTCATGTGTGACCGCCTATGACGCACGATTGCCTGTGTTTCAACCCCCCCTCCCCCCCCCCCCCCCCCCCACACACACACATTTTTAACTACGTTGCGCCATGAAAATGGTTTTAGCACCCGGTCGGTTACCGAGAAGTGTACTGAAGTTGAGCCTTCGTCTCTGAGCATATATTGGCGAGTCCATTATCATGAGCCAGTTCCGCCTTAACCACTGAAAGTCTCTTTTTTTCCTTTCCAGTCCAAATTCCAACAGTGGCCTATCGCAATTTCTCTCAGAATATCATCGCAATTTCTCAGGACGGTAACAAAATTTTAGAAAGTTTTTAATGAAGATTATATTCCTCAAATTCCAGCTGCACAAGCCGCCAAATCGCTCGCATCGTGGATCAAAAGCGAAACATGTAAAGACACTGTTCGCAATTTCAAATAACCTGAAATCGGTATCTGAAGTTTCAAGACTGGGTCACTTATTATTACGGAGCTGTACGTGTAAGAAGATCAGCCTTTTCAATGAAAACTGTTGAAAACGTTGAGGGTGATGCGTCCGACGACATTTACATCAAATCTCTGGTATTTGAAGTCGGATTTTCAAAATTATTTCAGTCTTGTGTTTGGAATGATAAAAAAGTCAACTAATTTTAAGTTTATCTTGAGAAATTTAATTTTGAGCCATCTGGCGACGTTCTCTAAGTTTTTACAGCTGTCGATTCGGGTTTTCCGAATGTATCAAGGCACAATAACGTGACACCGTGGATTTTTTTCTTGCATTTATACGTGATAATTGGTTCCTCTGCGTTTAATGGTTAATGTACAATCACCGTGAAATGGTCGTAATCCACGCGTGGGTAGTACTGTGTTTACCGGGTTATAAATCATCAAAAAATTAATTAATAAAGCACCGGCTTGTACCCGGTGTTTCATTAATTACATTTTTGATGATTGTTCCGATAATTAGAGTTTGCAATCAAATTTTATTGCGTCCGTGGAAATATTGTCCACCCCGTGGAACGTGACCAGTACACGGCTGCCGTACTCTATGGATGCAGGCCTGTCGCCAACTCATGTCATATCTGAAAAACCTGAATTTGACCTAAAAACGTCGAAAAAGATGGCAAATCGAAAAAACAAAAATAGCTAACTGCTAATTTTGTTGCTCTACAGCATACAACAATGCGTCCAAATCGGTCACTAGAACGTCCAAATTTCAAAATTCCTCCACCAGTGAACTTATTACGTCGGTCGAAAATGTATTGCACTTTTTGATATGAATTTTATTTTTACGTCGGTCGAAAATGTATTAAACTTTTGGAATTGGATTTTATGGTTGATTATATTTTCGAAATTTTAGAATCAAAAACCTTTTGCTTATATTAGAAATCGACATTCTTTAAAAAATACGTTTTTGAGAGAAAACGTCAAAATTATAACGTCATCAACAACAACGCTATAACCATTTGCTAGAACTGTCATCTAGCAAATAATGACAGAAGTTTTAAAGATGTAGCTAAGTTAGTTAAAAGTTATACGTGTCATAAATTCTCGTTTTTTTGTTAAAAAAGTGCAAAAAATTTAAAAAATTAAAAAAATGTCAAAATGGCGGTAAATCGAAAAAGATCAATAACACATATCTGCTATTTTGTTAGCCGTACAACGTACCAAGATGTGAAGAAAATCAGACAACCTTTCAATTTTTGGACATTGACCTACATGACGTCACGGGTCAATTTTATGTCTTAACTATTAAGAATTTCCCACGCAATTTTGCATTTGGGTTTCACGGTAGCATATTTTCCCAAAACATCGAGCATGAGCTCTCAATAGAAGAGTTGATATTATAAGTTCAGGAAAAAGACATTAATTCCATGCTGTTAGGATAAAGGCGAACATATGAAAATCTAAAAAAACGAGCACAAGACCTATTGTTTAAAAAATAGTCTGTGGAGTTTTACAACTCAATGTAAGTGAGTACGCTGTAATCCCTGTCTCCGTTTTTTGTCGCTTTGGGTTGAACATGCCAAAAATTGCTAAATTTTCATTAACGTAAAAACATCAAAAATGGAGATGCAACGAAAAAAACACAGATATCTGTTGTTGTTGTTGTTGTTGTTGTTTACAACATACACAAATTTCGTAAAAAACGGACGAATTTCTTTGTTGCAGATGTCACGGGTTACATCGACCATATCTGTTGATAATTCTCCTGGATGTCTAATGTTTTAGATATGGATGTATTGGAGAATATAATCCCAAAATTTCAGAAGGATGAGCGTAAAAATAGGGCTGAAAATAAAAGATTAAGCAAAAACTGAAAATTAACGATGTTTCAACTAAAAGTTGAAAATTGAAAATCCAAAAAGAGCTCCTTCAAGGGGAAGTAAATATCTAACATGTCGACTAAATTTTATACCTGTTGATCAGGAGGAAATTCCCTAAAAGTTTGTGTGAAAAAGAAAAAAAGCCAGAGTATCCGGAGAGAACCACTGAACAACTGCGAGCAACTGTTAGACTCCCCAACATATTAACTGCACACAAGCCACTAGCATTGGTAAAAGAAAAGTGCACCATCGACGCGCAGTACGCCTTAGTGTACAACGCCATCATACCCACACGTGGGTAGTTGGGATGAAGTATATTGACAAAGGACACAACGCGGTTGCCGCAGGCGAGATTCGAACCGAGGACCTTTCGGCTTGCACCCTGCATCTCAAATTATTGAGCCACCGTGCACCCATACCATTCTGACTAATGGGAACAATAGTTTGTGGTTTCGATATTCTTCTTGCCATTCTCAAATCGGCATTTGTGCTGGTGCCAGTTTCTGACTTGATAAATATTAGGTTATTACCACCGTGTGGGTTTCCGAGATGGTGTATTATTACCACTTTATCCCTTTACCCAACGAATCGGCAGCATCCGCCCGCGTAATTTGCAAATTGAGCAGTTGAAAAAATATTATGTTTCAAAAATTGTCAACAAAACCATATCATGTGACCCCTCGTTGGAACGAGCTCGACGAGCACGTTCCAACGAGGGGTCACATGATATGGTTTTGTTGAAATTTTTTGAAAAATTTAAAAAAAAATAAAAAAAAAACTTAGATGTTGATATCGTCTGCGTTGGGTAAAGGGTTAGCAGGCGTTCTCTAGTACATTATCATAGTTTAACAGGGCATCACAAGAACGTAACACTCAAATTCAAAAAGTGACTTGACGTGTCGGCTGTCAATGAGTGAAATTTTCATAAACAGCCCGGTACATCTCGTGATTTTTGTTTCTTGTTGTCGTCCACTCGGAAATGGAAATGGCTTCAACTTGTAGACAATGTGATTTTATTTGAATTATTAAATATGTAAAATGTCCAGTAAAGTGAATCCTATACGAACAAGCAGCTGTAAAAATGTAAGTAAGTCTGTATACATTTTAATCCTTTATTCTTGACTTAAAAGCTGTAAACATCGGGTCGGTTTTTAAGTTTTCTAACTTCGTTGCAATTGAAAGCCTACCAGTGCCGATCACGTAATGATCATGAGACATTATCATCTCGTCCCCGGAGTTACAATGTGTTCTATGTGCCGGTAGGCACATAGAACACATTGGAACTCAGGGGACGATCTGTCGAAATTGAAAACTTTAAAAATGTCATGTAGGATACAGAATCAAAACGTTCTCAGACTTCCGGTGGTAATAATAGTAATAACATGACTTTATCGAGCCTTGTGGTTTATTTTAACGGCCCAACAAGTGTGCATAACAGCCCTTCAGCTTATTAACGACCCTCGACTTCGTCTCGTGCCTTCTATAAGCTGTATGTCTGTTATTTACACCTATTGGGCCGTTAATAAACCACAATACCCTCCAAAGTCATGTTATTGTTATATTGAAGTCGAGACCTCGTCTTTGGGAATACATCTCGGAAACCCACTTGGTGGTTATAACCAATTTATCTTACAGTATCCCGCCCCCCACCCCACCTCCACCCATCTTGACTTCCTCGCATATATTTTGAAAGTGATTCGGCGTCTTGGAATTGATGTTATACGAAACAAAATCACGACGTCATGGAATTGAGTTCTCATGACGAAATCCTCATTCATTATTCTGCTTGTATTTACGCCGCTGAAGTTTATAGCAGTGTTTCAGCTGTGTGTTTCTTTGTTTTATTTTTCAGGTTTAAGTTTAGTAGCCCTATATAAAAATATCATCATGGCACAAAATGATCTAGTCTAAGTTATTGCATTGAGTTTGTTATTTATATTATTTAATTTCTGTTTTCAAAAACAATGGCCACTACATGTGTAATCAGTTTGGTCTCTACCCTCAGTACAGATATGTATTTCGTCTGGTGTTTTCTTGTATTGGAGGGGTGGGGGGGGGGGGGGGATTCGCTCTTATAAGATAAAATACCAAGAAAGAGACGTGGAACGTGATTAACCCTTTACCCAATCAATCGGCCACATCCGCATGTGTAATATGCAAATTCAGCAGCTGAAAAAATATTATTTTTCTAAATATTTTCAACAAAACCATATCATGTGACCCCTCTTTGGAACGAGCTTGTCGAGCTCGTTCCAGTGAGGGGTCACATGATATGGTTTCGTTGGAATCTTTGGAAAAAATTCAAAAAATGATATTTAAAATAATCAAACTTAATATCGTCTGCGTTGGGAAAGGGTTAACTGCCGATCTGCATAATTTTGATTACACGGTGTGAAGTCAGCGAATAATTCCTACCCAGATGTCAAGATTTTCTCTTTACCCCCGATTTTCAGAATCATGCATGTTGTCACAAATTCAAACTCCATGCTGTTTGGCATGTTGTCATTCCTGGCTTATATCGTCATGAAAATCGACTTGCGATAAAGTCATCTCCCTTGAAATTATTAGACGGACGAGGAAGGTCCAATAGAGAAGCATGTTTAGAGAACCCCTATGGCATCAATAAAAAATGAAGGTAAGTTTCCTTTTTGTTCACTTTAAGAAACGAAAAAGAACAAGAACAGACAGCCCTCGGAGCTGTCTGTGGTTTTCGCTTATTAAAAGTTACAAAAAGAAATATGGCTTTTTGGTCACCTAATTAAAAACCACTGAGTAATTGTCCACCTCTTTGCATGGCGAATGCGTCTTAAAAGTAATTTGTAAGTTCTTATTCTTCCCAGGATTACAAATTAGCAAATCCTATCCCCTATACTCTTATGATGATACAACTTCGCTAATATTTCGAAATTCCATTTTTCATATGAAATTCAAAAAACCCTCTGTGTTAAGTTTGCTGACTGCTATAGAAAATTAAGTGGAGCAAACTGTCCATTAAATCTCTTCCAATGACGAAAATTGCCAGCCGTGGCTTGCTCTAAAATTCACAATAACGGGCGTCGGCTGAGGTAAAGGATTCAAAAGTAATTTAGAATCCTTGTATGAGGTACAAACCTCGAGGAAATACACGGTATCCACAGCTCTAGCTCCAAACCTCCCCACCCCACCCCCTCTTTTCTATAGGATCCACAAGCAACCCGTCCTCCAAAAAGTCTTAAGAGAAACTAACTACTCGGAGTAAAACGTGATGATCCCATCTGTCAATTTTCGCGAGAGGCGGTCTTATAAAGAACCAGATAAATTATGGTACAATTAAAAATGTAGGTCTTCTATATTTCGGAACTATAAAACTGTGTTTGTCTAACTAACTTACTTCCTCCACACATTTTAGTGATCGCATCATTGTAACTGGTAAAAACAGTTTGGTACGTAGAATGAGTTGAGCAATCTCCCACAGCCTTTTTGTAGCAATCAAAGAAAGTTTTCGCTTTTCTGAAATAAATGAATAAATAAATTAAAGAGACACATAAAAAACTGGGTACGCAAAAACAATGTCGCAGAAAAAGATTATTTAATTTTGTAACCTTGTTCACTTTCCAGCGTATTTTCTTTTCCAACTGCTTTGGAACCGTCATTTGTTTGTTCCGGGCATAGTAATTATATATGGGAGCAGCGGGGTAAAGAGCATCCGACGGGAAATCCACCAACATCTTTTCAGTTGTTTTTACTATAGGAATTCCCATAGGTCTGCCCTCCATTCCAAAAGGTTTATCTTTAAAGGTGGTCCGTATAATCCTACGACGTTTGGCTCTATAGGTATCCAAATTTCCTGTTGGATTTCAACAGTAAATTTTGTCTCTCGTCCTCCAACATTGGGTAAAAGGCTACCCTATAGTACACTCTAAACTCCATTGGATTAAAAATCAACCCCGATCAATTGGGTTAACTGAATATGAACACAAATGGGTTCATATTCACTCAATCCAGTTGATTTGGGTTAATTTTGAACCGAACCGATTTTAGAGTATACATTATTGTCCCTATATCATCAACTGGGATGGGGAAACCATCTCTCAAAACTGAGGGGGAAATGTTCGAAACACGCGAGATGAAAGAGTAGACTCTTTCGTTTCCTTACTTTTGCTTTACAAAGCACAAGTACACAAAACAAAACGAAAAACTGATTGGTATGCGTTGTGGTCAAAACATCTGCTGCAGTTGATTTCTTTCAGTGTTGCAAATAGCATTAATCATATAATTATGCCCCCAAATAATTTTGATTCTCACATAATTTTTATTTTCAAATCAGAGAGTGGGAGTGGAGGGGGGGGGGGGTACTTTTATTTGTTACCGTCGGGACTATGAATTATAAGGAATATAGCCAGGGAGATCCACCACCGAGTGTCATATCTTATATAAGGAACAGCGATCTGATCGGAGCGGCTACCCCACGTATAACATCAGTTCAACGATCTCAACGTGGCAGCTACCTTGAGATCGTTGAACTGATGTTATATTGAGATGCATTTATTTTTAGGCTTTTCCCTCTGGAAAAGACTATTGTTTTTCTACGGATTATTATTTTTTTTTTTTTCCCCACACATTTTGTCCGCACGATTCAGAAGCCATTTTCGAACCGATTTTCACAAACTTTTGGACACCCATAGAGGGGCACAAAATCTAAAAATGTACCGAAAGCAGAATTTTCGATTTAACCCTTTTTTCACCAGAATTGGAAAAAAACTGTCAAAATTGGAGTTTATAGGAACTTTTTCGCAACGCATCTTGTAGATTTTTTTTTAAACATTCATCATTCCTAGACCTGCCTGCGATACGACCATTGATGCACAAGAGATATTAGGCGATGCATATGGTAACCCTCCACAGGTTGCCAAACGTCGAAATATTGATGAAATGGGCTGTTTTCGGGCCCCCACAACACCCAAACGATACACGAGGGATAACCATAACTTCCTTTATTGGAAGTGGAATTCGCCGACAATCATGTTTGTATGTAATAACGGTGTTCAGAAAGTAAGCGTTAACCCGTTTGGGCTGGTTAAACAGCAATACCCTCCAAAAGCTAAAAAAATTCATGTTTGCCGTGAATTTCTCTACACGAGTCTTCTAGATTTGTAAGACAAACTGGTCACTCCCAGGTCTTGCTGTGACATTACAAGCTGCATGGATACAATATTCCGGTCAGCATTAGTTAACCCTCCCCGGGTTGCTAAACGTAAAAATTGTGATAAAATGGTGGGCATTTGGACACCAACAGCATCCACTGGGTGTACCACCGAGAAAGGTACCTTATTTTATCGGACGCAAAATTGATGGGAAAACATTTCTGTAAGTTGTAAGGGTATTCAAAAGTCGAAGTCTTAACCATTTTGGAATGGTCAAAGAGAGATACCCCCTTAAAAGCTTAAAATTCCCATTTTCTGTGGATTTCTCTGAAAGCAACTTGTAGGTTTTCAAGAAAAATTGTCTATTCGCAGGTCTTTGTGTGACATTACAAGTTGCATGGACAAAATATTCCGGTGAGCATTTATTAACCCTCTACAGTCTGCTAAGCGCCGTAATTTTGTTGAAATAAGCTGTTTCGGACGCGCACAGCACGCAACGCTTACTCGAGAGATAAACATAATCTACTTTGTTGGAAGTGGAATTCACCAAGGACCAAATTTGTTAATAACGATATTCAAAAAATCAAGCATTAACCCCTTTTTGGATGGTTAAAAGCAATACCCATCAAAAGCTTAAAGAAATCATGTTTTCCCTGAATTTCTTTACAAACGTCTCGTAGGTTTTCAAGAGAAAATGGCCTTTGATAGGTCTTGGAGTCACATTACCAGTTTCATGGATAAAATATTCAGGTAGGCATTTGTTAACCCTCCATTGGCTGCAAAATGTCAACATTTCGAAAAACAATAGTTTGTTTTTGGACACCAACAACATCAAATGGGAATGCCGCAGAGAAACGTAACTTGTTTTGTCGGACGCAAAACTGATAGGGAAACAGTTTTGTAAGTAGTAAGGGTATTAAAAATCCAGGTCTTAACCCATTTTTGACTGGAAGAGATATACCCCTTAAAAGCTTAAATTTCCAGTTTCTGTGGATTTCTCCTAAAAAAAATTCGGGAACAATTGACCATTCGCAGGTCTTGGGATGACATTACAGGTTGCACGGACAAAATATTCCGGTAAGCATTTGTTAACCCTCCAGAGGCTGCCAAGCATAGACATTTTGAGAAAATGGGTTGTTCTTGGGCACCCATAACACCCAATGTGTACCTGCGAGATAAACATAACCTCCTTCATTGGAAGTGGAATTCAACGAGGATATTTTTTGTAAGTAATTAAGGTATTCAAAAAACCAAGCATTAACCCGTTTAGGGCTGGTTACAGAGCGATACCCCTCAAAAGGTTAAAAATTCATGTTATTCGAAGATTTCTCTAAAAACAACTAGTAGATTTTCAAGAAACAAAGATCATTCTCAGATCTTAGTGTGATATTACAAATTGCAGGTACAAAATAACCCAGTAAGCATTTTTTAACCCTATGCAGGTTCTCAAACATCAAAAGTTTGATAAAATGGGCTGTGTTTGCGTAACCGCAGCACCCAAAGTTAAGAGGAGAAATCAACTTAAGTGGAAGTAGAATTCACTAAAAATTACTTCTGTAAGTAATAAGCGTATTAAAAAAAAAAAACCTTAACCCGTTTTGGGCTGGATAAACAATGGTACCCATCAAAAGCTTAAAATTCATGTTCTCCCCGGATTTCTCTGAAACCATCTCGTAGATTAAGTAAAACTGGCCATTCGCACTTTTTGGTTTGAAATTACAAGCTGCATGAATAAATATTCCTGGTAGCACTTGTTAACTCTCTACAAACAGCCAGACATAAATATTGTGGATACATTTGAGATAAAAATGGACCATTTTCAAATAGACACAGCACTCAGTGGGTATGTGTCAACAAACATAACTCACTTTGTCGGTCATTAACTTGTTGGACGACGATATTGATATTAACCCACTCCACCGTAAATGATGGTTTTTACCTAAACATTTTTTTTTATCAAACTGAATCACTTGAGAATACCATTCTCACCTTTTTCATAACATCAATGAAGTAACTTCAGAGAGACAGTTAAAAACAATTCATCAGACACTGTGGGGCCATGAAAAATCATGAAATCTCAATCGGAAAAGCCATGATTCTCCAGAATCATAAATTCTAGTTTCGATATTAACCCAACGCAGACGATATCAAAATTTATTATTTTAAATATCATTTTTTCAAATTTTTCAAAAAATTTCAACAAAGCCATATCATGTGACCACTCGTTGGAACGAGCTCGACGAGCTCGTTCCAACAAGGGGTCACATGATATGGTTTTATTGAAATTTGTTGAAAAATAATACTTTTTCAACTGCTGAATTTGCATATTACGCGGGCGGATTCGGGCGATTCGTTGGGAAAAGAGTTAAAATGCGAAGCAGGAGACGAATAATTCCGTAAAAACGATGAACGAATCGACAACATCTCATGAATGAGGACGCCATTCAATGCCTGTTTTCCCATAGTTAGAAATATGTTCCAAACAATGAATTTTTCACTCGGAGGGTTGTATACCCAAGCGCACGTGTTCGTTTAGGTTAATTCCACGACTTTGTATTCTCGGAAACTGGATTTATTTACGCACCCTTTCAACAAAAGTCAAATTCACTGTATCTACTGTTTCTTCCTGGTTATTTTACAACATAAACCATTACTGAAACCGACTATTTGTTATATAGACTCACGCTTCTTAAGAAAAATCCCGCTGAAATCGACCCATGAATTTGCGAGCTTACGTGTTTATGTTTCCTATTTTCGTCGTACAACCAAAGTTGATATTTGAACAAATAAACTTAAATTGTACCAAAGCGCACGAAAAAAAAAATTAATGTCGCGATCTCTGAGAATCCTTTTTTCATTTTTTGTTTGTTTTTTTTTTGTTTTTGCTTTAGCAATAAAACTTTATACTGTGTAAAGTATAACTGCTCACAATAAACAGTTTGATAGGTATGCATACAATATCAAACTTTACACTCACAGTAAAAGGCAATTTTTTGCTTCTTCTGACTGTTGGGATATAGAAAGGCTATTTGTAGAAATGTATATTTCGACAAAACAGTTACAGAAAGTTTTTTTTAAAAAACAATTTAAGATTTATTTCAAATTTCATAAGCTATATTTTCGTGATAGAGTGTGAACAGCACACCGAGGTCTAAGTGTACCTATCTGTGAAAGCCTGTCCATCACGATTTCATGTAAAAGACCTTTCCTGCATTACTCCATTCCATTTGCATTATGATATTCATCCGGGATATTTGCCCCCCGTAAAATTGTAAACACGGAAGTGATAGCAACGTCAAAATGTCACAATTGTCGATTAATATTAACAACAAATGTGAAGACGCTTCGAAGATTTTTCAAACTCTTGTTGTGTCCCCAAGAATAATATCTAATTAATCGGAAATATAATACATATTGTTCGACTTATTGATAATATTGACGAGACAATTGGAAAAAACAAATGTCAAGTCATCTTTCGTCGTGTTAGTTCTATTACGGGCGTGAGTTACGACTGACATTAACCCTTTGAACTCCAGAGGCCCTCATTCCGACCGGGTCACAAGCTACGTCATTATGTCATTAAGGAGGATGACTGCAAGGAAAATATGAGGTGCAGACCAATCAATAGCCCTAAAGCTGCACGTTGAAAATATTAATTGGTCTGCCCCCAAATAATAAATATGGACTCTTCCTATTGCTATCATGGAACTGATATGGAAGATACCATTAGTGTTCAAAGGGTTAATATCGATGAGACGATCGAGGAAGCAAACGCCAAGTCACCTTTCGTCGTGATGTATCTTTACCGGCGTGAGTTACGACTGACATTTGAGGTCATGTTCAGAGATGTGGTATGTGTGTGTTGGGGGGGGGGGGGGGGGGGTGATGGACTTTGTACTAAGGAGTGTTCCGCCCCATTCCATCCCATATACCCAAGCTAAAATTTGACGAAAGCAGTCATGCAAAGTGGAAAATTCTAGACTACAAGTGAGTAAGGGTTGCCAGTCAAAATCAGATTTCAAACAATTAAAGTCGAGGTGAGAAAGCTGTAATTTTAAACTCCCAAGATAATTAACTCTTCATCACAACTAGCAGGCAATATAAAAAAATATTATTCCGAAAACCCATTTTTCATATTTTCTCCAGCTAATCACATTGGCGATCCCTTATTGGAATGAGCTTGATTAGCTCTTTCCAATGATGGACCATAAGCTGTGATCTGGAAGTTAAAAATGAGAGAAAAACAACGACAAAAATTGAATGGCCATTTAAGTTAGTGTATTTCTTTGAGCAGCTTTAGTTGATTTGTTATATAAATTTACATGTATAGTTAAATTAGGTCACCTGGTGGATTTTTGATATTTATAGTTAGGTATTAACTAGTAGATTTCCGATCGGGGGGAGGGGGAAGGGGTTAGTATACAGTTAGTTTCACATGGCCCTTTACCCAATGTAACAACCCAAACCTGGCACAATTTTATCACTTATTTCAATTTTTTTCTTCCAAACTATAACTTATGACCCCATTTACATTGGAATGACGTTGTTAGAATCGTGAGGAATCATTTCATAAGTAATGGCTTGGAATAAAACAGTTGTAAAGCTAATTTTTTAGGGCAGATGACTTTGTTTTCGAAAAGTCATATCAGGTAAAGTTTTGATTTTAAGAAAATTTCCATCTTCTGGGGAAGTGGTGTGGGAGGTGGGAGGGAGTGCGGTTGTAATTTTCCAGAGTGGAACCTCAATTTAAGACCATTTAGCCACATTCGCAAGTCTGTGAATGTGCAATACCTTCAAAAAGTCCCATCAAGTGAAGAGACTGGGTTTGGATTTTCAGAAAATTTTTTATCTTGTTGGGGTGAGGAGGAGAGCAGTCAATATTTTCGAGACCCTTCAGACATGTCCTTGTGTGTGTGTGCTTTGTGTGCATACATGTTTGGAGGCGTGGGTGGATGTCTCATGGTGTGTATGTGAGGGTGTGTGTGCACATGTGTGTGTGTACGTGTGTGTGTTTCCATCTGTAAAATTACAGTTGTTCTCCAGAAGACTAAATGAAAGATACAGGAATGAGTTGATTATCGCCAAAAGATTTAAACATTTGACAGATAGACTCTTAGATTCCCCATCTAGTTGTGCATCCTCACCAATCTTTTCCACCATGCCCAACAAAAAAATTCGCCCAAGATTCCCCTGACCCTCAGTCTCTTTAAGACGCCTCACTACCTCAAGCCGACTTGGGCCAGTACTCAAGTTGGCCTGGGGTGGTGAGGAGTCTTAAAGAAACTAAACGTGGGGAGACTCCTTTGGAATGATGGTAAAGAGTTTTACAAATATACCCAACCCCCGCCTGTTGGAGCAAACCACCCTCTCTTATACTTTTCCCCACGCCAACCTTCACATTTTGTGAAATACCAAAGTATGTCATTTGCCTTGGCCTCTGAGCTCAGAAATGTACCTGTATGCCCTCCCCGAACATACATTCCTGAATACCCCTGTCTTCACCCAAAATATTCATTCACTTTCTGAGGTAAGAAATTAAAAACTGCTAGTCGATATGCTTCCCCATGGAAACTCCGGGAAGCGGGGCAGTGCTTGTTCACTGTGGTAAACACGCTCCATTTCACTGGTACAATAGAACCCGGTCACCGATGCATGGGGTGCAAGTCCTCTAAATTTGGCAATAGGTTTAAACGATTCGCTAATCTTGACTTTATACCTGTTGCAGCCGTTTTGTCACCACGATGAAGCCTTGCTGATGTGGTAGTAAGCACCAATAAATACATCAATAGACGATATATACGCTGTTTTAATGAATATCGGGAATTATCTCACGGGTGTGGACCTGAAAGTTTTATTTTTCAAGAGCGCCTCTTCGAGTGAAAAATAATATCTTCAGGTCCACACAAATGCGCTAATTCCCGACATTCACTAAAATAGCGTAGTTTTTTTTATCATATGCTACGTGACATTTTACTGCGCAATATTCAGCCCAATTCAGCGGCAAACAGTTTCAAGACAATAACAAGAAGCTGCTGATCATTCCCTCAAGGCGACATTCAAGGCGACGTCATGCGCCGAAGCGTAAAGTCATTTAGGACGTTACTGAAAAAATTCAACGCGTGGACCTGAAAATATTATTTTTAACTCACGCAAGCGCTCGTGAAAAATAAAATTTGCAGGTCTGCATTCATGAGATAATTCCAGATACTGACTAAAATAGAGTAGACTCTCTTTTTTATTATATGCTATGAGACATTTCATTACACAATATTCAGCCCAATTCGACGAAAAATGCGTTCGTTTCAAAACAATAACAAGGATCAGCTGATCGTTCCTTCAAGGCGACCTTATGCGGCGTAGCGTGACTTCATTTAGGAAGCTACTGAGGAATAGATAGATAACGAGAAATATCTTTTATATAATTTGCGGTAATTCACAGGGTGCATGTTACATGTACATGTGGAGAATACTGGAGATCCATCCAACACGTGTTTTGGGAAAAATACACTCATCATGTTCCAGTATCGTGTATGTACCATATTGTACATGAACAATGTGCTGCTTTTATGCAGGTGTCCTTTTTGTGGATCAGAACCCATGCCTGGTGAGGATTTTCACTTGAATGTTGGGAAGGTCTGACTTTTTCATAAATTAAAATGACGTTTTTGATGGCCGAGGCTGAATATAAGCAATGTACCCATCCATCTTTCAAATACTGAATGGCTCTAAGAGACTTTTTAGCTTTTAAACATTCATTGTTGAAATCGCCGAGAGAATTTATAAGCTATGAACACATATAGCAAAATCAATGTCTGGCATAGTTCTGAGATCATCTATCTGACCAGTTTTGAATGGATAAATCCCCAAAGGCGACAAGAGAACACCAGGCCATTTGATATTAAATGTTTAAAAAAATTGCGGGCGGAGAGGGAGGCATGCCTCCAGACATCCTCCCAAAATCCCCCTATTAAGCGGGTCCCTTCGGCACTGTCAGCAGATGCCTTTTTCTTCAAAGTCGAACCCCATTTGAAAACTCCTGACATGAAGTGAGTGTTCAGTTTACTAACTCTTCCGAGTCAAAAGTAGAATGCACGTTGCCACAAGAGAACATATTCCACGTTAAAGCTGGTTAACCCTTTACCTAACGTAACGACCAAAACCGGCCAGCGCTATTCTCAAAAATCGCCAATTAATTTTCATTATTTTTTTCATTTTTTGTCTCAAAAACATAGGTTATGACCCCTCGTTGGAACGAGCTCGTCGAGCTCGTTCCAACGAGAGGTCATAACCTATGTTTTTGAGACAAAAACTGAAAAAAAATTAGTTATTCAAGAATTATTTTTGTAAGTGTCGTCTGCTTTTCAGGTTAGGTAAAGGGTTAAAGAGTAATAAATTACACTTTCAAAAACGTAATTATTGAAAACAATTATTGGATCGCTGTCGTAGCAAAAGTCTCGGTTCGACAGTCGTCGGGAATTTTTCACAATGTAAACAATGTTATAAAACGATGACTTTTTAAAACAAAAACTTAAATAAAATGAATAGCTGCTGTGCTGTTTTTGTTTTTTCATTATCGTCGTGACCAAGCCTGAAAATAAGACGACTGTCATCTGCAAAATGAGTTCCCAAAGGGTGAATTTGGTAATCAAAAACTTTACCCTCTGTGTTCATCAGTCTGGATCAAGGACTCAAGCCAAAACAGAAAGATGGACCTAGAGGATAAATTAGCAAACTGTATGGGATAGCATCAGCAAATTCACCCTCTGAGGACTTCATTTTGCAAATGACAGGTTGCTTATATTCAGGCTTGATCGTGAATAAATACTTATTACCAAAATCTTGATCAGTAAATTGCCTCAGCCGAAGACACAAATCAGCGGTTTGACAGTTTTGTTGTTTGTAAACATTGAAGCATGTGTGTTTTACAGGGGATAAATATCCCGGATGATTACCCGTAATGCAAATGGAATGAAATAATAAAGGAGAGGTCTATTGGATGATAAACTTCTTTGTCCCTATATTCCGATAAATTCAGTCTTCTTATTGGTTACAATGTCTAGGACAAATAGACATGGCCAAAGGCGCACCCAACTTCCAGGGTTTATGAGAGTGTGCAACATCAAGGGAATAAGGGCACGCGAAACATCGGGGGCATATGTTTTAAGTGAAAGATTTTCGCTTTCGCTCGTCTCAAAAATAGAACAGAAAAATCTTAAAATAGACAAAAATATCATCAGATTTCTGACAATTCAATAATATTTTGCTGTTGTAAATTAAATAGTGGAATAATTAAATCAAATAATTTAAGAAAAATAAAATAAGAACAAATTCTAACAACAAAATAACTGTTTACTCATTTCCTTAACGACCCAAATGATGTAAATCTATCTGTTGTCTTCTGCGTTTGTAAAAACAAAACACTTATTCACGAATTTGATCCAATGATTGCAGAGAGTGAGAAACGCGTCCACAAATGTATTTCCACTGTGTTTCTGTTGTGTTTCAAACGGGACAAAAACGTCATCTCCAACAACATGTATGGTATATGGAGATTTTATATCTGGATGTCACATTTAAACACCTACATCTTGGTATTATATCTCCATATAGCATGCATGTTGGAGGAGATAACTTATAATCTTTGAGAAAAGGTCAGTGGATAACGGTGTCATTCAATCTCTCTGCTTGAAACAAAAACTTAAGATAAGTAAAAACAAACCTTTGAGTGTTACATATTGGTTTTCTTAGTCATTTATATAACAGAAACGATTCTATTATATAAAGTTCACAGAAAGTTATTACCTTTCTTTTATAAGAGAAAATGAGGTGGTTACTTGTTTTTTACTTCGAACAGGCTGCCGAATAGATCGCTTAATTATTTGGCAATAAACAAACTGAACATATGTTACACAATATTTACATTGAAAGGTGAATATCTGATCAAAAAAGAAATTCGCACAAAAATACAAAGCTACACAAAACTGAAGAAACTGTAAACAAACTTTACACTGAAAATAGCATATCTAATACGATAAAAATAAATATTGATAATGCCAGCCACAAATATATACAAAATGTCACTTATTAGCTTATTTAGACATTATTTGCAAATTGTTCATTGTGTGCATCAAGGTGCTATCTGCAATGCTTTAGCATTGCAGATGGCACACTGATGCACTCAAAGGACAAAATAAAGATATAATCATTTTAATGTGGGGAATATCAGCTTCAACGTGAATCTGAAGAAACGCACACAATATCGGTGGTTTGGAAGCAGTCATGTGTGGAAGCAGCAGGGAGTTCAGTTCAGTTACGTGACATACATTTATGTAGCCCTACTAACCCTCCATCTCATTACGCCATCACCATGGTGATATGTGTTCACGTGCTTCAAGTGTGTCAGGTTTGGGAAATGACCAATCTGAGGGATGCTTGTTTTAGCCGGATCAGAATCTCACGAGATTTCTCTCTACTGAAAGCGTGATGGTGGTGGTGGGGGGGGGGGGGGGTGCGCTATGTTATCCACAGGGTGTGTTTACCGACACGAGTAGTCTCCTCTTCCAGTAAAGTAGTACATCAGGCCGTATGACCCATTGGGGGGGGGGGGGGGTCAAATACCTCAATGCTTGCCTATTTTGAGTGAGTAAATCCAAATTTTCGCATGTTTCTCTTGTTGTAGCATTATTCTTTTATTTAGTATTTTGCTAAAAGTGTTTCTAAAAGTTAAAATTGAACAAAAAGTGGTGGAGTTGGAGGTGGTAGTGATAGTAGAGGTGGTGGAGATGGTAGAGGACTAGATGAGGTGGTTGAGGTGAGAGTACAGATGATGGAGGTGCTGGTGTCACTTTGGACAGGGATTACAGGAGGATGGGGGCCGGGTAGGATGAGGAGGAAGAGGAGTGGGGACAAGGAGAATTGAAAGGGGAGAAGTTGGGATTAGGATGAGGAAGAGACGCAGGGATTGCGATATCGAGGCGAATGGGGAGAGAACGTTATGAGGAAATGCTACAAGAGTGTAGTACTGGATGGTTTGATAGTGTAGTGAAGGTGTGGGGGTGGTGGGAGAGGAGTCGGAGGTGGTGGATTTGGGATTGCATGTTTCGGAGGCGGTGGAGTCAGTCGGAGCAAAAATTATGAGGAGGATGGGAGGATGAGGAGAATGTGCGGAGGAGGAGAGAGGGGTCAAATGGATTAGGATGAAGAGAGGAGGAGGTGGTGGCTTGGGAGAGAAGGCAAAGGGATTAGGATCAGGAATGGGATTAGAATTAGGACAGATATTGGGATTATGTGTAGTGTTGTATTAGGCATTGGGTATTCTCGGGTATTCTTATTCAATTCTTTTTTTGTCTCTCTCTCTCTATCCACCTTTCCTTCTTACACATATATATATTTCATTTTTCTATTTCTGTCTCTCACCCGGATGGCTACCCACCATCTTCTAACTATATAGGGAATGTGTTTTTATTTTTGCTCTTTCTCTTTTGTATTGGCGTATACATACCACCTTTTCCGCCTCTTTTAGCCCGCCTTTCCATGGTATTCACCCACATTTCCATTTCCTACCATCAATCTCCGATACCCTTTGCCATTCACTACCACCCTGCCATTTTCTGCCAAACACACCTTACTTCCTCAACGTTCACCCTTTTATAACCCTTCCAGACGACCCAGCAACCCGTAACTTTTGTTCTTTTGCTTGTTTGTTATCTTGCCTTTATTTCAGTTGTAATTATTGCTTATATTGAAGGCTAGAGTAACGTAAAAATATGTCGTTCATGTTTATGGGGTGGTCTTGTATGAACAGTCACCGACACAATATGACCATAGCCGTTGAACATCGGCCTATATGACCTTAGCCGTTGAAAGTGTTGGGAAGATTCAGTAATCCATCCTTCTACATTATTGCTTCAGAACTGATGAGTTCATAGCGGGGTAGATTTCCATTCGGCAGGTGTTATGGGAAACCATTCTTTACGTGCTGTACGCTCTCGGATATCCAGTTTCGAACCAACATATACTTCTGCGACTCCAGAGAACCATTCGGCATCATACGTGTGGTAAGGTAAATTTACGTCCATAATCATAACATTTTGCTCCATTCGACAAATCTATCCACACCTAGCCACCTTCAATACGATGAGCATAATCATCATTAGTTTAACCCTTTGCCCAATGTAACGGCCAAAACCGGCCGGGGGGGGGGGGGGTCATAACCTATGTTTTTGATACACAAAATGAAAAAAAATAGTTATTCAAGAATTTATTTTGCAAGTGTCGTCTGCTTTCCATGTTAGGTAAAGGATTACAATTACCCACAATACATGCTTATCTAAAGTTAAATCTGTATCGGATAATTTGTTTAACTTTATACGTTGAAAAAATGGTAATATTATGCGTTGATTTTTATAACATTACGCGTTGGAAAAGTTATAACATTTTTCTCGAAGAAATGTAGAACGGTCGTAGTTGGGGTTGTATATTTGGCAACTGATGGGAGCAAGTCTGAGTGGAATGATGGAATATATACGACACTCAGATCCAATGTTATGGAGATGGAAAAGAGGGGCTCCGTGTTGTATTAATGGGAGATTTTAGTGGACACAATGGGGACGGAGTTGAGGGCATAGCGGTTGGAGGACAAGAAAATAAACGTTAATGGGAGGAAACTCTTAGAGTTTACAAATGAACTGAGCCTGACGATTTTGAATAGAGATGCAAAGTGTAAGAGTAAATGGGCGTGGGGAAGGAACGACAGAAACGCAATAATCGTCTGTGTACTCACTGACCCTATGAGAGAACTATGGAGAGTGGTCCTGGATACGGAAATAGACGACGAAGGAAATTCTAAGTTAAACAGTTATCACAACCTGACAACAATAAGGCTAAGGTGCAATAGAAACTTAAACAAAAGGCGGTCTTTAAGGGCATTTGTAAACTGGAAAAAGAAGCAGACTGGGGGCATTTTGAATTTAAAAATTTAAATTTAGAATTTAAAATCAAAGCTACAAAATATGGCAACCGAAGATAACGTTCAGGAGTTAGCTGAAAGTGTGAAGTCTAAAAGATACTGTAAGGGGAATATTGCAACCACTTTTGTTGCAACAATCACTTCTTTTGATAGAGTTCACCACTTTTGTTACAATACTTGCCCACTTTTGTTACAGCTCACTACTTTTGTTGCAAAATCAACCACTTTTGTTACAATATGAGCTCACCACTTTTGTTACAACAATCGCCCATTTTTGTAACAAAAAACTCGCTCACCACTTTTGTTAGAACAAACGCCCATTATTATTACAATTATTGTCAGTGAGAAAAATGAAGTAATGATTATTAAACCAAACCATTGTCAAGCGGGTTTAGTAGTAATGCTACACCCTTGCTGATTATTGGGTGAAAAAGAAACCTGCCACCTTGCGACGTTTTTGTCGTGGTGATATGTAGTGTATCGTGCGCATGCGTACACGTATATCTGAAATGGCACGTGCATATCGGTGCCAATTATAGGAGATTCCAACTTCTTGAGCCTATGACCTTAGTAGTATGTGATGCTGACTTCTTGCCCTTTGCAGCAGGTTCTCATGCAGGTTCTCATCTGACGTCATCAGTCACGTGACCGAAAGGGGTGGATGAGGTTGCCATGTAGACCGCCTGAGCGGCCATCTTATGACGCCATTCCCACATGACACGTGGGCCCATTGCGCATGCCCATTGCGCATGAACAGTTTCTAAGGTGACGCACCCTTCCGCCCTCCATATTGGTTGTCAAAGGTAGATCGTGGTTGCTATGAAGCCCAATTTCCTTGTTGTAGGACTGGAGGCGTGTTCTGAGGTTGCGTTCGATCCAGCAGGAGTACATCGAATCACCACAAACAACCCCACAACGCACCTTTTATTGAACCGACTCCCCACCGAAACTTACCAAAACGGACCTTTGTGAGTTTTGCCCCACACGAGTACAAGATGCCTATGGGGAGAGGCGTCAATGAGACCCTAATTCATAGCTCCACTGCCTCCCTGCCCTCTTAGCCCCAACTTCATGACCTTCTCTAACTCATAACCCTCACCTCATGACCTCATCTTGCTCACAAAGTCCTCTAGTGAACATATCCCGTATGAGGATAACAGGCCTACGAGGTGAGGCCTCACCTCACACCACTCTTATCTTCATCTCGGTTCAAGTGATCGCCTGTGATGTTCACTAGTGATTGAATGTAGTGATCATTAGTAATCATTCTCCCCGTATGGGCATAAGAGGGGTACGAGATGAAGCCTCTGTTATGAGGTGGAAGCAGTTGCAGAAGCGGGTGGCCCCAGGGCGGTTTATCGTTTCATGGGTCTCGTTGGGATTCACTCGTGTGCCACCTGAGATAACCAGGCCTGGGTGCTGACCTACGTCCGCTGGCCTTGCCAGTGGACTCCGCTGCGGTTTCTGTTTACCTTCGTCGACCAGCTACCCTCTGGCCCCGACAGGCTTACGTGTGCTCCCTACGAGACTCCAGTACCGATACAAAAACCTAGCTCTACTTGGAATTGATTTGAACTTCTTATACAAAACCACACAAATATAATTGTCATTGGAACCTATTCCGTGAAAGGCTTTCACTGACTTCCATAATTTTGTTATAAAAATTGAAGGAAAGTGAGACTTACTCCAATATACTTTTTTTTTAAACAGAAAACCATTATGGGTGAGAGGGTTAAAGAAAATCGTGATATTGTACTGGAGTACAATCGGTGTTCTTCACTCCCACCCACCCACTCCCGCGCTAACCATGCACTATCACTATACGTTTTCTCACTTGTTATCGGCCTACCAGATCTTTATCTGTAAACGTGTATCTAACACAGAGGCCAGAAAAGTCAAATAAATACCCACAATAAAACTAATACCGTACAAACAAACGTGACAATTTGTCAACAAAACAGTTCGGAGTCTCGTTGGGACAGGCTCAGTTATCTCATTCCAATGGCATTCATAGTTTTATTGTTATGTTAAAGATTGCTATATAGTTTTTTCAAACTTTTACTTTATTTCTAAAATACTGTTATTTATTTTTGTTAGAGTTTAACGACACTTTAGACTGCCAGGGTCATCTCGTGTCAGACAGTTTTACTGATGGAGGAAGCCGGAGTCCCCGGAGAGAACCATCGAGCAACGGCGACCAATTGTCCAATTCCACACAAGCAGGGTTAGCATTGTTTGAAGACAGGTGAACCATCGACGTGCTGTAAGCGGCGAGTAAGTGACAGACTCTCCAACTTACTAACCCGGCAGAAGCAGGGTTAGCTGTGGGTGAAGGCGTGTGTACCATCGACGTGCTATACGCCTTAGAACACCGTGCCACCGTAATTCCGCTTGAGCAAGTAATGTTGAGTGTCTTGTTCAAGGACACAACGGGAGTAACTCTAGCGAAATTCGAACTCATGATCTCTTGATCACAAAATCGACACTCTATTCAATGGGCCACTGCGCCCTCCTAAAGTACTGTGGTGACAGGTTAAAGAGTATTGACAAAAGGCCATACTCAACTAAGTCAATTCTATCGATAAAGAAGAAGAGAAATGCGAGACATTCAGGAGATTACTGTATAAGTTACAAGACGTCTCATCTAAGAAGACTGTGTCCAAAAGATCCCGAAAGAACAGCAGTTCGATTGCCCTAAAAGTTAGATTTTTCAGACAATAGTCAACTTTCGAACTCCTGCACACATGAGTATGTGATGTTGGTACCGGACATACACAACAAAGTTAGGTTTTGATAGGGGGCGCGGTGTCTCAGTAGGTAGAGGTGCAGGCTGCAAGCCGTGAGGTCCTCGGTTCGAATCCCACCTGAGGCATCCGCGTCATGTCCTTGTGCAAGATACTTCACCCCGTTGCCTACATGGGGTCATGGTGGCGTTGTGTACTCAGGCGTACTGCTAGTCGATGGTGCACTTGTCTTCAACCATTGCCCTGCTTGTGGTGAGTTGGACAATTGCTCGCCGTTGCTCGATGGTTATCTCTGGGTACACCGGCTTCCTCCACCCGTAAAATTGTCCGACTCGAGGTTACACTGGCTGTCGAAAGTGTCGTTAACCCCTAATAAGGGGGGTTAACAGCTAGAGCCACAAAAAGTACCGAAGAAGTGTATTAAGAAGCAAGAACTAAGGTGAATATAATCAAGGACAGAAACTAGTTAACCCTTTACCTAACGTAACGGCTAAAAACGACCAGCGCTATTCACAAAAATCATCATTCAATTTTCATTATTTTTTCATTTTTTTTTGTCTCAAAAACATTGCTTGTGACCCCATTGGTACGAGCTCAATGAGCGTGTACTAATGAGAGGTTATACGTTGTGCTTTTGACGTAAAAAATAAAACATTTAGTTATTCAAGAATTTTATTTACAAATGTCGTCTGCCTTTCGTGTCAGGTAAAGGTCTAAAGCAATAAGAAAAACATAGAGTTCATGTTTAAATATATTCTGGAAATGGATAAATAAAACTAACAATACCATACAGAGCATTAAGGAGCACTGACGACCAGGAGAATATAGTAGAAGAAATGGTCAAACATTGGGAGAAGGTAACTGGTAGAAGATCGGGGGAAGACGTTTCTCCAGAATGTATGATGGAGCACACAAAATATTTATCTCACTTTGTATGCAGGGAAATTGAGGTGGGGGAAACACAAAATGCAGTCACCAAATCAAGGAATTGTAAATCAGCAGGTACTGACGAAATTCCCATCAAGTTTTTTAAAAAGGGGGGTCCACCAAATGAGAATCTTACATCGACATTTAACACGGTAATCACAATGCAAGACGTTCCAACAGCGTGGACGGAAAGCAGGTTAATCTTTATACACGAAAAAAGGAGATAGGGAAGTCTTAGATAATTACAGAGAAATATCTGTTAGCAGCGATATTGGGAAGGTATTTTGCAAGATTTTCTATGGAAGGCTTGTGGAAATTGTTGAAGAACGAGGATTTCTACGGGAAATTCAGAATTGGTTCCGGAAATGAAAACGAGTCACTGACCACCCGTTTACTCTCTCCCAACTGATAGAATCAACAAAAATCAAATCAAATAAAAGAAAGATGTTTAAGGCATTCCTTGATTTGAAAAAAAACTACGACAGAGTGTGGAGGGAGAGAATATGGCAGAAACCATGAGGGCCTTGGATTCGGAGAAAGTTTTGTTGGAATCATGAAAGCACTGTACAAAGACGTTCATAGGGTACTCAACCTGGGAAACATCACAACAAAAGGGGACCCAGTGGAGATAGGCCTTAATCAGGGGCCATCTTCTCACCGATTATGTTTGCATTGTACATAAAAGATCTAGGGGAGGAGTTAAATGCAAACGCTGGGGAGGGGTTCAAAATTGGAGAGACAAAAACCCCAGGGATATTCTGTTCTGATGACTTGGTTTTATTAGTCAAAATTGATAACCATGGTTGGGAAGTACGGGGATAAATGACGACTTGAACTGAACGAGAACAAAAGCAAGGTAATACCTGTGGGCCGAAGGGTGGATAGATTGCGAAGGTGGAGGGTTGGTACATTCTCCGTTGCTGACGAGGGAAGCAAGGGCACGACGGTGTGTGAAACAGGCGAATATGAATACCTGGGAGTGCATTTATGTGTTACAGGTAAAGGCATATACGGAGACCACACAAATAAACTTAAGATAAAGGGGAAAATGATGCGCAATCAATTACAACTACTTGGAGGTAATAGTTTTAACAAGGTATTCGTTTGAAAAAAAGCATCTGGAAGAGGGTGGGATTACCAAGTGTAACATATGGAATGGATATGGTCCTTCTAAATCAGAGGGCAATGGGGAAGTTGCAAATTCTACAAAATGATGCGGCTCGGTGGATAACCGGATCAAGTAACGCAGCTGCACTGGACGCGGTCAGATGGGACGTCGGGTGGATGCCGGCTATCGATAGAATAGATATGGGAACATTATGCAGCCCGAAATATCTGGTAAACCTTCAACAACAGATGGTGTAAAAAGGACGTTTAGCCATGTGAGAACGCTAACATTCAGACAGGGCGGTTAAGGAAAGCGAGGGAGCTAATGGAGAATTCATCTATAAAGGCTACGATTTAGAAGGGTGTCTGAGCAGGAGAGTAGACATATGAAATGAAGGGTGTTCGAAGATTGCAATAGAAGCTGGCGAGCAGAAATTAGGATCAAGAGCTTATTAGATGGGTTGTACAAATAATATGCCCAAGGTTTTAAGCATGGCCTAGATGGATCTTATATGGGTTCTTTGTCGTTCAAAGTGAGATAGAAGACACTCGCGTTGAGGGGGAGAATTGGGACAAGTGAGGAAAGAGTGTGCCAAATGTGTAATTGTGGAGTAACGGAGACCCTTCAACACTTCAATCCAGAATGTCCCAAATATTCGCCTAATAGAACAAGACTCCGTAGAATACTAATAGAAAAATGGTATGAAAACCTGAAGGATATGTGGATGGGAAATGGCATGAGGGAAAGGGTCAATTTAATAGTTAGTGAAATCAAGAAAGCACCGATGGGTGGAATTATTAAACAGTTTTTGACTGAATCGTGGGGGATTAAGAGGAAGAGGGATTAGGCGAGCTGACAGGCGGTGTTGCCGAATGCTCGAATCCCGGTGGGGGTCAGACACCAACATTCAAAATTCCTCTAAAACATGATTGTGTCATTTGAAAAACACACACAAGCCCGTGCCAGTCTTCGTCTGAGGCCATCCACAGCACTTTCGTCGTACTGTAGCCAGCGCGTTCCACACTTTCATGCTACTGCCAAAAAGAAGCTGAACCAAGTAATCATGAGGACTTCATCTAAAAAGCTAGATTCCAGCCATCGTTTTTTTGACGGTGTTCAATGGTCTAGTGGTTTAGGCGCTGGACTCCTGATTGCCAGACGGTGTTGCCGAGGGTTCGAATCTCGGCGGGGGATCAGAAACCAACATTCAAAATTCCTCTAAAACATGATTGTGTCACTTGAAAAACACACACAGTCACGTGCCAGCCTTCGTCTGAGGCCATCCACGGCACTTTCGTCGTACTGTAGCCAGCGTGTTCCACACTTTCATGCTGTTGCCGAAAGGAAGATGAACCAAGTAATTATGAGGACTTCATCTAAAAGCTAGATTCCAGCCATCGTTTTTTGACGGTGTGCAATGGTCTAGTGGTTTAGGCGCTGGACTCCTGATTGCCAGGCGGTGTTGCCGAGGGTTCGAATCCCGGCGGGGGATCAGAAACCAACATTCAAAATTCCTCTAAAACATGATTGTGTCATTTGAAAAACACACACAAGCCCGTGTTAGTCTTCGTTTGAGGCCAACCACAGCACTTTCGTCGTACTGTAGCCAGCGCGTTCCACACTTTCATGCAGCTGTCGAAAGGAAGATGAACCAAGTAATCATGAGGATTTCATCTAAAAAAAGCTAGATTCCAGCCATCGGTTTTTTGACGGTGTTCAATGGTGTAGTGATTTAGGCGCTGAACTCCTGATTGCCAGACGGTGTTGCCGAGGGTTCGAATCCCGGTGGGGGATCAGAAACCAACATTCAAAATTCCTCTAAAACATGATTGTATCATTTGACACACACACACACACACACACACACACACACACACACACACACAAGGAGTCTTGTTTTACCGTCTTTGTGGTGACTTGTTTTTTCTTCAGTTCTCGAAGTCAAAAGTCCACACAAAATATTGGGAACACAAACTTTGCCCATAGTTTTCTTAGTGAGGACTCGGCGAAAGCAAAGGAAATTATTTTTGTGGAAGACAAACACTATTGTCTATTTTCTCACAACATCGGGAAGACAAACCCCATTGTACTCACCCACGAGCAAGTTTTGAACTTTCTTTTATCAGTCTATAGACAGGATTATGGGCTATATTTGTTGCGGGAGGGGAAACAAAATAACGTAAAACATATTATTTTACTTTCAGACTGAAACAAGTGAATGACGTTTGCCCTGCTGGTGTTTAGTGTGAAGGTTTGACATTCTTATTTAGTCTCACATCTGTGTGTCTCATTCCTATAGATGACTATGTTGTTACTGAAATAATACTTACTCGCAATCTGCACTGGATGCTGCTGTGACGGGAGTACCGCATTTCGAAATCTCAGTACCTGCGTTAGTCAATGTTGCCGAATCACAAGCTGCTTCCAGCTTACCAACTCCTGTAACAGAAAATAACAACATCAATGTAGTGAGCCGATTACGTCAACAGTTTACTCATTCTCCCTATACGTAACTACATTGTCCATCCAACGCTATTCATAAAAATCGCCGATAAAGCTTCTTTTTTTTTAATTTCCGCCTCCAAACAATAAGGCAGAAGACAACGAGGGTATAGCGCGGTTAACTGGAATCAACTACCTCAGGGGTGTCGTTCCTGTTTTTCACGAGCGCCAAAGTCACTCGGGAAATACAGACAACTCCACCAAGGGTCGTTGATTCCTGAAACGTGTTCTACACAAATTGTGTTCAGTATTTATACCATGATTAAACCTGATTTGAGTGAACGAACCTAACATAATTAAAGGAAAACATCACCTTCTGCGGTCTGATAACATTTTTGCTTGACTCTGTTTTGTGCCTAGACATTTTATGCACGTCATAACGTTACTCAGAGTCGTAAGGTCCAATCAGATGCGTTCTTACATGACGTTCCCGGGCGTAATCCAGATTCCACATGTATTGTACCTAGAATATTTCGCAATGTCTGTATTTTATCAAGTAAAGTTGAATACGTACGGCAACCTCGGAATAAAGTTTATAATCTCCGATTAGAACATACCAAGCATGGGGATTGGGATAAGAGCTTTACGGTAAGCTATAGCTCGGCCCTACACAAAGAGTACTGCCGAGTTGAAAAAATCACAGCCAACTTCAAATCATATTGTGTACACAGCTCGGAATAATAACACTTTGGCCGGCCGCTGATTTGACGCGGTTCTCTGATGAGAAGGACTTGGTTACCCCTGTACTTCCAACAGGATGCGATCTTTCGCAGCGACTTACCAGGTGACATCAAGTCGTCATGTCATGTTTACCCCCACCCCATCATACTAGTCGAGAGTTAAAAATAAAGTTGTTAGGGGTGGATTTCGTCATCTTGCGCTGTTATTGACTTATTGACTTCATAATTTGCAAAGACAACCAACGGATATTCTCAGGATTTATGACATGATTACCTATTCTACAATATATGAAAAGCCTATGACATAAATTTTAGCTTTCTACATCAACCGTGGTGAACACGCCTGCAATGGGATTTCATTAGTTAAAATGTACACCTACAGTGGAACTACATCCAAGTTGACGTTTGGTGGCGTCGACCTGAATGCAACTTGTCTAAATTTATCGCACGTCGCCTTACGAAGAGTGAAATGGAAGTGACAATTATTTATTACGTTTTTAAATGAGTTTACCCCATAAGACACCAACACTTAACAAACATGCATTGTCTCGTTTTAATAACGCGTCCACAACTCGAAATGGTATGTTATTATGCTATTAAAATGAAAAAGGACACGTTTCATTTTCTATTTCGTTTCGGCGATAAAACTGACAGCGAAAGTACCGCCCACCGATGCCGTGTGAACAAAAACGGATTCGCAGGTGTGTACGTCTGGTGCTGAGTAAAATCGAGAAAACATAATAGCGACTCTTAATAATCTGACGATTTTGGTATAAATATAAAATATACCCAAAGTAGCTTGGTGTACCAAATGTTCACCACTCGTGGTGAAGTAGTGTTAACCGCGTGTCAAAGGCTCGAGGTTAACACCACTTCACCACCCGTGGAGAACATTTAGTACACCAAGCTACTATGGGCATATTCTATATATATTTGATGATATGACTGAATCGCGCTTTACTCAAATGCCATTTTGTATACTTAGGCCGCCATCTTAAGTTATATGGTGGCAAGTGGCTGCTTTGGACCCAAAGTCCCACAACAGGACGAGGTGTGCTCAACGGTGTGTTAAGCTGAATTGCAGTGAATCTAATTATCACAAACAACCCGAAAACTATTAAAAATTACTGAATCTCAACCGAAATGAGTTTACTTTGCTCGGATTCATCCACAAAACTCGTTTTCTGTGTATCCCTGTCCTATGCTCTCCATTCCTTGACCCATTCTTCCTTTGTAATGACTAACCTGTTCTACCTATTCCCGCATGCCCTGTGCTAGTACACAATGTGTGACAATGTGTATACATAACATGCAACACAGAGTCACTTGCTGGATGAGCTGATATGTGTTTGTGTGCTAGTGCACACAAAACATGCGGCACATAGACCCATACGATTAATGGTTACTCGCTCCTGTATCACTCATATATAGCCATATATAGCTCATAGCTCCCATATGGCTCATATATGGCACCTAATTCTTGTATGACGTTTAGCTACTATGTGGTGCCGATGCAACTCCTAGACTATCCAGTGACCTTTATAGCTTACTGACCATTGATACTGAGTTGGTCTCCGCCTGTCCTATGATCAGTTTCCACTGTAGACACCTAATACTATAGCCTTCTACCACCCTTACGACATTGTATCGTCAATACTGATTGGTAGCTATAGTGCTACTACTAGCACACAAACATATATCGACTCATCCAGCATGTGCCTATGTGCTGCATGATACGTGTACACATTGTTACTCATTGTGTACAAGCACACATCATAACAAAGGTATGTCAACGAATAGAGAGAAGTGGGACGGGATTATGTTGAAAACAATTATTTTGGTAGAATCCGGGCCAAATATGGTCGTTCCGGGTGATTTTCAATAGTTGTCGGGTTATTTGTGGTAACTAGATATACTCCCGTTCAATCGAACATACCCTCCGATCACAGCTGCTTCTTAGAAACCTTTCAGACCCAAAGCAGCAATGTGCCATCCACTGTGAGTAGAATTCACCATGAAAGTTAGTCATACCTCCACCTGGCTTCTCAGAGAATGGTGATTTCTCCACGCTCGCTGCTGAAGGTGTGAAATTCTCACCTGTCAAAATACTTATCTCTGCACTGAAGGACCATCAAACCCAAATGCAGCCGAGTTGAAAAAATCACAGCCAACTTCAAATCATATTGTGTACACAGCTCGGAATAATAACACTTTGGCCGGCCGCTGATTTGTCGCGGTTCTCTGATGAGAAGGACTTGGTTACCCCTGTACTCCCAACAGGATGCGATGTTTCGCAGCGAGCTACCAGGTGGCATCAAGTCGTCATGTCATGTTTACCCCCACCCCAATCATACTAGCCTAGACATAAAAAAGTATTGGATGAAACAGTATTTGACAGTCTGGTTTAAAACGTTGCCGAATGTAATCGTGGGAAACAACAGGAAGACAGCCAATCTGGCTATGTTGTTTCCCTGCGGAATACAACTAATGTGTTATGTTGAACATGAAGGTAGTTCTGAAGCAGAATATTTTTCTTTCGTGACAAACTTATTTTGATTACCATTGCTGGTACTAATACTATTTGTATTTGTACATGTACTTGTATACTGCGAAATAAAATCAATCACAGTTAGTTTTGTTGACCTTATTCCTTACATTTGGAAAATCATTAACTTTTAAGAGAATTGGGTGCGTTACTCAATTAAATCTTATCAGACACAGTAGTCTGTCGGTGTCAAAAAGGGTGGGAATCGTTCCACCCTTTTTGACACCGACAGACCACTGTGTCTGATGAGATTAAATTGAGTAACGTTTCTGTGATTCCTCGAAACCAGGTGGAGTTCACGAGGCGACCAGAGCAATGCTTGGAATACGTTGGTGGTGCAATAATAATACTAATATTGATATTAATATTTATATGAATATCAATACCACTATCAACATCAGTATCGGTATAAGGGGATTCCATTCAAAGTTTCCTAAGCGCGGTAAATGCAGTTTAACCAGCCGTAGATAAGCTGGACTGATTTTTTATGAAATATAGAGTACATTGTAGTCCAACAAATTCAGGGACTACAATCGAGACAATGTGGGTTATTAAAGTAAACATTATATGAGTATGAAGATAGTAATTTTAACATTAGCTGTTTTTTTTTAAATATTTCTCTCGATTATTTTTATGATATTCCTATCCAACTCGTTCGAGATTTTAGGGAACATATTTGTTCGTAAATAATCCAATGATTTGGTTCGGGGTTTATTTTATATGAAGGAGGAAGGAGGCCTCTTATTATCAGTTAACTTGAAGTTATTTTTAAATGAAGCGGGCAGGTTTTCAGGATACCAATCGAATACAAATAAGTGAGCGTTAAGTTTAAAAGAGTCGGTTACTTCCAGTATTTTATTTTTTATGAAAAGGGAGTTCTGTATGCGTGTTATATCTTTTGTTATTTATAATGAGCACAGTGCGTTTCTGCAACATCATTAGATTTTTACAGTTCTGGCGTTTCCCCATATGTTTAGTCCATATGTTAAATGGGTATGAATTAAAGAAAAATACAACGTTTTCATCGCGTCATGCGGGAGAATGGTCTTTACTTTGTTGAGGGCAAAGTTGCCGATGGTTCGTTCGGTGCAAAGATGGGATACATTGCATTTGTCGGATAGGTTATTATCGATGTAAATCCCTAGAAATTTGAGAGATGTTTCTACATTTTCAGAACCCACTCTTTGTATCTTCTGTCCATTTATAAGGACGATGTGTGAAAGGGTAGCTAATTTCGATTTATATGAGGTTTTAATTAAAATGTATTTTGTTTTAAGAAAGACTAACTGGTTGGCGCAGCACCATTCGAAAAGACTTCGAGATCTTTTTTAATAATGGAATTATATTGTTTGGGTTTAGGCCAGATGAATACATTGTTGTATCGTCCGCAAACGATAAAAGATTTAATGATTTTGCTTGGCGGATATCATCCACATACAGTAGAAATAGCGTGGTTCCGATCATGGAACTTTGGGGAACTAACGTGTTATCGGAGCTACGTCCGGTGTATGGTCGTCATAAACGACATACAGTTACAACTAGAAGTCCCGTCACAGACTGTGCGCTTATCTAGGCTTAATTGCGCGTAGGAATTGCGCGCAATTGCCATATCGAATGACATCCAAAGCACGGCATGCTCAACTGGTTACTCTTAGCAAACACAACAAATGTTTCTGCCAATGGACCTCCGAGTTACCCGGAGGTCCATTGGCTGAAACACCGCTTGTGCACAGGTCATATATACATAATTTGATACCCTTACTATTATCATAACGCGTAGATAACGTGCTATTTGTGCGCATTTCATGACAGGACTTCCAGTTTTAACTGTATTGTTTTCTTCCGGTTAAATGACTTGTGAACTAATCTCTTCCTAAGCCTCGTATACTGTATGTTTCTAATTTGTTTATTAGCATTGAATGATCTATAATGTCGAAATGGTTTAGATATGCGAAGAAACGGGGCAAGTGTGCAGTTTTTACTTTTTTATCATTTTCCTCTGCTACTTTTTTGAGTAACTGCATGACGGGATGCATTGTGATGTGGTTCGTCCTAAATCCATACTGATGGGAATGTAGAATTTCAAAACGGTCCAAGAAGGTTAATAGTCGTGTGGACATGGGTTGTTCTAAAATTTGAGAAATGGTTGGCAATAGACAAATAGGCCTGTAATTACCAACACCGTGCTCATCATCGGATTTGAAAATTGGGATGACTTTAGCGATTTTCATTCTGTCTGATACAACACCTTGTGCAAATGAGCAATTGTAAATGTGCGTTAATGGGATAAGTACAGGATCAACACTGTCCTTGACAAGTTCTCAGCTAACATTATCACAGTATTGGCTACGTTTGACTTTTAGGGCTTTCACACTGTACCTCCGTGGCACAGACTGGATTGATATAAAAGTTGTTTGTTGAACTTCTGCCCATGTACTCATAGATTGATTTAGTTGGCTTGGATAGTTTTTCACTTTTGCATTTACCAATATTTGCGAAGTACGAGTTCAATTCTTCTGCTATGTTCGTAGGGGACTGATTTTGTTGTTATCTTTGGGAAAATAGGTCGGTAAAGATGCTTCCCGCTTATACTTTAGAATGGTTTCATTCAATATTTACCAGGTCTTTTAAATGCTGTACTTGTTGGGGTTTAATCAAGTATTTTTGCAAGTTTAGCTCAAGTTTGTATGGGAATTATTTTTAGACAGAAATGTATCACTGCGCCTTTTTTTTATTTTTGTTAATAATGCTTGTCATCGAATTTGACCTATGTGTTCCTCACTTCTCGCTGTGTTTTGAAGCGAGTAACAAAATGATTTCGCATCGACTGCCCTGTAAAAGATTTATGGGATAAACAAAATAAACGTATAGTGTTTTCAAGTAAAAAAAAAAACATTACTCTACTCGTAGAATTAAGAATGAAACCGACACTCGCCAGTGGCTCGTCGGTTTCATTCTTAATCCTACTCGTAGAATAATTGTTTTACTTGGAAACACTATACGTTTATTCTATATTTATTATTAGAGGAAATAACCAAGCCCTTCGTCATCCAAGGATTCAGTTTAATGAACTTGCTCTTACTATTGACACATTTTATGGGAAGCGCCAAGTCGAATGTTTCGAGGTATCGGCCGAATGTGGTCAATTTGTTTCAAAGACTGTCGTAAAATCACACTGACAAAGGAGCGATTTGAACAATGCCTTGTTTTCGGTGCTGCATTTGCGTATCCAGACGTTTTGTTACGATTTTGCTCGGGATGAGTTTCCACATGGTAAACACCAAAATGGTCAGACACATCATTTATTATTATCCCCGACTCAGACGTCGTTTGGAGTATTAATTGTTAATACATGATCTATAAGGGTTGCCGAGTGGGTAGTCAATCTCGTAGGCTTTGTATTGAAGTGTAAGAAGCCTTGCCTGAATATAGATTTGATATAATTTTCGGTTTTCATATGATACGTGGTCTTTAAAAGGTCAATATTAAAGTCTCTCATTATTTGTGAGATCTCATTTTCATAATTTATTTTATCGGTTTCTTCATTTGGCATGTTGAGGAACATATCTATATCTCCTTTGGCAGCCGTCTTTCGTCTATATACTACTCCGACAATTCTACAAATTTTGTTGATATGGATTTCAATGAAAAGTGACTCTACAACATGAGGAATAAAGATGGATAGATCATTTCGAACATTAAAATTAATATTTTTCTTCATATAAACCTCTACAAGCATCATCATCTGATCTGTTTACTTTGCTCAGTGGGTCATGGCCATCAAGGGAGTAGGTCATCATAGGAAGTATGTTAACGATTTCAGTGTGCACTAAGGCTTTGACAATTAATGTGGAAAAGCGAGATAGATGTATCTTTGTTTACTTGGGTGTGGAATGGCGAACCTTCCTCCCCATCTGAGGAAGGGTTGTTTGTGTTAAGCTGTGCGATTAGGTCCTAATCCAAGCTGGTCCGGATCTCGTTCAAGGTTATATTACCCGCCATCATCATCGTAACGACCATCAGCTGCACCAAAGATCGTCAGCAACAAAGACCCCCTTATTGACTTACCATTATGTATACTACATATAATTTGTAACGGATGGGCAAACGAAAACTTCCTTCCCTTTCCTGACACAAATCGAACAGTCTGCCTCAAAATGCTGGAGCATATGAAGATGGAAGAAGACAAAAATAACAACAGGTAGAAGAAGCTTATTAAAGCAAATACAAACGAGATAAATATATTTACAGTGGAGGATCTAAATGCTGGGGAAATGTCTGTATAGTGGAGGCAGATTGTCTTGCGTGTCTAGATTTCGTGGTGGACTGTATTACTACAAGATAACGTGCTGATCCATTCGAGAACAATTTGGACTTATAATCCCTCAAATAACAGGGCTTGTTTTGGCGGAACACAGATGCGGAAATAACTGCGAGTTTGTATTCTACAACAAGACCAATGGCCCCTCAATAGATTACTAGGCTACCTGGAAGGGCACCTTGCACCGCGATCCATCGACTAGACAAGCCATATTGATAAGACGAGCCTATTGAGTCTCAATATTCCATAGACATGTAATCTAGGTCTGTTAAACGTACGGTCTTGCTATAACAAGACTGAAATTCTGCGTGATGCTATCATTGAACATGACCTGGGTTTTTTCATCTTAACTAAGACATGGCTGAAAGGGCAGTATTATCCAGCTTAGTACCAGCGAATTTCAGTATCCAGCAAGAGTTAAGAGTCGGAGAAAGAGTGACTTTACAACATGAGGAATAAAGATGGATAGATCATTTCGAACATTAAAATTAATATTTTTCTTCAAATAAAGAGGAGGTGGGCTTGCTGTAATATTTTAACAGTCTGTGGGGGATAAAAAGTCGGATTTTGGTCCATTTGTATCCTTTGAAGCACTTTGTGTTACACTTGACATTGGTGGCCAGCTGATGGAGCTTGTCTGTATATACCGGCTAGCCCCATCTTGTAACAAATTTTCATTTAATGGTTTCATGTCTGAATTCAACACATTTTTAAACACATTGATTTCACTTTCAGGTAATTTTATAATACTCGCCGATTTTAATATTCACGTTGATCATCCCAATGATCAAGAATGCTAACCTATTCCTGAAACACATTTCCTCTGTTAATTTACATCAGCTCATCCGTGACACAACTCATCGATCTGGGCACTCACTTAACCTGTTTATATCCAGAGAAAGTTGATAACACACAATCTGTGGATTACTTTTATGCAACGTCTGCATTCAGTGGCGGCGCTACGGAGGGGGGTGGGCATGGGGGGCATTTGCCCACCCCACCCCCAAACGAAGGCTTTGCCCCCCAGTTGCCCCCCCCCCAACCATCTCGCATGCATTTCCATCCATCCACCCTCACACACAAACACATTCAGTCACTCTCTCTCACACACACACACACCCCTCTCTTTTTTTTATTCCCATACACACTTAGCCCAAAGCCTCAGGCTAGCTGATGAATACATCCAGGCAGTAGAGATTTAAAGACTCGGATGCAGATACTTATAAGTTATAATTAAGTTATGAGCCAACAAAGGCAGGTCTATCCATATCCCTTGTCTAAAAAAATTCATGGATTTCGCATTATGACAGACCGTCTCTCTCTCTCTCTCTCTCTCTCTCTCTCTCTCTCTCTCTCTCTCTCTCTCTCTCTCTCTCTCTCTCTTTCTCTCTCACACACACAGACCCACCAGACGCGGATCCAGGATTTTTTGAAAGGAGGACCGCCAATTACCATTATATTTAGTCGAAACTTGGACCCAAAGTCCGTAATATAATTTTTTGGTTTGGTACGTCCACAGGACGTACCAAACCAAAAAAGTATATTACGGACTTTGGGTCAAAGTTTGGACTACCTCATAACAAAGTAATGATATAATCCTTTACGTATTAGCCCCCCTTCATGGGAGTCTGCCCCCCCCCCCCTAGTTGCCCCTCCCCCCCCCCCCCCCACTGTCTGCATTGCTGATTCGAATCTGATCACTCCTTACTTTTATTAAACGTCTGCATTGCTAGGCCGAGAGCGGTCCAGAATAACTGTTAGAGACACTGACATTGAAAACTTCCTAAAGGGTCTCTCAGTAAACGAAATGACAAAATTCGTTGGAAATGAAAGCGGTCTTTACTCAAAAGTGGATACTCTTTTTAAGACCCTGATCAAGGTACTGGGCATTCATGATCCAATCCAAAGAAAAATTGTTAGCGTTCGCTCTAAATTGAGTATTACAACAATGAGATAATGAAAATAAACTAAATGTGCAGGAAAGACTGGCCTTCATGTCCGTAAGGATATATATAAAGCACGTCGAATCAAGACAAATTCGTTTATTAAGTCAGCTAAAATAGGCTGGGTAAAGAATAGCATTGCCTCGTGTGGAAATAATTCAAAATAGATCTTCAAAATTGTCAATAATCCTCTTAACCCTTTACCCAACGTAACGGCCAAAACCGGCCAGCGCTATTCTCAAAAATCGCCAACATAGGTTATGACCCCTCGTTGGAACGAGCTCGCCTAGCTCGTTCCAACGAGGGGTCATAACCTATGTTTTTGAGACAAAAAATGAAAAAAAGTTAGTTATTCAAGAAATATTTTTGCAAGTGTCGTCTGCTTTTCATGTTTGGTAAAGGGTTAAAGTAAGCAGTAATGAGGAGCTTCCCGAGCACACTCATCTTTCCCAGCTTGCATGTAGATTCTCTGACTTTTTAAAGATAAAATCTGGAAAATCTAGGAATAAGCACAGAGAATAGTGATAATAGTGATGAAGGTGAATCACCAGATTCTGAAATCACCCCAAATGACTTCCAGCCACCAACAATGGAAGACGTTAAGTCAATTACTCTACCCCCCCCCCCCCCCCCCCCCCCCCCCATTAACATCATTGCCAACATGGTTGTTGAAAAACGGCACTGTTGTTGTCGACAACTCTTCCCATCATTAATGATATTTTCAGCCCATCTCTGGATCTCGGCATTGTTCCAATAGCGTTATTCCACTCCTAAACCTAGTCTGGATGTTAACACTCTAAAAGTTGTAGACCTTCTCTAATCTTCCTTTTTTTGCACAAATGCCTAGAAAAGGTTGGTTCTTTCAGACTCATTCAGCATTGTTCGGCTATTAACAAACTTGAAACATGATTCCAATCAGCATAGAGACCTAGTCATATTTCTAAGAGAGCCTTAACTCGTGTTGGAAGTGACATTCTCAATTCGATGACTGAACGCAAGTAAACATCATTTGTGCTGCTTGACCTGGTTGCAGCATTTGAACGATCGACCAGATTCTTTTGCCACGCTTAGAAAAACGACTTAGCATACGCGGTTCTGCTCTAAATTGGAAAAGTTCTTATTAAAGCGATCGCATCTGTGAAAATTTTCAATACCTTCTCTGAGCCCATTGAGCTAAAATATGAGTCTGGCATCGAATATTAACGATGACACACAACATCATTCACGGAGATGATGCCCCTACTACTATTACCCAAAACAGATTGTCAAGTTACACAAACAGGTACGGAATCTTCGATCATCTTCAGAGAATTTTCTTGTCGTGCCTCTAATGAGCTCTACTGGGGGCGCGGTAGCTCAGTTGGTAGAGGTGCAGGCTGCGAGCCGAGAGGTCCACGGTTCGAATCCCATCTGCGGCAACCGCATTGTGTCCTTGGGCATGACACTTCACCCCCATTGCCCAATGCTAACCCTGCTTGTGTGGAGTTAGTATGTTGGGGAGCTGACAGTTGCTCGCCGTTGCTCGGTGGTTCTATCCGGGTAATCCGACTTCCTCCACCCGTAAAACTGCCACGGTCTTGATTAGCCATTGCGCAGAAATATGTGACCTTAAACACCAGTAAATAAATAAATATAAATAAATGAGATCTACTGCGGGTAAAAGATCATTCACTTTTGCAGCTCCCTCACTTGGAATGTACTCTCTCAGAATTTAAAGAAAAAAACCCTATACTGAAAGTTTCAAAAAAGGTTTTAAAGACCCACCTTTTTCAGATAATCTTTGGGTGTTCATGTTTTTTTTCGTTTTTTATGAATTGCCCATCTGCAGCATCACTAAACCACGCGGAAAATGAAAATCTGTGCGGAACGGAAATCGTTGACGGACTATTTTTAAATAGAAGCGACATTTCACTGGAATATTTTACAAATCGTGCAACGCACTTACAATTTGAGTTGCTAGCGATAGCTAAAATTCGGCCCTGATTTCCAATTTGGAAATTGGACACTGAAACTAAGGGGACGAAATAGTCACATGGGCTCCTCTCGCAAGTTTGGTTGATGATAAAATGTGTTGTTTTTGTTAATAGTTGTCAAATTAATTGCTGACTATCCTTCTAATAATTGTTTTAATAGAGACGTGGATGCATGTAATAAGCACAGAACGACACGCGTGTGTGAATGGGTTAATCGATATGGCACTTGTGCGATCGCGGAAGAATAAAACTCGAGGTCTGCGGCCTCTCGTTATATCCTTCCGCGCTGGCACTCGTGTCATATCGATTAACCGACTAACACATGCGTGTCGCTCTGTGTATATACAGTGTGTTATCTATTCCCAGTATTTCCTCGTTTGTCCGGTTTGTTCGATACACGAAACGTGCCATACTTCAAACGATCGTTGTTCACCGCGGGCGATTCGATCGCATGTACGCGCTTCAGTAATGAATCGAATCGTATCAGAGGGCCGATTCGATAATCAATTCGAAAAGAGAATTGTTGTGGGGACTTACCAGAGTAGTACCTCAAACTGGTCTAAAAGTTGTGTGACATGAAATTTCACACTGTGCTGAAACTTACCTAGTGAGTTTCAGCAATGGCAAAATACTAATATCGCATGACTGCTCAGTGTATGGCCGCACAATGGGGTGTAGTTGTGTGTGATTCTCCTTCCCAATAATTGTTCCAGTCGGGACATTTTCGTGTTAAATATGAATTCGTTCTTTTCCAGTGGTGATCAAGTACTTTCGTAAGAGATTAGCGTTGATGCATATCACACAGGCTGCCAGTCACACACATGGTGGTCTGTGGTATCCGACTGGAGCTGAGCGGTATGACAAAAGTGTAGTGATTCTTAATTAAATAAGAAGTTAAAAAGCTCACGTCGGGTACGCTGGAAGCATGGGAGCTGATGGGTAGCAGTCCTCCCTGCCTTGGGACCACGGCGGCTAGAGGAGGGAAGCAATGCCCTTCCCAGGTTCGTCACTCAGTTTTTTTTTTCAATGATTGATTCTCGAAGTAAAGCTTAGATACACCCCAAATCTGCTCTGGGTGCTTTTAAAATTCAAAAATTAATGGGGGAGTTGGTGTAGTTTGGTAGGAAGTGATGGGAGGGGCCACTTTATCTCTGCAGCTCGGACCTTCGACATTCGAGACATCCATATTTCGCCATGTCGTTGGAGAGCTGCTAGTAAATGCCTTTTTTCCCGGGAGGACCCCCCCCCCCGCCCCCACGCCCCCGCCGGGACGTCCTGTTGGAACCCCTTGCTCACGTGTCATAAAATCTCATATATTTATACACAAATAAATCCCAAGAATTTTCCAGTTTTGAAATAGATTTCCCACTAATATCCGAGCTATATTATCAAGGCATACTTTCGACGAAGGCATGCCTTGATGTACTAGTTAATTTTCAATCGTGACCTAAGCCATCATAGTCGGCCCAGGTCAGGTTTACAAACTTCGCCCCCAGATTTGGGCGGCCTTGGAAGATGACCTCAGCGTAATGATATAACATATGATCCAGCGACATCAAGTTGAGTTGTAATGAGTTGTAATTGTAGCACGTGTAAGCGGCCACTTTTACGTCATCATCGTGAAGATCCGTGGTGTCAGTGCACATGAGCAGCCCGTGATGTTAGAGTGACACGTGTTTCTGTCGAGCATTTTGTTTGATGGCGGTCACCATCCTATTTTCGATGGTAGCACGTGCCTGCTATGAAGCATGCGGTGGTGTATTCTAAAGGTGTGTTCCAATGAATATGAATATCTTTACTGGCTCGGATTTTTTCAGGTATCCCGTTTTCTGCCCATCTCAGGTGGTGTGGAAGGGGCAGTGTAGTCGTCTCATGTAGACTACCTTGTTAGCAGCACTAATACAATATACGAAACGCACTCACTAGGCAGAATTCATTAACAGTTAAACTTCATTTAGATTTCGTAAGCTTAAGGAGAGCTAATTGCTCCCCTTGGTCATGCAACGGAAGCGAGTTTTAGCCCTCCTGAATTTTGAAGAATGCCAGGCCTGAAACACCATCTGTACGCTGGTTTAGGCTTCTTTTCTTGACGCCCTCCGTTGTTCTATTCACTTGGGTATGTTTCTAAGAAGTCTGCATGTTTGAAGATCTCTATGGTTAAGACATCTTTTAAGCAAGCTGAGCACTGTCGTTCACACAGATATCTTCACTCTTCAATCCTCAAAGCACAAATTAACTGGTTGAGGGCTAGATTATTTTTGGTGGTCTGAATTTGTCACTCAAAACTTGTTTTATTACAAGTTATTGGAGAGTGCCCACAGGCACTCTCCAATAATTTGGAATAAAACAAATTTATATAAACAATATATTGTTTGTGTTTTCTGAATAAGAAATTAAGCAAGGAAAGTGTTGGCTTTTGCTCTGGTATCCTCATTTTTTGAAAGCCCCAATAGTGGCTTCTAGCACTCAACCAGTTAAGTAATTTTTTATCCTATCGGTCCTTTTATACTCCTTTTCTAGTTGCATCATGCGGCGAGATCTCTTTCTCCGTTCTTCTTCATTTTGTCCCCCACCATCATCATCTGCTTCTTCGGATTCCCTCAATTCTAATCAGTATTTTACCATGGGTCGTCGGAGATAAGACGTATTTCTGGTATTCTTTAAAGACATACCCCTCTTCTTCACGCATACATTTAGCAGAATCTCAAGTTTCATTTGAGTATTTGGTCCTTGCAAAGATGACTTCTCTGATACGTAATTGTAGAGCTGTGGCAGCTACTTCAAATACGTTTTCTTTATCCAGTCCATCCTCGATATAATTGTTATAGGTTACAATATACTGATTTGGTGCTAACAGCACCTCTAGCGGTTTGAACCCCAACTTTCAATGGGGGAAAAATGTTCCCTGATTTATCCGATTGATGGAAAATGAACTGCGCTTGTAAGAGTAAATAAAATTTTAAAGTTTATGTTTTGAACAAAATATTAAATATTGGTGACAATTGTCTTCTGAAAAGTATGAGTAAAGATAAAAATTGGGTGGGAGTAGGTAGAAAACTGTCTATTCCATTCAGTGCGAAACCGGATGGAGTGTGGGAATCACGAATTTTAAAAACAAAAGTCACATGGCGACCTATATTTTTTCAGTATATTTTCTCATGAGATGATAAACTAAATGGATAGATGGTTGTTTTTGGCCAAATCATCTTAATGAGATGGGGAGACTGACGTCAATGGAAAAAAAAAAACTATTGCAACCTATAATTGTTCTTGAGGTTTTTCAGATTTTCTAGGTAACCGCCTAACAACGATACTTCCAATTGTGAGTCAATGGAATTGTCCACGGGTGTTTTCCTCTTCAGATTCTAGTACTTTTTGGAGTTTCAGATTCTTCGGATTACGAATCTTCCATCGATATGATATGATATGATATTTTATTCAACAGTACACATTATACAATTCAATGGTGAAGGTGTTACACAAAATATTACTACAGTTTTAATGTATACTGTTAGGAAATCGCATAGCCAGATTGGTTGTCTACCTGCCATTTCCTCGGCGAAAAAAGAAAATCGTACGGCTCTATATGGTGTCAAACAGACTGTGGCAGATGTTTCAGTAAGTGATTATATTAGTAACTGTTATGGGTCAGAATGATAATTTTTGTACCTCACTCACCAAGCGTGTTGGATGGAAATACTAACTATTAAAACTCTTACTTTTAAAATGGTATTATTTTTTAATTTCACTCCTTCAAAGCACTGCCAATGACGCCCCGTCGAAGCGAGCTTATGGCTCTCGCTTCGATGAGGGATCACAAGCTATGTCGCAAAAGCAAATAATTAACTTGTATAGTTACAATTGTTCACAGCCTACGCTGGGCAATGGGTTAATTTGAAAAAGTTTGTTGGTGAAATGTTTCGTAACAACTTCGATGCTGACAACTGTTTTATTGAAATGAGTCAATTGCTCCGTCCGTGCATTACAGATTCTAGACGCGCGAACAAAGCAATGGGCTCCTCCAAAATGGATGAGAAAATCAGACATAATTGCTGTATATCGGATATTTTATGCATATATATACTTACTCTGATTTGTGTTATTCGGGTTCAAAAACAAAAACTAGGACTTAGATAGATCCGCAGTCGGGACAATATGGATTGTTGCACTCGATATTTCATTCAGTCATATATGTACTTATAAGTTTGAGTGTCAGGGTCTTCTTAAAAACTTTTCTATTTTCTATATTACGAATCTCCGGGTCCAGTCGATTCCAAATTTGGGGGAACGAATATGTAGGCAAGTAGTCTAACGACATAGTACGCAATTTGTTTAGGGTCAAGAGACCTGTTTGTCTTGTTATGGTACCGGTCGGGTTATTGACACAACTAAAGAAATTATTAAACGAATTTGGTAGAAGATTATTGTACCAGTCAAATATGAATAATGAGACGTTCAGTGTGTAAAGATCGGTTACCTTGAGTATTTTATTATTCAGTATTCGTACTGAGCGCTTTTGTATTTTTTGAAGTTGGTTAATTCCTCTCGAGTTTCCCCAAATATGTATACCGTACAGGAGATGACTGTGAATAAGTGAATGGTATAGGGTTTTCATTGCACTGTGTGGGAGAATATGTATAACTTTATTCAATGCAAAGTTGGCCCTTGCCACTTTGGAGAATACTTGACTAATATTTGCTTTATAAGATAGCTTTTCGTCCATGGTTATCCCCAGAAATTTAACACTTTGTGTTGCCTCATTGTTACCAATTCCTTCTATGTTTTCGTTGTTGATCATTATGTCTTTGTTGCTATGAACGGCTGACCTTGCAGAAGGATTAAAGATCACATATTTGGGGGTTTTTTTGTCGATAGAGACAGGGTTGCATTGTGTCAGCTCTCTTGACGGTTTGTTCCCAAATGACAAATCACCCTTCCTCTATGATCCGTCTTTGTTTGCGATCAGACATTCTTTTCTTTGGTAAGGCTTTCTTTCTTATCTAGAGTAAGTATGCAATCAACTGAGCTTTCTCGGGTTCGGTCATTGACACATAAGAATTAAATAGGTTCTCGGCACAATCACATACGCAATCAATCAAATCATCATTCGCTGTCTTTAACATGGTCTAGGCTTCCCGTCGGTCAGCGAGAAATAGGAACCATACCGGTTTTCTATTTCTTTTCCGTCTTTCAGGTCCGGTCTTCTTTGGGTTTTTGTCCTCTGTTTTAGGCCGTTGGGCGCGCATGAGCACTGACACCAAGTATCACCATGGCAGTGACGTCACAACATGGCCGCTTAAGCGCGTTACCACGACAACCCAACACGACGTCACTGGGCGTCATGTGCAGTGGCGCCGAATGTAAGGGGAAGACCCTAGAAAAGGGCATTTACTCGTACTTGCAGCCCCACCATGGTAAGCCAAAGCATGCAGTCCGAAGGCCTGATATGGGAGAGTTTGAGAGGTGTGTCCTTCACCCCATCGCAAGGGGTGCACCTCCTCCCAAACCCCCCCAACTCCCCTATTGAATTTTGAAAAGCTCCCAGACGGATTTGGGGTATATTTTAGCTTTCATCGATAATAAATCATTGACACAAAATGCGCGAAAAACATGGGAAGGGCATCGTCTGCCCGTTCTCGCCCCGTGGTCCGAAGGAAGGGGGGCAGGTGCTCCCCTCTGTCTTCATGCTTCTGGGGTTTCTAGTCATGTAATATGAATCACTCCGAGATCATCCACCGAGGTCACCCAAATCTGGGAAGTTTGGTCCCTGACATACTCATCTCGCCCTCAATCGTTCATTTTCGTGACGCCTCTTCTTTGCTTATTTCGAAGAAGTGACCAGTATACGCCCCCTGGTCATTAACATGTCAACTACTTCTTCCATGTCGAGTAAAACTATACGGAAACTAATTTTGCCATGCATCAGGATATCCACACATCAATCATGGGCATTTCCCTAACACTTTTGTTTCCCCTCTTACTTCTTTCTCCGTCTCTCCATTTTTCTTCGTGCTTCTAAACACAAATGTTGTATGGGTTCATAGAATAATACTTTTGTCAATTCCTATATACCTCCAGTTTCACTGGTATGACTGTACAAGTAATGGTATTTTATTAAAATGCTGCATGAGTAATGAAGGTTTATTTATTTGAGAACTTTCGTATTCGTTCTTCAGTCTATCTGTAACTGTGTAATTTTCGAACGATTGCAAACAGTTTTTACCTTTTTTCTGTAACCGTTTTCTGACTCAATGCTCTAATGGTGTATTATTCTTTGGTTTCCAATTATTACAGAAATAAAATATCGTTTAACTTTTTGGAGCAGAGAGACCGCCTTTCCGGTCCAGGACCATGATGCGATGTAATTGCGTTAAGAAGGATGGTTGTCCTCTGAATATGTGGGGTAGACCAATCAATATTTACAACGTGCAGCCAATGTTAATTGGTGTACACTAAAATAATGAAAATGGACTGTCAATTTCTGTTATTGAACTGACTTGGAAGATATTATCAGGGCTCAGATGGTTAAACCGAACTAACCTATGTTTGTTTATAATATTAGTTATCCTTGTGTTTTCCAGGGTGTATTGAAATTTACACCGGTTTGGGAACTCATACACCCTGAGGCGAAACCGAAGGGTGCATGAGTTCCCAAACGGGTATAAATTCCCATACATCCTAGAAAACACAAGGATAACGGATTTATTTTCAAGAATTTTGGTGCACTTGATACTTTAACTTGTATTGTGGGCAAAAACTGACAGAACAATTGTACTTTGTAAATTTCTTAACAAACCCAGACAAATATGGATGTCATTGAAACTGGCTCAATGAGCCAGCTCCAATGACATCCATATCTGTAATATTTTATTGCTCATAAATATTAAATTTCCTGTATTTTTGTTTTTGTTCTAACATAACCTATCAGAAGGTATGAATTAATAATTAAAAACAGGTACTTTTTTTAGCCATATAGCTTGCTCTTGTATATTCTTGTTTTTGCACCGTGGTTAAACACGGTGTAAAAAAAGCCACTGTGGATTGCAAATTACACCGTACCTCTCAGCCAATCAAAATGCAGTATTTTGTTTCATTTGGAAATAAGATTTATTCATTTATTTATTTATTTATTTATTTATTTATTTATTTATTTATTTATTTATTTGGGGTTTAAGAAGTTGATAGGATACATGAAACAAAAGAGGAACCAGTTGCCGAGATATAGGTAAAACGGAGGATACGTTGTCTCCCATCAAAAATACAGTCTGAAATTTTTTTAAACCTTTCCATTTGTAAAATTTGCAAAACTGAAAGAAAATATTTAATACTTTGGCTAAAACACCTTTATGGTTTTAGTCTGTATTTCCGATATCTAACCCGTTAAAGGCTTTTTGTATAGGCTGCCCAATTCGCATTCTATGTCCATGCTGGTATGTCAGATTCTCCCCACCCCACCCTGCGGTGTAAAGTTATCTACTACACCATTGGAAGGAATGCAGTGTGCGGACTTCTGAGGCTAAAAAGTGCACTGATTCTCGGGCAATACCTCATTGAATTTTAATCCCCTCATTGGGCATGATATTGCCATTCAGTGTCTTCCAATATTAGTACAAACCCAGGGAGTCCCGAAACTTTTTATATTTTCTGATTGATGTATATTTATTCAGTTGCGTCTCCAATATGTTTTCCTTGTTACAATTTATGGAAGAGGCACTTCCCCATAAATTGTAACGAGGCAAACCCCTATAGATTAAGTGTTTTCACTTCAAAGATAATATGAAGTGAGAAAGAATATGAAGCCTTTGAATTGATGTACCAAGAGTGTGTTTTAGAGGAATGCTTTATTTTTAAAATTAAAAATTAATTTATTTATATAAATGTGCACTTTCTGTATTTCTGTGTGTAAAACGACAGCTGAAATCCTCTCCATGCTTGCTCATTTCTTGCAAAAGTAAAATAAATATATAACCCTCCCTCCCTCTCTCCCACCCTCCCTCCATCCCTCCCTCTCTCCCTCCCTCCCTCCCAGCCTCCCTCACTGTTTTGAAAACAAACTGACGGAGAATGAATTAATTTATTTTGTGTGGCTCCTTATTGTATTCCAAAATGGTCATTCTGGGCCCTAAGGGCCCGTTTCGAGTTCTTTTCAGACCTCCATTTATCTGACCTACGCTGCATGTTTGTGAAATAAGAACAAGTATCTATATGATGATTACTGGTACAATCAAATCGTTTACGAAAACATTCGCCCAGACGAAAATTTTCTTAACCCTTTACCCAACGAATCGCCGCATCCGCGTGCGTAATATGCAAATTCAGCAGATGAAAAAATATTATTTTGGGAAAAATTTCAACAAAACCATTTCACGTGACTCCTCTTCGGAACGAGCTCGTTCCAAAGAGGAGTCACGTGTTATGGTTTTGTTGAAATGTTTTGAAAAAAATTATATTTAAAATAATAAATTTTAAAATCGTCTGCGTTGGGTAAAGGGTTAATGTGGTCACGCCTCCTACACTCTCTCCCACAGTAGCGTGTTTGACCAGGATTGATCGAGGTTTACACATCGCATGTGGCAACAGTTAACAATATGCAAGTCGATACAAGTGAAGGTTTACATCGTTGTTTCAAAATACGAGTCCGCACTAATTTTTTTTTTTTACAACACGCCTCATCCGCATTTCATTATTCACAACTCGCGGTGCGGATTCGGGGATGGGCACGCATCCCCATAGTTTTTGTAATTCATTTTTTTCACAGGCACCGAGAGCGGGGCACACGCTGTTATCTGAGATAACACGCGGACATTGCCAGAGGTACCAGAGGTAGTGAATGCTCTTGTGCTCCCGTAGATAGTGTCGTGCCTCGTGTAAAAACAGTTTAGCTTAGGACGAATCCACTTTAGGGCCGGACTGATCAACCATCCTAAACTTTTCCCCGGCGAGCTACTCAGACCCAGTCGACGAGTGTCGGACAACCCGTTTCATGCGCACCACCCATTCACTGCTACGCATACCAGGCGATGTTTCACGTCATAACCCAGGATTGAAATGTTGGAGGGCAAGCCCATCAAAACAGTTGGAATTGTGTGTACGCAATTGTTTACATCATTTGGTTTACTGTAATTTATTTTAAACCTTTAATTAAAACCCGGTGCTTCATTATTTAAAATTTTGCTGATGGTGATTTTTAGTACCTGGCAAAAGCATATGTAAACATCAATGCCCTGGATTATAATCGGGCCGTAGAACATGGTATTCACATTAAGAAGCATATAACGGTGGTCAAATTGCTGTGAAAAGGGGCGATTCGAAAGCTAATAGCTTATGCAATCGTCTCCATTACGCCAGTATAAGTAAAACCAGTGTTGGGGAATATATCATACGATTAACCCATATAACGCTTCCTGTAGCCGAAGTCTACAACCTAGCCGTCAAACCCGTAACCGAGCTAGGACGCCACATCCACTCACGCGCACCCTGTCTTATGTACAGTCTCGTGCACGAAGGATATAAACCTTTTTTACAAATTGATAAGCTGCTGGGTGTACACGGTTTAATAACACCCCATCACCATATACAATAACCAATCGCAAGAGGAGAGATGCAACGTCTCCACCCGGGGCAACACAAGTGAAACACTTTTATACTAATGTTAATAAAAAATGAAATGGGGAGGGGTGGTTCAGACCACCTGACAACGATATATGAGATTATTTAAACTTGAAGGAGGAAAGAAAATAGGTACAGAAATAACAAATGAAGAGGGCCAGCTTGAATACACGACGCATTACTTGTGCATTCTAGAAACTCGTTTAAAGATTCATATTTCTGTATCTATTGCCATCCTTCGTAACAATATTTAACCCTTTACCGAACCTGAAAAGCAGACGACACTTGCAAACAAAATTCTTGAATAACTATTTTTCATTTTTTGTCTCAAAAACATAAGTTATGGCCCTCATTGGGGCGAGCTAGTTCCAATAAGGGGTCAAAACGTATGTTTTTGAGAAAAAAATGAAACAATAATGAAAATTAATTGGCGATTTTTGTGAATAGCGCTTGCCGGTTTTGGCCGTTACGTTAGGTAAAGGGTTAAAATAAGTATCGATAAAATAGAATGCCTAGTATAGTACTTACCAATAGCAAGAATTGTGACAGCAAGAATCAATTTGCATTCCATTTTGGATGAATTTACAATTCAAACTTCGCTAACGTTGAAACGGTCGATTGCGCAGATTTATGACAGCACTCTACATAAAAAGTTATTTTTATACGTACCCGGCGGCGTGATACAGAGTGAACTGAACTTTTTACTCGTTGCTAAACTCACGGATGAAAACATACATAGTGAACAGTGTTGGGAGCCTAGATAACCTACGTAAGCAAATATTTCGTCTCCACAAACATGTTTTTGTTTGATTGTAATATAAAATAGTTCATGCAGAGATACAAGAGTGTGAATGATATATTGCTCCATACAGCGCTTAAGCATTAACCCACCTAACAAACTGGAATCGAGACATATGACATTTGTTCAATCGTTAACTCATTTATCTCAAATTATTTACATCACGGAATGGCGGAGTCATTTTAGGGGAAGAGCTTTGTCGGTCGTACCCTTCACGTCTTGAAAATAAAACTACTAAACATCTTAAAAGTGCATAACGAGTATGTCGTGCACACTTCTGGCCTGTGGTGTTAGTGCCCATGCGCAGCCTGTGTTGTTTTAGGACGATACGTGCTTCTCTTGTCCATTTTGTATTCTGGAGGCCGTCATCGTGTTTTCTATGGGGGCACGTGGTGGTCTGTACGATCCGTAACCCTCTAATAGGAGAATGAGTGTTCCGATGGTGTGTTCGATTCGTTGGGAGCAAATCTAATTACCTGAATGGATCCGACAATATCCACAGATGAACAAAAATCACACAGAAGCAACGAAACCGACTCAGATTCCCCAGAATCCTCGTTTGCTCATTCCCAGTTTGATGGTATTTGGTTACTAACAGTCGGAGAAAGCTTCTAATAGGTAGGGTGTATGTTTGATTGATATAGAGTAAATTTAAATACAACAAACAACCCTTCATCTAATTTCAAATCAACCCAAACGACTTTATTTTGTTCGGAACCCAGGGGAATCCTATTTATAAGAGTAGTATGCATCGCTTTTGGACTGGAGGGGTATTCTCTATTACACACGCGTTTCACAAATTAACCAAATGGATCCGACAACTATTTTCACTCCTTCGGATCCCCCAGAAACCTCGGTTTTTGCCTATTTATCTAGTTCAGTTTCCTCGGGAATCCTCTGCTTCTATCTATGTACCTATATTATTGTTTTTGTCTATCCGACCCTATTCGCTTGTTCCAGAGTATACCCCAGTAGAGTAGAAGCGCATTAAGTTGGAACAGTTTTAAGTTATTGTTACTATTTTTAGTTTTTCTGTCTGTTCTAAGCATGTTTTGCCTTCTTTTATGGCTGTCCCGGCACTCTGATAAATTGGAAGAGCCTTTCATTCGCATCAGTGTAACATCCAATACATTTACCAGTTGCCACTAGATATTCCAGTCGCTCTCATCCCACCATTTCTGGATCTGTACTTCCTATGTTATGACTTCTATCTGCTTTTGACTACCTATTCCGGTTTTTCCATATGAGTTGGTGTCCGAATGCACAATATGCGCACAAAACATGCAGCACGTGGGCACATATAACGAAAAGGGGATTCTAGAAGTAGAGTCAGATACTGGGAAGAGGTTAACCTTTTACTCAAAGTAGCGGCCAAGACCGGTCAGCGAAATTTTCAAAAATCGCCAATTAATTTTCATTTTTTGTCTCAAAAACATATGTTATGACCCCTCTTTGGACCGAGCTCGTTCCAATGAGGGCCATAATCTATGTTTTTGAGACAAACAATGAAAAAAAAATAGTTATTCAAGAATTTTGTTTGCAAGTGTCGTCTGCTTTGCATGTTAGGTAAAGGGTTAATGGGGATGTGGGTAAAGGCAGATGGTGGAACGTGTCTGTGCTAGTACATAATGTGTCACACATCACATGAAGCGCATGGGCACATGCTGGATGTGAAATACACAATGTGCCCTTAACACATGCAGCACATGGGCACATACGACGGAAAAAAAGGATTGTAGAAGTATAGTAGGATCGAGAAAAGGATCCCATTGAACGCGGTATAGGACGTTAGTGGAATGTGCTTGTGCCGGTTGTACACATTGTGTCACATTTTTTGCACATTGCATGCAGCACATAGGCATAAATAACGAAAAAGCAATTTTAGAAGTATGGCCAGACACTAGAAAAGGATTCTCAGGAGCGTGGGGTAAAGGAAGTTGGGGGAATGTGTCTGTGTGCTAGTACACAATGTGTCACAATGTATACCCATCACATGCAGCACACGTACACATGCTGGATGTGCTCCAAGTGAAATGCACAATGTGCGAACAACGCATTCAGTAGAAACGACGAAAAATGGATTCTAGAAGTACAGTTGGATATTAGAAAGTGAATACGCACAATACTAAATCTGATTGGTTAACTGACTTCACTCTGTTTGGTCAGTGTGATAATATCTTGATTTCGTTTTGTGACGTAATTAGGTCACGTGAGGTGTGTTCCCAACTGCCTTCATATTCCCACGCTTCTTCTCTCCTCCCAACATTCGGAGATGAACTGCTTATGGCATCCCCCGGGCCTCATTCTTCCCAATCTCACCGATAAGCACCTTAACCCTCTCCTTTGTATCACTCACTAACCACGGGCCCTTGATTCCCCACCCCCCCCCCCCACCCCCCCCCCCCACCCCCCCCATTAATTATACCCCTAGTGAATCATATTCTGTTGGACTGTTATTTTGGGAATTCTAGTAGAAAGTGTCCCAGCGTATCCGCCGGCCTCAATTACACATCTGACATACATTTTCGTTGTTTTTTCCAAATGTCCTCCCTCAGCTCCAGGAACCTCGACCTCAGCTTGAATAACACTGTTCCCCCAAATGTGTCACCAAAGTACTGTTCAAAACCTAGCTCTCTAAATTTCGCAGACCATCCAAATACCTCTTTGATTTGACCTTCTCTCGCCAATTGAGGTTACCGTCTTCTATGACTCTTTCTCTGGCGAATTTTACCCTGAGTTGTCCCAACTTCTCAGTCCGAGGCCTCTAGTGAGTAGTTCTCTGCTAACTCTCTCATTTGGACCATCCACCCTGTCTTTGTATTTGAATTCCAAATATTCTGGAACATTACTTTACATCATCATCTGTCGGGGAGATTTACCAAATAGTTAAGATAACAGAGTTTCTATAAGTCTATACTGTCCTTGATACTCATCCACCCAAGCTCCCCTGATTGATTCTAGTGCAGCGGCATTACTCGACCCTGTTATCCATCGGCCGGCGCCGTTGTGCAGCGTTTCCAAGCTCTTCAAAGTCGTTTGGTTTAGAGGTACCATTTCCGTACCATATGTTATACTTGGTAGACCCACCAATTCTCAAGTGGGTCTCCCCAGACCCGCGTTGTGTCCTTGGCAGGGGCACTTTATCTCAGTTGCCTACACGGAGACACGACGATACCGTGTACTAAGGCGTACTGAACGTCGATTGTGCACATGTCTTCATTCGCTGTAACTCTGCCTAAGAGGAGCTTGAACATAATTAGAATGTTGAGGAGCTGACAGTTGATCGTTAATGCTCGGTGGTTCCAGCCGTGTACTCCGGCTTCCTCCACCCCGAAAACTGTCACGGTCACGATTAGTCATTGTGCATAAGTATGTGACCTTAAACACCAATAAATAAATAGATAAATAGTGGTTCTCCCCAGGAAAACCTTATTGAAACCGTTTCTCCCTGTAAGTTTCATTTGTTTAAGGATTTGCTTCCCCTTCACAATCAGTTTATTCGTGTGGTTTCGATAGATGCCTCTTCCGGTGATGTTTATATTTACCCCCAAATACGCGGAGTCACCTGTCTCTCCTACGCCGAGAAGTTTGCTGCTACCTTCCGAAATACAGAACTCAGCCACTCTCCACTGTCGAGTAGAATACACCTCTCTGCCTTTTGGTATTACTTTGCTTTTGCTTTCATTTAGTTTGAGTCTCCATTTGGTCCCATATCTCTCAACAATTGACAACATTTTCGCTAAGCCCTCTTCGACTTCGGACACTATCACCATGTCGTCAGCAAAAAATAACCCCGGGATCTTCAAGTCCCCTACTGCCACCCCTCCTCGCAATGCAAGAGTTCGTCTCCTAAATCTTTGATGTACACTGCAAAAACAATTGGCGAAATGATACATCCCTGTGTTGGACCTATCCCCATAGGCACACGTTTTGTGTTATGTTACCTAGGCCATGTTCACTTTGTGCATCTTTATATGATGCTTTCAGAATTCAAACGTTCTCGCCTCCCAAGCCCTGGACCTCAATCTTTCGCCCCATACTCTTCTCCTATCGTATGCCTTTTTTAACATGTAAAAATGCCATAAGCATCTTTTTTTTCTTTTTGGCTTTCGCGGATTCTATCATTTGGGATAGCGTGAAAAGATGGTTAGTGACTCTCCTTCCCTTCTTGAAGCCATTCTGAATCTCTCCCAAAAACCCTTCGCCTCACCTCTTCTAGCCCCCCCCCCCCCCCCCCCAATACAGAACTTTACAGAAAACTTGTCCAGTGTTACTTCTGACAGAAATCCCCGGATAATTGTCCAGCAGGTAATTTTCCTCCTTCTTGTGTATAAATGTAACCTTGTTTTCTCTTCATTTTTTGAAACATATTGTTTCTTACGGTTAACCTGAATAATGCAGTTAAGCTTTTAGAGTTCCTCTTCTCTACTTTTTAGAAACACATTGGGATTTTCGTCCATCCCCTGTCGCGTTTCCGTTCCTTAATTTTGAGACACTTTTTGTACCTCCTCGGTTTTTATTTCGCCGCACACAAGGTTCGATAAATTTTTCCCTACCTCCCTACCTCATTGTGGCATTCCGGTGGGTTTCTCCTCCCCATTGCTTATCCTTTACCTTTTCCCTGTACTTCACTAGCCCTGATGAGATTTGGTCTTGATCGTCTGTACTTCTGCTCTCTTCTTTAATACACTGTGAATTACCTCCTTTGGTCCTTTTGATAATTCATTTATCTAACAATTCTGTCACATCAGTACAAAGATTAAATCTTAACTCTTTTACCCAACGTAACGGCCAAAACCTGCTAACGCTATTCTCAAAACTCACCCGTTAATTTTCATTATTTTTTTCATTATTTGTCTCAAAAACATAGGTTATGACCCCTCGTTGGAACGAGCTTGTCGAGCTCGTGCCAACGAGTGATCATAACCTATGTTTTTGAGACAAAAAATGAAAAAAATTATTTATTCAAGAATTTTTTTTGCAAGTGTTGTCTGCTTTTCAATTTAGGCAAAGGGTTAAATTATTTTGAAACATTTCTGGGACATAACGTTCGGTCGATCACTGAAACGCAGATAGAATGTATCCATGCGCCTGTTATGTGATAGCCAGTAGCGCTACCGGAAACGAGTCGTCTTTTTTGATACGGAATCAGAATGAATCGTCTATATGATTCGGAATCGGAACACATTATGTGATACGTACCGTTTCTCGTGGTTTTCAGGCCAAAATCTACATGATTGTTAGATACAGTATTGTATTCAACGGCGGATCGACTGACTGGGCGACTCAATAAAAAACCCGGATTATTCCAACGCAGAAATAATGTAGTTTCCAATGCCGAACCTTCTCGGTCTCTTCTTTTAACATCAGCTTTCCTGTGCAGTAGACCTGATGTAAGAAAATGAATTTCAGATGAGACGTTTGGTTTGATTTTGAGAACATCTCAAAGTTTCAAAATTTTCGGAATCGCTGCAACTTGAATTTATCTGTTGGGGTGATTTCGAATCGAGATGAATTTTGAATCTTCATACTGCCTTAATTATTTAATGTCATTTTCTGCTGCGCTTTAATTTCTTGAGATTTTTTATCTTTTATCCAGAAGGTGTGGAACGGGGATGATTGATATCTTCGGGAATGCAGTTCTAACAGATTCTGATCATCTATTATTCTAATCAGGCGTATATTGGAGAAAATTAATTAGTCTTTTTCATTCAAACTAATTGAACTGAATACAAAACTTATAACACGCTCATCTCAGCTATAAATTACCGAGAAAGCGTTTAATTTGTATATAAGCAGTATTCTTGATAGGATCGCGATTGGGTTACGGCGCAATAATACATCAATTAGTCGATCGAGATTTTACAAATAACGCAACTAAAATATTGCGAAATCAAGACTGAATTTCGAAAAACAAAATAGCACCTCCCATTTAATGTTTTTCCATTTCTGTTTCGACGGGTGAGATTCTCGGGTGATTGGGAGAAAAGTGGAAGATACTTCCGAGCTGATAGAAATTTTCAGACTTCTTCCGAATCACTGCACTTAGAAGAGAACCGCTTTAGCGGCGGTAGACTTCTAACAACAAAACATCACGTCTAAAAGGAGACTGGAAGGAGCCGGATGTCAAGGGTTCTTTAAAGATTTTAAATTTCTGCTCATTTCTAAGCCTATCATTCTTAAAGTTGGGAAATATAATCTCTAGCCTCATCTTCCGAGTCACAATTTCTAATAATCCTCGTGGAATTATAGCACTATTTATTTGGTCAGTCAGGTAGATTAACCAATGAACAGTCATAACTAGTGACCGAAGACGACTGAAGAATATATGGACAATAATGGTCCACGGTATCCCCATACTAAATCAATATACCGACACTGCGGTGTATTATAAGTTGCGGGACGTTTATTTGCCAGTATGGTTGTCATGTGATGATCTGCGCGATCAATATTAGGCTCGGCCTAAGGCCTCGCCTAATATTAGTTCCACTTTGCCTCACATGACGCCATACCTGGCAATTGAACCTTCGCCTCACATGACGCCATACCGGGCAAGTAAACGTCCAGTGACGTATTTATTATGCCACCAAACGAATTAAATAATAACTTAAAAAAATCCGAATCGCTTCATTTTGAATATTGATCAGGAAACTGCCTTTTATTTGCACGAAAAATAGGTGAAAAACGTGAGGTGGGAAAACTAATTCGGAAACAAAATGGCGCCCAGCAGTGAGGTTGCATGGGCTCATACACCGTCACTGGCAGTGTATGGACTCAATCCGATAGGCGGTTCCCTACTGAATTACCGAATATCGCATAGTCCACCGATGCTATTTGAGCACGTTGATTGGTCAAATTAAACAGGTGGCATGATATTATTTGATAGTGTCTACCATTTTGTTTCTATAGCAGTCTGGATACGACTAATTTACATTTTAGAGATTCTTTATTTTCTGTTCAAAGTATCGGAAAGCAGGCCTAATTTTAAATGCATTGAGTCACCACTCGTCTGTTTCTGTAAACAAACGAAAACCAATAGGAAAATTCAACAAAAACATTAACGGTTTGCAAACACAGTTGATCATGAAGTTTGGGGACAAAAGGGCTGATGATGAAATTTCAGAGAAAGAAAGAGGCTAAGTGAGAACAATATGGGGCTTGATTAAAGCATCTCCTAGTATTGTTCTTTCGTCGCCTCATGTGACACCGTATCCGCCAACTAAATATCTCGTAACTTGTATCATGCAAAGTATCATGCTTCCGCTTCCATATACCCAATACTAAACATACAGACACAATTTATTTAGGGTGGGGTTCCGATGAGACCTTCTACTTCCAAATCCACCCGGTGCAAACTTAAGAAACTGTGGAGTGGAACCTAAGTAGATTGTCGATTGGCAGCTCTCTGTCACGGGGAACCAACAGCAGCTCTTCTCAGACAAACACTCTCGCAAGCTAATGTTGTCTTGTTCCAGGCTGACAGGTAATAGAGGAGAGTCTCGGAGGGATTCGTTGGTGACCCCAACCGGTACACATGCCAGGCTCTCACAGATGAGTAGTCCTTCTAGCTCACCGGGCTGGTGAATGTACCGCACACTCACATCAAAGATGATTTTTTTGTTCCTCCAGACCAACAGGGAGCCATGCAGCGAAACAGGGCTTTTCTATCACTGCATTATGGTTACTGCCTTCAAAGGGTATTTTACCTGTGGCTCAGTTGGTAGAGGTGCAGGCTGCAAGCCGAGAGGTCCTCGGTTCGAATCCCACCTGCGGCAACCGCGTTGTGTCCTTGGGCAAGACACTTCACCCCGATTGCCTACATGGGAGCACGATGACGCTGTGTACTGGGGCGTACTGCACGTCGATGGTGCGCATGTCTTCAACCAATCTAACCCTGCCTGTGCTGCGGTGCAGAGTTCAGAGTTACGATGTTGGGGAGCTGACAGCTGCTCGTCGTTGCTCGGTGGTTCTCTCCGGGTACTCCGGCTTCCTCCACACGTAAAACTGTCACGGTCACGATTAGCCATTGTGCATAAGTATGTGACCTTAAACACCAATAAATAAGGGTATTTTACCAGTCCGACGCGTCACTTCTCTGGTCGAAGCAGTAATGGCAGCCTAGCCAACACCGTATTTAGTGGACTTCTGATCTTCATGGTTCATCTTCTGGGCGTACGGGTGGCCACACGGTAATTCCTAAATATCTTGCCAACAGTGGGCCTCTTTTTTACCACGCCGGGTCAAGATATCGTGACAGAGACACTCACCCTGTACATTCCTGCCTTTGATTCAGTAGGAGAGGTTTGGGCCATCGCAGTGGCCCGCCGCTGCGCTTGCGCGCATAATGCGCCTAAAATCACTAACGACAACATCAACCGTCGTCAGGGCATACGTGCAAACATTTTGAGCACCGGGCAGGCGATCTTGAGGTAAAAACATAAGGCCATCTCGGTAAACGCGACGTCAAAGTTCGACTTTGGAATCTGGCGAAAGGCTAGTGGGTAAATGTACCAAATGTTCTGCTTTGGCAGCTTCAGCAAGCTTTTTGGCGGTTGCATTAACTTTTCAGTAGCTCATAGAGCTGTACAGTATTCGTGAAAGCTCGCTTGCAAACTTTGATTGCAGCTACCCATCCGTCATTCAGGCAGCTACGTCTAACTGATGTATACGAGAAGCGCAATCAATCTCCAAAAGGCCCGACCCCTCTTGAGAGCTAGACACCCAATCGGAACCCTACGATTGGTCCTTCCTGCCAGGGTCCCACGCGCGAATCGTTGTGTCCTTGGACAAGACACTTAAGCCCAATTGCCCACATGGGGGCACGGTGGAGTTGTGTACTAAGGCGTACTGAACGTCGATGGTGCACTTGTCTTCAACCAATGCTAACCCTGCTTGTGTGGAGTTAGAACGTTAGGGAGTCCGACAGCTGCTCACCGCTGTTCTGTGGTTCTCTCCGGGTACTCCGGCTTCTTCCACCTGTAAACCTGTCCGACATGAGGTGACTCGGGCTGTCGAAAGTGTCGTTAAATAAATAAATAAATAAATAAATAAATAAATAAATAAATAAATCCGTTGCAAATGGTTTTATTCCGGTAATCTCCCTCTTATCTTGAGAACGTTGTGCTTTGTATTTGGTTTGTTCTTTTTAACATTTTACCTAACATGAAAAGCAGAAGACACTTGCAAAAAATCTTGAATAACTATTTTTTTCATTTTTGTCTCAAAAACATAGGTTATGACCCCTCGTTGGAACGAGCTCGACGAGCTCGTTCCAACGAGGGTCCAAACCTATGTTTTTGAGACAAAAAATGAAAAAAATAAAGAAAATTAATTTGCGATTTTTTTTAGAATAGTGCTGGGCGGTTTTGGCCGTTACGTTGGGTAAAGAGTTAAATATAATATTTCGTGAGCTCTCGTTATCTGGATAAGAATCTGAAGTTACAGACCTCACATATGTTTTTTTTTATCTGTAGGTTTGGGTGTTATTGTTCTTATATGTTTGATTTTCTACGTGTGTCACCTGCCCTTACTCTGACCCCAATCTTTGGGGAATAACGTGGCGAATAACAGAAACAGCACCAGAAGAAAACACGGCAGTATACTCGGTCAGCACTAATGCCGAAGCATATCACTAACCGTTTGACCGACGAAGAAATCGGAGACGGCTTATAAAAGCTTATAGCTTTCTGCTGAATCCTTTCACACAACTTGTCCATGGTTCTTTGCTATTATGCATACCGCTGTATTACACACTTTGTACGACAGTTATATTATAATCTATTATCTGTATGTATTATATTACTTGCTGAATAAATATTGTTTAAACTTAGAAGTCGATAAACTGGCTACATCAGACATGGAATATCATTGAACAAGATACAATGGGCATCGAAGAGAAGTGCAGTAAATGTGATGAGAATCCATATCCACACAGGCTGGAAATAACCCGCGAACGATCGTTTGGGTCACGCAGGGACTGCGTCGATTGTAAAATACATGAACGAACTGAAGGTTACAACAAAATAATACAATAACAAAATTATACAACGTAAATTAAATTCCTAATCCGGGATGTTTTCCTGTCAGACCTGACAATCGCTCGGGACTATCTCTGCTCATTGGTTGCGAATTGAATCCACATATGAGTAGAATGGCATGTCATTTATGTCTTTATAAAATTTCAACTACAATAAATAACAAAAACTAACGCGCGATCTTACCAAAGCGAGATCGCGCGTTAGCTGTTGTTTTTTTATTGTGTCGGAAATAATGTTACTACGCAAACACAATGGCTGACCTAGTAAACCAGAGGAGGTGGAAAAGCACAATACACCATTTGTATAAGTTACCACCACGTCATTTAGCATAACCTGCTAACGGTTTACGACGTAAGCTCTTTCTTTCCAGGTTAGTCAACAGAGTGCAATGACAAAAAAGTGAGATAGTTAGTATTACAGACTAACCAGTCTAGCAACCACTAAATGCCCCTGCGAGACATTCATTTTGGGGGTTCCAGACTAACAACCGAACCGAGTCCATCGCCCATTTGTCTACCATGAAGTACGGGTATAAGATGATATAAAGGACAGTATTCCCAATCAAAGTGGAAGCCAGCTATTGTCCTCAACCATCAGGGACCCCGCTCTCTATGACCTACAGATCTCACCTCGCGCGAGAACAAGACGCCCGCCTTTCTAAATACGGAGTTGGGACCGGCGTTGACGGAATTCATTGTGTATTTAATTTTTCCGACTTGCTGGTGAAAATTATAACGATTATAGATGTATATTTCTTACTTTTATTATTTTAGAATACATACAGTACAGTCGCCGTGAGCGGGTCATATTCCAAGCGTGGGCAGTGATGCCCACGCTTGCGTTTACCAGGAAATAAAAAGCACCATCAGCAAAACGTTAATTACTGAAGCACCGGGTGCTACCCGGTGCTTCATTAATTAAGTTTTTGTTGATTATTCCTGAAATAAGTGTTTGGAATCTAATATCATTGCGTCCGTGGAAATATTGCCCACTCCTAGAATATGACAGGTCCTCGGCGGTCGTACTGTAATTTTATAACAGGCAATTACGTTAGTAAGCACATCAGCGCTGTTGGTTTTGGGGAATAATTTTTGATGAAATCCGAATGGAATGAAAGAGTGTAATTAAATTCAGTATTTGTTGGTAAACCTCATTCTTAATCCTCAGGTATGACAAGGACGAATTAAGTGAAAATTTAATATAATACCTGTCGTTAATTAACTTTGAAAACGTGGATTTTTTTGTAAGGACAAACTCATTCCTAGCCCCGAAGTATGGCAATGGCGAATTAATTGAAAAATAAATATAATACAAGGTGTTCATCAAATCGTGTAAATGTCACTTATAAAAGTTCCTTCATTTCCTATTAAAGAGATATTTCAAAGATATAACTCATCTGTTGTTTCTGGAACTGTTTTGAACAAAATGACCACTTGAGGAGTGAAGAAAATAAAAACTCGAAGTCCATTAATTACTTAATGAGAATACAAATTAAATCAACATGCATTTTCGATAAGTGCTTGTTATCCATTCTAAATTAGCATGATTGTATTAACTCAATAGGGTTGTAGTAGATTCGATTAACGCATGAATAGTACTCCAGATAATAGATTATTTGGTGACACGGTTGAAGCATCCAGTTCCATGCTTATTTCTAAAGTACGAAGCACTTTATAACAATGAGGTAAAACTTGTTCACGTCAATTCCCATAACGTCAATTGAAAATATACAATATATTATTTAATAGAATTTTTATTGATGATTGACAGAGAATAAGTCAAGAAGAAAAATGAAAACTTAACCCACAAAAAAACCCGGATCTATGATAATATCTTGGAGAGTAACCCAAGGAGGCAGTTGCGTCGTGAGGATGGCCGATTGGGAGCGGGAGTGAGTCCAGTTTGTCCCGACTCTAGTGATTTAAGTTCTGATTGAAGAAGGAATATTCAAACTACCCCATCAAGGCATGCATTCTTCGAATGTAGTTGGAATATTCATCAATGGGGTACAGATAAAAAAAAATGTAAATTGGTTTGTGGATAAATACATGCAGCCATGATGCATGGGCTATGATGATGATGATGATGATGATGATGATCTTTTATTCAACAGTTTACATTTTACAAATACAGAACGCACAGAATAAACAGTAATAATAGAAAACAATGTACAAAGTCACAAGGTGTTGCTACAATTTCAATGTAAACTGTTAGGAAATGACATAGCCAGATTGGCTGTCTACCTGCCAATTCCTTGAGGAAAGAAAAGAAAAAGGAAAAAGAAAAGAGTAGAAAAAAGAAAGAAGAAATGAAATTGAAAAAGAAAAAGTAAAAATAAAATAAATACGGCTGTATATGACGTCAAACTGACTGAGTCAGGTGTTTCAGTAATTGATTATAGGGTTAGTTGTTAAAAGCTGCCACGGAATTGTTTTTACCCCACTCCACTTGCCTGCTAGGAGACGATAAACTTACTATAGAAGTAATGTCGGTGTCGTTTCCAATTCATCAGGGCACTTCTCATTACTACCCAACAATGCAGACTTGTGGGTTCCTCGTCACGGAAGGGGTCATGTGCCGATAGTTTAACTAGCATGCTCACTTACTTTGCAGCTTTTCTTAACCTTTATGCAGAAAAGATTAATTTTAGGGGATATTAGTCAGTGAGATATTTCATGCCAACTTCGGTGCTGCGAGTGTTTTATTGGACTGAGCCAATTGCCTTATGCACCCAATAAAATTACTAGTGTTGTGGATAATGCAATTGACTCATCCAAGACGGATGAGAAATTCAGACGTTTTACGTATACAAGCTCATTCTAATTTGTGTTATTTGAACACCTATAGAAGAAAGGTCAAAACTAAGAATTGAGAATCTAGATGGATCCGCAGTCAGGACAATAGGGGTTATTGCACTCAATATTTGACTCCGTCATGTATCTACTTATTAGTTTAAGTGCTAGAGTGTTCTTAAAAACTTTCTTATTACCTATGTTTCTAAGGTCCCGATCTAAACCATTCCAAACTAGAGGGAACGCATATGTAGGCAATTTGTCCAAGGACTTAGTACGTGATTTTTTTAGGGTCAAAAGCCCTGTCTGTCTTGTCGTGGTACCACGTGGGTTGTTGACACAACTAAAGAATGTTCTAAAAGAACTCGGTAACATATCATGGTACCAGTCAAAAATAAACAAGGAAACGTTCAGGGTATAAAGATCGGATACTTTGAGTATTTTGTCGTGAAAGAAAAGAGGGTCTGTGTGAGCGTTGTGTTTTTTGTTATTTATTATTCTGATTGAGCGCTTTTGCATTTTTTGAAGTTCGTTAATTCGTCTTGAATTGCCCCAAATATGTATACCATACATGAGATGGCCATGTATGAGTGAATAGTACAGAGTTTTCATAGCGCTATGTGGTAGACTGTTTTTAACTTTATTCAATGCAAAGTTGGCCCTCGCCACTTTTGAGAATATTTGGCTAATATGTGCTTCATATGTTAGTTTTTCGTCCATGGCTATCCCAAGAAATTTAGCACTTTGTGTTGCCTGATTATTACCTATTCTTTCTATTTTTTCGTTATTGATCGTTATATCATTGTTGCTATGAACCCCCGACCTCGCAGAAGGATTAAAAATAACATATTTTGTTTTTTTTGGCGTTAATTGCAAGGTTGTTAACTGAACACCATTCAAATATTTTTGAGAGTTCTTCATTAAAATTTTCAACTAGTGTGTCTGTGTCAGGATTTGAAGAATGAGTCGTAGTGTCGTCTGCAAATGACAGAAGGTTACTTGCAGTTGCCCGATGCATGTCATTTATATATATTAGAAAAAGTAAGGGGCCCAGTACAGAGCCTTGTGGCACTCCGCATATTACTTTTTGCAGGTCCGATTTGGATTCCCCGAATACAACGTACTGGGTTCTTTCCGCTAGGTAACTACGAAACCAATCATTGCATATGCCTCTAATACCATACTTCTCCAGTTTCTTTAGCAAAATCTCGTGGTTTATTGTATCGAAAGCTTTCGAGAAATCCAGGAATAGGGCAAGAGTAGATTCTCGCGTTGGTTTGTTGTTGTGATCCGCTATTTCTTTCAATAAATGTAGTATTGGGTGAATGGTTGAATGTTTTTTTCGAAATCCGTATTGATGGTGATATAGAATATCGAATTTTTCAAGGAATTTTGTTAACCTGTAAGACATGGCTTTTTCAAGCACTTTAGAGAAAACTGACAGGATGCTAATAGGTCGGTAATTTGAGAAGTTATGTTCATCTCCTGTCTTGAAAATATGGACAACTTTAGCAATCTTCATTCGATCTGGAACAATACCCTGAATGAAGGATTTGTTTATAATATCTGAAAGTGGGGACCCTATGATATCGATGGAACGTTTTAGGAGATATGTGGATATGTTATCTGGATCTTTTGTAGTTTTAGGTTTTAAAGACTTTACTATATCAATAATTTCACCGGGTGTTGTTGGAGTTAAGAAGAAGTTGTTATCATATTCGTCAGTTAAGTAGTCTGTAAAATGTTTACATTGCGATGGTATTTGGTCGCTTACTGTTTTGCCGATGTTGGCAAAGAATTTATTAAATTCTTGCGCTATTTCTTTCGGATTCGTTATTTTCCTGTCCCGAAAGCTAAACCATGAAGGCGGAGTATGGGCTGTTTTTACTCGTTTAATGGCTTCGTTCAATATTCTCCATGTTTCCCGTAAATTGCTTTTGTGTTCTTTTAAAATATTATTGAAGTATGCTGCTTTACTTTGTCTTTTTACTCTGTTGACTATTCTACAGTAGTTTTTATAATTTTGCGTATTTAGAGCGCAGGGTTGTTTTAGTTTTTTGTTGTAGAATTTTATTTTATTATTCGACGAAATTATAAGTCCCTTTGTCATCCAAGGATGTTGTCTAATAAATTTCTTTTTTACGCGTATCTCCTTCAGGGGGAAGGCAGTTTCATAAGCTGTTTGATACGTTTTGACAAATGTGTTATAACATGTGTTTGGGCAGTCTGAGTTAGTGACTGGGGAGAAATCACACTGTTCCAGAATGGATAGGAAGTTTGCTATACTTTCGTCATTTATTTTCCTAGTTTTTATACCTTGTGGGATTTTCGTAGGCTTTGGATTTGATTCAATACGGAATGTCCCGAAGTGGTCAGATACGTCTGTGACAATGATGCCAGAGAGAAAGGGTGATGTGATATTAGAAGAGAATATATGGTCTATGAGGGTGGCTGAATGCTCCGTCACTCTTGTGGGCCTTGTTATAGTTGGTAGGAAGCCTTCATTTAACATTGTGTCCATGAATGTACATGTATTATTATGAGTTGCCGATTTGAGAAGATCAATGTTTAGATCACCCATGATATACGCCTTTTTGTTTTCGGTATTTATGGTTTCCATTATACCATTTAATTCAGACAAAAAGAGATCGAGGTCTGCTCTTGGAGGTGTATTTGGTCTGTAAATAATTCCAATTACCCTTGTTGTTTTTTGTACATTTATTTCGATGAACAAGGATTCAAATACGTGTGGGATGAATTTGGATAAGTCGTCCCTGAGTTTAAAGGTAATGCCCTCTTTAATAAACGCCCCAACGCCCCCACGTCCATCATCATCTGGTGCCCTAGATTTTACAAGAAGTGGTTGATAGCCTTCCAAGGCGAAAGTCATATTTTCAGGGATTTTAAAAGTTTCGCTTAGACCTATAACATCAAAATTATTATCCTTGTCTTGCATATCGAACAGTAAGGATTTTAAGGCGTCCCAGTTACAACTGATACTTCGACAATTTATGTGAAAGATCCCCAGTGATCCATTTGTCCGAGAAAAAACTGAGCGAAATTCCGCCGGCGAATAGTACTTACAATTATCTCTGAATTGCTTGAAAGGGGATTCATAGTCGTCTGGCGTTGAACTAGTTTTTGTGTTATAAATACTTATAAGATCATATTCATCATTTGCCTGAATCCCATCCAGGGATATGCTACCCGCCATAAGTTGCCTCGCAGCCACCGAAGTTGAAATCATCATTAAGAAGAAACAATACTGAAAGGGAGATTATGGTATTACTTGGCAGTAGTATTTTCATGAAATCTATACTATTAGGGTTAATATGAAACATCCTGACACAGTCTGATTGGTAGTAAAGCATTCCTAACATCAGCTATTCAAGATGGTAGAGACATTGTGTCCTGGATATTGTGAATAGAATGAGTGAATGATTGAAAAAGGGAGAAAATCACTAAAATTATGAACGGGCTCAGTGATATATGCACCAAGAGTGATAGGAAAATGGGAAAGTGTTAATATATAATAATCGACTTATTTGAGTGCGCTAAGCGATGATACGGTGATTGGGTGGACAATGAAGAAAAAGAAAACAGAACTTCAATCCTGAATGAATCAAGGAACTATTGCTCGAGTGACTGATTGTGGACTAAAATATTCCGTTCGCTCCCCCTCATGTCCATTCATCCATCCATCCATCCACCCAACCATCCATCCATCCATCCATCCATCCATCCATGAGTGAATGGATAGACCGATGCATGAACGAATGAACAGTAAATGGACGAATGGAGGAACAAACTAGTCAAAGAATGAAAAAAAAAAAAAAAAAAAAAACCTAAGGTAATTTAGGGACTATGATCGAAAATGTGCAGTTTTAGCAAGTGGAACATGTCTCAATCTAATAACAAATGAGTAAGTGAGTAGGCAGTAGAAGTAATAGAACAAATGCACAAGCAAGCAAACAGATCTATAAACGAACTGACAATCCAATAAACGTTCGTATAAACAGACAGACAAATGAATGAGTTAATAAATGAATGAATGAGTGAATGAATTAAAGAAATGAATGAATGAACATTTATACACGTTCGGTGGCAAAGGAGGGTATTTCTCAATATAGTAACAGGCGAGTGAATAAACAACAAAGAAAGATATTCATGGCTACAGTCTGATACGTCTTAATGTAATATCCCACACAACTAAATTAACATTTAAATTGAATGAGTAATTGAACGCTCAATATTGTTCTTTGGGATAGTCATGTGGAATACCACTAGTTTGACAACTGTGGTGGGTTAATAAATCCCATGATATCTAGCCATCTACGCAGAATGAATGAATGAATGAATTGATAACATAAATGGAACAACAAACTGACGGAATAAGTGAAAGGGTTCAATGGGCCAAAAATTTTAGAGAACTGTTGATACTTAGACTGGTCAGTCGTTTCCTAGTCTAATTTGTGAGAATGAATGGTGAAAGTTAATTTACTTCCAAGTTAATGTAAAAAACACTTGGGTGTAATTTGACATCTTTCTTTATTAACAACCCTTATGCATCCCTCCCTCCATCCATCCATCCATCCATCCATCCATCCATCCATCCATCCATATGAATGAATGAATGACTGAGTGAATGAATGAGAAAGTATTGGCTATTCGACATCTCTTGGTAGAAGTGGCACGATGAGTGAATGGACGGATAGACGACAAAACGAACGAGCAAATGAATGAATGAAGGAGTGGAAAAAAAAAAAAAAAAAAAAAAATATTGTTTGTCAAACAGCTCTGGTTAAAAGTGGGCATGCGAGGTATCTAAATTTGATTTTCTCCAAGCAAGATACAAATGTGGTAATTGGTAGTTGAAATGGTGAAAGTTCATTTACTTCCAAGTTCATGTAAAAACATTTGGGTTACGTCGACTTGGGTATAGTTTGGCAGCTTTCTTTGTTAACACCCTTCAGTCCCACACAATGCCACCCAGTTTCCACCCAGTTTCCATCCATCCATCCATCCATCCATCCATCCATCCATCCATCCATATGAATGTATGAATGAACGAACGAATGAACGAACGAACGAACGAACGAATGAACGAACGAACGAACGAACGAATGAGCGAATGAATGAACGAACGAATGAACGAACGAACGAACGAATGAATGAATGAATAAACGAATGAATGAACGAATGAATGAATGAATGAATGAATGAATGAGCCAAACAACGAACGGACGAGCGAATGAATGAATCGATAAAATAGAGGGAACAGCAAACGTACAGCAACCAACTTTTTATTTAAATAGCATGTACCTAACACCATATTGGTCATGCTGAGACCCCAATATCTCCAATCAGCCACAGGTCGCCATTTTCATGAGACCGATTGCGTGTGTGATATACAGTAGAGCCGCCGTGGACTTGTCGCAATCCACGCGTGGGCAGTGATGTCCACGCATGCGTTTACCAGGAAATAAAAATTATCAGCAAAATTTTAATTAATGAAGCACCGGGTTGTACCCGGTGCTTCGTTAATTAAATTTTTGATGATTATTCCTGTAATTGGTGTTTGCAGTCTAATATTATGACGTTCGTGGAAATATTGCCCACTCGTGAAAGTGACCAGTCCACGGCGACCGTACTATATGAAGCAATCTACTCCCGTGAGGGAATACAGTATTACCCGTAGAAGCAAATCGATATCTATAACCCAGGTGTCCCGATTGGAAAATTATTGGTGGTGTCACACCCCCAATACCCCTATTGCAATTGTCACGTCCCAGTAAGTATGCATGCGCCCCTGTTCATGTGAAAACACAACTATCTGCAGCACTTAATCGTAAACGTGGATTGACTATATCTTTGAAATAACATCAAAACCTTGGGCGGAAATTCAATTAATTAGGAGACTAAAATTTAAGCCTGGTCGGATAATACGAGACAAAGACGATTATTTTGTGTTTATAAGACTAGTTTGCGAGTATGGTGGCTGTCGGAAACCGGGCTTTGTCGTTGCAGGGGGAAATAGATTAGCACCGCGCTTTCAGGCAAAACTCAAGAAGTGTCGCAAGAGTCCGCGTGTGATGTCTCACCGTGACGAACCCGTCCGTTTCGTTTTTGTTGGGTGGTTCTTATCTCGAGGGGTCAAGTACGCCATTGGAGCACCGTGATACTACTATTTAAATTCACACCTCCACGTGCGTGAAATTGTATTTGCATGACAAATAGAGTTGTTTGTTAGCATCAGATACAACTCTCTCTCTCTCTCTCTCTCTCTCTCTCTCTCTCTCTCTCTCTCTCTATGTTCCCGTTCATAGCAGCCGATCTATTGAAGTTTAGTATCTTTAGGCATGTATAATCTGCCACTTTGTTGTTATTGAACTTCGAACTGCTTCACTACTCTCCTTGGCAAGTATAATCTGTCTCCGGCTGTAGTGGTTTGGTTGTTGTTCTGGTGATGGTGTCTTTTCTTGGTCTTTAGGCGAGTATTCTGCCATTTTAAAGAGTTGGCGTTGACTCTGCTGCAACCCTCAATTACAAGTATAGTCTGTATCCGACTAGATCAATCCTATCAGGCTTGACAAAGGTTTGACGACCAACTTCATCGACCGAGGCTCCCAAATTATAAGAGATCCAGTTGGTTTCGGTCGGCATTATAATCTCCCAAAAGGGTTGGAGAAAACTTCCGTGGTGTTTGTGAAGGCAGATGGTCGCCCCAACTCCTCTAATGGTTGAGATGCCGTATTTCATTCTTTCCAAAATCGAAAAACAGACTTTTGGTGATAAGTATGTAAATGGGTTAGGTGTACCCTTTTTGTTTATGTGATTTATATTTCTTGTTTTGAGTATGTTGGGGCAGGGTTAAGCCACTAATGGCACCGAACTGGTAATACTGGCATCTACTCGGGGTAGGGAGTGCGCGCATGAACAGCGCAGCTCGATGGTATCGTCTACCCGTATCCACTCGTGGTGATTGACCATGTGTTTTTGTAATTTTTCTGATGTTGATTTTGTCGGTGTGTGCACGAGTGTGTTGTGATGTTGCAGTATGTTGTTTGGTTGATTATGACAGGGTCAAGATACGAGCGGCAGCCAGCAGCCAATGCTGGCATTTGTTCGGCGGGGCAATCTGAACAGAGTTTATGCAGCACGTCGCTATCGCCCATTCGTGTTGTTTGCCAGTGCCCTGGGATCTTTGTTGTCGAAGTGAGCGGGAATGAAATGTTATTTGCGTTGGCAGGTCACATGCGTTGGTAGATTGTTTTTTTTATTTTATTAAGTTTTTTTACCTTGAGAATAGTTCGCCGGTATTTATTTAATTTCAAACTGAGCTCGCTATCTCTGAGTCGATTAACAGTTTTTCCTATTATATTGACCTCAGCCCACGCGTGAAAGGCTGAGGTTGAAGATTTGAGTAAAGCTAGGAGAGCCACGCGTGTGGCGTGGTTTGAAACGCGTTGCTAGATTTGATTTGCTGAGTTTCCGGTTGGATGAATGATTTATATAGTCGTAGTGGGACGCTTTTGTTTGTGCCGCAGTTTATACCCCTTTATCATTTTTTTGCAGTTTGTTTGAACTAGTTACGGCGGGAAGATGTGTGTATTTAAAGTAGGTTTCCTGTCGATTGCTATTCCGAGAAATCAAATGTTTTAGGTTTGGTGCTGTAGCGATGCAGGTCGATTTTTTTATTTTTTAGTCTTATTTTGGGCAAGTTTGTTGCGTCATTTCTCGCATCAGTCTTCTAGGGTGTCCTGCAGTCGACGTTCGATGATGTCATGACACCTACTTGAGATGTAGAGTCCTTTATCGTTAGCGAATTGCGAGACTTCAACAAGATTTTCACCCTCTTTGCGGATATCATCTACATAAATAATATCAGGAAACTAGAGCTCGATTATTGTGGTATTTCGTGATTAAATCCGATTTTAATTTTTCGGTTAGTTAGGAAAGAGAAGATAATATGGAGTATTTTGTTTGGGATGTTAGTGGTATAGGATGGTCCAGTCGACACTCATTACCCGGAGCAGCTAGTGTTAGATTTCAGTAGAAACTAGACTTTTGCCTGAAATTGTTTTCATGCGAAAAGCGGTCTATGCTATAAGTGAGGCAATGCGTGGTAATTTGTTTGACATTCTTCGGTCTACTGATCCATTAAATACTTCGTTCTATTGTGTTGGCGTTACCGGTGGTGTAATGCTAGGCCAGGTGGTAGTTTCAGGTAATACCTGGTTGTCTAGTGTGGTAGTATATGTTGTACGAGCTGTGCCCCTGTGGTTCTACTATTGGTACTATATTAATCAATCGAATGCATTTAACTGTCGGGAGTTCTTATAGGTAGTGTGTAATGCTAGGATATGCTATATTTCGAGGTGATGCTTGGAAGTTTCGAACATCAGTACAGGATGTGCGGTCTATGCCTCTATTGCTGTACCGTTATTAATCCATCAAGTATTTTATTGCATTGTGTGGTGTTACATGTGATCCGTACAGCTGGGCCAGGTGGTATTATGGTGTAATGCTTGGCTGTTTGGAACAGTAGTAAAAGTAGGGACTTAATATACCACAAAGGTTTACTGCTAGCTCTTAGAACCGCCACGCGTATGACATCTATCCACTAATGGTATAGATAGTGCGTAATGCTAAGCCATGCTGTGTTGTAAGACTTGCAGTGTAGTGTCTAGTACGGTAATGTACGTCGCACTATATGTACCTTGTTGTTGTACTTGCGGTGTGGTGGGGTATGTTTTGATATCTGGTACGGTAGTATACAGTTACGATAATGGTTTGTACTGTCCAATGTGTAGTTCACATTGCTAGGCCATGTGATTGTGTGGTGTTTGCTTTGCTTCTATGATCATAGTATAGTATGGATGGTTGTATGGACATTCTATGACTTGTTGAGGGGAGCAAGCCTGTAGTAGTGATACAATTCAGTAGTAATTGTGGAAGGTTCAAGCGCAGGACAAATAGTGGTAGCCAATAATGGCAGAAGTCCAGAGTATTGGATGACTACGGTAGAATCTGATCATAGGACAGATGATGATGACAGAGGGTAAGTCGGCACTGCTGGTGTTAAAAGCCACAGGGTGGTTTGGAAATCTGAAGCGATCACGTACTAGGAGCGATAACTATCCTCCAAAAGGTTTCCCTGAAACCATTGACCCCCCCCCCACCCCACCCCCGTTACGGAAGTCAGAAAATATTGCGCATTCAGTCTCATTAAGGGTTTAATTCCTACTGGAAAGTGACATCCATCCTCACCGCACGCAGCTAACTGGGCATTATATTCAAAGAAAACACATGTTCTATTCGTAATGTGGCATCGGACATAAAATTGTTTATTTCCCAACTAAATTTCTATATGAAAGAAATAATTGCCAAACAAAAATCTTCAAGCCACTTACTTATTGCTTTGGAAGTTTTAATACAGCGGAACAATAAAACTTCTGGGACAATATGTGGCGTAACTCGACAAACAGTGTACATTTTGACTGGTTGACAGAAAAAACTTTTATTATTGTTGCGAAATTCAGCCTGCAGTAGAAGATTTTATGAGAGATAAAGTGTTAAAAGGGTTATCAGATCATATAGTAAATTCTAATAAAATAACATAAGAGTACTTGAAAGTACTCAGCAGACAGAATATACTCGTGTTGTATAGGGAATGATTAAATTATGCTGTACTTTGAAACACATGAAATCTGGTGAGAATTGCAAGCTATGTTATTACTACCTATTAATCAAGGTACCCATTGTTTTAACCCTTTACCCAACGTAACGGCCAAAACCGGCCAGCGTTATTCTCAAAAATCGCCAATTAATTTTCACTATTTTTTTCATTTTGTGTCTCAAAAACATAGGTTATGACCCCTCGTTGGAACGAGCTCGTCGAGCTCGTTCCAACGAGGGGTCATAACCTAAGTTTTTGAGACAAAAAATTAAAAAAATTAGTTATTCAAGAATTTTTTTTACAAGTGTCGTCTGCTTTTCACGTTAACACCAGATGCGCTTGCAGGTGCACTCTCCAATGGAGTCAAAACTGTGAATGTATTAGCTACGTTTTGACGAAAATTAGGAAAGACCTCTCTAAAATGTCATTCATGCTCAGAGGAACCAAAACTGTACTCTGATAGTGACGGCTATCGGACATTTTGGTGTGTTAAGTTGTTAGGTGTGATTGGGTTGCTTTTCTTCTACAGGTGATGTGGAATTTTAGCTTGTTGAGAACTTGACAATTGATTATCAAAGTATTCCATTGGTCAAATCATATCCTGTGTGCAGAACGCGAACGGTGGCGTGATGTTTAGCCAGTTCTAAATGTATCAGCTGGTTCTGACTGGACTACCACGCCCTCTATCGTGTGGGAGCTGACTGCCGGTGGTAATCGGCGAACTTGCGCCGTTTTAAGCGGTTCGTTTTGTCCGAAGTGCGCGAAAGCTTGTTTCAATCAGAACCGAAGTGTTTTATGTCTATTTTGTTCATTTGATATTCCATTCTATTTGTATACATTTTGTGCAATGAAATGGTTGTTGGATCCAATGTGATCTATAACTTTGTCGGCAATATTTGCGTAGTTCTTCACTGTCCTATCGAACTTTGGGTCATGTCTCTTTAGTTCCATTATGTTCTAATTGCTCAATCACACATTTATCCGTCACTTCGGACAAGTGGGAATTGAAAAAATGCGACGCGCGTCATTAGAACAAAGTAGCTCTAACGAGGTAATTCCCGCGGCAATAGATGCACGTGAGATTTATTGATTTATTTGTTTCTGCTTGATGCCACATCAGCAGTTAAGGCGAGAAAACGGTGCAAAATAAAACATATCATTTTGATTTACGAAGTAAGAAGATGGATTAAAAATAAGAACAAATTACAATAAAATGTCTTAGATGGGAGTAAATTGAGTAATAACAGGAGATGATGATAGAATAGTGCAATCTTTATAAATCAACCTGATTATTGGAAACTTGAGCCCAGTTTAAAAGACAATTTTAAATTTATTAAAAAGGTTGATTACTTTGAAAAATGATAGAATTTTGTATGATCTCATTGAGACCCAACTGTGAAAAAACTGCCATCTGACATGATTAAAATCAGTGCAATGTAACATAATGTGCTCAACTGACAACACCTGCTTGCACGAAACACACTCTGGTCGCACATTACCCTCTAACAAAAAGAAATATGCAAGTCATGTCTGACCAATATGACATCGTGTCAAAACTATAAGATCTTTTCAACAAAGGTTACTAGACAAGTTTTTTTTTTCAAATATATTTGGTCGGAAGCGATGGAGCTTGTTATTTGTCGCCCCATCCCTATCCGACTGCCACCGAGATTTGAGGTATTTATTGCTATGACTGTGGTTTAAAATCACTGAAATGAATTTTAAAATCAATGAGAGGTTTGGTTAAACCCTGTTTTGCTGCACTGTCTGCTCTGGTGTTATTGGAGATACCAACATGTCCAGGTAACCAACAAAACACGATATCATACTGGTAAGACATAAGACAACACAACTTCTCGCGAAGTTCCAAAATAAGAGGGTTCTTCAACTTGGGGTTGAGTTAAAGCAAGCAAAGACGAAAGAGAGCCTGAAAGAATAATCGACTCCCATTCCCGTTCATTCTCGATGCGTTCAAGCGCTAGTTGTAACACTTTAACTTCACTCGACCAAGCAATTGCTCTAAAGCTCAGTTGCTCGATGGGCTTCGAGTCGTTCGAGCAATAACTTTTCAATAAATGCTCGATAGCTTATAGGGGGAATTTTGGGATAGGTATGTCTTGGGGTGGCCCAGAAGGTTGGGCCAAACAAGTAATAGTATCCTTAGGTAAGTATCCTATAAAAGGTAACCCCAAATAATAATACTATACCAGGCCATATGTATCCTCAAATACCGAACTGAGGCGACGAGCAGTATATGCGAGTCACTCGAATGAGCAATTGCTCTGTGGCTCATTTGCTCGATGAGCTTCGAGTCGTTCGAGCACTATGTGCGAGGCACTCGGCCGAGCAATTGCTCTAAAGCTTATTTGTTCGATGGGCTTCGAATCGTTCGAGCAATGACTTATCAGTAACTGCTCGATGGCTTATAGGGGAATTTTGGGATGGGTATGACTTATGGTGGACTAGATGGCTGGGCCAAACAAGTAATAGTATCTTTAGATAAGTATACTATAAAAATATTCTCAAATAATACAATACCAGGTCACAGGTATCTTCAAATACCGAGATAAGTCGACAAGCAGTATGTGCGAGTCACTTGAACGATCATTTGTTCTATGGCTCATTTGCTCGGTGGGCTTCGAGTAGTTCGGGCAATGATTTATCAGTAACTACTCGAAAGACTCTTGACATTAGGAAGGATATAGGTTTTCATTGAGGTTTGTCTATCAGTTGGCTATAATCCAAAGGGGTCTCTCAGTACTATAGCACTACGCGCTACTATTATAAGCTATGGTATGGCGGTTCTAAAAGGGATTCTGGGGGGAAATCCGAACCAGAAAAAAACATTCTAGTTCAGTCGAATTTACCCCGGGCCCCCCTCGGTAGCTGGAGGCCTCTCGGTACCATGGTATGGCGGTTCTAAATAGGATTCTGGGGAAATCCGTACTAAATAAAGTCAAGTATGGTAGTTTGGAGTGGCGTTTGGTCTTGTTGTAGGCCATTGGGTAACATGACAATCACGTGCTACCATAGAAACCGAGATGGCGCCCTCCAGTATACTAAATGGACGACGGAAACACGTATCACCCTAACAACACGCGCTGCGCATGCGCACTCACATCACGTATGGCGTCACAATATTGCCGCTTAAGCGGTTTACCATGCAATACAACATGACGTCACATCCTAGGTCCGGGGGTAGGTCCGGCCAATGGGGACGGTCGAGTACATGATCTACTACTGATGTTTCTCACACACTTGGAAACTGGTCACTCCCGCACAAGTCATTTTCTACCTTCTTAGAGAAATCGAGGAAGATAGAAGGGCATGCAACTGAAAGATTAATTGATGTGTACGTCTCAGATGCGGGATGCAGATAAGTGCCAGGCCCATCAGTAAACAAACAAAAGTCATACTTTGAAATAAGGTCTTCTGCTGTTTTGCCCTTATATCTTCTTTGCTGCAGGAAAAACCTCGGAGAGGGCTATGAGCATTAACCCTTTCCCCAACGAATCGGCAACATCCCCCCGCGTAACATACCAATTCAGTAGCTGAAAAAAATATTATTTTTCAAACAATTGCAACAAAACCATACGATATGACCCCTCTTTGGGACGAGCTCGTCGAGCTCGTTCCAATGATGGGTCGCATAATATGGTTCGGTTGGAAGTTTTGAAAAATTTAAAAACATTATATTTAAAATAATAAATTGTGATATCGTCTGAGTTGGTTAAAGGGTTAAAGTCACACAATGTACGGAGTTGGGGTCTGGGGAATCAGTTGCTGAAGATCAATCTGCGGAATGGGTTCATTTGGACATATGTAAATTGAGCATACAGTGATTGTCTTGTCTAAAGTTAGGCGTGCCGCAACAGCCTGTAAATTTGACAGTAAAGCTACAGGACTGTAAATAATGTCGTTTCTGACCAAGACAGATGTTCCACGGACACGAAAATTACATTCATCTGTCCAGGCGCTATGCGAAGTATAATGCTTAAGAGCAGAATGATTAGGAGTGTCCGGTTTATTCCAGAGTGTTCCCTGAAGGTAAACGGTAGCAGATTTATATTTTTGACAAAGAAGGCCCAGTTCATTAAAATTTGCTGTAAAACCTCGATAATTCCATTGGATTATATTATTAGTGTTGTGATCTTTTTACAGTTAGTGATTTTAGTGGTGGATGTATAGGATAAATTGCCCCCGCGTTTCTTTTCGGTGAATATTTACGTGGGGACCTATCCCGAGAAGAATTCAGGCGTAGCAGGGACGGTGGAACGATTTTCAAAGTGGTGGGTTGTGGAGGGAGGGGGGGGGGGGGGGCTAGGTCGGACGATGGATGGTCGTCGTACGAAAATTTTAAATTCCAGGGTCCCAAAATCCCCATTTCCATGCATCTGAGTGGATATTTTGATTTTTTCTGGAGATATATTTGAAAGATTTCACAATTTGAGACCCGTTAAAAAACGTCGGTAAAGCATACAGGTGAGATCTGTTTATCAGCTTTAGTCATACCGACCAAAGCTGATAAATAGACCTCACCTGTATGCTTTATCAGACGTTAACAGCAAATATACTGTCCGTGGAATCATCTTGTCAGAGAAGGATTTGATACTTGTATGTCTGTAAGATTACGATCTATTTCAGTTAACCGACTTTTTAACAGACTGTATACATTTTAGCGTTTGTTGCCACTTACTGCAAAAAATGATCCAAAATCCATCGAAACTGTACCAGTACGAGAGAAACATATGGGGGAGGCTCTGGATCCGCCCCTTGTTTCACCAGTCATTAGTTGTGTTAAAAAATATTTTCATACTAAAAACATGGCCCTGCAAAAATAGTGGGGGAGTGAAGCCCCCAGCCACCACCCTCACCCTCGGTTCCGCCGACCCTGTGTAGTTTGGTTTAAAACGCGTTGTTGATGCACCCATCGATTGACAGGTCTTCTGTGCCTTCAAACATGTAGCTCGTAACTACGTTTTGAAGGCGTTTGTGTGCTCTGTCTGACTCAAGTTTTAGTTTTTCTTTTTCATTTTTCTTATTATCAAGTTCTTGATGGCTTTTCTGTGTCTGACTAAATGGTGTGCTAATGTCGCGGATAGACAGCGAGCGGCACCAGAACTACATGGGCAGTATACTCGACCAGGGTGATACATAAATGTACCGCTGACCGATTGACCAGTCGAGTGTGGGTAGTGCCTGGTCTTCAGAAGTTGGCCATTCAAACAATTATTTTGTAAAGCTAGTGCAATGAAAACTACCACTGATAACTGACGCTGAGAGTGCAATAAAACTAATATTTATGTTAAAAAAGTTCGAAGTTCATTAAAAGTCAGTATACAGTAGAAATGATAAAAGTGAGTCAAAAGAAATTACTGACTGAATGACCACCCAGTGCCTCCCGACGTGACACTCTTTTTGGGGGCTCCCGATTGGGCAGACCGGGCCTTCTGACCACCCGTCTGCGTCCGAATTTGGGGCCAAAGCGGTGCAGTGTATTGGATAGGTATCTCCAAAATGTAGATTGCCCTAACCGGTTCACTCTTTATGATCAACCGCCAGGATTTCTTCTTCCGTGGCCTTCGGAACGCACCTCACGGAGAACAAGGTGCTTTCAGGATGAAACTGCAGGGAAGTACCGGTTTGGTCCGGTGCCACGTATTTGGATATTCCGCAGCAAACCTACTAAGTAGACATCCCTCTGTTGGCCACTAGATGACCCTCCTAGTAGGGGATGGTCAACGCCCCTAGGTCTTACGCAGATATTGCAGAAATGTATTCTCCAACTATCCTCAACAACAATATATCTGGTAATTTCTGTCTTGCATAGAACATTACTGACTGCCAAACGCGCACACTTCCATAAGGTCATTAGAGCTTTTCAGCAGTAAGTGCAAATCCATGTTGTGCTAAGTCGATATGTGGTCTATAATTTTATAACTTAGAACAGTTCTGTTCCAAATCCATAGTTCTATTCCAGAATGTCTCAAACAATAACAAAATATGCAATTAATTCCACTTTGTTCTAAGTACGAAAATCTGTAGGGCACCTCACGACCTCCTCAGGAATGAAACACAGAAGAGTATGACTATTTGTTCTCGGGTTGGTTTTATTCGGAAGATAAGTAATTTTTCTACTAGGAAAATCAAAAACAGCGTCCATATACCCTAGGATAGTATAGAAACGAGGTATCAAACTTTGAAAATCGATTATCTCAGGAACATAAAAAATGTACTTAGGACAGATTGGTTCTAAAGCGACTCAATATCAACCAGTGCAACAGCGCATTGTTCGACTCATGCCACAGCTGATCTGGATTTTAAATTTGTATCTACTGGAAATTAAACCAGGGAGGGTAATTTAACCAACAAAGGGACATTTGATGGACCTCGATTTTGTCTGACATCGCTTTAACCGTCTAACAAAAGCACTCGCACATTTTCATGTACGTTGAGTTGAAAATTGTCATCTGGGGATAATGTTTTATCAAGAATAACATGGTCCAGCCATGGTAATTCACTCTCAGCAATCAGCAGTGCCGAGGAAAATGCCGAGGAAACAAAAAATATCCAATGCAAAAATACTGCCGAGGATGGCTTCTTCAAAAAGCCTAGTGGTGGCAGAAATTGTGCAACTTCCAGGTTACACAAGGAATCAAGCCATGTGGGTTGCACTATGCTGCATTGCTAATCTTACAATTTACAGTACAAGTTGCAGCATAACAACTAGAAACTGTGTGTTCTGCTTCTTCTATGTTGATAACACCAGAACCTGACATCAGATTCTGGAAAGCTGTTACAAGGCTTTCCAGAAACTGATGTCAGATTCTGGTGTTATCAACACAGAAGCAGTGATATACTTACTTTGTGATTATGCTGCATCTGATGTTCACTCATACTATACATATTGAGTAAGGCGCCTGCTTACTTCCAAGATTTTTTCTCAATACTGACATGGTTCATGACTGAGAGAACGATTCTGCACATTGACTGTGATTATATACACTTGTATCTCGAACTACTTTCACGTGTTAAAGTTACTTGAAACTTTTCACTTCACTGCATACTATATATACATATACATGGCAATTCAGACTATGCCCTGCCCCCTGATGATTTTTACGCAATCGAACAGGCTTCACTGCAATTGCCGTAGAAACACTAGTTTTCCACAGCAATTTTTTTGCCGAGGAAACAAGGATGAATTACCAGGACTGCATGGTCAAGGCAAGTTTCCTGTGTAACGTACCATTAACCCTTCAGCCATGAAATATTCAAGCAGAGCAATAGCGTGTTGCACATGTCGGATATCAAGATATTGAGCTGACATTTGTCCGTGGGGTTCATTGTTTATCAGGAGGTACATGGTTTGGGTGGACTTTTCATTCAACGTTGTGTAAACACTACAGCCAGGACAATAACGGTGTGCACACTTACGGGTTCCGAGATATGGGTGAAATTTTGAACCAAAGGGGTATTTTCTCTTAGGACTAACATGACATGAGAGTTTTAGGCACACAGTTGTTTTAACCCTTCTTTCTTCGACTCTTCGTACAACACCGCCCTGCACTCATGCATTTACAGATACTGAGCTGAAATTTTTTACCCGAGGTAATTTTACCAGAAAACGGACATGGGATGATTCCCTATTGCGATTGATGTTGCAGCAGCAGAGAGGGTGAGCATACCAATTTCGACAGCTTGAAAAAAAACACGAGAGCCCATGGGACGGCCCATACCAATTTCGACAACTTAACAGACCTCAGACGGAGGTGAGCATACCAATTTTGACAACTTGAAAAAAACTACGAAAGCCCATGGGACGGCCCACCACCCTCGCCGGCCCCGTCTCTCTTGTTGTGTTAACTCTTTATCCAACGTAACGGCCAAAACCGACCAGCGCTATTCTCAAAAATCGCCAATTAATTTTCAAAATATTTTCATTTTTTGTCACAAAAACATAGGTTATGGCCCCTCGTTGGAACGAGCTCGTCGAGCTCGTTCCAACGAGGGGTCATAACCTATGTTTTTGAGACAAAAAAAGAAAAAAATTAATTATTCAAGAATTTGTTTTGCAAGTGTCGTCTGCTTTTCATGTTAGGTAAAGGGTTAAGTCTGTCAAATATATTTAGAGATTTGAGAAACACATTGGTATACATGACATACACATGAGGACTAATACAATGAACGCTTGTGAATGGCAGCTTCTGGGGTCTACCGACGTTTGTGGGCGGTCGTGTCGTGGGACCTTTTGTAAGGTCCACAATGCTCGTCTAACGAAGGGTGGAGGCCCACTCCCCTGCAAAGGCTGTGGTATGGGCGTCAAAACAGCGCTAGCCCTTTGTAAAAACTATGGCGTTGGGGTATACGCTCGGCTGGCTAAATGGCGACAAAGGCAATCTAAAATTAAGGACGAGTTGCGGCGCCTGGTCGCGATAGATAACACTTTTGAACTTTCCTATTAGAGAAATGATAACATATAGATATACTCATTACACAATATGACAACTATGAATGATCTACGTGCTCAAGCTTAACAATTTGGGTTTAGGAGGTATTCACACCTCCGAAAAACTGACTTGATTAAATTGATCGCCACTGCCCGCGCGGAAGAATTTATAAAAAGACTTCTGCAGGCGAGAGAATAGGTGCGGTTCCTGGCTCTCCGGGAAGATGTACAGAATCCTAATAAGCATGGTCAAAGAATACATGCAATCAAACAGATTCAGGCCGAGGTCACGGCGGCACTTCGCGCTAAAGCTGTTGAGGAAAAGATGCGAAGAAACCCCGCTAAAAGAGCTGCCCTACATCGGCGAAGGCCTGTAACCCTTGCCAATCAAATCGTTCAAGAGGGACCAGCCATCCTTAACGAATTACGAAAACGGCGACAATTCGACTTGGATATCGAGGTAAACGATTGACGCGCCGCCTGGTCACGGATCAAGGTGAACTGGATTATCATGTGAGAGATACTCGCCAAAATGGCACTCTTGTCGGAGCCCCAGAGAGGTTCCCCTAGGCCATGTGTTAACTTACTACGATGGAAGCCAGCCCCAATACACCCACGTAAGGGCCTCTATGTTAGCATACGCCCATATTAACCTTCTCAGTATGTTACAGCGTTTCGACAAAGAAGAGACGGTTCGTGTGGCGACAGACGGCATATATATCAAGAAAGCAATACTCCATAAACTCGACGGTGTCTAAGTCTACGTACCACAAGAAGTTCACCCTGAGGGTTTTTGCAGAATGTGCTGCAACTATCATGACGAACCTACCCTACAGCCTCCCGAAAAGCATAATGTCCTGCCAGCTCAATGGCGAGATAAGGGGAAACTCTCTACATGCCCCAGGACCATGCCGCATATCTTCCAAAGACAGAGTATTGGTGCCGGAAAAAAAGACATCCCTGATTCTACAACTCCAAAGTACGACAACCCCCTGACCCACCAATGGCTGAGCTACATCAACGGTGGGGATGGTAGCGGCAAGACAACGAGAGCAATCGAGCTTCTCATGGTGCGAGATCCGCTTGTCTTTACTCCAACTCACAGGCGAGATGCCACACGATTTCTTTTGCGAGGTCGCCAACTATTACGAAGAGGTCGACGTTGACTATAGGGCAAAAGATGACACTCAAGGCTATGAAAATGCGCATCCGTCTCCAGACTGACAAGGTCCAGTGCCAAGAGATGCGAAGGGCTCTCCCAAGATGCATGGGATGGGACTGGTTTGTAGAGCAGTGGAGCCTGGGGACCTCATCATTACCAGCCGCCAAAAAATCCGAGATCGCGTCCATAGTATTCTGTTCCATCACCACAAGAAGGCGTTCCCAAACGAGCCTGTTCCCCTTGTTGGACACTCGGCGGCAAAATTGTCTGATGACGATCCCAGATCCTGTAATAGTCCATGACGGCCGACCCGACCAGGAGGAGTTAGTTCTTAACGATGTCGTGGAGGTACCTGTTCGATACACCCAAGAGGTCGTTGACGGTATGTGGGGCTATGATTGGGCTCTCGGATACGCGATGGCGGTACTCTCCAGGCAGGGTCTCACCGTCAGCGACCCGCAGAAGGTCTGGATTATCGATGACTATGTCCAGTGGTCAAGTCTTGCCTACCTCGCTGTGTCCCGTGTGGAGTATATGCATCAACTTGAGAGGGTAACTTGTCCTCCAGAAGAGGGTCCTGAGGGCAGATTACAGAGCGACAAGCAACTCCGCAAGCAAAACAACTTGTAGCACACAAGCATCAGGACCGGGTCAAATGTCTCCAGGGGTTTAACCTGAAGGTTGACTACATCTTGCAGCTCAGAGAGGCCCAGCAGAACCGCTGCACGACATGCAACATCGAGTTGATATGGGCGTCTACCCCAAAAGACTCACAGCAGTTCTCTGTCGACCGGCTGGACAATAGCAGGTGACACTGTAGAGGTAACGTACGACTGACTTGTCTAGAGTGCAATAGAAAAAGAGGGGGTGCGGCAATTACAACTGAGTAAGAACCCCATCAGGCGGCAACTGGGTGTCAGGGGGCATCACGAGGAGCTCCTCTCGGACAAACCCACGTGGTGGCCCATCCAACAAATAATAAAGTACAGGTTCGCAGAGCTTGGTGACCGAGCCTCCAAGCTGGTAGAACCGGAGGGACCACACAGGGTCAGTTGTACGACGGCGACCACCCTCGCCTGGCTGGTACCTCACCATTCAGAACCGCAATGACGGCAGGCAGTCGAGACACCCACTCGGTTGATCGTTTACCGGGTGGAAGTCGCATCTATTGAGCGTATTGGTGCCCAAAGAGTCGCTCTGCCAGGGTGCGGTTGAAACGCTCCACAATTCCCTGGTCCCGGTGGACATCCACATGGCCACGCTGCACTTCTGTCCTGTGTTTGGCCAGCAGCTGGTTCACTGTGCCCATGAACTCGCGGCCGGGGTCGACCTGTAACAATTGCGGCCATCTGAGGGGGCTCCGCCTGTAAATCCTTTCAAGGGCACCCGCGACCTCTTTGGCCTCTTTCGTGGCCAGGGGCTCTCTCTGCCTCTTTATAGCGGGAGGTTACGTCAACGACAGTGAGCGTGTATTTGTATTTTTGCGGTCCGCCCGGTCGTGTGGCAGAAAGAGCAGGTCGGCCTGGTGGACTTCGTTCGGTATACGGACACGTCAAATGTGTGTCGCGGAATGTGTCGCGGAGGGGGCAGCGGGTATATCTGTCAGACGGCCTGATTCTTGAGCCATGCCCGAGCCACATTTTCAGAGACCTTGGTCGCGGAAGCAAGGTTTTTAATGGCCTGAAGTCTCTTCCAGTACCCCTTGGGGCTGTAGTAGATTGAAGCCAACTTTGTTGCAATCTTGCTGTCCATTCTTGGGTATATCAGCATCCTTTGGATCTCTAATATGCACAATTGAAGATTTATCACGTGTTAAGTATCCAACAAGTACACAAAGCAATAGTCATAGACATGAGCTGGCCAACAAAAGAGGATTTCAAGAAAAGCGAAGCTTCGAAACGGACAGACCTGCCCATAGGCACCTACCAACTTATGGAAGAAAAGGATCTTCCAGGTGGCATGACCCTCACCCTTGTTACACAAATCGGCAAGAGATATGTGGTCTGGGCGCCAAATAGATTAGCGTCTCACGTGGTGGTGAAATATATATACAATCATGGTCTTTTTAATAGAAAAAAAACCTTCAAGACCATATTGTAGTTATCAATTCTTAAAAACGTTTCTGGTTTTCAGATGACTCAGACTAATTTGACCCATATTGGATGAGTCTTATCTTATTATAAACCTATAAATGTACGTGACATTATCCGACATTCAAACCGTGGACCTACCAAGGGCGCTCCCTGCAGGAGAGTAATATGAGTGTGTGCTTGCTGAAGTAACATACTACCCTCTACAACATTAGCTCGCGGCTACGCAACAACACTATTCGCATTGTGACTGAGAATGATGACGAGCGAAAGATTTCAATCCCAGATGGCTATTACAATGTATGCGAGCTAAATGACGAGGTGTTTAGTCAAGTTGGGGCTATATTGGATTTTCACAAACCATCGAGTCGTCTGCGACTCAAAACAGATACGTCTCTGAAACTGGGAAAGTTGGCACGCACATTAGGATTTACAACAGCCAAAATCCCTGGGAGAGGGAGACTGGTGGTGGGTGAGTGATCTAGTCTTGCGGACCATCGTGAGCTCTTCGTTCATCTGTCAGAAGTCAGCACCACGCACAGTGTTTACAACGGACCACCCAGCAAACTTCTCAGAACAGTACCTGTAGCAAATGAAAAATGTGCCAGTGGCAAAACAGAAGCTTTCTCTCATTTGCAACACAAAAGGCCTGTGCCGGGTCCTATAGGCAATATCACAGTTTGCGTTGTAGATAGCAGGGGCGGCCCTATTGAATTGCACCACCTATCAGTAACATTACATATTCGAAATATATCTTGTGTGTCAAGACATGGTGGATAGCGGAGGACCAGGAGCGCATGACGTATTGTCTTGCACAACCATTTCGCTGGCTGGTCTTGGGGATACGAAGGGCTTTGGAGAACCAGGTGAGAAGGACAAACTGTATATATTTCAACTTTCTAATGGGTTATATAAGAGAACGGAACTCCCATCTGCTGTTTTCACGGGACAAGCTACCTTTACCGTGCTGCGTGGTTTGAACCTGGAAGGCTCAGCCCCGTGGAGGAGCTACGAACTTCTCCAGAATGATGCCAGACAGTGGACTCTGTGTAGGCACCCTGTACGCAGTGGGTGGGAACTTGACTTCAGGGTCATTCAACCTCACATCCAACTGGGCCGTGGACACAGGCCACGTAAACTCCAGAACAGTGGCCGCGTGTTGGCTTCTTACATCCCGAAAGGTGCTATTAACATTCACGAAAGCGAGGTGGGGTATGTGCTGGGTGGGGACCAAAAACAAGGCGTGGCGATGAAGCTCGTTTCGGAGTTTGATCGTCTTACTGCTGGCAAGAATACTACCACCATTGTACAGATAGTCATGGGTCCACCACCCAACGACTTCGTACCAGTGCTACATGGGCTTGCCTGAAAATGGGATCGGCGACATAACGGCAAAGAACTTGTCATCATTATCCGTGGCAAAGATGCGTTGCTCTCGTTGAGTGGAGTTGAGCACAAGGTCACAGATGATGACTTACCAACAGACACACTCAATAACCTATATCTTGGCCCAGCTGAGCTCAAGCGCGTGCGGTTTACCAGACAGACACTGGCGGACGATGATTTAAAGGCAATGGAGCATGACTAATAACAACGGGTCTGTATCCAAACCTCAAAAACGGTGACCCGAATACTTTACGCATCCAAGAGATCGGTGATGTTAGAGCCCGTCTCATGGACACCGCAGGTATTCCCTCGGTAAGAAATACCAGAGAGGGGTTAATATCGCAGATGACATTGAAACATTTATGTCCGCGGCGGGTGTAGGAATCGGCGTTAGTGGTATTGGACTGTTGGCCAACGTAGCAGCACTTCCTGTGATTATAGCGCTAGAGGCCGCGGCAGGTGTCTTCGGGAGGGTGTGTTAGCCGAAGACTCACAAAGAAGGCTAAAAAGCACAACACTATTGCCACATTCGCGGAGGCAAAACTTTCGAGCATCGCAGATCTGTACTCGAAGGCTGTCGGTGATGGCCAGATATCAGAAGAGGAATTCAATCATATACTCGCAAAGGAAGAGACATTCAACCAACTCCGGCTTGATATCCGCAAGACTTCTCGCCGAGAGAACTCGCAGGGCACAAAAAACGAGATGTTACTGCTGCTACGCCCAGGACTCACCCGGCAGAGCAAGCCCATGATACCCACTGGCCAACTGAGACCAGAGCCCACGGCGCCCGCCGCAGATGCTTAGTAAGCATCTCATGGGCATTCGCTGTGCGAATAAGGATTGATTAGTAGCTAGGCGCAGCGCTGCAACAAAAAAAAACCCAGGTTTTTATAAACACCGTTACTGTTTTTTTTTTCTCCGTTACAACGGTGAGCAGCACGAAGGAACACATTCACTTGGCGAGTTTGTAGGCCACCAGGCCCGTCGCAGCCACCCCCAAGATAACAAAGGCGACCTCACGGTCTTTTTGGTCGGCTGAAGTGTAAAGGTCTTCTAGTTGCGGCTCTGGGCCAGGACTGTTTAAATTGTTCCCAGTTACCCATGCATACTCGCGAATTGCAGCATCGACATCCTGGAATATGCGTAATGCATGACCTTGGTAATTTAGTTCTTCGTTAATCTATTCGAGGCGTTCTGTTCTCTTTTGGGGCCATGCTGCCTGAGCTGCCTTGAGCTTTTCTATCGCTTTGTCATGCCGTGCACGTTCCTCACCAGCCTCATTATCCCGAAACATGGAGAAGAGGTAGTTGCTGCCAGAAAAGGCCAATGCGTTAAAAAGGGCGCCCCAACTAGCATTGCGATCGAGGCCATCTTGTTATTTTATAATATTTGGTGGCATGTCCTTGGTTGCCATCGCCAGCCCCACGCCAAGGACTACCATCCCGACGTCATAGCCGGTGAAGTCAAGTTTAGGGGTGGCACCCTTCATTGCCATCTTACCTAAGCGGGCGTACCCTATTGCTAGGGCAGAGACTACGGCGCTGTAATAGGCAGCATTGACTAGCATCTTTACATCGGCTGAAGACACGATTACTCCATATGTAATGGGTCTTTAGACACCTCCAACTGCTTGTTCAGAGGTGCGACTCGGTTTACCGGGTCAGCATTGGGCGGTCCCATTAGACTGGTCGTCTTCCTTTTGCTCTGCAAAAACCATAATGTCAAGCTAGCCAACCCAACAGCCCCAGCAATCCATGTCCAATGAACTGCATTCGTGATGCATCGAGATCCCTTGCTGGTGTTGTTCCCGTTCGGAAGGAACACCAACCACTTGGGTTGCGTTGTTTATGGCCATTCTCTGGAGATTGGCTTTCTCTTCTCGCAATTCGACCAAGCCTTTTTGTTGTTTTGCATTCCGGGCGGCAGCCCCTGCCCTCGCAGTGGCCACTTTACTTTTTAGGGTCTTTCTGTCGCTTCAGTACGGGAACAACAGGCGACTCAGTGGTTGGTACAGCTGTCACTCTCTCCACCTGTTGCGTAGCAACTGTCTGCAAGTCTGGCTCCGTCGATATGTTTGGCTCTGTCGTCGATGACATCGTCTTGAATTGTAAGAGGGCAGGTATGTCCAAATCGACATTGTTTAGCAGGGGTTAGCGCCGCGTTTAGCTGTGCTAAGTACATACCATACCGATGATATAGCACACACGCGGCACTGCTTAGCGTGTGCCCAACAAATGGATCCGCCTCAAAGTCAGCAACCAGCTTTGAAGATTTGGTTCTTCGGGGGTATGGGAAGAAACATGCTGACCACCCTTGCATAGAGTTGTAGTGCGGCCGTCCCCAGAGTTTTTGTCATTGTTGCGCCGAGCCGTGCCTCATATCGAGCATAGAGTTTATCGATTTCCTGATCGGCCATGCCGTCGAACTGGTCAACCGCGAGGTTTTCCCCCATATATAGCTATCGCAGCGAGCCTTTCACGTTTGGCCCCATCGGCCTTTGTTCCTTCGGATGTTGCTCTGCAACTGAAGCAGGATTCACTGCTATCTTGTCTCCTGTATTGACTGCCTGTGGCGCAGTACCTTGCTCTTCCAGCAGTTGGTTAATGATTTCGTCGCAATCCATGATTGTGTGGATATGTACATGCACTCCGTGTGTGTTTAATATAAAACTTGGTAGTGGTAGGGTTTTAACACTAGCCGGGCATGCTTAATATCCGCCAATGCCTGGCGAACTGCTGCACGTTCCTCGCGGCTTCCAATCACATCATTCTCTCGTAGACAGTCCTCGAAGCTATCTCTGTCCTTGCAGTAGAACAGACAGGCGCGGCGGGTTTGCTCGCGTAGATCTTTTAAGACAGAGTTATATTTCTGAGTCAAAACCCAAACGCTCTACTGCGCATGACGACCCGAGAAGGCTAGCTCAGACAGCGTGTCTTTCTGTTGCGTCAAAGCTTTTGTTGCCGAGAAATCGTCGATGATGTACAATGTTGGCTCCCCTTGGAACAGCTGATAGAAGGCTCGAAGATATGAATGGAGGCGCTCACCAGGATTTGCAATGTACACATCCGGGTCTTTCCAAATCCATGGACGATCCTGGTATGTCTTGTATTTGATTGTAGGACAGAGGACCACCATGTGCTAAATACGCCCCGATAAGGACCCTCCAGCAGGGTTCAGAGCAAAAACTGTCTTGCCACAGCCTGTTTGACCGCAAATAATGGCTGCGTGTGGCTCCATAAAGAAAAGGTTATTAATAAAGTGTGTTGGTAAACTGACCATGTTCAATGTTAAGCTGCGCATCCATGAGAACGTATAGGTATATGTTCAATGAGCCATTTGTCTCTGTTGTCTTTGTGATCTGGATAGTGATACCTTCACTGGCGTTTTCTATCCGCCGGCCACTGCCGTGTAGCTCGCCATCATCCGTGGTCGGCCGGTCAAGCCGTAGAGCATACTTGCGGGTCAAGAACTCGCCCAGTGTGACATCACCCAGAGATAGTTCCTTTGCAACCAGGGCCACCTCAGGATCTCTTTTTGCTGCTGGGATAAGCTCCAAAGTGCCGAGTGGCCTCATCCCATTGCTGGTAGGCACGCAGTCCGTGGGAGTGCAGCTGGTTGGACACTCCCTCGATGATAACCTCAATTTTGGTGATCTGTGGATTATAATAGACCTCAGGCTTCCTAGCGAAATCAGAACCAGATAGGGTCACCGAACACCATCAGAATCCCTTTCATGCTCAGCGCCGCCACATTGAGGTTGATATTCCACAGAGTGTCGCTTTCATCTTTTGTCATTTTGCTGTGGCGAAGTAAGCGGTCGTACAGGATGGCGAGACGACCAGAATACTGATTGTGGGCCATGCGAGCAAGTTCATGTTGGGTGACCATCTCGTATTCCAGGCCGATATTATCAATGGTGTAACTGGCATTGACATCGCCAGAAGCCTGGACCACCCGGCTGTAATCACTGAACGTAAGCTCGTACTCGAGCCGACCCCCAAGCACACTCTGGTAGAAAGGCATATGAGCCTCAAGGAGTTCAAAATCCAGCGGGATAAAGAAACGGTTGCCATAGGCATTAACGATAGCCCTGTCTGCAACAACAGAGTCATCCTTGCCTCCTTCGCAGACCAGCAACTTGGTAGCATTTCTTTTCGCGGGTGTATCAATAACCTGGTAGTGCGCATTGTTGCGCTCGGAAGCTGTCTTCCAGAGGTCAAGGTAGCAGTGGTACACATCTGCATTGTCGACCGACATCACCTCGTTTCCGCTGATCTTGATTGTCATTTTCTTGACGATGGCACGGCCAGGATTCTGAACAGCTGGCCTGTTGTCATCTGTTGAGTTCACGGTGACTGTAAAGGCAGGGCGTACAGTTCCCGTTGTAATAAGATGGTATTCTCCAAGATTCGGAAAATCGGACACTGAGCGATTGGTTCTGGTCAATCGTACTAGGATTGTGCGTAATAACAACCGATTGCCTGACTCCCTTTACCCCAAGAGGCACTCGTAGTCTGCGGTGGGGGGGGGGGGGGGGGGGGTAAGCTTGCGTCCACATTGGCTTGAAGACATGTTGAATTATATTGAACTCTGTCGCTCATCCTTCAATACAATGGCAGACTTTGATACCTTCGACCATCCCGATGAACAAGGTGGCCGCGATGACAGAGAAGATGAAACTAGCTTTACCTGGGTCCCTGATAATAACGGAGCTGTCGGGAGATAGGTGATCGTCTACCTTCATTGCTGCAAGAGAGGTTGGTGACGACCGTTAATGACTACTACCAGAATATGTCTGAGAAAGGGATGGTGCCCCTTCTACGTGACTATACTAAGTTTGAGCTCGACAAAAAAGGACTGCTGAAGCTGAGGGCCCATCCAGCTTTCGATATTGTTAATAGGTCAGGAGCACCCCTTGCTCTCTCAACAATTGCTGGGAGGCGTGGCGGTGGTGCGGTCATACGGAATGAGCTGGGGTTTGTGGACTGGACTCATGGAACAAAGACGCTTAAGCCTAACGCGCTTGAAGCCCTGCGGGTCAATAACAATGAGTTGGGTGAAGCAGCTGCTAGGATCGGATCGGATACTATAGAACTGCAAGACTTGGGACAGGTGGCTAATGCTGCGTTAAATTCCACTAAAAACGTGATGGCAAGTCTAACAGGGGAGGAAGAAACTGCACTTAAAACTTTACATGACCCTCCACTTGATACCACGTACTAAGGCGTACTGCACCTGTCTTCAACCAATTCTAACCCTGCTTGTGTGGAGTTAGTATGTTGGGGAGCTGACAGTTGTTCGCCGTTGCTCGGTGGTTCTCTCCGGGTACTCCGACTTCCTCCACCCGTAAAACTGTCGTGGTCATGATTAGCATTGTGCAGAAATATGTGACCTTCAAAACCAATAAATATCTAAATAAATACTTGATACCACGGATTGGAGCACAGCATCAGAGAGCTCCGTGGACTCGACAGGGTAATGCAGACAACCACTGGTGAGCTGATAAACAACCTGGTTAAACTGTCCGAACAAGATGAGCACATTGCTTCGGAGAAGCGCAAAACTGGACACTGGAGGCGCTGATGAGTCTATCAGGCTATCATTGCAGAACGTCTGCGCAGCCTGCAAGATGAACGAGCTTCACGCCTGGAGGCGGCCGCAACGAATAGAGAGGCTCCTCGATCCCAAATTATTCGAATCAGAGAGACGATCAATCGGATCCTCAACGAGGACACGACACTCGCTGAGCGCATTCGCACTCTCTTCCGGGAACAAGGGATTACGTTTGCATCTATCCTCACAGCGATTGGGATGGCAATCTCGACTCTAGTACTTGCGCTGACCGGTGGGCTGGAAGTACCCCCGCTCCACCACCATCTGATAAGGGCGACCTCAAAAAGTGGGTGAAAAAACACCTACAGGGCCTTGGGCGAACCCTAGCCAAGCTGGCGGGGAAGGCTGCGGGTGCACTACCTGGAATTATAGGCTCTGTCGTTTCGTGGGTATTAAACCAACTCGCAAAAGTTACGGGCTGGTTGGCTTGAAATCTATGGGCTGTGGTCCTTGCTCTTGGAGAGCTGCTTCTCGTGGCGTTTCGCGAATGTTAACGAAGTAACCATAGTGCCAGTAGCCCGACCGCGACCCCACCCACGACGAGGGCGGCTATTTCTTCCTTATGCTGGCGTGTCTTTGACAGTTCCTTGCTCCCTGTTGCTTGCAACTCGACCGGCTTATCTCGACCCTTTTGGAACGATTGCGGCTTGACGAGCCCCATCTCGTGTGTGAGCGTCGGTGGTGGGGTGGGTGTTGTGTTTACATCCGTATTCACACCCAGGATCTGGGTTGTGGTGGCGATAACATGACCTATACGGAGCAGCATATCACTTAGGGCCATGTAGAGTCCGATCTCAAAGACAAAGTTGACCTTAGAGCCAGCGTACCGCAATACATCTTGATAACGCTTGATTGCTGAAGGGAGGTCCACTGGGGATGAGATGGCATCCTCAACGTTGAAAGGAACTGCTTCCTTGATGTTGTGCATCGGCGATAATACGTGTCCGTGTCTGGGCCTGTGCCCCCAAAACTGCCCACATGTAGGTCCTGATGCTGTCGTTTAGGCGTTAAACGCTGGGCCGCGTAAACCCCTGAGATTTATCGAGTATGAATGTGTTCCACGCGCTATCTGCATTTGGGGCATCTTGTTTCATGAAATCGACATGGAAGAACTCGTTCGATGTCCGGAGTGTGAATGACATGCCAGTAGGGTCGTAGTCAGGATCAGCTAAGGGGTGAGGGCCAAGGTTTGTCCAGTAGTTGTACACCCGCCCCATGCCATGGTCTGGGACTTTGACGCACCAGTCGGTGTGTGGGGATACATCAAACTCACCACAGATTCGCTCATATGCCCTCCGGTCATATGAGTTATTGAACGCATTCCAAGCTTGATCCTGGGGCAGTGCTGTCTTTAGCTCGCTGAGGATCCTGCGAACCTGGTAGTACACATGGAACTCGTATAAGGACTTAATGAGGTCGTCTGGGGCGCTTAGGTGATCTTGTATGGACACGCCCGAGCCTGTCGTTGCACACCAGATGGCGAAATTTAACTGGTTCTGCCAGAACTGCATTGGATTGCTAAACCATGTCTGTACTAGCTTGTCAGATTCGACAAATGGCAGCCGGTACTTCTGGAACACATCAGGATAATGCTCTTGGAAATATGCGTGCGACGCGGCCCGGACCCGGATGCTGGGTTTTGTTAGTTGCTTCACTTTGTCTTTGGACGAGAGAACTGGTGGCCTTTGCCTCTTGAAAATAAGTCTCAGTTTATCGAAAGTTTGTTGATATTTAAATACGGCGCGCTTTGGTTGGTCGCAGTGCATGGAGACATGAGTACACCAATTCCTCCAGAAAACCGATTTTCATTTGAATGCAGCTGTAATTGGATTACAGGCAATTAACAGACAAGCTGCATATTGGGAGTTTTGCTTTTTGGCTTCTTTTTGTTTTTTGGCTTTTATGGGGGGGGGGGGTGTGGGGGTGGGTGGGGGTGGCCTTGTTAGACAAGCTGCATATTGTGAGTTTTGTTTTTTTTGGCTTTTTTATGTTGCTTTTTCTTTCTTTTTTCTTTAGGGGGGTGGGGTGGGGGTGGGGGGGGGGGGCGTTGTTAGACAAGCTGCATATTGTGAGTTTTGTTTTTTGGCTTTTGGTTTTTTTTTGGGGGGGGGGCGTTGTTAACCCTTTCATGCTATATGTTATTCGCCGCCTGAGTGCTAGAATGTCCTATGTCGCATAAGGGACATAGGGCATTCTAACACTCAGGCGACGTATTGTCAAAGGGTTTGGTAACATTTTCAGGGGCATATCCTGTGCCCCCAGCTTGGGGATAACATCATGAAGCAACAAGATGTTTTGAGTTCAAAACAGTTGGTTTGTACTCACTAACCCGAAATACGGCTTGCTTTGAACTGTTTTGTTTTTTGTTGGTAACCATTGCAGCATGGAAACAAAAATTGGATTTCAGTCAATAAAGTAACAAATTTTTCTGCCCAGTTATTAATAATGCCTGTCAAGTCAAGAACTGTCGCACGCTAAGTCTAATACAAGCATTACAGATAATAGTATTTGCAAAGAATGCACAGATGACCCCTTGGCCACAGGTTGTGGAAGGGTCTACGTTTGGGATACGTTCTGCTTTAAAATGAGTTCTGGAGGATTTTGAATGATTTTATGAAAAAAGAAGAAAATCTTCATTTGCGTTTTATGACCTCTTGATCCCGGTTTGGGTGAAAGTCTATCTGAATGACGCTTTTATGCTTTATAATGAGTTTTGAAGGGTTTCGATTGAATTAAATTCAACGTTGTGTTAATGCATGAACCAAAACAACACTGTTATGCACATCTATGTGTTCAGAGATATGGAGTTCAAATTTGGGACAGGTGGGGGTATTTTTTATTATGACGAACATGACGGAGGAATTTAGGTACAATGTTATTTTAACCCAACAATAAATCAACGTTTCATACAACGTCAGGCTACACTCCTACATTTACAGGCATCGAGCTGAAATTTATCATCTGAGGTAATTTTACCAGGAAAGGGGCGTGGCATGGGTCCCGATTGTGTTTGATGTTGCCTTAATGGTAAAACCTTCTTTAGCAGCAACTCTGGGAGCCCTAAGAGACAATGGAATCATCGTGAACAGAACGAGGACCTCGGCTAGTTGTAAATAAGTGTGTGTTTATCATAAGTTTGGGTCGCATTGTTTGGGGACCTTAATACCAATTTCTCTAGAAAATCTACTTTTATTTGAATACAGCTGGAATTGGATTATAGCCAATTGATGGAGAACCTCCATATTGTGAGCTTGTTTTGTTATCCCTTTGCTGCTTTAAGGCTGTTGCCAATGATACCTTCATCAGAGGTACAAGGCAGCACACAAAGCTCGCAGTGATTCTTTCATACAAACATTCTGCTAGCAGGGTCGTCGGAACCTGGGAGGCTGGGAGGGGGCTTCAGCCCCTTCACTTTTTTCCGGGCCATGTTTTTTTGTATGCATATATTTTAACACAGCCAATGACTGGTAAAACAAGGGGCGGATCCAGAGCCTCCCCCATATTTTCGCCAACTATGTTTTTCTCGTACTGGTTCAGTTTCGATGGATTTCGGATCATTTTTGCAGTAAGTGGCAGCAAACGCTAAAATGTATACAGTCTGTTAATAAATCGGTTAACTGAAGTTGATCGTAATCTTACAGATATACAAGTACCAAATCCACCTCTAGACAAGATAATCTACAGACAGCATAACTGCTGTAAATGTCTGGTAAAGAATACAGGTGAGGTCTGTTTATCAGCTTTGGTCGTTACGACCAAAGCTTATAAATAGACCTCACCTGTATGCTTTACCGACGTTTTTTAACGGCTCGCAAAGTTTGAAATCTTTCAAATACATCTCCTGAAAAATCTCAAAATATCAACTCAAATACATGGAAATAGGAGTTTTGGGGCCCTGGAATTGAAACTTTTCATACCGACGACCATCCATCGCCCGATCCAGCCCCCCACTCCCCCCCCCCCCCCACTCTGAAAATCGTTTTCAAATGGTAAGCATGTGATACACCCTCCCTGAGGGTGTAGGGGTGGGCCAGGGCGTCAACGTTTTCAAAAGGCAGGCATGTCATATATCAAATGAAAGGTCTCGGAATGTTGAGTTCGAAAATGTGGTTCTCGACCTTCGGGAGAGATCCTAAGGGGTGAGTGCAGGGGCGCCAAAACGTAAGTTTTCAAAAAGTAGGCAAGTGATACATCAAATGAAAGGTCTCGGTGCATTGAGTTCGAAAATAAGGTGAACGAACCTCCGCGAGGTTGGTGGGGGAAAGGGCGTCAATACAGACGTTTTTGAAAGGTAGGCATATGATACATCAATTGAAGGGGGGGGGGGGACCAGTTACAAATAGAGAGAGGCGTTGCAAGGTATTGATTATCCGTATCGAGAAATGAAAGGAACATCAGCGCGTGTAGTGCCAAGGGGAAATGGCTTAGATAGTTTTTTGCAGGCGGGGTGCAAGTGACCACAAAATTCCCCACAGACTCAAAAACGCATTTTTGCTCATAGAACGCAGATGCCATTGGCAATCACACATGCTAGGGCGGTCCAGCCTGGACATTTTTAAAAAATTTAAATGTGCTATCAACTTCATTTTGGGGATCGTTGTCGTTTAACCCTTTACCTAACATGAAAAGCAGACGGCACTTGCAAAAGAAATTCTTGAATAACTAATGTTTTTCATTTTTTGTCTGCAAAACATAGGTTATGACCCCTCGTTGGAACGAGCTCGTCGAGCTCGTTCCAATGAGGTGTCATAACCTATGTTTTGGAGACAAATAATGAAAAAAATCATGAAAATTAACTGGCGATTTTTGAGAATAGCACTGGCCGGTTTTGGCCGTAAGGTTGGGTAAAGGGTTAAAATGAGATCTAAGTCACTGGAGCTGGAGGGAGGATGAAAAGACGAGGAAAGAAGGTGCCATGTGTGCAGCTTGGTGAAACAGAGACCCTGGAAGGCTTCCCTTTTCCTTGTGCCAAAGCCAGTGCAGAAAACACTGCATGAGGAAGATGAGCAGGTGTATGATATGAAAATATGGTCTACAATACAAAACTTAATACATACTTGAATGGTACTGAATTCTTTATCTATTTCAAAAACCTGGTCATTGGTGTGAAGGGTTTGAAGGCGGCAGTGGTGTAAATTTCAAAATTGGTGGCTTGGTGGCTAAATGAAAATATTGACATGCTGAATGTTCATACTACTAGCGTTGTTATTATGGGGTCTGGTCACAGGCACACGTTCCAGGACATTTGACGAAATAAAATGCTCAGAAAAATATGTCCCTCCCAATATGTTAAATGTACACGTACAGAGAAAGGATATAATTATTTTTTTCTCGGCCCTTTAGTTCGTCAAATGTCCGGGAGCAGGTGCCTTTGTTATGGTTTATTTCTTTGTCCAGTGTTTGGGGTGTTTTTCGAGGGGTGGTGGTGTTCATTTGGGGGAGGCGTGCCCCAACACACTCCAACCCAACTCCAGCTATGCCACTGGTTGTAAACTGTAAACGTGGCAGGGTATTATCAACTAACATCATCTGGAAATAGTCATGCAGGTTGTTTCAGTTCATTTCTGACATTTCTGGTCTTCAGCGGGAATTTTTTCAACAGATCTTAATGGTCTCTCTTATCTCTAGACAGAGGGTAAGGCTTTCAATGGTATGAAAAACCCCGACCGTGATTCTTCAGAATCACTCTGTCAAGCTTGGATTTTCCGAAAAGGAAAAGACATTTGTTATTGTATGGGAAAAAAATTATTATTTGGCGTTTCCTGAAAGGAAAAGATATTTGTTATTCTTCTCGAAAAAAAATTATTTGCTTTTTGTGGCTTTTCCTGAAAGGAAGAGACATTTGTTGTCGTTCTCAAAAAAAATTTAATTTTTTTCTTTTGTTTCTTCTTCCAGCACTTTGGGGAAGGCGACTTCTGGAAGGCTTTCCTGTAGATTTTTCTAAAATTTTGCTCACGCGTAGACACGTATGAGTTATAGGTCTGTTCGCATCGACACCTCCAACTAAGGGCTCTGAATGACCCCAAAATGCCCTAAGTTTCATTGGCTAATATCTCTTGGTCCAAATGAGCTAATGGCCTAAAATTTGTCATAAATACAGTTTCACATAACCAACTGGTAACAAAAGTTTACTAAAATTATTTTTTTCTGCCAAACTTTTCCAAAACATAAAAAATAGACCCGAAAATCAGACATTTTGGCCTACAGTCCAGGCACTGGGGATTAGCAGAACACCAATAATAGACTGAATAATAAGGCTGTTATGCATCATTATCATTAATGCAAAAAAAATTTCGATTTTATTTACAATGAGTCCAAAATAGCCGCAAAACATGGGAAAATGTCCTATTGTTCATTGACCAATATCTTCTGGTCCGAATGGACTAATGACCTGAAATTTTGACAGATTTGTCATAAATACACTTTTCCATAACCAACTAGTAAAAAAAGTTTACCCAAATTATATTTTCTGCTAAAATTTTCTAAAACATAAAATTAGGCATGAAAACGGACATTTTGGCCTACTATCTCGGTACTGTAAATTTGCAGAACATCAGTAATTAATTGAACAGTAAGAATGAAATGTATCATTATCATAAATACAAAATAAATTGCGATTTTATCCACAATGAGTCAAAAATGGCCACCAAACGTGGAAAAAAAAGCTCAAATTTTCATTGACCAATATCTCCTGGCCCGAATGGGCTAATGACCTGACATTTTCACAGATCTGTCATATTTTCACTTTTCTCGCGGGCGTACTGTGTAGCACATGCTTATTGAGACACGCAACCCATTACACCCATCCTTTACGCGGTAGTTACTGAACTGGTAGGCCATGGTCCAGGTCGAACAAGCCAAGGAAGAGCGCCACCAAACCGCCGGAAAGGGAGAAGCCAGACGGGCCGCAAAGGCACCGAGACACACCCGCCCAGGAGACAAAGTGGGCACGTGGAGGAAGAAGAAGGACGGCCACAGCCAGCAGACGACCCCAGGGGTCTGTCGTGGGGCGCTAAGGCCATGATTTATCCCAAGTCCCAATAGTGAGATTCGGGGCGAGGTGGCAGTGAGGCTCACTGCAACCATTTTTCTCGGGCCCAGGCGGCCTGAAACTTAAATGAAATCTTAACTTACAGGGGCGGCAGTACAAGTGATTGTGCAGACCTGAGCGTGCCGGACCTGCAATATGCGTTTTGGTCACTTTTACTTATTACATCCAGTACTTTCCTGGGTGCTATGCAAACGACACGCAAGCTTCAGAAACACTTACTTTCAACAAATGAAATGCGTTGTGTCCATGGGCAAGGCACTCAATTACGATTGTCCACGTGGGGACAAGGTGGCGCTAAGTACTGGGGAGTATCGCACGTCGATGGTGCACCTATCTTCAACCAATGCTAACCCTGATGGTGTGAAGTTAGTTCATTCGGGAGTCTGACAGTTGCTCGCCGTTGCTCTGAGGTTCTCTTCGAGTACTCCATCTTCCTGCACACGCCAAACTACCGACACGAGGTGATCCTCGCTCTTGAAAGTTTCGTTAAACTCCAATAAACGAATGAATAAATAAATAAATTGAACAAAACGTTCCTGTCCCTGTTACGTTTGGTCAAGATAAAAGCTGTACTAACGGGATGAACATTCGTAGCATTGGTCTGTGACGATGTGTGTCAATTTACTTATTGGAGTTCATGTTAAGGGAGACATAGATTACCACTAAACCACCATGGAAGGGTGTTTTCCAACCAGCAATTATTTTCAGGTTTCAGGGATTTGCAGAAGGCAGATCCAGTGGGTTTTGAAAGATTGGCAGATGTGCCTAAACTTTTACTCATGAAAGTATGTATAAGTCGGGTGTTTAATTCACCACACAACCGATGGCGTAGAGATCCATGAGAGGGTTACTAACCTTCCCTCTCCACGAAAAAATTATTGAACCATCTTGTGACCTCCATCCCACCTTTCCGATGTATGGACGCCATAACCCAGAGCACCATTGTCTTCCTGCCTCACAAACTTATGAGCTTCAGAGCCACCCCCTCCCCACTGTATAATTGTAATCTTGGGAGAGGAAGAGAGAGAGAGAGAGAGAGAGAGAGAGAGAGAGAGAGAGGGAGAGAGAGCGCTTTTCAGGGGTGCTCCCTCCCCCTCTGTTTGTTCGTAAATTTAAAAATCCCCCCAACCGCTTTTATGCTCGCCTTCGGCATCAGCGTGCCCCCGGTATGCCCTTTTCATCAAAGTAGAGTCACGTCACAATGGTTTGGTTTGTAAAACGTGGTAGAATGGGACGAATCGCTGACAAAAGATCTTCAGGGCAACTCCCACTCCATCTTTTCATTTATGTTAGGAATTATTCCATTTGTGTCTTTGAATTGCCTTCAGCAGATGTTTGGAACTGTTAGAATGTTATATGGTAAATATACTTAAACAACAGCGACAATCTGAACAAATGGTTGACGAACAAATCTGATTAATAGCGGAAGTAACTCGGAAGCTATAACCCAAATAAATCGGCCCTTCAAAACCAGACCATATATTACAGGGGCAAGAAGACCCCATTCTTTGTACCGGCGGGTGATAATAATAATATAATATACACATTTATATAGCTCCATAATTATAGTTCAGAAGATATAGAACCATATTCTAAAGCGCTGTACATGTTACTGAGCTCGTGCAAATATACAAACGGAATATATACAGTATCTTACAGTCCAGAACATCACTTATAGGCTTTTTGAAACAGATATGATTTAAGATCTCTCTTGAAAAGGTTGACATTTGACAGTCTTTTTAGGTGTTATAGTAAATTATTCCACAAGTGAGGGCCAGTAAATGAGAATGACCTATCTCCAAATGTCTTACACCTATGTTTTGGAACATGTAGCAGCATTTCACAATCGGACCTCAGGTTGTACTGACACACATTCTTGGTATTAAGGATTTCTTCTAAGTAGGCTGGTGACATGTTGTTTTGTGTCATAAAAACTAATAATAAAGTTTTGAAAATTATTCTAGACTTGACTGGCAGCCAGTGCACATCCCTCAGAACAGGAGTGATGTGTTGAGATCGTGATACCCTACATACCACTCGGACTGATGCAGTTAGTACCATCTGTAGGCGAGAGTACTGATATTGTGGAAGGTTGAACAGTAAGGCATTACAGTAATCCAAATGTGAAGTTACAAAGGCATGAACTAGGGTTTTTTGTTGAGTCTTTGGTGAGGAACTGTCTTATCTGTTTAACTTTGTATAGACTCCTGAATGCTTTATTGCACATATGTGTAACATGTCTGTCCATAGACATGGTAGAGTCGAAGAAGGCACCAAGATTACGTATACTGTTACTTGCACTGATGGCGAAATCTCCTGCCTTCACTGAATTGATGTCAACTTTAGTGAGTTGTTGTCGTGAACCAGTTATTAGGAATTCAGTCTTATCATCATTTATCATTAATTTGTTTGAAACCATCTATGGGCGAATGTCCGAAATACATGATTCAATACTTTCTAGAGCTTTAGTTTGATCTTTGATTGATGGTCGAAAAGAGAAATAGACCTGTATGTCATCAGCATAACCATGGACGTCAGGCAGGTGAGATTCACTTGTGGTGAACATTTTTGAAATATAGAATAGAAAGAGAACAAGACCAAGGCAACTGCCCTGTGGGACTCCACATTCAAGATGGAAGTCCTTTGACAGATAACCCTTTATTGATACACGCTGCTGTCTATTCTTGAGGTACGATGATAGCCAGCTAGCAGCAACACAATTAAGTCCAAAATCAGAGTTCATTGTCTCTAGCAGAGTTTTATGACAAGCAGTGTCAACACTAAGGTCTAAAAAAACAAGCAATGTTACCATTCCAGACTCCATATTAAGGAGGATGTCATTCTGAACCTTGAGTAATGCCGTTTCAGTCGAGTGAAATGTTCTGAATCCAGACGCGTTGGCTGGTAATGGAGCATGCATATCACTATAAACATTAGTTGGTCAATTGCGTCTTTTTCAAACAGCTTAGAGACGAACGGTAAGTTACTCACTAGTCGGAAGTTTTTAAACACAAGTTCCGCACCTTGTTTCTTCAGAAGAGGATTAACAATTGCTATTTTCCACGTTAATACAGAGATCATAAAGAACCAAAAAGCTGAAGACAGCAATCAACAGCTGTCAGTTTATTACATTAGAGTGTATTTTCAAATCAACAAAAGTCAAAACCATTCCTTTTAGAGGTGATTGGGTGCAAAATAGCTTTCAGAACTTGGAAGAAAACAAGTTGTTGTAACGGTGATGTAAAATCTTTTAACCCATTTGTACAGAGCCATCTTTGGCTGGTAATGGAGCATGCATATCACTATAAACATTAGTTGGTCAATTGCGTCTTTTTCAAACAGCTTAGAGACGAACGGTAAGTTACTCACTAGTCGGAAGTTTTTAAACACAAGTTCCGCACCTTGTTTCTTCAGAAGAGGATTAACAATTGCTATTTTCCACGTTAATACAGAGATAATAAAGAACCAAAAAGCTGAAGACAGCAATCAACAGCTGTCAGTTTATTACATTAGAGTGTATTTTCAAATCAACAAAAGTCAAAACCATTCCTTTTAGAGGTGATTGGGTGCAAAATAGCTTTCAGAACTTGGAAGAAAACAAGTTGTTGTAACGGTGATGTAAAATCTTTTAACCCATTTGTACAGAGCCATTTTTTGTACTGATATTTGTTCGAGAAGCTGGTGGCGTCACCTCGCCTTATTACCAAATAAGGGTTGTCCTTAGATCGGTCCATTTATTTATTTATTGATGTTTAAGGTCACATATTTCTGCACAATGGCTATGCATGACTACGACAGTTTTACGGACGGCGAAATGCTTGAGTACCCGCAGAGAACCACCGAGTAAATGCTTGTACCTGTCAGCTCTCAATTTTTTTATCAGGACAGTGGCATCCGGATAGTGTCAAGACACTGGCCCCGAATGCTCTCGACGTATCGTTTACCCTTTAACCAATGCAACGCCATATGCAGTTCGACTCTGCTATGCATTCTTATTGTGCATTAACCCTTCAAAAACGAATGCAGCTACCCCATCGCATTTATTTGTAGTCCTACTGTCTCGACATAACATGGCACCTAGAGGTCGTTTTACCTGGAAAGGGGTAAGCGAATTGTGCTCGATGTGGTATTTTAACTTTAATCAATGTCATGTACAGTTCGACACGGCTATGCCTCGGCAAATCCGCCAAATTTAGAGCCTATGATAATCTGACAAGGGAAGGGACGTGGATGTGTCTCGAATGCGATCAACATCCTCGTAACCCTCCAAACCACACAACGCCAGACATTGTTCTATTCCCCGTGTTGATCTGAGTACAAATTTTCCACCCTACAGGTCATTTGGCCATCAAAGGTAACTTGGCCTAGAAAGGGTCATTACATAGTTCCAGGTCCCAAATGGCTGCCAATAACCGTTTAACCGCTACAGTTTTCACAGACCAGGAAAGGGGTATGCGTACAAAGTCAATACGTGCAACGTCGCACCTTTTTTCGACTCTACCCTGCCACTACTGATCTACATTTTACATGTTTACCAAAGGCAAATGGACCAGAAAAGGTAATTTGACCAACAAAGGGACATAGGTGGGCACCGACTCATCTCGCGGCGCTTTAACCCGCTAACTAAAGCACTGTTACATTTTCGCGTACATTGAGTTGAAAATTGTCATTCAGGCTCACTCAGTGGTAAGGTCTTATCAGGGGCAGCGTGGACAGGGTGAGTTTTCTGCGCAACGTATTATTAATTATTAATTCTTCAACCATGAAATATTCAAGCAGAGCAATAACGTGTTAGTCGCAGCATTGAATGAGGACATGAGTACACCAATTTCTCCAAGAGAAAGCTTAGGGAAGTACATGCGCACACGTTGATTTAAAACAAGAAGAATGTTACTAAGGTAACATATTCCCCTTGTGACCTTCACTTTGCAGATGCGGCGGAAACTATTATACGCGACACACATTCTGACTGTCCTTAACATTTGTAAAAAGTTTAACAATTGTACTATGATTAGTTTCTGAGTTATTGCTGAGACACGAATATTGACCGATTTTTAGTGTGACCTTGAAATGTGGCCTTGACCTTGAAGGTACGAACCCGGCTATGGTGCGTGACACATCCTCCCATGGTCCTGTGTAATTGTGTGAAGTTTGATGACTGTGGTACTAACAGTTTTCGAGTTATTGGCTCGGACAAACACACACACACACACACACACGGACGGACACACGGACGGACGTTCTTACTATTTGGGTTTAAGGGCTACGAAAAAAACATTTTATATGTCCATAACCTTATTTTAGCCGGAACCCCACCCCCTCCACCCTAGAACTTATATTTAACCCTAACCCCACCCCATCCCATCCACTCAAAAACCACACCCTAACCCTACCCTACCTTGACCCTAAACCCTAAAACCCCACCCCACCCTTGACCCTAACCCCCTCCCCCTGGGACCTAACCCTCCCCAACCTTAAGATCTACTCTGGGGCTATCCCTAACCCTAACCCAACCCCACCCCTGACCCTAACCCCACCCTAGCCAGACCAAAAGGATTAGGGGCTATTGTTTTTGGTTTAGGGGCTACGAAAACTAAAAAAACCACCCCTGACCCCAACCCCCCCCCTGGATCCTAACCCCCTGCAACCTTAAGCCCTGCCCTGGGGCTACCCCTAACCCTAACCCCACTCCTCTCCTAACTCTAATACTACCCTAATTTGAAGGTACCCCCTAAAATAATACCTCCTAAACAGGTTTAGCTGGCTCGGACACACGCACACTTCAATCACTATATGCCACCCGACTTAAGTCGGGGGCATAAAAATGCACCCTCTTGTCGCAAAGTGTGCTGGTCTACTGATATATCTACTGCACCAAACAAATTGGCGTGGCGGGGGTGGGGGTGGGGGTGGGGGCAACGCTGTAATTTACTCCAAGCTGTTTCAGGTTCATTGGCGAGAGGTATGCGATACATTTTGCTCTGTGAACATCGTATCCCATTTCTATTCTCATCAGCTGTCAAATAGTTTGTTTTACCCTTTGCCTAACATTATCTTCCAAACCTGCAAAAGGCTTAATGTTGGAATAGGTCTCACAGGACCGCCAATATTTTCATTCTATTTGATTCCTTTCTCTTCTTTGTGGGGGTGGGGTGGAGTTAGTGGGGTCTTGGACTGGGGTGAGGTGTACACATATATTCATACTGCGGGAATTCTAACAATTTTTTTTTCTTTTCTCGGGGGTGGGGGAAGGGCATCCTACCCTTACGTCCAGGCTAATAAATTTATTTATTTATTTATTTTGCACTTAATTTAGTATCTTAGACTCTGTAAAAATAGGTATATACATAACACAATAAGTTATGCACACATAAAAGGTTATGAAAAAAAATTAGCATAACCATGTTTCGTAATGCAAATTTTCAGATTTTTCACTCCCGAAAAAAGGAAATTCAACATGGGCCTCATTGCATAGTTTTATGAAAAAAAGAAAAAAATCTCCATTTGAGTTTATAACCATTTGATCCTAGCGGGGGAGGAATTCGCTAGAATTGTGCACTTGGTGATACCTTCCTGAAATTTGGCATGATGTAAGGGTAGGCATCAGAGATTTCAAAATCGATCGGCTACAAGTTGGCACCATCCTCTAGCCACCACTAGCAGCGAAATCCAAAATGGCCGCCAAGCGGATCGAAAAAAAGCTATTTTCGCCGATCGCACAACTGAAGCTCCAAACCTAACACCATACATGTGCTGTAATTGATGTGAATGATGGAGTGAAGCCCTTGGAACAAGTTGGGGGGAAGATTAATGGATAATGGGATCAGAATTTCCGTCGATGTGTGCGTCTGTGTGTCTGACTGTCAGTATGATCGTCCGTCCGTAGATAAATTAGTGTTGAATGTTTCTCGGGAATGCAATGGTCAAATGAACATGGTATGAGAGATTCCTGTCAACACATGAACAAGGGTACTCGATAGTATGCAGCAGTGGGGATACTTGGACATTTGATAATCCAATTAAAGTGACAGTCTATTCTCAACTTCCGGCATTTTCGATAGATTTATTTTCTAAGAAAATAAAACTATCAAATTTCTAGAGGAGTTCTGGTTCAATCTCAACACCATAGCGACACGTCTGCCAGCAAGGGCAGTGCTGGAATGAACTCGGGATGCATTAGTTCCCGTTGTTAATTATACAATGTTATCTTGCCAGTATAGAACATTGGCAAAATGGGACTAGAAGGGGTGAGTGTATGTTTGCAGTCATTCGAGGTACAGGAATATTTTTTGACTACAAGTAGTATTCTTCATTTTCGGCCAGTTAAGATGTGGTGTGTTCCAAGTCAGGATTAATGTTGCCGACACTTAATGCCCATCCCTCATGGTATGCTACTTTACCAGGGATATAGAGATATAGCCACCACTGGGAGCCAAAACATGACCTTTGATGTCGATGAGTGGTCGAAATGTTTTAGCGAATAACTTATCGAAATATGATCCGGTATGGCAATTTGATACCTTACGTTAGATTTATTAGATCAACTCAGGTATGGATTCATTGAGACATGAGTGCGCTACAAGATGAAGGATTTCCAAGTTGATTTGCTATGGAGTAGGAACTGACTAGTCACATGTGGCCTATGGCCAGAGAAAGACAAGGATACCATAGATGAACACACGGGTGAACGAAGGTATCAACTGTTGTACAGAGGCAAAATAGTTGGGGATATTGTATCATGCTATGCATGAATTAACACCGTCTTGTGCAGTAAATAACAGACTATTTTCCGAAATCTAAAACTGTATTCCTATACCCCGGACAATGTAGCAAGCCACATGGGATGAACATTTGTTAGCAAAATCAACTCAACTAGAAACATGACATGTGTTAACTGGCCGAAAATGGAAAAAAAAATACCAGAATAGGAGATGACTGGTCCTAACATGACAGTATACTACTCAATATTGTTACAACAGCCACCTTCACACTTACACAAAGGTGTGCACCTTAATCCAGCTTTCAAGCATTTGCAATTGCCCTTGCAGGCCTTGGCACAACTACAGTGGAGCATCAGTGCACATGCAGCACTTGCGTCTCCTAGGTGAGTCCAAAATGGGACCAGAATATTGAGACGTGGATTCCACTCCCATCCGTACTGTGATGGGTCTGGCACACATAAGTGTTTCTGCAGAGCACGATGCCAAATGAAAGATGACACAAGAATTACCCTTTTTACATGTTGATACAGAGCTGCTTTGGTGGGCGGGATGTTTTCCATAGACTTAAGGCCATGTGTGAACATATGCCGTCTCGCATCATTGACACGTGTACTGACACAACTGTTACTGTACATCTGTATGGTGAGTTTTTCGATATGCTGCATATGAGGGGAATCCTCTGAAAAGACTTGCGGATTCTCAGTCAATTCTATCATCATTTCAGTTGATGCGGGAAAATTCATCCATGCATTCCATCCTGTCTTCTTCCCAATGCCGAGCATGCTGGATGTTACATCACAACCTGTGAAGGCGTGGAAGAAAGTCAGGGCCTTACAGTAATCAGGTCCAAGTTGTGAAGCTATCTCATGAATTGGCATATCTTTATATGCCTTTCCAATTCCAAACCCAATCCACAGCTCACTGAGTCCAAGGTCACGGAATGTTGCGAAATGGTGCAAAGACAGAATGACGACATCAGAATCAACCGTGCGAAGAAAAGCTATTTTGTGACCTTGTGAGACTGCATGGTTGAGATGAAGCATCATGCGCGTGTCTGCTTCCTCGTGGTTCGATGGAGATATGTCACATAAGCTAACATCCTTATTGCATAGTACATATTCTCCTGATGTCGTTAACAACTGGTACTCGGATGTTGATGTTAATTTCAGCAGTTCAGCAGACAGGAACTTGAAAAATTCGTCTTTATTCTCACTAACTTTCAAGAATGCCTGCCAATTCTTCCCTTTAGGTAAAGGGACGTTCTCGGACACCCGTATCAACCTAACTGCTGTCTCACCGAGGCGTTTTGCTCGCGTCTGATTCTTCAAACTGCCTTCGGGGTAACAGTCATAGATCGCATCAACCCTTGTGGTGTTCGTGTTAATCAGAGATTCGATGTATGGCAATAATTGCAATCGAGCATATTCTCCAAACAGATCCGCTTTCTGTGGTTTGATTACATGGACTACAGCAGGCATATCCAAGATGACAACTGAAGCTTGTCTAGCTGCTGAATTCTTCCCTTGTGCAGGAATAGCTGGTAAACAATTGAGAATTTGAGATTTTGTCCCACTCCGTAGCTTACCTCTATCGGATAATGCTGGCGGATCACGTGCATTCTCGTGCATGAAAAACTCATCCATGTTTGAATCAGGCCGGGCTTGCAGTGAAACGAACATCTGGGTAACTATTGCGGCAGTTGCTTTACTTGACATGAGTTTGTCTCGGCCTTTGTCCAGGTTGGCTGGGGGTGGGTTAAGGAAGGTATATATATTTGCCTTGGGAATAACATCATTCAGGGGTACGGTGCATTCCACAAGCCTTTCCTTCAAGAAAGTGGAATATAAATGCTTGCCCCTTTCGGGTAATGACCGTAAACTCTTACTAACTTCGGGGTCCATATATTCACCAGTATCTAATGTCACCAGCTGACCACTAGTTTCATCATAAGGGTTGATAATGAGTCCCTGATTCACCAGATCGAGGAGAGATTTCAATTGATTCAGAAATTTTTTCTGCTCTGATACCGAACTTTCCGGGTGTTCCGTGTTATCTGATGATGTTGTGTGGAAACTTGCATATTCATACTCATCTATAACACGCAGAACTTCTGACCTTGAAAGCTCAATAACGACTTTCTCTTCAGCCTGGCCATAGAGACCTTTTGGACCACTGTCTTCTTTGAGTAGTTGGATACTATGTTCTTGGCTCTGATCTAAACCCATCATACTGAACTTCCTCTCACTACGCTGGACCACAAAATGGCCTTCCATGAATTTGTTGTGGATTGAAGGATGCCGCCTGGGTAGCTGAGACATGTCTCTCAGAAATACGGGGACCCACCGACAATAATTTGTATGTCCTAGGGCAAAAAAGTAACTGCACAACTCATCGATAGAACACAGTGTACCAGGCCAGTTACCGATTCGTTGGTTCCGAACGAATTGACAGCTTGTCAAGAGAAAGTTCCGAACGATTTCACCCCAATAGCGCGCAGTTGGAGATTGTGAAAGAATCCTCTGTTCCCACATTTCAAATGACTCATGGGGCCCAGTCTGCTGACAGTAAATCTCATAAGCATTCTTTCTGAGGATCTCAAGCCAAGCTAGAGTGAGAAGATATGCCTGTCGCGTCCTCTTGACATGTTTCCCACCAAGTAGGGATGATGCTACACCGGGTGTGAATATCTTTGCGAGGTGAAACATTCGCTCCCAACCAGAACCACCCATAAGCTTACCACCAGCTTCTTGGGTGCACATTTCAAGATGCAGGAATCCAATCATACACACCATTCGATCCTCACCTATCTCCTCTGGGAACAGCCATTGACATTTTTTCTGCCTGGCATACAACGGACAGTCACCTTCAATGACAGGTATCTGGCCGGGGTTTACGAAAGCAGTAGCTTCCCTGACCACATACATAGCATGCTTCTGCATACTGAGTGAGTCCGCTTTCTGCTCACTGAAAACAGGGAATACCCCAATAACTGCACGAGGTTTGACATTGTCTTGATCTTCATGTTTTGAAAAGAAGCCTGAAAAGGTCACAGGGACTTCATCAAGCTGCCAGCTGCCATCAACCTTCCCTTTATTGCTGATCTGTGACACATGAGACAACCAGTCATTCTCTCCCACGTTCAAATCTGCATATTCATTGGGCCGTACATTACATTCATCTGGAGATTCAAGCCTGATGTCCCCACCAAAGTCTTCAACGAAAGGAACAAATGCATAGTCGTCTGGGAGTTCAATTTGTGTGTCTTCTGGAACATCTAAACTCAGTGGTGGGGGATCAGTACCCACATTGTCCCTGCTCAGTTGACCAATGAGTGTGATGGACGTACCATGCATATCAGATCTACCAGATACATCAATGTTATCAGTGGTTCCTATCGAGAAAACATTACGTTTGCAGTTAGCTGGGACTACAACACCTTCGTTCTTGAACCGCAGTGAAACAGCTCTCGCGAAACTCCTGCGAACATCCATTACGCGATCATAAGAGACAGAGAGTCCCATTTGATGAAAATCTCTGATAAGATTTTTCATACGATCATGGGCATGCAACTTCAAACCCACATAAAGAGGCATTGGAGTTTCTCTGTCACGTCTCTGGTGAACATTTTGTGCATGTTCGGAGCGTTTCGCTGAATTGCTGATCAACATCTGTGAAATAGTACAAGCCACTCGAGTCTTGGCATTAACAGTCTCATCATCGCCTAAGTTCTGTATACTACATGTGCCCTCAAGTAGAACTCTAAGAAGAGTCAGGAGTGAGTTGGGTACAGGCTCGCTCAAGCAATAAGATGAAAATGATCCCGTGAAAGGAGCTTGAGATATGAGTATGTGTTTACGCAGAAGAAGACCCACATCAACTATCTTTTTTGCCTCTTCCTCAGACACTATACGAGTTAAAGATTCGGACAACAAGGAGCCAACTCGAAACCTACTTGAAATAAACACATCTCTACCCTGTGTGAAGGCGTCCCAGCCATCGCCCAATTTCTGCAACAAATGTTCTTTGAATCGAGTGGAATGTATTTCTTCACTAAGCCAATCAGAACCGACTTGCTTCAACCTCCGACTGTACAGATTCTTGAGATCGACAAGCTTCATCGCGGAATCGTTGTGTTCAACAAATGTTATGAGCTCTGCCATAACGAGAGGGTCATAGGGCAGGCCTGACGCGGAATGTTCGGCGTTCTTCGACTTTTTAGATTTAGCCGCTCGTGCTTCATTGGCAAGCTTACAATAACAGGTTTTGTGATAGTAAAGATCACTAGCAGCGGAATCAAATGCTGCATTGACCCGAGAAAAAACAACCCAGTTCTCGGCTTCCTTTGCCATAATTTTGAGTTTATTGTTATCAGACATTGATCTGCAAATAGGCTCACTGCTGTCACCTTCGCGTTTGTGACAATAAACACACTGGGGCAGTTTCCTGTCACAGCCAGATTCAAAACTTGTCCGTGTTCTTTTAGGACTCAGCGTGGAGCAGGATGCCACTGCCTCATTTCGCTCTCGCTTGTGTAGCACGCGCTGTACGATGTGAGTCCGAATACTGTCACGGCATGTCTTATGATATATTGCCTTATTCGTCAACAGTGACATCGACATACACTCATCACTCTCTCTCATCAAACAATCAATGGTCAAATTATATGGAAGCTCAACGCCATTATCTAGGAAGCGCGTTATGTCTTCCTCAATAGCTTTATAGGCGTCATGAAAACGAGATTCTCTATACGGACGCATCAATTTCTTGGAACTGTCTTGCTGGCAAAAGCAACAACGTTCCCAGTCAGTACTAGTCCGTACACGAAGAGGATTCTCACTCATTCTGTGAATGATTTTTGTGAACAATCGCGTTCTCGAATTAATTTCGACAGACAAATCAGAATTGCTTGCGGAATTACGCCAAACAAGAGATTGTATGGCAAAGAGACTGCTTCATAAAGAGCGTTGTTTCTCCGGGATCAGCGTCATTCAGGTTTGCCTGAATGACGCTGATCCCGGAGAAACAACGCTCTTTTCAAGTTCCAAGAAATTGATGCGTCCGTATAGAGAATCTCGTTTTATTCTACATCATCTCCCACGTCTGTTTCCAACACGTGCGTGGATCAGAGTTCACTTTCGCGCCCTTACAATCGGATGTATAGTCGGTAGACCGTCGAAAAGGAGGTTCCCTTCAGCCGCTGGCGGCCATTTTGGATTGTGCCGCTACTGGTCGCCACCGGTCGGTGTCAACTTGTAGCCGATCGTTTTTGAGAACCTCATAGCCTACACTAACAGTGTGCCAAATTTCAAGAAGGTATCACCAAGTGCACAATTCACCTGTATGTGACGAATTCCTCCCCCGCTATCCCGGTTGGGGGAAAGTCCGTCTATTTGAGTGACGTTTATTTGAGTGACGTTTTCTGCTTTAAAATATGTTCTGAAGGATTTCGAGTGATTTGCAGTCAACGTGGTGTTGACACTTGGACCAGAACAATGTCGATATGCACACCAATAGGTTCAGAGATATGGAATTTCAATTTGGTACTTAGGGGTATTTTTTTATTTGGACTAACATAACGGGAGAATTTTAGGTACATAGTTGTTTTTAACCCTTCATTCATCGGCCCTTGTACAAGGACAAGCTGCATGCACTCCTGCATTCACAGATATCGAGCTGAAATTTGTCACCTGAGGTAATTTTACCAAGAAAGGGACATGGGTGGGTCCCGATTGCGTGTGTTGTTGCCTTAATGGTAAAACCTTCAACCACATCAACTCTTGGAGCCACGAACGATACTGGAATAATTGCGAACACCACGAGGACCTTGGCTAGTTGTAAAAATGAGTAAGTTTATCAAACGTTTTGATCGCATTGTTTGGGGACATTAACCCTTTACCCAACGAATCGCCCGCATCCGCCCGCGTAATATGCAAATTCTGCAGTTGAAAAAATATTATTTTTCCAAAAATTTCAACAAAACTTAAAAAAAATTATATTTAAAATAATAAATTTTGAATCGTCTGCGTTGGGTGAAGGGTTAACACCAATTTCTCTAGGAAATCGACTAAATGAGCGACTTTTACTGATGAACTTTTTATGGTTGGCAAATTTTTTTTTTTTGCTTTAAAATGAGTTTTGACTGCTTTCAAGAGATTTTCTGCACAGGTTGGATGGATTTTTCATTTACGGTTGTTGTATGCACACCCATGGAGGCACGATTGGTCAGGAGGTAGAGGTGCAGGCTGCAAGCCAGATATGTCCTTGGTTCGAATTCTACCTGCGGCAACCATATTGTGTCCTTGGGCAAGACTCTTCACCCCCATTGCCCACGTGGGGGCATGGTGGCGTTGTGCACTAGGGCGTACTGCTCGCCGATGATGCACCTGTCTTCAACCAATGCTAACCCTGCTTGTGTGGAGTTAATACGTTGGGAAGCCTGACAGTTGTTCGCCATTGCGCGGTGGTTCTCTCTGTGTACTCGGGCTTTCCACTCCCCGTAAAACCGCCGACATAAGGTGAGCCTGGTTGTCAAAAGTATCGTTAAACTCCAATAAACAAATAAATGCATATCAACATGTTCAGAGAAAAGGGGACTGAAATTTTGTTAAATTTCTTCAAAGGGCTTAATGTTTTGTACGCCAGGAAAAGCATGTGATTCTACAGAATCACTCGTCCAGTTTATTGTTGTTTTTTTCATCACTTTGGAGGAGACGATTTCTCGAAGGCACTCTTACATATTGTTATTAAATTTCGCTCAGTGATAGACGGATATAAGTTATAGTTCAAATAAGCATTTTATCTTCAACTAAGCAGCACTGTGAACGACCAAGAACTCTTCAAAACTCGCAAATGTTTCTTGGCCAATATCTCCTGGTCCAAATGAGCTAATGACCTGAAATTTTCCCACATTTGTAAAAAAATACACTTTTCTAAAACCAACAGGTAACAAACGTTTACCAAAATTATTTTTGCTGCGAAAAGGTTCAAAAACAGGCCTGCAAATCGAACATTTTGGCCTACAACCTCGGTACTGAATTAGCAGACCACCAGTTATGGACGGAACAGTAAGAAAGTAATGTTTCAGTATCATAAATGAAAAAAAAATCGATTGTATGCACAATGTGTCCAAAATAGCTGCCAAACGCGGAAAAAAACGCCCAAAGATTTGTCGTGAATACACTTTTCCATAACTATCTGGTAACAAAAGTTTACCAAAATTATTGTTTCTGCCCAAACTTTCCCAAACATCAAACATAGGGATGAAAATCAAACATTTTGGCCTTCAGTCTCGGCACTGGGAATTGCAGAACACCAGTAATGGACTGAATAGTAAGAATGTGATGTATCATTATCATAAAAGCAAAAGAAATTTCGATTTTATCCACAATGTGTCCAATATGGACGCCAAACGTGGTCATTTAGGAAATCCCAGATCTTATAACAGACAAATGATGGGTTAACAAACGTTACATCACCGTACTCAATAATCATAGTAGAATGACATAATATAAAGATGCTGGTCCGAAGCAAGCAGTGCCAATAACTGGTATTTGCACCCCCACCCCCCTCAAACCCACACGACCCCTTCACAACGGATAAGGGCAGTGGTGTATTTTTCTGATGTTTTTCTGCTTTAAAATGAGTTTTGAAAGATTTTGACTGATTTTATGGAAAAAGAAATCATATTCAGTCATATGACCCCTACAACAGGTTAGGGGGTCCATTAGAGTGCCGTTTTTCTGTGTGATAAGTAATGCCTGTCAAGTCAAAGACTCTTGCACGTTGGGTGCGAGGCAAGCATTTCCGAGAACTGGAATTTGCACACCACCCCCATCCCATATAACTCCTTGACCACGGATTTTGCAGAGGGTGTATTTTGTGATGTTAGTTTGTTTTAAAATGAGTTTTGAAGGATTTTGAATAATTGTATGGACAAAAATCTCCATATGAGTATTATGACCACTTGACCCTAGCGATGGTGGTATTGAGCTTTTAAAATACCTCGGTAATCTCAAATTCACACTCCGGTTTACCGTTTTACAGATTATTTTATTTAAGTCTATGTCGTAAATCGGAAAGCCGCCTGTGACACTTCTTCTAACCTGATGGACAGTTTCAGAAAACGTCAATCCATAACTCTGAACTAACCCCCAATGCTTTCGGTGGGATGTTCACATGCGGTGAGCCGGTGACGACATGCAGTTGAATTGATCAAACCGCGGAGTGTGGGTTTTTGAAGTTGTTGAATTAAAAAAAAACTTATGTTGTCAATAATAATTCGTTCAACCATCTGGTGCAATATGTCAAGGCCCATAATCACGCCTGCAAGGCTTACCTCAAGAAGCTAGTGTCTTAACTTGTCAAGGTTGCAATGGTGTAGGGACATTTTAGGACTGGAAACCCAAACCAGCCATCCACCAGGGAGGCTATTGGATACAGGCTTACCTGGCCAGGTCGCCCTATGCCCACCCAGACAGGGCCAGTGCCGAGGCCAAAAATCTAACAATACGATCTCAGAATAATCACAAAGAACAGCTCACGATGGAATCAGGCAGGGATACGCTCCGGTGTAACTCTCTGATATGAGAGACTGTCCCCATCGTTTTACAATCGATCTAACAAGGGAGAACATAGGGAATTGCGTGACCCACTAAAATAATACCTACACACGATGGAACCAGGCAAAAATACGCGGCGGCGTGACTCTGATACGAGAGATTGCCCCTATCGCTATACAACCGAACTAATAAAGAAGGGTCCATGGGCTAATGGGACACATCAAACAGAATAATAACTAAGTCCACCCACGATGGAACCAGGCAGAGACACGCCCCGGCGAAACTCTCTGGTATGAGAGGCTGCCCCATCGCAACAAGGGATGAGCCAATGGGCGGCCGGGGGGGGGGGGCACTACTAATGAATGACGAGACCCATCAAAACAGAATAACTACTTAGTTCAATCCACGGTGGAACCAGGCAAAGATACGCTCCAGTGATGCTCTCTGATATGAGAGGCTGCTCCCCATCGCACCAAGGGATGGGCCACTGGGCGGATGGGAGGGGCGGACACTACTAATGCATACACTATTTTACTTACAAAAACACCAATGACCAGCTGACCAACCGACAGACACACCATCCAGAGACTGAGCCATAACGAGACAGCACGGACTACAACCTGGCCAATCACCTACAACGAGGCAGCACCAAGGAAAAATAACACACAGAACAGACAATAAACTTCAACAGAAGAGCTTGAGATAGATTATACTTGCCAGCGATAGCTCCAACGTTTTACTAGTGACAGATTATACTTGCCTGAAAAAACACCAGGCAAAGACCCAAGCTGAGGGAAGAGGGGAGGGGGGGGGGGGGCACACTAAACATCTATTTCTCTCTCTACGTACAGCTACGCCAGAAAGGCAGAACAGACCACCACAAACGAAACAAACCTCAGCCGGCCGCCCAACAGCCAGGCCGACTCTCAGCACCACCGAAAGCAGCGAATGATCTCCAACAGAAGAGATTGAGGCAGACTATGCTTGCCAGCGATAGCTCCAACACATAACTAGTGGCAGACTCACTAATCATGTATCTATCTTTTTACCTACAGTCACGCCAGAAGCATACAACAGGCCACCACAAACGAATCCAAGCATATACAACGAAACAAGCCGGCTCCGACCACCAAACACTCAGACTGACTCCCAGGACCACCGAGAAAAGCCAATAACAACCAATAGAAGAGCTTGAGGCAGACTATAGTTGCCAGTGACCGCTCCAGCGTTAAACTGGTGGCAGACTGTACTTGCCTGAATAATACACAAGACAGAGACATGACAATGCACAGAAGAAGCCAACCATACAATTACACTTCTTCCGCTTTTTCTAACTTTTGCTGCTTTACCTCCAAATTGTTTTAGCTTTCTTTCTGCCTCTCTCTTGTCCCCAATAACCGCTACAGATTACAATAACCCCTATGGCAATTCAATAACCGATATGGCTTCTGCACATCCTTCGAACATTTCGGCCTGTAATCTCGGCACTGTGAATTAGCAGAACACAGAATTGTAAGAATGAAATGTATCATTATCATAATTGCAAAAGAAATTTCGATCGTCTCCACATTGTACCCAGAAAGGGCGCCAAAGTTAGAACAAAAACGCCCAAACTTTCATGACCAATATCTCATTGTCCGAATGGGCTAATTCCCTTACATTTTCACAAATTAGTCATAAATACACTTTTCCATAACAAACTGGAACAAAAGTTCATCAAATTTAATTTCTCTGCCAAATTTTCCAAACTATCAAAACGAGTCCTGAAAATCCGACATTTTGGCCTACAATCTCAGCACTGTGAATTAGCAGAACACCAGTAATGGACTGAATAGTAAGAATGTAATGTATCATTATCATGAATGATAAAGAAATTTGGATTTTATCCACCATGTGTCCAAAATGGCCATCAAACGTGGTCTTTTATTGAAAACTTGATATCATAGCAGACAAATGATGGGTTAACATATGTTGCATCACCGTATTCGGTAATTATAATGAAATGACATACATATAAAGATGCTGGGCTATCACTGTTTATGTCCAGTTTGAGGGACAAAGACATGAGTTTGAGACAGCATGAAACAACCAGAATATATTGGTGACACACCAGCCGTAGTAGCAGGGACGTGGCTAGAGGTTTTAAATTGGGGGGGGGGGGTGGTAAATTTCCAATTAGAGGGAGAGACCGGGAGGGGAAAACTCCCCTCTCGGTCCCTCCTCCTAGTTGGAAATTCACTACCAAGAAAAATTTTGAAATTCAAGCGTTGAAAGGGGGGTGGGGGCATAACATTTATTCTGGTAACCGAAATGCCAACACAATTATGATAGAATTATCAGTTATTATTATCTGGTATTATTCTGGGAATTGAATGTGTGCTAAACACATGCTCAAACTTAGGACTTTGAGGACTTCACACTGTTCTAACATTAAATCAGATCTTATGCAGGAATGATCAATGTTCGATGTTCCATCATTTTGTAACTGTGAATGATGGAATTAGCTCTGGATAACGATTTTACATGATGTGATTTTCATCAAGTGCATTATTAGATCAGTGTTTTTGCAGAATATTATGAGACTGTTTTTTTCAGATTAATAACTGTTTTTACAGATTAGTAAACTGTATTACAGATTACTAGGAGACCGTTTTTACAATTTATTAGATGACTGTTTCAACAGATTATTACGAGACTGTTTTTACAGATTAATAAACTATATTTACAGAATATTATGAGACTATTTTTACAATTTATTAGATGACTGTTTTTCAGATAAATACAAGACTGTTTTACAGATTAGTAATCTGTATTTACAGATTATTAGGAGATTCTTTTTACAGATTATTAGAAGACTGTTTTTAAAAATTAACTAGCTATTCGGAGATTGTCAAGTTGTATAGCATGTATCCGATCGCGCCCTATTACTCGAACTTTTGGGGAAGCAGCTAGTGTTAAATTCCCATAGGAACCGGACTTTTTTTTTTTTGGGGGGGGGGGGTGGGGAGCAGTTTTTTTGTCTGCAAAACTTCGGTGCCACCCTACGGAAGCTACGGCAGTGTATTGGGGTCAGAACCTTTTAATTTATTAATCTGTTTTTACAGATTAGTAATCTGTTTTTACAAATTAACATTGTTAGAAGACTGTTTTTACAGATTAATAATCTGTATTTACAGATTATTAGGAGACTGTTTTATGTGACCTTAAACATCAGTAAATAAATAATAAATAGGAGACTGTTTTTTACAGTTTATTAAACGACTGTTTTTACAAATTATTACGAGACTGTTTTTTACAGATTAATAAACAGTTTTTTACAGATTAGTAAACTGAATTTACATATTATTAGTAGACAGTTTTTACAGATTATTAGAAGACCGTTTTTACAGATTATTACGAGACTGTTTTTATGGATTAGTGATCTCTATTTACAGATTAGTAAACTGTATTTACAGATTATTGGGAGACTGTTTTTACAGATTAATTAGCCATTTGATTATTGGTTTGTGGTATAGCATGTACCGGAGCGTGCGCTATTACCCGGACTTTTGGGGAAGTGCTAGTGTTAAATTCACATAGGAACCGGACTTTTTGGGTAGCAATCTGACGAGATCCCGCAAGTGGTATACGTACTGCATTTTTGTATGCTTTGATATGTATAGTGATATATGTACACACAGGGCTATGGGTATATAGAATCGGTATGTGATGGAAATTGATGGTGATGGTGGCTTTTCTCGAAATAAAAATTCCCGCGAAACGGTTGACGTTGCTATAGACGTCATGATACGCACCGTGACGTCAGAGAAACGTTAGCCGCTGTTGTTGGTCACTTTACAAACCGGTATGACGTTATTCGAGACGGGGTTTGTCGGGGTTCTCGTGCTGGACTGATATCGTATTATAGTATGAGTGGTATATACCCCTGTAGGCATACTAATACCTTGGGCTTGGTACTACTAATCGAGTTCATTTTATCCTACGACTGGTACAGGTAGTATGTAATGCTAGGTTAACCAGTATTGTGGGGTGGGGTAATGCATGGTCGTCGTCTGGTGCGGTATTGCGAGACAGTCCTTTGTGGTTTGGGTTTGCAGTATAGTATGGGCGTTATATCCCCCTTGTAGATCCCATCTGAATCCTTGTTGTATCAACCTGCCGATTGCTTTGTACTATCTTATGACAGATATAGGTAGTATGTAATGATGGGCCAGGCGGTATTGCAGGGTGGGTGAGGTAATGCATGGTCGCCTAGTGTGGCAGTATGGGATGTACGCTCCACACCCCTATAGATCCTATGTTAGCCCTTCGTACTATTAATCCACATAATACTTCAAATTATCCTATGACTGGTATAGATAGTACGTACTGCTGGGACAATCAGTATTGTGGGTAGGGGTAAGGCCTGGTAGTTTAGAACGGCAGTAGTTCCATTATCCACCTAGGACGGTGTGCTGACCCACAGATGGTATATGTATTACGTAATGCTAGGCCAAGCAGTATTGTTAGGTAGGGGTAATCAATGGTTGTCTAGTTAGGTAATATAGCATGTGTTCTTTGTACCCCTGCTGGTTCAATCTTTGACTTTGGTACTAGTAATCGACCTAATGCTTCATAGTATACTATGACTGGTATAGGTAGAACGTAATGCTAGGCCACACGCTATTGTGGGCGGGGTAATGCCTTGTTGTGTAGTGCAGTAGAATAGTATGGACGGTATATACCATTTAGGACCCTTCTTAATCCTTGGAACCACAATCCACCTGGGCTGGTGTGCTATCCCACATATGGTATGGGTAGTATGTAATGTAGTGTTGTGTGGTGTGGTGTGGTGTGGTGTGGTGTGGTGTGGTGTATGCATGGTTTCTAGTCTCCTAGCAGGGTATGGATGGTCCTTTGACATTCTAAGACTTGGTCGAGGGTAGAGGTCGTGACATGTGACAGTTAGCAAGCGTACAGTAGTGCTTCAAATCAGTAGTAATGGGACAAGGGGAGAAGAAGATTACAGCATATGGGACTACAGTAGAAGCTGATCATAGGACAGAAACCTGAAACCGATGGTAAGACCACCTGGATAGGAGCTATATAGGGCCTTGGAATCCCACTTTTGGAATCCCACTTATAGAATCCCTTTTAAGGAATCCCCCCCCCCCCTACTATGTCCCAGTTACTATTTCGCTTATTTGCTCGATGGGATTCTAGTCGTTCCATCAATCGGAGACAGTGAGCAAGCCTGCAGTAGTGCTACAAGTTAAACAGTAATAGTACAAGGCACTAATGGTACAAAGCTGTGAGGGTGGTAGAAGATTATAGTATTGGATGACTAGGAACGAGGCAAGTTATAGGACAGAAAGTTGAAGACAAAATGGAAACAGATGGCATGGCTATCTGTAGGAACTGTGTATGAGCTTCAGCGTGTATAGTTTAAATAAGGTGATCGACAGTTCTCGGAGGTGGGTCTCAGATGCATCAAAAACTCATATTTTAGAAAGGTTGTCGTGTGATACATCATTTTAAAGGTCTCGACGCGTCTAGTCCGAATATTTGGTATTTGTGTCTATCCGATGGCTGAGGGGTGGGGCCTCGGAACTCAAGTTTTAGAAAGGTTGTCAGGCGATATATCATTTTAAAGGTGTCGACTTGAATATTTCGAATATAAAGTATCCGACCATCTCCGAGAGGTGGGGCCGAGAGTACGGCCTCAAAACTCAAGTTTTCGAAAGGTAGTCGTGTGATACATCAGTTTTAAGGTCTCGACTTGAATGTTTCGAATAAGAGGTATCCATCCCTTCTCGATTGGGTGGGGCCGAGGGGTGGGTTTCAAAACTCAAGATTTAGAAAGGTAGTCGTGTGATACCTCATTTTAAAGGTCTCGATTTGAATATTTCGAATCTGAAGTATTCGACCCTCCTCGAGGCGAATAAAAATTTAAGTTTTAAAAAGGTAGTCACGTCATATATCATTTTACAGGTCTTCACCTGAAATTTTCGAATATGAAATAACCTACCCTCCTCGAAAGGGTGGGATGGGGTAATGTCGTCAAAATCTTAGGTGACGCGAACGACACACTCTTCAACATGTGACAATGTGTGAAAACGTGTCCTTTTTTAGATTTTTTTTAAAGTGTTTCATCAAAGGATTTAATTGATTTTGGCGGTAATGTCTCGTATGTGAAACAGTCCAAATTGACAGAAATTTCAAAAAACATGTATTTTTCCGTCGGTGTTTTCCAGTGTCTCTTCGTCTGGTGCGACTGGTTTGGTGGAGATCTCTCAGGTGAGACATTTGCAACCGCATGATATCTTAGGTTATTCCAATCAGTCTATGACAGACGAATACAGCTTAATGTAGTGTGCCTGTTCGACGGATGTGGTTGATTCGACAGATTCGAAGGAGATCTATCAAATGGAAGAAAGGAGATTTTCAACTGCGTTGCATGCTGCAGTGTAGCTTGATACCACGCTAAACGAGAGAGAATCCAAATGAGATGAGTGAAAGTATTATGATACATTAAACTGTCTGGTGCAGCCTCTCGGGATGGAAACCCAAAACACTAACGCGATGTCTTCACGAATACATTTTGAGGAAGCTGAACATCCCCCAAAAAACAATCGCACACAACTATTTTACTCGTTGATCAGAAGATCGACACCAAACCCAGAACTCATAAACTTTTTTGAATGTAATAATAAGTTTATGAGTGGATTAAAGAGGAATATTTTTTGCCAATTGCTGTCACACCGACATTTCAGGGGAGTGGAATGTGACAAAACTTTCGAGGAAGTGATTAGTGAACGTACTGAGATAGAGAGAGATCTGACTGTTGTTACTACAATATGTAGGGACACTGAAACACGCCAAATGTTTGAGCAAGTGATTTGTGAACATATTATGATAGAGGTATCCGACTGCTATTACCACGACATTTCAGGAAAGTGGAATATGACAAACATTCATGTAAGAGACTTGCGAATATACCGTGACAGAGTAGAGATCTGACTGCCCTTACCACCCCATTTCAGGAGGTGAAACAATGACCAACTTTCATGTAAGAGATTACCGAATGTACTGCGACAGAACACACTCTTGAGAAAACCTTTTTTTTATGCAAACTTGTAGGATTGTGTAAAATTGCCGCGACTTCAACACCCATCAGAATGAAAGTACGTCAAGAAATTCGTGAATGTACAGAATCATCAGAGTTCTAACTAGGGCTGCACGGTATATCGATAAACCGATATATACCGGTATTCAAACCAATATCGATTGAATACCGGTGTAATTACAAAAATATCGGTTTATCGTCATTATTTATTTACCCACAATTTAATTTTCAAGATGTTTTGAGCTGTTTAACTGTAGCCCCGAATGAATAATATTATCCCTTTATCCAAGGAATCGTCTGCTTGTGCTCTCGTAATATACAAATTCTGCAGTTGAAAAAATAATTTTCAAAAATTTCAACAAAACTATATCATGTGACCCCTCTTTGGAACGAGCTCGTTGAGCTCGTTCCAATGACGGGTTACATGATATAGTTTTATTGAAATCTTTGGGGAAAATCTGATAAACTAATTTTGAAAATAATAAATTCTGATATCGTCTGCGTTGGGTAAAGGTTTTTCGAACCGCGTCATCAAGGCATGCTAATTCATTCCGACTGTGATGCCTCGAGTGTCGATTGTGATTCTTTTGTTCAGTTTTCGATATAACGGTATACCGCGGGTTTTTTTTGAATACCGATACCGGTATTCAGTTTTGAATATCGTGCAGCCCTAGTTCTAACTGCAATTACTTCCCCATGTCAGGAGAGTGGAACATGGCAAACTTTCGGCAAAAGATTCGTGAAAGTTCTGTGACAGAGATTACTTTATCATTTCAGGAGAGTGGAACATGACCGACTTTCGAGCAAGAGATCTGACTATTACCACTACCACATTTCAGTAGAACAAAACAACCAACAGGACTGTGTGTCAGCGTTAACTCTGAGATTAAATAAGCAAAGCAACACCGGCATATTTATCGATGAGTAAGACACTTGCATACCAAATATGACGCCATTTCGTCTAATAGTTATCGCCTAAAAACAAACACATTTGCGAAAAATATCAAGAGTAATAGGCCATAACTCTGATAAGACTATGGCGAATAACTCCGTCGTACCTGAGGCAGACCAACTGTAAGATACACTTGCATACCAAATACGATGTCATTCCAGCAAGTATTTGAAGAGTTATCGAGTTTAGAAAACGCATTGGTCACAAGCAGACTCACGAAAAAAAACCTAACAAACACGATCACATGAGATAAACTGCAATGTTTTTTTGGTTTTTTTTTGTTTTTTTTTTGGCGGGGGGGGGGGGGTGGGGTGGGGTTGGCTAATGGAAAAACCGTCATTTACCCGACACACATGCAACGCATTTACATAGAAGACGAAAAGACTGCACAGTACGTCGAAATCTCAAGTTTTAGATAGGTAGTAATGTTACGTATCAAATTAAAGGATTTCGGGTATCGAGTTCGACAATGAGGAGATGGACCCATCCAAATGTGTGGATGGATCTGGTGATGCAAGAAAATAGTAAGCGGTCTATACTAATAATTTACAAACATAATAACAGACTGAGCTCAACTGTCGGTCGTCTGAATTTTTACACTGAAAAAATAAATGACTCCAGGTTTTTTATTTGCTTCCATCACGGGTCATTAAATCAATTACCTACCACCTGCTGTGCTCAAAGCCAGCGTTTGAATGGATACTTTCATTTTAATACGTGTTTTATTACGCTACCTGAAAATATTATATCAGACACACAATACATGACTGAATTTTTACCTCATTATTGAGTGTTTCAGTTTAACGTTTTCTCCCACGATATAGCCTCAGCTGCTGATGTGGCGTTAAGCACCAATAAATAAATAATACATAACTGAATAAGATTTATATATGTCCCCGTGGTAAGGTATTCGTCTTGAAAACAATACAAACCATTCCGTTGTTTTGTGTACTGCGAAGGAGAGTGCAGTGATGACTAATTGTTTTTCGCGTTTCGTGCAGATTAGCGAAAAACTTTTGTCTGTGTAGACACTAAATAATAAAGATACATATTTGCGCGCTTTTGAGCGCAGGGAGTTTTGATTGGTCGGGAAGTGCTGTGTTTGACCAATCGAAACTGCGAGAAAGAATTCTGGGAGTTTTTAGAGGTTCGGGGAAGCCATTTCTAGCCAGATGCTCGGCGACTGCAAATCCAGATTTTCTTTGTTTATATTTTTTATTTTTTTCATATTGTGCTGGCTGATTTTAAATATAATCGTAACGATGGATCCCAACATTCTTCCTCTTATTGAACAAAAAATTCAAACAGAAGTGAATAATTCTCAAAATGCTTTGTTGGATAGAATGGACACATTATTCAAGAGCAGATTGGATTCGTTTCAGAGAGATTTTTCTGACTCACAAAAAAGTGCCTCGGAGTTACATTTGGCGCAGATACAGGCCACAAACAAAGATTTGAAATTTAAGAAACAAGGCAACGAGGAACAGTATAAATTAAATGAGAAAGTTCTTACAAAGTTGAAGGAAGCAAAATTTCACATGGGATGTGATTCCGAAAGTGCAAAACAACAAGCAGCTGATTCTTTGAATAAAGGTATGGAACTTCTACAACACAGACAAAAACTAATACAGTTAGCGGACTCCAGTGATCTGGGTTGGAGAGTGGCCACAGAGTATGAGACTCATCAGTTAGCTTCAGATTCAGAAGATGAGAAACGTATCTACAAAGCAGAAGCTCGTGCACAACGAAAAATGAAACAACAGTTATCAAGAAGAGGACGACGACTTACTCCATATGCTCCTTCGACTCAATCAAGAAATATGCCAGCATCAGCGAGTGTGGGCAAAAAACCTGGCCTTTGTTTTATTTGTGGCCGTCCGGGCCAATGGAAAGCCGAATGTGACGCAAGGACGTCAACAGCGCCGAATTTGGACAAATCTAAGATAAGTATTTTATCTGATTATGGGGGCGATTTTGGAATTGACGAGTTCCTGGGTACAATTAATCACGCTGATGAGATCAAGCAGCATGCAAAAATACAAAGTTCAACACACATTGATCAGACAAGAGTCGTTATTTTTGATCATCAACACTCTTGTTTGGTGAATGAAAAGAACAACAATTTGGCACACAATGAGCTGACGGACGTCAGCACGAGCGAGAGTATCTTAACGGTTCTTGATAACCCGAGCTTTTCGCCGGTTGGTCGTTTGAAAGAACGGTACAGTCTGTGGAAAAATAAGGGGTCGTGTGAATATATTTTGAAAGTTATTTCCGAAGGTTATCGATTGCCTTTTTTAACCCATCCAACAAATGTTTTTCTAAAAAATAACAGATCCGCTTTGGACAACCGGGAATTTGTTTCCCAAGAGATCAATAAATTATTGGAGTTAGATTGTATTGCTATTTCAGACATTATTCCGGAAGTTGTTAACCCTTTGACAGTAGCGGTTGGAAAATCGGGAAAACAACGTTTGGTCTTAGATTGTCGTCATATTAACGACTGTTTGGCTAAATTCAGTTTTCGTTTGGAAGATGGTGCTCTTGCACGCCAGATATTTGCGAAAGGAGATTTTCTGTTTAAATTTGACTTGAAATCTGCTTACCACCACATACAAATTTTTCCAAAATTTCACACATATCTTGGTTTCTCTTGGGAATTTGCCGGGGAAGTCAAATACTTCGTTTTCAAGGTACTCCCTTTCGGTATTTCGACAGCAGCTTTTATTTTTACAAAATTGACTAGGGAACTTACTAAAATTTGGCGTAACGAAGGGAAAAGGGTTCTTATGTACTTAGACGACGGTCTCGGCGGTTCTGGCAGTTACGGAGATGCTCTGTGTTTGAGTAAACAAGTTGAGAAAGATTTACTCGACTTGGGGTTTCTCATCGCCTCTGATAAATGTCAATGGGACCCTTCTTTGCATATTCTTTGGCTAGGTTTGGAATGGGATATGGAAACAGGAAGGGTTTCTGTGTCGGAAGAAAGATTAGAGAGCATGCTGTATACGCTCAATTTGATTCAAAAGGAATTACAAAAGCGGGACAATGTTGTAAAAGCTCGACTGTTGGCATCATTTTTGGGTAAGATTTTGTCTATGCATGGCGCTGTCGGTTATGATACCCGTTTGAGAACGAGGTTTTTGTATGGTGCATTAAATTATCGAGCTGGATGGGACTCTGTGGTCCCGGTGAGTGATAATGCTCGGAATGAAATTCAGTTTTGGAAAGATAAAATAAGGCACCTTAATGGTCAGGACCTGGTAGGGTCTGGATACACTGGAATTGTGTACGCGGATGCATCGTATGAGGGATACGGTGGTTTTGTTGAGGGTCTTTTAGACTCTGAAGTGGTAGGTAGTTGGACTACTACAGAGAGAGATATGAGTTCCACATGGCGAGAGCTTGAGGCTTTTAACAGAGTAAGTAAATCCATGTCTGGGTATTTAGAAGGTAAGTCAATAAAGTGGTGTACAGATAATCAGGCGGCCACGCACATAGTAAAAGTTGGTAGTAAACATGAGTATTTACACAATGTTGCCCTTGATATTAATGAAACATGTTCATTGCATAACATTTCGGTTTGTGCTTCTTGGGTGCCACGTAATTATAATATGCATGCAGATTTTTTGAGCCGATGTCATGACTCAGATGATTGGAGTATTAGTGAAGCAGTATTTAAATTCCTAAATGCTAAATGGGGTCTTCACTCAGTCGATAGATTTTCGACTAATTATAACAGTTTACTTCCCAGATTTAACTCACGCTGGTGGTGCCCGGGCACAGAGGGGATAGATGCTTTCTGTCAGACTTGGTATGGCGAGAATAACTGGTTTGTACCACCGCCTAGGCTAATATTACAGGTTCTAGAAAAGGCAGATAGAGAAAAAGCTTCAGGCACATTGGTACTTCCATTGTGGACCTCTGCTTATTTTTGGCCAACAGTCCACCGTTTACTAGTTTCTAGGGGAGTAGAAACCAATCATGTATTGCTAGGCAACAAAGATGTCATTCATAAAGGCAAAGGGGAAAACGGCATTTTTGCTGATAGTCCGTTGAGATTTTCTATGATAGCTATCCGAATTCATAATTAGTATGTTGCTGATACATTTTTCATGTTTTTGACAGGTCTTATAGATGTTATAGACCAGCGAGTGGTTGCCAGTGGACTGCAGCAGAGCTCCAAGACCGTTGACCTTTCCGAGAAAATGGCAGTGTTTCTAACTCATTCCAGAGCTGATTCTACAAACATTAAGTATTATAGTGCATTTAGTAAATGGAAATCATTTATTAGTGACCTTGGTGGCTGTGTTTTACCCGCCGAACCGATTCAAATAGCTCTTTATTTGACTCACCTCTTGGACACAGGATCAACTTATTCAGTTGTTTCTTCGAGTGTATATGCAATTAAGTGGATGCACAATTTACATGGTTTTGAAGACCCCACAGACAATGCTTTTGTAAACAATTTAGTAGAGTCTGCTAAGAGATTGAGAAAAAATCCCATTTGTAAGAAAGAGCCAATAACTTCTTCCCATATTATAACTTTGTGTGACAAATATCAAAACAATAATGCTCTTCCAGTGTGCAGAGACCTGGCTATGATTGTGTTAGGGTTTTCAGGTTTTTTACGCTTCAACGAACTGAGTTCTTTACGATGTAATGATATTTTTTTTTACGAGAACTATTTTGCACTCAAAATTAAGAAAAGCAAAACCGATCAATACCGGGACGGCGAGGAAGTTTTAATTGCAAAAGGTGCTTCCACGGCTTGTCCGTATACTATTTTACAAACTTATATGGCTGTAGCAGGTTTGAAGGCTGGTTCTGATTGCTATCTTTTCAGACCCATGTTTAGTTCCGGGAAGAATACAAAATTAATATATAAAGATAAAATGCTTAGTTACACCAGAGCGAGAGAGTGTATTTTAGAACGCTTGAGAGAGGTTACAGGATCTATTGAGATCGGTTTGCATTCTCTCCGTGCAGGTGGAGCTTCAGCGGCGGCTAATTCGGGCGTCAATGAAAGATGCTGGAAGCGTCACGGTAGGTGGCGTAGCGAATCTGCTAAGGACGGGTATGTCAAGGACTCGGTTGAGGATCGGCTCCAAGTATCTAAACTACTCAAGTTGTAGTTTTTGGTTGTAGTTTTTCATTGGCGCCCGAATGTCACTATGCTTTTGGACATTTTTCTAGCAGTCTCTCTGGCTATGTTGCACACAAGAGTTTGTGTTGTTTATTAGGAGTGAAAGACAGACTAATTGTTTTTCGCGTTTCGTGCAGATTAGCGAAAAACTTTTGTCTGTGTAGACACTAAATAATAAAGATACATATTTGCGCGCTTTTGAGCGCAGGGAGTTTTGATTGGTCGGGAAGTGCTGTGTTTGACCAATCGAAACTGCGAGAAAGAATTCTGGGAGTTTTTAGAGGTTCGGGGAAGCCATTTCTAGCCAGATGCTCGGCGACTGCAAATCCAGATTTTCTTTCGGTTGTTTTAAGCAAACAAGTTATTTAAAAGGTGAGGATCTGACACCTTACCCTGGGTAACCTACGCATGGGTTTCAGTCACAGGTTTCCAGTGTTTTATATTAAAAAAGAATGCTATAAATAAATTAATTAATTAATTAAAAACACTGGTTTTTCCTGGCCGGCTCGGTTATCGACACAGGGTTTTTGTTTCATATGCCAATCCAACCTGCTACAATGGTCATCGTTTTTTGTCAGAGTTCATTTGCTACAATATTTCTATCACAAAAAGTTTTGGAATGTACATAATAAAATGCGAGCAGTCTCTCTGGCTATGTTGCACACAAGAGTTTGTGTTGTTTATTAGGAGTGAAAGACAGACTTCATGTTTTCAAGCCATTAAATACATATGCACCTCCAGTGAGGAAATGAACAGGATCGGGCTGCTGTGTAGCGTCGAGTCTGCAGGGTGTTTTCCCTCAATCGACGAATATATTGGTGCTGAAAGTCACTTTCGAGCATTTAATGACTACTTATACAGTGTGACTGTAAAAAAAATACAGAAGGAGAGTGAAAGACAAGAAAAAATAGGTGTGAAGTTGAATCATGAAATTGTGACGTCATGTCATTCTATCGAGTATGATAGAATTATCGCCGAAAAAACAAACGCCTTTGTGGAAAAAAATACCTAGTCATTACAAAGGGGAATATTTACTCTGATAAGAATATAGCACAGACAACATCAAAAGTTCTGGAAGAGATCAGAAGACATCGATGAGATACATTGACCTATCGAAGTTGATGTGTCATTCCACTGATTTTTTTTTTAAGTTAAATATCTGAGGAGTGAAGTTGAATCAAGAGAGTGTGACGTCATGTCATTCCATCGAGTATGATAATGGTCATCGCCTAAAAAGCACATTTATGGAAAAAATGCCAAATCCATAAAACAGGGAACAATTTACTCTGATGGGAATACGGCTCAAACAGCATCAGAAGTTAAGGAAGGGGATCAGCAGACATCGTTGAGATGCAATGACCTATCGAAAATGATGTATCAATCCACTGATTTTTTTTTAATTAAATATCTGAGGCGTGAAGTTGAACCAAGAGAGTGTGATGTGATGTCATTCCATCGAGTATGATAAGAGTTATCGCCTAAAAAAAGAAACACATTTGTGAAAAAATGCCTTGTCCATAAAACATGGAACAATTTACTTTGATAAGAATAGGTCACAAACAACATCAAAAGATAGGGAAGGGGGTCAGGAGACATCGGCCTACTGAAGGTGATATGTTATTCCACTGAGTTTTTTTTTTTTTATTATTTTGTTTTTTAAAGTTATCGGACTTTCTCGGAGAAACATTCCATTTTGGGCATAAGTCTCTCTTTTTTGGCAGGCCTGGCATTCTTAAAAATGTAGGAGGGCTAAAATCGCTCCCCTCGCTTGGCCTATTGGAACGATTAGCTTTCCTCAATCAAGCTTACAAAAGCTAAAAGTGGTAAAATGAAGTTTTACTATTAATGAATTCTGCCTAGTTGGCTTTGTACATTTTATTTGATGCTGCTATCAAGGTGGTCTCCGTGAGATGGCACACTGTCCCTTCCACACCTCCGGGCCTTAGCAAGGCCCGGGGTTATGGGAGGGGCAGTGTGGCCGTCTTACAGAGACCTCAAAAATTGCACAGATCTGAAAAGATGTGGATTTTATGAATAGGCGGTTATGGTAATTATTATTTTCCAAGGCCAGGAGGGCTAGTTTTCGCCCGCCTTAATTTTTAAGGCGAGCAGTAGGCGAGCGAATAAATTGCTCTCCTGAATATGCCAGGCCTGTTTTGGTTATGAGATTCACCTCGGTCTTATTTCTTTTGTTTGTTTGGGGACGTAACACCAGACAACAAAAACACTTGATGCAATAAAAATGTGTCAGTAAATTGTCTGTGAGGAAGCGACCAAGATACTTCCGTCGTTTTTTTTTTCTTTTCAGTCCATCGGTGAAGACGTCGCGTTAGTGTTTTGGGTTTCCTTCCCAAAAGGTTTCATCAGGCAGTTTAATGTATCATAATACTTTCACTCATCTCATTTGGATTCTCTCTCTTTGAGCGTGGTATCGGGCTATCTTCCAGCCTGCCACGCAGTTGAGAATCTCCTCTCTCTCTCTCATTTGATAGATGAAGAGTGTGTCGTTCGCATCGCCTAAGGTTTTCACGACCTTACCCCACCACACCAACACGGGGAGGATCGGATACTTCATATTCGAAATATTCAGATCAAGACCTTTAAAATGATATATGACATTACTACCTTTCTAAAACTTAAAGTTGTCATGTCCCTCAGTGCCCACCCCCTCATCGAGGGTTGGCTACTTCATATTCTAAATATTCAAGTCGAGACCTTTAAAATGATGTATCACCCGACAACCTTTTTTTAAAACTTGGGTTTTGAGGTCCCATCCCTCTGCTCCACCCCCTGGGGGAGACACAAATACCAAATATTTGAAAAATATGCGTCGATACCTTTAAACTGATGTATCACATGATAACCTTTTTAAAACTTGAACTGTTTATGTCCAACAGCCCACCCCCTCGGGGAGGGCCAAGTATCAAATACTGGGACTACAGGCGTCGAGACCTTTAAAATGATGTACCGCACGACAGCCTTTCTAAAACATGAGTTCTTGATGCCCCTTAGACCCATCCCCGAAAAAAGATAATCATCACATTTCACCTATATACGCTGAAGCCCGTATACAGTACCTACACAGATAGCCTTGCCATCTGTTTCCATCTCGTCTTCAACTTTCTGTCTTATAACTTGTCTCGTTCGTAGTAATCCAATACTACAATCTTCTACCACCCTCGCGGCTGTGTACCATTAGTGCCTTGTACTATTACTATTTGACTTGTAGCACCACTACAGAATTGCTATCTCCGATTGATCAAACGGCTAGAATCTCATCAAGCGAATAAGACATGGAGAAATAGGTCGAACGAGTGACTCCATATACGACTCTAATACCGATCGTTAAAAAAGTGGAACCGAAGGCCAGACGTTTTCAAAAAGGGATTCCTTAGGGATTCCATAAAAGGGATTTTATAAGTGGGATTCCATAAGTTGGATTCCAAGGACCTTTCTAGCTCCTATACATGTGGACTTTCCATCGGTTTCAGCTTTCTGTCCTATGACTAGCTTCTACTGTAGTTCCGTAGACTATAATCTTTTTCTCCCCTTGTACAATTACTACTGACTTGAAGCACTATTGTAGGCTTGCTAGCTGTCACATTTCACGACCTCTACCCTAGGCCAAGTCTTGGAATATCCAAGGACCATCCATACCCTGTTAGGAGACTAGAAACGAAGCTTACATCACACAACTCTACATTACATCCTACTTATACCATATTTGGGATAGTACACCGTCACAGGTGGATTGTGGTTTAAGAGTTAAGATGGGACCTAAAATAGGAATATACCGTCCATACTATTCTACCGCACTAAACAACAGGGCATAACCCCGGCCCACAATAGCGCTTGGCCTAGCTTCATGTTCTACCTATACCAGTCATAGGGTAATTTGAAGCATTAGGTCGATTACTAGTACCAAAGGCAGAGATGGAACCAGCAGGGGTACAAACACCATATCCTATACTACCTCACTAGACAACCATGGATCACCCCTACCTAACACTACTGCTTGACCTAGCATCAAGTAATACCTATACAATCTGTAGGCCAGCACACCGTCCTAGGTAGATACTGGTACTACTACTGTTCTAAACCCACCAGGCCTTACCCCTACCCTCAATACCGCTTGTCCTAGCAATACATTTTATCTTTTCCAGTCATAGGACATTTTTAAGCATCAGGTGGATTAATAGTACGAAGGGCTAACATTGAACCTGTAGAGGTCTGGAGCGTACATCCCATACTGCCACACTAGGCGACTATGCATTACCTCACCCACCCTACAATATCGCTTTGCCCAGTATTACATATTACAAATATCAGTCATAGGATAGTACAAAGCAATCGGCAGGTTGACACAACAAAGCTTAAGATGGGATCTACAAGGGTATATAACGCCCGTACTATACTGCAAATCCAAACCACCAAGAACTATCTCGCAGTACCGCACTAGGCGACGACCATGCATTACCCCACCCCACAATACTGGTTAATCTGACATTGCACACTACCTATACCAGTCGTAGGATAGTATGAAGGTCGATTAGTTATACAAAGGCCACTACTCAAAGTTTGCTAAACACCACATATTTGACACATCATTCTGAAAGTTTCTTGTGATACATTTGCGATATTTTAGGTAGATATGATTGAGGATGTATTGAGATGGTCTCCAGTGTTTACAGTAGCTCTCTTGACAGGCAGACTTTCCGTGGCAGTCATGGAAAGCACGTACCCCTTGATTTTCATGATGTTTTCGTGTACTGTCGACATGTACATGAACTGTGTAAGGTATTCAGTCTTCATTTCAACACAAACCCTTGTGATTTAATGATTGAATATGGCGAATGTAAACGAAAAAGACATTTGTCTGAAGCAGAAATGTGGCGGACTGTAGTGATGGGGGAACAAGGGGCTACCCATCGTCAGGTTGGTGAAGCCCCCTGTGCGCACCATGCGGTGAACACCAGAGCCTAAGCAAGCTTGCAGCAGTATGGCACACCAGTCAGACGACATGGTGGAGGCGGAGACAGGGCAACATCTGCAGCTAAAGATTGGTTTTTAATCATTCAGACCCGTAGGAACCGTTTTGACACAGCAACCAAGCTTCGGAGTGACCTTCAGATTGCATCCGGGGTAAATGTTTCGACGCAGACTATCCGGGCAAGGTTGCATGAAAGTGGTCTCCGATCGAGAAGACCATATATGCGCATTCAGCTGTCCCAGAACCACCACCAGGCACGATATGAATGGGCCATGATTCGCGTTGGGTGGACCAGAGAAGATTGACAACCTATCCTTTTTACAGATGAGTCGAGGTACTGCCTAGACAAAACAGGCGTTCTAGGGTATGGAGAAGACCAGGAAAGCGATTCATGCAGCCAACATTGCTGAGCATGACCGCTATTGTGGAGGGTCAATAATGGTCTGGGGCGCAGGGATGCAGGTAGGGATGGACGTACAGAGGTCTGCGTCCTTGACCGTGGTAGATAGACTGCACAGCGGTATATTGATGAGATCCTGGATGCCCACGTCAGATTGTATGCAGGTGCAGTGGGTGACAGATTCATTCTGATGAACGATAATGCCCGTCCGCATGTTGTTCATGCTGTCCGGGAGTACCGGCAGATGGAGGGGATTGAACGTATGGTCTGGCCAGCAAGATCTTCTGACCTCAATCCACTCGAACATGTCTGGAATGAGTTGCAGCTTGCAATTTTAGTTCGTCCAGTCCAACCAAGAAGTGTCCAGGAGTTTGGTGTCATGCTGCGCCAAGAATGGAACAACCTCCCACAAAGGACCATCTGGAACCTGATTGGGAGCATGAGAAGGCATTGTCAAGCTGTAATTAACATTAATGGTCTCATACTCGATATTGGACCTATATCAGTTCGCTCCGTCAACTTTTTTGGCAAATTTGAAAAATTTCCTCTTTTACCAATAATATCCTATATAGCCCTGTGTGTACATATATTACAATACATATCATAGCATGCTGTATATGCAGTACTTACACCACTTGCGGGTTCTAGCCAGATGGCGCCAAAATTTCGCACAGAAAAAAATGCTATCTAAAAGGTCCGGTTCCCATGTCAGTTTAACACTAGCAGCTTTCCCAAAGTCCGTGTAATAGCGCACGATCGGGTACATGCTATACTACTAACCAATAATCGAATGGCTATTTCATTTGTAAAAAACAATCTTCTAATAATCTGTAAAAATAGTCTCCTAATAATCTGTAAATAAAGATTACTAATATGTAAATCCCGATTACTAATCTGTAGAAACAGCCTCGTAATAATCTGCAAAAATAGTCTTCTAATAGTCTGTAAAAACAGTCTCCTAATAATCTGTAAATACAGTTTACTAATCTGTATAAACAGTTTATTAATCTGTAAAAACAGTCTCGTAATAATCTGTAAAAAAAGTCATCTAATAAATTGTTAAAGCAGTCTCCTAATAATCTGTCAATACAGTTTACTAATCTGTAAGGTCAGTTTATTAATCTGTAAAACAGATTACTAATTTGTAAAAAATAGATTATTAAATGAAAAGGTCCTGACCCCAATACGGTGCCGTAACATCATGCATACTTATGAAGCTCGATATTGCGTGCACTGCAGATGTGAATATTAACAGTTGGAACTTTTGCCGATTTGAAACCGACTTGGAATTTTGGGAAGTAAAGGAGACATCAGCATCACCAAAGAAGCTCTAAAATCCAGATAGATGGAATTTCCAAAATACTCATGACTTGCCCTCCGAATTTCCAGCTATAGGAAATTTTGGCCGAGCTTTGGGGGTGGCACCCCCTCCCCTGTTGCCACGTCCCTGCATAGTAATGGCTGGTGTGCAATCAGTGAAGTTTGAGTGTGTGACTCAGCGACGTTGAATCTCATGGCAACTGTGGACGTTGGGAATGTTCACCAGTACTATGCAATCCTCATCGTACCTTGGTGTAAAATATGGACCTGTTAAGGTGCTTGAAATGCGTGCCCGTCTGTATGCTCCCTGGAGTTGAGCTGATAATGTCATGGAATGATAAAACGCCTATAATACGGGGTAATAATGTAAGTTTGAGAGAACTGCGATTGATAAAAGACCTGACCATACATTTCTTTAAACTACAATAACCCAGAAAATACTGCCCTGGTAGTAGAAACTTAACCATTATTGGAACGATTTTGAAAACGACACACGTTTAACTGAAATGGTTTTAGATAAGAAAGAGTAAAAACGTTTATTTGTAAAAGTTGAACTGCAGATAGCAAATCCGACGGTATTTGCGTAGTAATCGGTTGCAAAGAGTTATGTATACATCCGAATGAATCCTGCCTGAAATGACATGATTAGGCTTTATAACTAAAGCAGTCGTAAAATAGCTTTATCATTATCTGCAGACGGCTGGAAAGAGTTAACAATAAGCAATATACATGAATGTACATTCCACCCCTTAAGCTATTCTAATGGACCGATCTGTGCACATTCCATATTTGGTACTGGGGCTGCGTGACGCCACGAGCGCTTCGTACAATTGTCAGAGCAACAAATGGCTGTGCTATTTGAGGCTTCGACGAACACTATGTGAAACAATCGCCTATTATTTTATAAGGAACTGTTCCCTTACGCTTCCAGTGATGTTCGTTTTTCATTGATATATAATCTTTAACTCTAAAAAAGCTCAGAACGATAGAGTTTTTTGTTTGGAAGGTAAATGTGTTGAAAATTGGGTCTGATTTCTACAGTAATTTACAAAGGCGATCGGCACAAGTTTCCAAACTTATTAGCCCTCCAGTAATACATACTAAATACCGAATTTGGCTGGGAACTGCATTCCCTAATTATAGAGAAAGGAACAATAATGTACAGCCTCATTGGGTTACGAAAAATAGACTGATTTCGTCGTAATGTATAATTACAAGTGGTGAAATGTTTTCTCACTTCGTGTTGTCAACACAGTGGCCGTCCAGCTTCAAGGACGGTGCGCCTAAAATGTAGCTACAAAATTTCAACTGATGCAATCGGCGTAATTTATTGGTGTGCAGATTGATCACACCTCACTGAATGGAAGCTACTGCCAAACCATCTATACGATGACGGATGTACAAGGTTCTTTGCGCGATAGCCCATTTGAATGATGATTTCTGCTTTAAATTGATTTATGGGGAAATTTAGCATGATGATTTCGTCGTAATATATAATTACAAGTGGTGCAATGTTTCCTAAATTCGTGTTGTTAACAGAGTGGCAGTGCAACTGCAAGGATGGAGCGCCAAAAATAAAGCTTCGTGATTTCAACTAATGGCGTAAATGCAATCGGCGTGATTTACTTGTGTGCAATTTGACCACACCTCACTGAATGGAAGTTAATGCCGAACCATCTATACGATGACAGATGTACCAATCATTTATACAGTAATCCCAGAGAGTATCACAATATCCCCTAATGGCCCGTAAGAACCATTGCCATCCGTGTTGGGAATAGTCGATTTGAATGATGATTTCTGCTTTAAATTGATTTGAGAGGATTTCAGTTGGTTTTCGACAAAAAAGGGAAGTTCAGCATGCGCCTTATCACCCTTTTCCACCAGTTTGGGTGAGGGTCAATATGGGTGTTTCTGTGTCACTGTTTCTGTCTTCTATAAAACCAGTTTTGAAGGAACACCATTACTGGACTGAATAGTAAGAATGTAATGTGTCATTATCATAAATGCAAACGAAATTACAATTTTACCCATCATGTGTCTAAAATGGCCGCCAAACGTAGGGACCCCCCCCCCCCAAAAAAAATGATTTTCACAGAACAATATCTCCTGCTCCGAATGAGCTAATGACCTGAAGTTTTCACAGATGTTGTCATAAATACACTTATCCATAACCAACTGGTAACAAAAATTTACCCAAATTATTTTTGCTGCCAAAACTTTCCAAAACATCAAAAATAGGCCGGAAAATCATACATTTTGGCCTACAATCTCGGCACTGTGAATTAGCTGAACACCAGTAATGGGCTGAATAGTAAGAATGTAATGTACCATTATCATAAATGCAAAAGAAATTATGATTTTATTCACAATGAGTCCAAAATGACCGACTATCGTAGTCATTTTTTAAATCGTCGATCTCATAACAGACAAACGATGGGTTAACCTATGTTACATCACCATACTCCGTTGTCATGGGGGAATGGCATACATATAAAGATGCTGCGCTATTCCTGTTTAGGGCCAGTTTGAGGTACAGAAACATGAGCTGGTATATAAATAACCCCATTGACCATTCGCCATGTTTGACGTTAATGGTATACAAGTTCAGAGGTCGCTTCTGGTAAACGCTTCGATCAGACTATCTGTCAAAACTGTCATACATGCCACAGAAGCAAACAAAATGTTTCGTTTGAAACGAGAAAATGTGCATTTTCGGTTTAATACTGATAAAGATACCGAAAACACAAAATAATATTGATTTTTTCGTCAAATGAATACCGCAATGAACCCCATCCCGCAGCGAAGGCAGACTCCGTATCATGTTTTTTTATTGATGGCGAGTGACAAAATGGCAGATAGATCACTCAAACAACACCAGGATGTCTGCGTGAGTGAAAATTCATTCAAACATTTTTGAGCATAAAACACAGATATTCCAGCTGGAAGAGGTTGAGGAGGGGGCGTAGTTCCTAAACGGTGAAAATCGTGTGCTAGTAGCAGGTTTGCGTGTTTGCATGTCAAGTCTGGGGGTGGGGCGGAAAAATATTGCAGTACACCATGCCGTGTTGGGTGAGTGGTCAAACGGCTCAAAAACACATTTTGTCCAATCCCTTGCAATTTTTTTTCTGGTGCCATTCTCTGACAAACTAAACACTTTAAAATGAGTCAGACTAATATACACCCATTACATCCCTATAAGGAGGTTGTATTGATGGGTATGTTGAGCTATCTGGCCCATCTGGGCCCAGTGCTGGCCCCATGATGTTTTGAACCATCAGTCTGTTCGGCCTTGAGCGTGTATCTCGATTTCTATACCTGCATATCCCATATGTGTATTTAAACATTTTTTATAATCACAGATAACCAAAGGCCTTTTATGTTCCCCATGGCTCTTAAGAAATGAAGACTTTAAGTAAATGTAAATTATCTTTAACATACATCAAGAATCAAGATACAACTAACTGTAAAACAAATAATAATAAAAATAAAATTAACAAAAAAGTAAAACAAAGCTCTCACATCTCATTTGGATAAAATAGTCACAACTTAAAGGGCCAACACAAGTTCATGTTTCAAAAAATGGGTTTCTATAAAAACCAATCGCATGATATTCCCTGTGTCACAATACATCTGAAAAATCTCAGGGTCACATGAGAAATGCCCAGAAACGCTCGAAAGTTGTCCTCGACAACATAATTTTTACCACATGAATATATATATAGGCCTCAAATAGTTTTTTGGTCCCACGCAAAAATCTATTTGAGCTTATTTATGTGGTAAACAGGCTTTACTTTATGTCACATTAGCAACTTGGCTATACCATGACATGTCAGTTTTAACGCCGGAGCAAAGAACTAGCATGTGGTTAGTTTACTGGAAAAATCAGGAATAATGCCCAATAAAACAGCTTAACACATAACAATTTATGTATCATATTAAAAAATATGCCGAAAATAAGAAAATTCTTGCGATTTTTAGGGGTGGGTGTGCATCCGGGAAGGTGGAACGCAGAAAAACGGCATCGTGAACTGCAAATTTTCTCCGACCCCCCCCCCCCGCCCCCCTCCCACCTGGTCAAATAAAAATATTTTATTCCTATACAGTGAATGTCGAAATAAGTTGAAGAATAACAAATACCGCGGTATACCGGTATAAACTATACACGTAATGTTTCCTATACGAATAACGCAAGAATCGGACATCCAATTTTGTAAATCTCTAATAGCGAGCTTCCCAGAAAATGATGTAAGATTCTTGTATTATCAGTGTTGAAGCAGAAGCAGCAGTATTCTTAATTTATTGTCGTTATATTACAACTTATTTTGACTGGTAATGTACATGTATTCTGCAACTTTTTTTTTACATGTTTTGGGGTTTATACACAACACTAAAGAGAGTTGATTGCATTGAAATTCCTATCACAGTGAATTTTCTAATGCATAGAATTTCAAAAAGTAATTTATAATGTTCAATAAAGGGAACTACTTCAGGAAAACTAATTATTTGGTTGAAGTAGCTTTGATGTGCCAAAACATCTGGCCTATGAGTGGTGGTTATTTACCCTTTTGGAACTGCTGTTTGGGTTTTTCAAACATTGGGCAATAGATTTATTTATAGGGTTTAACCCTTTACCCAACGCAGACTATACAAAAAAAAATTATTTTAAATATCATTTTTTGAATTTTTTTCCAAAAAATTCTACAAAACCATATCATGTGACCCCTCTTTGGAACGAGCTCGACGAGCTCGTTCCAAAGAGGGGTCACATGATATGGTTTTGTTGAAATATTTCGAAAAATAATATTTTTTCAGCTGCTGAATTTGCATATTACGCGGCGGATGCGGGCGATTCGTTGGGTAAAGTTTTTTAACGATACTTTCGACAGCCGGTTTTGACAAATCTGACCTGTGAGTGCTAGTAATTTACCCTTCTGGAACTGCTGTTTGGATTTTTCAAACATTGGAAAATAGAGTTATTGATTGCGTTTAACGACAATGTCGGACAGTTTTACGGATGGAAGAAGTCGGAGTACACGGAAAGAACCACTGAGTAACGCTGAGCAACTGTGAGACTTCCTAACCTACTAACTCCACATGAGCAGTGTTAGCATTGGTTGAAGACAAGTGCACCATCGACGTGCAAAACGCCTCAGTACACAACGCCACCGTGCCCTCACGTGGGCAATTGGGATTAAGTGTCTTGCTCAAGGACACAACGCGGTTGTAACAGGTGGGATTCGAACCGAGGACCTCTCGGCTTGCAGCCCACATCTCTACCTACTGAGCCACTGTGCTTTCGGAAAATAGATTGACAAGAAGCTCCTTAATCCACACACCTCACGGCCTAACCCCTTATATTACCAAACAAATTGACTGCAACTGCACACATGATTAATTAATTTAGCAGGAAAAATGTTTTTTAAAAAGTTTTATACGAACCGCATCATGTGATCTATCATCAGAACAAGATTGTTCTTTCGAGCGTCATATGATTCGGTTTGCTTGAAGCTTTTTGTCTAAGATTGTAAAATTTAAATTTAAATTTCAACTTTTAATGTTGTTTGTGGTTAAAGGTTTAACCCTTTAACCAACGTAACGACCAAAAGTGGCCAGCGCTATTCTCAAAACTCGTCAATTAATTTTCATTATTTTTTCATTTTTTGTCTCTAAAACATAGGTTATGACCCCTCATTGCAACGAGCTCGTCGAGGTAGTTCCAATGAGGGGTCATAACTTATGTTTTGGAAACAAAAAATGAAAATAATAGTTATTCAAGAATTTGTTTTGCAAGTGTCGTCTGTTTTTCATGTTAGGTAAAGGTTTAAGTAGTAAAGTACAAAATGTACTGTACTGCCACTTTTGTGATCCCAACACTGAACTTGTAGATTATTTCCGTAAGACAACATTTGTTACTTTAAATTTTTTTTATAATCACGAAGTACTGAAACATAGTTATGGGTGTATTCCAAAAATTTTTAATAAAACAAATCTGCAAATGAACAATTATTATTAAATAGCTAAATATTAAATGTCTGGAAAAAACGTCCATATGAGTATAAATGCATGCTACAAGGTAGAAGAATATGTTCAAGTCCACAGACACAGTGTGAATCAAAATAAGTTGGAGCATATCCGCAATAAACAAAGTATTCCACTGCTGTTACACCAATATGACAACAGCCTGACATACTAGCTGATATTTTGCTTGTGCAAAATAATGCACATGGACATCAACAACTGACCATACCTGTCAGCCAGTAAAGACTTGTGACTGTACAAGCAGTTTAAGGACCACTTTGTAGTTAGTTATCTTGTGGTCCAAAAACTCCAGATTAGCTTGTTGAGTACCCATCTTTCTGCAATACTGGCAAGAATATGTTGGATATATATGTCTACCCACCGACTTGGTTGACAAGTACAAAATCAGTCTGTTGGGCGATACAGTATCCATATATGCACATTTTGGTGATGGATCTTCCACTTTGTGAGTATTGTTGTAATAAAACAGTTTCCATTGATTTCTATTTAAGGGTAGACCTAAGTAACATATGGGGGGGGGGTCCAATGTCGAGATGCCGATTGTGTGACATATAAGTTAGATTTGAAGGAGAAAATGGTTAACAGAAGAATTTATATATCTTTATGTATCTGAACAAAATCAAACCGAGCAAGATTTAACATCCTACTTGTTCATATACCAATATGAGTTTGTATTAGTATGTTCCATCTGGGATCTGTTAGGTATGATTAAACTCTTGCCAGATTTGAATTGGAATTTTTATACAATTTATTGGCATGCTATAGGTATATTCCAAATGCACGAAAGGAGTCTCTGGGGATGACTTTGTAATTTCCTGAATGGGGGTCCAAACTACTCCAATGTTTTCAGGGTCATCGGATTTTGTTTTTCATTTCTCAATTTTTCAGGGTGAATTATATCCTGAGACAATTCGTTTGCATTGGTGTTCTGTTTCTTTAGTTTATGCATTTTTTCGGTGTGAATTTATTCCTGAAAAAAATACGTCATATTGTTTTTTTAAACATTCATCCAAGTGGCCCATTTGCAAAGTGAGATAGACAGTAATCGCTTGGCTGGACTGGTAACGTGAAACAATTCATGAGAGGTGAGGGACGTTGTACAAACCCGAGTGCGCGAATACGCACGAGTGTTCTACAATATAGTTCCTCGCTTCGAATGAATTATTTCACGGAACCAGTCCAGCGATTACTCTGTTTATTACTTTTCATCATTAACGATAATTATATTATTTAACCTTTTACCTAAAGTAACGGCCAAAAACGGCCAGCGCTATTCTCAAAACTCACCAATTACTGTTCATTATTTTTCATGTTTTGTCTCTAAAACATAGATCATGACTCGTCGAGCTCGTTCCAATCAGGGGTCATAACCTATGTTTTTGAGACAAAAAATTAAAATAATAGTTATTCAAGATTTTTTTTTTGCAAGTGTCATCTGCTTTTCATGTTAGGTAAAGGGTTCAAAAAAGCAAAAAAAAAAAAAAAACAATGAAGTACCCATAACACCCACGGCAAAGCGCCTTCGTTTGCGCGCACGGATACATGACACAATTGTTGATTGTATAATTCACTTGTGAAGTTATCGTTTATAATCAAACCCGGAAATCCCAGTAAATCACACTTTGGAAAGTAATAAATATGGATTTTGCTGACTTTCTTTCCCATCATTTAGCACGCCACTGAACTTTTGGTAGGTTTCTAGTTTTTGCCTGTTTTTTTCATAAATTATATTAATATTTTTAACCCACTTCTTGAGCTTTTGGAAATGCATGTAAAACAAAGGAAGGGTCAGCAAAACACAGACCCCATATGTTCACACATTTTTGGAGGTCACACAAATTGGTAATTGATAACTTCGCAAATTCAATGCATGTTTATTATCGGACATGCTGTTCCATTGTCCGTAGCACAATTAATAGAACAATAAATTTTATGCTTCTTTATTCGAGTCCATCCTGTCTCAGTGTATTCCGTGTAAACTCGATTAGCATTCTGCCACCAACAATAAAAAAGCCACACTGGTGTTTTATTAGCTGCAAGCGAAGTTAATTGAGTTAAACGAGCATTTTACCGACAATCGTTTTAAACACTTTTGTTGGAGTGAAGAAATCCATAACAGCGAAAAAGTTAAAAAAATACATTGTCTGTAAAATGCCCGTTGAAAAAACAACATTCGTTCTTCATCGAAGCACAGGCATCTGGAAACTTAATATAAAGAGATATATCACCCCTACTTCAAAATACCCCCTCTTATATATTTAACCCTTTACCTAACGTGGAAAGCAGACGACACTTGCAAAAATAATTCTTGAATAACTAATTTTTTTCATTTTTTTGTCTCAAAAACATAGGTTATGACCCCTCGTTGGAACGAGCTCGACGAGCTCGTTCCAACGAGGGGTCATAACCTATGTTTTTGAGACAAAAAATGAAAAAAATAATGAAAATTAATTGGCGATTTTTGAGAATAGCGCTGGCCGGTTTTGGCCGTTACGTTGGGTAAAGGGTTAATATACACGTGTATATTATCTATATAAGAAAGGGTATTTCGAAGTATGTGTTCCAGACACCTGTGATTGAAGTTCCCCTGTCCAGCTGTCCCGAAAATGTAAAGCTGATGACGCTCACGGTATTTAGTCAAACTGCGGTATTTTATTTTATACCGTACTCGGTATTGAAAAATCAAATACTCTGCAGCCCAAGGTCACAGTACTTGTACTTCCATGACAGAGATGGAATAACTATTTTGACACCCAACAACACAACAGTTGTCTTTGGCCTTTTGACTTGCAACTATAGGGTCTGCAGAACTGGCACATTGGTCACATACTTCTTGACTCCATTTTCCCACATTATATCTAGAATTTATTATATCTCGATTAAAATAAAAAAGATAATGCAAAAATTAATTCCATACACGCGGGCCAATGGCCTGTCTGTGACGATGGATGAAGGAGCCGAAAAATATAATAAGGCGCCGCACGCGACACTGCCACTAGTAGCAGATGATTTTCACTCTTTAGGGACCACGCCCTCTCCCCATCCTCTTCCAGCTGGAACATCTGTGTGTTATGCTTGAATATATTTATATTGATTGGCTGTTTGGATACCCAGATTTTGAATTGTCACTCACGCAGTCATCTTTGTGTCGTTTGAGTGATCTATCAGCCGTTTCCTCATTCGTCAACAAAGAAAAACATGATGCCGAGTCTGCCTTCGCTCGCGGGAAGGGGTTCATTGCGGTATTCATTTGACGAAAAAAATCCATATTATTTTGTTTGAATGAGGTGTTGAAAGTATGTTATTTTGTTCTATCTTATCAGTATTAAATCGAAAATGCACATTTTCTCGTTTCAAACGAAACATTTTGTTTGTTTCAATCGCATGTATGACAGCCTTGACAGATAGGCTGATCGAAGTGTTTACCCGAAGCAACCTCTGACCTTGCATATCATTATCGTCAAATATGGCGAATGGTCAATGGACTTATTAAACCAGTCTCTGCAGTTACTCAATTAACTGTGCGTTTCAAATGCGTGGGTTAACTTCACTGATGCATAAGTAGCGTATTTCCACTCGACGGGCGATTTTCCACTGATACCTTTAATCAGCATGCCACGTAACAAGGAAATGAAAAGCGTATATGTTTTTTATTTAATTATACCTTTAATGATTTAAGTACAGAAATTAAGATTTTGTTTGTGTTTTACATTATTTTTTAGCTTTTTAATACGATAACCATGGAAAATGGATATTATTGTTAAAAGAGAAAATTTTTCAAATTTGCCAAAAAGTTGACGGAGCGAACTGATATGGGTTCAATATCGAGTATGAGACCCATTATTGTTAATTACAGCTTGACAACGCCTTCTCGTGCTCCCAATCAGGTTCCAGATGGTCCTTTATGGGATGTTGTTCCATTCTTGGACCAGCATGGCACCAAGCTCCTGGACACTTATTGGTTGGACCGGACGGATTGAAATTGCAAGCTGCAACTCATTCCAGACATGTTCGATTGGATTGAGGTCAGGGGATCTTGCTGGTCAGTCCATGCGCCCAATCGCCCTCCTCTGTCGGTACTCCCGGTCAGCATGGACAAGATGAGGACGGGCATTATCGTCCATCGGAATGAATCTATCACCCACTGCACCTGCATACAATCTGACGTGGACATCCAGGATCTCATCAATATACCGCTGTGCAGTCAATGTACCACGGTCAAGGACACAGAGCTATGTTCGTCCATCCCAGCTGATTCCATCCCAGACCTTTATTGATCCTCCACCATAGCGGTCATTCTCAACAATGTTGGCTGCATGGAATCGCTCCCCTGGCCTTCTCCATACCCTAGAACGCCTATCTGTGTTGTCTTGGCAGTACCTTGACTCATCTGTAAAATGGACAGGTCGCCAATCTTCTCTGGCCGATCCGACGTGATCCATGGCCCATTCTAATCGTGCCTGGTGGTGATTCTGGGATAGCTGAATGCGAATACATGGTCTTCGCGATCGGAAACCACCTTCGTGCAAACTTGCTCGGATAGTCTGCGTCGAAACATTTACCCCTGATGCATTCTGAAGGTCACTGCGAAACTGGGTTGCTGTGTCAAAGCGGGTCCTACGAGCCCGAATGATAAAAAGAACGGTCTTCAGCTGCAGATGTTGCCCTGTCTCTGCTACCACCATGTCGTTTGACTGGTGTGCCATACTGCTGAAATCTTGCCCAGACTCTGGTGATCACCGTATAGTGCACACCAAGGGCTTCACCAACCGGACGATGGGTAGCCCCTTGTTCCCCCATCCCTACAGCCCGCCACATTTCTGCTTCAGACAAATGTCTTCTTTCATTTGCATTCGCCATATTCAATCATTAAATCAAAAGGGTTTGTGTTGAAATGAAGACTGAATACCCTACACATGTCATGTATACGTAGACAGTACACGAAAACATCATGAAAATCAGGGGGTACATGCTTTCCATGACGGTCACGAAAAATCTGCCTGTCAAGAGAGCTAATGCAAACACTAGGGACCATCTCAATACATTCGTCAATCACATCCACCCAAAATATCGCAAATGTGTCACAAAAAAAAATCACAATGATGTGTCAAATATGTGGTGGTTAGCAAACTTTAAGTAGTATATAGAATGATGCTAAATTAATTCAGCATCATACTCAAATAATTGAGCGTTATTTATTATTTACTGGTAAGGTCACATACATATGCACAATGGCTAATCAGGACCGTGACAGTTTTACGGGAGGAGGAAGCCGGAGTACCCGGAGAGAACCACCGAGTAACGGCGAGCAGCTGCCAGCTCACCAACATCGCAACTCCGCACTGCAGCACAGGCAGGGTTAGATTGGTTGAAGACATGCGCACCATCGACGTGCAGTCCGCCTTCGTACACGGCGTCATCGTGCCTCCGTGTGGACAATCGGGGTTAAATGCCTTGCCCAAGGACACAACGCGGGAGTCCGAAACGATCGCCCAGTCGGTCACTCATCCGATAACTAAACGGGCTCGACGTTGCTTAACTTCGGTGATCTGACGAGAACCAGTTACTTCAAATCCACCGCGTCACCCAAATAATTAAGCATCATGCTAAATTAACTCGGCATCATGCTAAAATAGTTATGCATCATGCTGAATTAAAATGCATGATCCTCTCGTAATTCGGCATCATGCTATATTATTTATATAGCATTCATTAAATCGTGCAAAAAAAATATAGCATGATAGTAACTTAATTCAGCATCATACTCAAATAATTAAGTAATATGTTGAATTAATTCAGCATCATGCTAAAATAACATAACATGATGCTAAATTAATTCAGCATCATACTCAAATAAATAAGTATTGTGCTGAATTTATTGAGCATGATGCTAAAATAATATAGTATGATGACGCTAATTAATTCAGCATCATGCTAAAAAGCTGTCAATCAACACATTCCACTAACCAATCTGTGGCGCCGATGCATATGCGCTAGGAGCATGGCCGAGAAACAAGACAATGTTGATGCAAACATCAAGCCGCACAGTTAGAATCTTGCAGAAGAAATCTTTCGTATACATATCACGGATCGTTTCATTGGATTCTCTTTTAATGATACATAATAAATTAAAAATTAAACACCGAGAATTTGAGCAGTGCTTGTTTACGTTTGTAAACAAGTTCTGTTTTACTGTTGAAATATGACTCGTTAATTATAGTCTGGGAGTGTGTGCTGTAAAGTGAGCATGAAATGTAAGAATTGTTTGATAAACTTGCCTGAGACTGAAAGCTGCTTTAAAAACTAATGAATAAATGTAAATCTGAAGATGCGCAGTCACCAGAAAGCACGCAGTCTCCCGAGTCCCCAATTCCAATGACTGGGTTTTTCCCTAGCCCCTCACTCAGTATTTTAACCAGCTGAGAGTTTTGTGATCCTGAAAGGTGAAGGACTGTCAGACACAACCAGTAGTACAGCACGTATGAATCGGGCCCGGTTACCCGGAACTTTGCCAGAGAAACTAGTGTTAAATTGCCATAGGAACCGGAGCTTTTGCAAAGGCAACTCTTCCCTGTGCAAAACTTCCGTCCCATGCATCTTGATCCGTAAATGGTGTACGTGCTGCATATATAGTATGCCAAAAATGTACAGTGATATATGTAGACACAGGGCTGAGGGAATATAGTAGGAGTAAGTGATGGCATATCGATGGGGGAAGGTGTGTTTTCTTGAAAGTTTTCCCCGCGAAACGGTTGACGTTGCTAAGGACGTCATGACGTCACGACGGGCGCGTGCGACGACATAGAAACGTTAACTGCTAGTGTTGTTTACTATGCAATCTGAAATAACGTTTTTCAAGCCTGGGGGTGTCAAACTGGCCTGGTGCGATAGTAGTGGTATATACCCCTGCAGATCCCTTGTTAGCGTTTGGTACTGCTAATCGACCGAATGCTTTGTATTATCCTATGACTGGCATATATAGTACGGAATGCTAGTCCAGGCAGTATTATGTAGCGGGTGGGGGTAATGCATTGTCGTCTAGTGCGGAATTTCGGGGTAGTCATTGGTTGTTTAAAACGGTAGTATAGTATGGGCGTTATATACCCCATGTAGGTCCCCTTTCAGTCCTTGGTACAACTAGTCGACCCAATGCTTCATATTTTTTTCTGTAACTACTATAGGTGGTACGTAATGCTAGTCTCTATTGTGGGGGAGATGGTTGTCCGGTGTGGTAGTATATGATGTGCGGTTTGTACCCTTTGCTGGTTCAATGTTAGCCCTTGGTACCACTCTCCATCTAGGGCGGTGTGCTGGCCCACCGATTGTATAGGTAGTACGTTATGCTAGGTCAAGCAGATTTTTGACGCGTGGGTTGGGGTAATGCAGGCTTGTCTAGTGTGGCAGTATATACTGTACGCTAAGTACCCCTGTTCGACTACTATTATCACTTTATACCACTGTCTGCCTAAGGCTTTATATTATCATATAACTGGTATAGGTGGTACATAATACTTAGTCAAGCAGTATTATGGGGAAGGGGTAACACATGGCTGTCTAGTGTGATAGTATAGGATGTAAGGTATTTACTCCCGCTGGTTCAGTGGTGGTCCATAGTAATAAAGATCCACCTAAGCGTTATACTGCCCTTAGTAGGTATGGATTGTACGTAATGTTAAGTCACGTAGTGTTATGCTTGGTTGTCTGGTAGAGTAGTACAGGAGAAACTCCGTGTATCCCATGGGTCTGCTTAGCAATGATTTTTCAGTAACTTCACGATCGCTTATTATAAGAAATTGGAATGGGTATGAAAAAGTTGTTCGTGCAAGCAGTAGTGGAATGATAGTGGTATGAACAGCGCCCCATAGCGGCAGCAGTGTAATGATAGACACTATGAACAGTAGTTGTGTAATAACTTATTAATGATTGAAACACAGTGCAGAATAGTAGTAGCCGATAGTAATAGTATGAGGTAGTAATGGTCCACAACTATGAGGGTGATAGAAGACTATAGTATTGGTTGACTACAACAGTGTTGAATCAAAGGGCAGATGGTGGTGACTATGGAAAAGTAGTGGCCTTGAAGCTACGAAGGTCTCGGTGTTGCTAAGAAGACTGGACCAAACGGGTACTATGAGTCATAACTATCTCAGATATCCTGCAAAGGTATCCTATAAAGGATATCCTCAAATGGATATAAAGGTATCCTCAAAAGGTATCCTCAAATAATACACTACAATGTCGGAAGTATCCTCATATACCCGTGCACTACAAGTCGGAAGTAGTTTTAGCAAAACCGCAATTCTCTCGCAGTTTTATGAGCCGTCATAAACGATATAATAAACGCGAGGTATGCTTTTGGATCGAACTGAAAACGATAAACGCGGTTGCCGATTGTTTGTAAACGGAACTGGAAACACAAATACACGATAGGCCTTCATGTATCTATATACTTTCATGCTGAAGCTTTGAGAAATCCTTTTTTTTTAATTGTTTTGTAGGCTTACTCGGTTGCTTGTGGAATTCAGTTTGGAAGTTCGACCACAGATTCGTGGCCTCCACAGCTACCGCACCAGATCTCATCAACATTTAATAGAAATGGTCTAAGACTTCTAACCCTTTACCTAACGTAACGGCCAAAACCGTCCAGCGCTATTCTCAAAAATCGCCAATTAATTTTCATTATTTTTTTCATTTTTTGTCTCGAAAACATAGGTTATGACCCCTCGTTGGAACGAGCTCGTCGAGCTCGTTCCAACGAGGGGTCATAACCTATGTTTTTGAGACAAAAAATGAAAAAAATTAGTTATTCAAGAATTATTTTTGCAAGTGTCGTCTGCTTTTCAGGTTAGGTAAAGGGTTAAAACACTCTTCTAAAAGCGTTATTATCCCATCTCAAACTTGTGATGAGAATGTTCAACCAGTATTCTCGTATAATTTATAATTTCACTTTAAATCGAATATAAAAATACCGCGACAGACATTCAGAGGTTTGACTTGTAGGCCCTACCTGGACCAAACGTTCCAAATCATCGACGCGTGTTAATGATCGTAATGTATCCTCCTTTCTTTTATCGAAAATTGTATGATCTGCTTATGCCCTTTGTGATTGGTGTACAATTAGAGAAAAGTTTTAGACGCCCCCACCCCATCCAACAGACATCCAGTATGTTAGCTTTGGCTGGAGTTCCAGTAGAAAGTAAACATGAGAACGTGCTAGATTTTGAGAATAATACGGCCTGTGGGCAATTCGGATTTAATAAGATTCATTCACACAATTTGGCCAACATCTTCCATAAAAATAACCGTTTGTGAACAGATACATCTTCAGCCCCCCCCCCCCCCCCCTCCAGCCCCATCGCCTGTCAAATTTAATTATTTTTTCACTTCTTAACGGCTGTGATTTTTCACTGTACAAGCTACAGTTCTAAATACGGCCCATAAGCTATATGTTTTCGGTGTCCTAAAGTGATCTTTTGCAGCAATCCTCCACGTAGGCTCCATTGCAGAAATTTATCTACAGGTGATTGCAGTTTTACACTGATTGTGGGGTTAAGATAATTGAATGTTGATTAAAAACAAAACTAATCATTTGCAAAAATGCGTGTGTGTGTTTGGGGGGGGGGGTGGTATAGGGGAATAGGATCCGATGGAAACCACCCCCACCCCATAGATAAGGTTCCGCCAGCGACCAGTAAAAATGATTGGTGCCGATCGAGAAGTAATCAATCGAGATTTATGGAAATATATATACATAAAAAATAAGAGTCTTCTCCACCTGTGATGTAGTACCTCCTGTTTAAACGTGACCATACAAAGATTAGGCTATTTATCCCTATTGTGGATTGTGCATCCGTTCAACACTGGAGAAGGGTGGTCATTTGATTGATTCGATATTCTGATGAACTCATTCTGTGAAATGGTTAAGGTAAGCTTACTCAAACGACAGAAAAGAACGAAAGTATGTTTCAAATATTTATTCCACCAAAACGTTCGAAAGAATACGCCATGAAGCGTGTGTGTTTTTCACGAGGGGCAGTTCTTTTTACAAATTTCAATCACGTGCATGGGAAGTCGGATATTGGATTTGTTTGTTAAAAAAATCGCTCCTATGCATATAGACCCATTCTAATAAATTGAATCAAACATGATCTTATATGCGTGGACAACTTATATTTTGCTTGAAGTTGTCAAGTAACCTGGTGCAAACACACAAACAGTACATGGACAGTGGACGGATTTGGAAACAGCCATCGAGCTTAAATGCCACCCAGGTAATAGATCAAGTTCAGTGAAACTGCGCTCAAAAAAATCATTTAAAAATTTGCAAGGCCGCCCCTTATGTAATCAAAAGCTGTGTCAGGGTCGACGGCGCCTAATTCGAAGTGAGTGTGTGTGTGCGGAGGAGGAGGAGGGGTGGGGGGGGGGGCTACACAGTGCCGGTTTGGAGAGTGTAAGCTCCCACGGAAGACGATGAAAATCTGATAAATTAAACCCAAAACACTAAATTTCCCTGCATTTTAGTATTAATTGAACCCAGAAACATTGCGTCCTCGTGGGCAGAAAATTTCAAATTCTAGATCGAAAACGTCCCCAGAAGCCCGATAAACTAAACTGGGTTTCTGACGAATAAGCAAACGAGGTCATACAAAGCCGAGTAATAATTCATGTTTGCCATGATTTGTTACTTTGTTACAAGGATTACCCCAAACAAGAGTTGTTAATGGGCGAAAGAGTCTGTACAGATCGCTTCTAAGGAGCATACTCGGTGTAAAAGTGTGTGGGGCGGCTGAAGTCCACCTACCCCCCCCCCCTTCCATCCCCCCGGCTACGGCGAACTTGCGTGTGATTACAATGGTTTTGTTCAGTAATTAAAACCAGTGGCAATGATCTTGCAATGCGACAGACACACACTAGGGAATTAGTGATGTAATCAAACAGCTACCAATTATTGCATAAACCTGATGTTTTCATTTGCCTAATATTTTGATGTGTTAACGTGAAAAAATCGTTCTAGCAGAATCACTTGGCAATGTCAATAGCCTAACTCCTCGCCCATTTAACACAGAAAATGTGGGTTTCGGTTTTTTAAAACTCTCTCTCTCTCTCTCTCTCTCTCTCTCTCTCTCTCTCTCTCGTTCTCTCTCTCTCTCATGGGCGTCGCCAGGATTTTCAAAAGTGGTTCAACTTTAATGAAAAATGTACACCGTGGGTACGCATGGCAGATGCCGAAGGCAAACATACCAGGGGATCCGAGGGCAGGTCAATTATTTAAATTTACTTGAGAAAAACAATTCGATAGTCGGGAGGAGGAGGCACTGAAACTCGTAAGTTTTCAAGGCAGGAAGACAAAGGGGCACTGGGTTGGGGCATAAATGAATTGCGTGGGTGGGACGTGAGCTGCGAGTCACAAGTTGGTTTTGGAATTTTTATTTTTTTTTTGGTGCTGAGGAAGGTTAACCCCCTCGTGCGATTTTTACGCAGCCGGTGCATTTCACACCCAACGTATATTCACATTTATGAGTAAAATTTAAGGCACCGCTGGCAATCAATCAAATACCGCTAGCGCTTCTACAAATCCCTTAAATTTGAAAATAATTGCTGGTTGGAAAACTCCCTTCCGCGGTGGTTTAGAGATTTCTACTTCTCCGGGTTCTCCCGTAATTATATGATCTCCAACAGGTGAATTTCAGTAACATGCATCGGCACGAGCCAATGGCATGAATGTTCTTCACGTGAGCACAGCGATTCTTTGTGCCGAACTTAATAGGGGTGATTTGTTCTCCAATTAAAAGCAAATGACGGACCCTGTTACGAATATTTAGGCTTTTCCCTCTGGAAAAGACTATTGTTTTTCTACGGATTATTAGGCTTTTCCCTCTGGAAAAGACTATTGTTTTTGTACGGATTATTATTATTTTTTTTTTTTTTTTGGGGGGTTTTTTTTTTTTTTTTGGGGGGGGGGGGGGGGGGGTTTCCACACATTTTGTCCGTACGATTCAGAAGCCATTTTCGAACCGATTTTCACGAAATTTTTCACACGCATAGAGGGGTACAAAATCTAAAAATGTACCGAAGCGGAATTTTCGATTTAACCCTTATTTCGTCGGAATTGGCAAAAAACTGCCAAAATTGGGGTTTATCGGCACTTTCTCGAAACACGTCTTGTAGATTTTTTTTAAACCTTCATCATTGATAGACCTGTCTGTGCCATGACCTTTGATACACATGACATATCAGGCGATGCATATGGTAACCCTCCACAGGCTGCCAAACATCGAAATTGTGATGAAATGGGCCGGTTTCAGGCCCCCAGAACACCCAAACGATACACGAGAGATAAACATAACTTCCTTTATTGGAAGTGGAATTCACCGGAGATCATTTTTGTAAGTAATAAGGGTGTTCAAAAAAGCAAGCGTTAACCCGTTTGGGGCTGGTTAAACAGCAATACCCCCATAAAGCTAAAAAATTCAGGTTTTCCGTGGATTTCTCTAAATGAGTCTTGTAGATTTTCAAGAAAAAATTGTCACTCCCAGGCCTTGATGTGACAATAGATGCTGCGTGGACAAAATACTGCGGTGAGCATTTGTTAACCCTCCACGGGCTGCTAAAAGTCAAAATTGTGATAAAATGGGCTGTTTTTGGACGCCAACAGCACCCAACGGGTACGCCACAAAGAAAAGTGCTTTCTTTTATCGAGCGCACAATCTATATGGAAACATTTTTGTAAGTAGTAAGGGTATTCAAAAGTCGAAGTCTTAACCCATTTTGGCAAAGCTAAAGAGAGAGACCCCTTAAAATCTTAAAATTCCCATTTTCTGTGGATTTAGCTAAAAATATCCTGTAGGTTTTCAAGAAAAAAATGACTACTCGCAGGTCTTAGTGTGACATTACAAGCTGCATGGACAAAATATTCCGGTGAGCGTTTATTAACCCTCTGCAGGCTATCAAACATCGTAATTTTGTTGAAATGGGCTTTTTTCGGACACCCACAGCTCCCGACGTGTACCTGAGAAATAAACTTAATCTCCTTTGTCGGAAGTGGAATTCACAAAGGAGATAAATATAATTTTCTTTGCTGGGAGTGGAATTCACCGAGGATCATTTTTGTCAGTAATAAGGGTGTTCAAAAAACCAAGCGTTAACCCGTTTTGGGGTGGTTAAACAGCAATACCCCCATAAAGCTAAAAAATTTGTATTTTCCATGGATTTCTCTAAACGAGTCTTGTAGATTTTCAAGAAAAATCTGTCACTCCCAGGCCTTGGTGTGACAATAGAAGCTGCATGGACAAAATACTGCGGTGAGCATTTGTTAACCCTCCACGGGCTGCTAAAAGTCAAAATTGTGATAAAATGGGCTGTTTTTGGACGCCAACAGCACCCAATAAGTACGCCTCAAAGAAACGTGCTTTCTTTTATCGAGCGCACAATCTATACGCAAACATTTTTGGAAGTAGTAAGGGTATTCAAAAGTCGAAGTCTTAACCCATTTTGGACAGGCTAAAGAGAGAGACCCCTTAAAATCTTAAAATTCCCATTTTCTGTGGATTTCTCTAAAAACATCCTGTAGGTTTTCAAGAAAAATTGACTACTCGTAGGTCTTTGTGTGATATTTCAAGTTGCATAGACAAAATATTCCGGTGAGCGTTTATTAACCCTCTAGAGGCTGCCAAGCATCGTAATTTTGTTAAAATGGGATGTTTTCAGGCACGCACATCACCCAACGTGTACCTGAGAAATAAACATAATCTCCTTTGTTGGAAGTGGAATTCACCAAAGACCATTTTTGTAAGTAATAAGGGTATTCAAAAAATCAATCGTTAACCCATTTTGTGATTGTTAATAGTGATACCCATCAAAGGCTTAAAAATTTATGTTTTCCCTGGATTTCTTTACAAACATCTGGTAGGGTTTTCAAGAGAAAATGGCCATTGATAGGTCATGGTGTCACATTACCAATTGATTGGATAAATTATTCCGGTAAGCATTTGTTAACCCTCCATGGGCTGCTAAATGTCAAAATTTTGAAAAAATAGTCTGTTTTTGAACAACAACAACATCAAATGGGAATACAACAGAGAAACGTAACTTCTTTTACCGGGCGCAAAACTGACAGTGAAACATTTTTGTAAGTAGTAAATGTATTCAAAAATCGAGGTCTTAACCCATTTTTAACTGGTTAAGGAGATATACCCCTTAAAAGCTTAAAATTCCAGTTTTCTGTGGATTTCTCAAAAAAAAAAATTCAAGAGCAATTAACCATTCGCAGGTCTTCGAGTGACATTACAAGTTGCATGAACAAAATGTTCCGGTAACCATTTGTTAACCCCCCAGAGGCTGCCAAGCATTGACATTTGGAGAAAATGGGCTGTTCTTGGGCAACCATAACACCAAATGTGTACCTACGAGATAAACATAACCTCCTTCATTGGAAGTGGAATTCACCGTCGATCATTTTTGTAAGTAATGAAGATATTCACAAAACCAAGCATTAACCCTTTAGAGCTGGTTAAAGAGAGACACCCCTCAAAAGGTTAAAAATTCATGTTATCTGAGGATTTCTTTAAAAACATCCCGTAGATTTTCAGGAAAAAATGGCCATTCTCATATCTTAGTGTAACATTACAAGTTGCATGTACAGAATATTCCTGTAAACATTTGTTAACCCTATGCAGGTTCTCAAACATCAAAATGTTGATAAAATAGGCTGTGTTTGCGTACCCACAGCACCTGAAGTTGGGAGGAGAGATCAAAATAAGTGGAAGTAGAATTCACTGAGAATTATTTTTGGAAGTAATAAGAGTATTCCAAAAACAACACTTATCCCGTTTTGGGCTGGAAAAACAATGATACCCATCAAAAGCTTAAAATTCATGTTCTCCCTGGATTTCTCTGAAAACATCTTGTAGATTTTAAAGCAAAAATAGCCATTCACAGTTCTTGGTGTGACATTACAAGTTGCATGAATAAATATTCCTGTTGGCACTTGTTAACCCTATAAAAGCTGCCAGACATCAATATTTTGGATACATTTGAGATAAAATGGACCATTTTTAAATTGACGCAGCACTCAGTGAGTATGTGTCAAACAAACATAACTCCTTTTGTCGGTCATTGACTTGTTGGACGACGATATTGACCTTAACTCACTCCACCGTTAATGATGGTTTTTACCTAAACAATTTTTTATCAAACTGTGTCATTTGAGACTACTATCTTCACTTTTCTCATAACATCAATGAAGGAACTTCAGTGAGGCAGTTAAAAACAATTCATCAGACACTGTGGGGTCATGAAAAATCATGGAATCTCATCGGGAAAAGCCATGATTCTCCAGAATCATAAAGTCTAGTTAGGCTTTTCCCTCTGGAAAAGACTATTGTTTTTCTACGGATTATTATTTTTTTTTTTTTTTTTTTTTTTTTTTTGGGGGGGGTTTTTTTTGGGTTTTTTTTTTTTTTTTTTTTTTTCCACACATTTTGTCCGTATGATTCAGAAGCCATTTTCGAACCGATTTTCACGAAATTTTGCACACGCATAGAGGGGCACAAAATCTAAAAATGTACCGAAGCGGAATTTTCGATTTAACCCTTATTTCGTCGGAATTGGCAAAAAACTGCCAAAATTGGTGTTTATCGGCACTTTCTCGAAACACGTCTTGTAGATTTTTTTTAAACCTTCATCATTGATAGACCTGTGCCATGACCTTTGATACACATGACATATCAGGCGATGCATATGGTAACCCTCCACAGGCTGCCAAACATCAAAATTTTGATGAAATGGGCCGGTTTCAGGCCCCCAGAACACCCAAACGATACACGACAGATAAACATAACTTCCTTTATTGGAAGTGGAATTCACCGGAGATCATTTTTGTAAGTAATAAGGGTGTTCAAAAAAGCAAGCGTTAACCCGTTTGGGGCTGGTTAAACAGCAATACCCCCATAAAGCTAAAAAATTCAGGTTTTCCGTGGATTTCTCTAAATGAGTCTTGTAGATTTTCAAGAAAAAATTGTCATTCCCAGGCCTTGATGTGACAATAGATGCTGCGTGGACAAAATACTGCGGTGAGCATTTGTTAACCCTCCACGGGCTGCTAAAAGTCAAAATTGTGATAAAATGGGCTGTTTTTGGACGCCAACACCACCCAAAGGGTACGCCACAAAGAAAAGTGCTTTCTTTTATCGAGCGCACAATCTATATGGAAACATTTTTGTAAGTAGTAAGGGTATTCAAAATTCGAAGTCTTAACCCATTTTGGCAAAGCTAAAGAGAGAGACCCCTTAAAATCTTAAAATTCCCATTTTCTGTGGATTTAGCTAAAAATATCCTGTAGGTTTTCAAGAAAAAAATGACTACTCGCAGGTCTTTGTGTGACATTACAAGCTGCATGGACAAAATATTCCGGTGAGCGTTTATTAACCCTCTGCAGGCTATCAAACATCGTAATTTTGTTGAAATGGGCTGTTTTCGGACACCCACAGCTCCCGACGTGTACCTGAGAAATAAACTTAATCTCCTTTGTCGGAAGTGGAATTCACCAAGGACCATTTTTGTAAGTAATAAGGGTATTCAAAAAACCAAGCGTTAACCCCTTTTGTTGTTGTTAATAGTGATACCCATCAAAGGCTTAAAAATTTATGTTTTCCCTGGATTTCTTTACAAACATCTGGTAGGGTTTTCAACAAAAAATGGCCATTGATAGGTCTTGGTGTCACATTACCACTTGAATGGATAAATTATTCTGGTAAGCATTGGTGAACCCTTTATGAACTGCTAAAAGTCAAAATTCTGAAAAAATAGTCCATTTTTGGACACCAACAACATCAAATGAGAAGGCAACAGAGAAAAATAACTTCTTTTACCGGACGCAAAGCTGCCAGGGAAACATTTTTGTAAGTAGTAAGTGTATTCAAAAATCAAGGTCTTAACCCATTTTTGGCTAGTTAAGGAGATATACCCCTAAAAGCTTAAAATTCCAGTTTTCTGTAGATTTCTCAAAAAGATTTTCAACAAAAAGTTTGCATTCGCAGGTCTTGGAGTGACATTACAAGTTGCATGGACAAAATATTTCGGTAAGCATTTGCTAACCCTCCAGAGGCTGCCAAGCATAGACATTTTCAGAAAATGGGCTGTCAATTCCATGGTGTCCAACGCCATCGGTAGATTTATCCCAACAATATTACCGATCTTACCACTCCCACCCCTTCCCCTCTCTCTTTCTCCAACCAAACACACATTGAAAGGTACGTCTCACTTCATATTCCACACTACAGTGCATGATAATATTTGCACAACGGCCAATCATGACCGTGACAGTTCTACGGATGGAGGAAGCCGGAGTACCCGGAGAGAACCACCAGTCAACGACGAGCAGCTGCCAGCTCCCCAACATCGTAACTCCGCACTGCAGCACAGGCAGGGTTATATTGGTTGAAGACATGCGTACCATCGACGTGCAGTACGCCTTTGTACACGGCGGCATCGTTCTCCCATTTGGATAATTGGCGTTAAGTAGCCCGGTTGCCGACATGGGGGCACGATGACGCCGTGTACTAAGGCATACTGAACGTCGATGGTACATATGTCTTCAACCTCTGTAACTCTGCTTGAGCGGAGCTTGAACAGAGTTAGAATGTTGAGGAGCTGACATTTGCTCGTCGATGCTTTGTGGTTCTCTCCGGGTACTCCGGCTTCCTCCACCAAAAAAACTGTCACGGTCACGATTAGCCATTGTGCATAAGAATGTGACCTTAAACACCAATAAATAAATAAATAAATAAATAAATAAATAAATAAATAAATAAGGGTATTCAAAAAATCAAGCCTTAACCCTGTTTATAGGATTAAAGACAGACAGCCCATGCCGTGTACGCTGCCTACATTACTTGTAAAATCGACACCCCCACTAAATCTTCTTCGAGGTGCGGTGTCGGATCGACCACCTGACGGTTCTGACCTCATCAAATAACACTTCTTCGTTGTATTTAGCAGCATGGATTTCCCTAAGAAGCAAAGACAAAAATACGTCTGCGGAAAATAATGGCAAATATTTTATTTAATCTGTATTTTGTCCGTATAGAAAATGTCTCGCCCACATATACCTAAACATGATTCAATGATACAATTGGACATATTTCTCTCGTAAAACCTGAAAAAAGACTTGATTTATTGCATTTTAGAATTGCGCGTGTATATTCTTAGAAGATTCTCTGTATGTTATTAATATACGGCGTCAGTCTTTGATCTCGTTTGGGACGATCAGTGATTAGCACCTTTTCGACAAGAGCCATCGAAGTTGAAAATAAAAAAAAATAATCAAATTTCACTAAAACCTTTTGCAGAATCGTGTTTTTCAGAAAACTCTTTCGCGATTGTGTGTGTAGTTTTCAAAATTCCGATCAGTAATCACGAAATTATAAATATGTTCTTGTCAATAATAAAATTGAAAGCGTGTCCGTCAAACTTGCATGACGTCAGCACTCGACTCGGGTGAAATACTGCGGAGAGTAAGAAACGCTGATATCGCAGTAGGCTTTAAACTGTCCATGGAATGGTCCTAAAATCAGGTTTATATTTGCAGCTTTACTACAAATAGGTTTCCCGTTGTTTCTTGTTGAAATGTTGTTTCCGTCAAGGCCAAGTACCATAGAAAATTTGGAACCTGTGCAATAGGATTGGACACCTGCCCCATGAACAACTGCCTGCTATTAAAATTAATTAGCGGGGGCATCTGCCCTCCTCCCCCCCCCCCCCCCCCGCTGTTTATTTTACCTAGGACACCTGTCCCCTGCTGTTTCTTTTACCTAGGACACGTGCCCCCCCCCCTGCTGTTTTTACACCAAGTACACCTGCCCCTCCCCATTGACCTTTCTATCTTTAGAAGCACCCGGGCCGACGGGGAGAGGGCGTGGTTGTGAGCATGGCTAGATTTCGCTGTAAATTGGGGTTGAAGGAAGGTACCCTCAAATCTCGGTAGGAAGTGGCGAAAATGACAAAAGGCTACTTCAACGTATGGTAACGCTATAAACTACAGGCGATCTGGGCGATGTACAGACGAAAGATCGTACCTTGGAGCCGGTTAGGCAATTTGGCACAAAAAAACTCCGGCTTTATACTTAATCGCTGCTCTACAGTAGTCTACAATAGTGCCCAATTCCTTTCCAAACTGATAGAGTCGGGACGAGTAGTACTCTCACTTTCCACGCGATGCATGGTGTTCTCCACGCGGTATCGACACTTGCAACAGATGCCAAAATGTCGGCCAGGGTGCGTAGAACAAGTTCTGAAAATCATAAGTCGCTGCCTTCAGCGGTCTGGACACGGTTCGTGTTTGTGTGAAGTGCAATTTGAATGTCTAACTGGCAAATTTTCGTTAATCGTTTCCCGCCAAAAAACATACTCACCGTCGATTTCTTTTCACTTCAACTTCTGCGGATTATCTAAGGTTTAAAGATAGTGTCAGGATACCCCCCCCCCGCCCCCACCGCTGCAGCCCCCCCCCCCCCCCCCTCCCCTGCACTTCCCCACCTTGGCGGCGTTCTGGGTCGAAAGTCTCGAAAACGGCAAGAAGCTACATTAAAGTATGGCAACGGTATAAACTACAAGTAGTAAGGACGATATTGAGACAAACAATCATACCTTGGAGTCGGTAAGGCAATGAGGCACCGAAACCTGGGACGTTATGCTCAATCGCAGCTCTACAGTCGCCTACAACACTGCCCATGTCCATTCTAAACTGACAGAGTCGGGACGAATAGTACTCTCACATTCCAAGCGATGCGTGGTGTTTTCCAGGCGGTCCGGACGCTCCAAACAGATCCCTCTTGTTTAGCCATTGTAATGGAACACTTCCGTAGGAGTTTGAGCAACATTTATCAGTGGAAATCTCTGCCCCTTCACTGTGAGCCTTACTTCTTCTTTTTTCTTCTTCTTCCTCTCTCTCTCTCTCTCTCTCTCTCTCTCTCTCTCTCTCTCTCCCTCTATTTTGCCTATTTTTATTTGGTACATTATTTAATTGCTACCATTATTACAATAATTATATTATTAAATGTTATATGTAATGGAGAGGAGGGTTTGCTAAGTGTTGAGCACTTGCCCTCCAATCCTTTTGCTATGCTTTTGTTGGCAAATAAATATGTTTAAACTAACAGATCCCAAAATGTCGGCCAGGGTTCGTCGAACAAGTTCTGAAAATTTCAAGTCGCTGCCTCCAGCGGTCTGGACACGGTTCGTGTATGTCAGAAGTGCTATTTTAATGTCCAATACCAGAAACCCAATCACCGCCAATTTCTTTTCACTTTAAACTTCTGACGATTCTCTTTGGTTTAAAGGTTGTGTTTGGATCCCTGGGTGGCGGTCTTAAAGAAGCAACTTCCATTTACAGCCAACTCTCCACCAGTCACACACAATTGTAACATTTAAGTGGACTTACTCCAGAGAGGGGGGGGGGGGGCACTAAAGGAGTCTGCGCCCATTCACGACATCTTTTTTCGAACTGGCTTGAAAAGGAAGGACCAAATTCAAACAGTTACCTCCTCTTTTCAAAACGCTATATCCCAGCCAATTCTAGGCAGATTTCCATGACATTTTCACTCGTTGTTCATGGATAGTTGCGGCATCACTTTCCATGAAGGGCGATACGAGGGGGCGCGGTGGCTCAGTAGGTAGAGGTGCAGGCTGCAAGCCGAGAGGTCCTCGGTTCGAATCCCACCTGTGGCAACCGCGTTGTGTCCTTGGGCAAGACACTTCACTCCCATTGCCCACGTGGGGGCACGGTACTAAGGCGTACTGCACGTCGATGGTGCACCTGTCTTCAACCAATGCTAACCCTGCTTGTGTGGAGTTGGTATGTTGGGGAGCTGACAGTTGCTCGCCGTTGCTCGGTGGTTCTCTCCGGGTACTCCGGCTTCCTCCACCCGTAAAACTGTCACGGTCATGATTAACCATTGTGCAGAAATATGTGACCTTAAACACCAATAAATAAATAAATAATAAGAGCGATACGAATTTCGCATTTCGTCACGTCGAATTCGAAAAGAGCGTATGCGCATGGCTTTCTCTGAAAACATCTTGTAGATTTTTAGTAGAAATGGCCATTCGCACTTTTGGGTTTGGAATTGCAAGTTGCATGAATAAATATTCCTGTTAGCACATGTTAACCCTCTACAAACTGCCAGACATCAATATTTTGAATACATTTGAGATAAAATGGACCATTTTCAAATAGACAGAGCACTCAGTGCGTATGTGTCAAACAAACATAACTTCTTTTGTCGGCCATTAACTTGTGGGACGACGATATTAATATTAACCCACTCCACCGGTAATGATGGTTTTACCTAAACAATGTTTTTATCAAACTGAGTCATTTGAGATCACCTTTCTCATAACATCAATGAAGGAACTTCAGTGAGACAGTTAAGAACAATTCATCAGACACTGTGGGGGCATGAAAAATCAAAGAATCTCATCGGGAAAAGCCATGATTCTCCAGAATCATAAAGTCTAGTTATTTTTTGTTTTTTTTTGTTTTTTTTTGTTTTTTTTTTTCCACACATTTTGTCCGTACGATTCAGAAGCCATTTTCGAACCGATTTTCATAAAATTTTGCACACGCATAGAGGAGCACAAAATCTAAAAATGTACCGAGGCGGAATTTTCGATTTAACCCTTATTTCGTTTGAATTGGCAAAAAACTGCCAAAATTGGGGTTTATTGGCACTTTCTCGAAACGTGTCTTGTAGATTTTTTTTATACATTCCTCATTGCTAGACCTGTCTGTGACACGCCCTTTGATACACACGACATATCAGGCGATGCATATGGTAACCCTCCACAGGCTGCCAAACATCGAAATTTTGATGAAAGGGGCCGGTTTCAGGTCCCCACTGCACCCAAACAATTCACGAGAGGTAAACATAACTTATTTTATTCGGAGTGGAATTCACCGAGGATCATTTTTGTCAGTAATAAGGGTGTTCAAAAAACCAAGCATTAACCCGTTTTGGGCTGGTTAAACAGCAATACCCCCATAAAGCTAAAAAATTCGTATTTTCCGCAGATTTCTCTAAACGAGTCTTGTAGATTTTCAAGAAAAATTTGTCACTCCCAGGCCTTGGTGTGACGATAGAAGTTGCATGGACAAAATATTGCGGTGAGCATTTGTTAACCCTCCACGAGCTGCTAAAAGTCAAAATTGTGATAAAATGGGCTGTTTTTGGACGCCAACAGCACTCACTTGGTGTACCACCGAGAAAGGTTCCTTCTTTTATCGGACGCTTAATTTATGGGGACACATTTTTGATAGTGGTAAGGGTATTCAAAAGTTGAAGTCTTAACCCATTTTGGACTGGTTAAAGAGAGATACCCCTTAAAAGCTTAAAATTCCCATTTTCTATGGATTTCTCTAAAAGCAACTTGTAGGTTTTCAGGAGAAAATGACTATTTGCAGGTCTTTGTGTGACATTACAAGCTGCATAGACAAAATATTCCAGTGAGCATTTATTAACCCTCCACAGGCTGCTAAGCATCGTAATTTTGTTGAAATAGGCTGTTTTCAGACGCGCACACAACCCAATGCATACCCGAGAGATAAACATAATCTACTTTGTTGGAAGTGGAATTCACCGAGGACCAAATTTGTTAGTAATAAGGGTATTCAAAAAACCAAGCATTAACCCCTTTGGGGATGGTTAATAGCAATACCCATCAAAAGCTTAAAAAGTCATGTTTTCCCTGAATTTCTTTACAAACGTCTCGTAGGGTTTCAAGAGAAAATGGCCGTTGATAGGTCTTAGAGTCACATTACCAGTTGCATGGATAAAATATTCAGATAAGCATTTGTTAACCCTCCATGGGCTGCTAAATATCAAAATTTCGAAAAAATAGTCTGTTTTTGGACACCAACAACATCAAATGGGAATGCTGCAGAGAAACATAACTTCTTTTACCGGACGCAAAACTGATAGGGAAAATTTTTAGTAAGTAGTAAGGGTATTCAAAAATTGAGGTCTTAACCCACTTTCGCCCGGTTAAGGAGATGTACCCCTTAAAAGCTTAAAATTCCCATTTTCTGTGGATTTCTCCAAAAAATCTAGTAAGTATTCAAGAGAAATTGACCATTTGCAGGTCTTGGAGTGACATTACAAGTTGCATGAACAAAAGATTCCGGTAAGCGTTTGTTAACCCTCCAGAGACAGCAAATTTTGAGAAAATGGGCTGTACTTGGCCACCCATTACACCCAATGTGTACCTGCGAGATGAACATAACCACGTTCATTGGAAGTGGGATTCATCGAGGATCATTTTTGTAAGTAATGAAGGTATTCATAAAACCAAGCATTAACCCGTTTAGAACTGGTTACAGGATGATACCACTCAAAAGGTTAAAAATTCATGTTATCCGAGGATTTCTCTAAAAACATCATGTAGACTTTCAAGAAAATTGGCCATTCTCAGATCTTTGTGTGAATTACAAGCTGCATGGACAAAATATTCCAGTAAATATTTGTTAACCCTATCCTGGTTCTCTAACATCAAAATGTTGAAAAAGTGGGCTGTGTTTGCATACCCGCAGCACCCAAAGTTAAGAGGAGAAATCAACATAAGTGGAAGTAGAATTCACTGAGAATTATTTTTATAAGTAATAAGCGTATTAAAAAACAACCCATAATCCGTTTTGGACTGGATAAACAATTATACCCATCAACAGCTTAAAATTCATGTTCTCCCTGGGTTTCTCTGAAAACATCTCGTAGATTTTTAAGTAAAAATGGCCATTCACAGTTTTTGGTGTGAAATTACAAGTTGCATGAATAAATATTCCTGTTAGCACTTGTTAACCCTTAACAAGCTGCCAGACATCAATATTTTGGATACATTTGAGATAAAACAGACCATTTTCAAATAGATACAGCACTCAGTGGGTATGTGTCAAACAAACATAACTCCTTTTGTCGGTCATTAACTTGTTGGACGACGATATTGATATTAACCCTCTCCACCGTTAATGATGGTTTTTACTTGAACAATTTTTTTTTTATCAAACTGAGTCATTTGAGACTTTTATACTCACCTTTTTCATGACATCAATGAAGGAACTTCAGTGAGACAGTCAAAAGCAATGCATCATACACTGTGGGGTCACGACAAATCATGGAATTTCATCGGGAATAGCCATGATTCTCCAGAATCATAAAGTCTAGTAAACGTTGATATTATAGGCTGTGTTTTGACTTTGAGTAAAGTTTAATACTGTCGTATGTAACAATGTTATGGCGAATAAATGAGATAATTGAAACTCACTCTATCGTGTTTACTGTTGGTTTAGCACGTTATTCAATTCCAGTGAATGAGAGCGAACAGGATATCAAAATACCACAAACTGAGATCCATATACTTAGGGAGATCGAAAAACTTGTCTACGAAATTTAAGCATTTATTCGTTGATTCTTCCAGCGATAGTCGATGGGGAGGGGATGGGAGTGTCATAAACCGGGACGCACGCCTTTATGCAGTGGTAACTGATACCTCCCAATACACAGTGTGAAACGGCAGGGAACTTGCACATTTTGAGATCATAATATAGCAGGATATTTTGCATAGTTCAAAACAATATGCACTAACACATAAGCGCATCTCGATACGATCAGCATACAGTTGCTTTTATGTAAGGTATCCTAGCTTGCACTAGGTCAAGGCATTGTATAGACTAACACAGGCTTAGATGAATGGCGCGATCTGATTGGGCCTAGATTAGTCCAAAGGCAGATGTCGAGGCAGAATCGAGGGTAGCCACTAAGCTTGTAGTAGTGCTACAAGTCAATCGTAATTGTAGGAGGTACCGGTAGTAATGGTAAAAAATTGCAAGAGTGATAGAAGACTATAGTATTGGGTAAGTACAATAGCATTGGATTACATGACAGATGGTGGTGACCATAGACAAGTGGTGGCCTTGGAGCATGGAAAGGTGTGGGGTGGTCTAGAAGGCCGGGCCAAACAGGTACTAGAAACCATAACTATCATCAGATAGATACCTGCAAAAGGTATCCTATAAAGGGTATCCTCGAAAAGTATCCTCAAAAGGTATCCTCAAAAAGTATCCTCAAAAGGTATCCTTAAATGGTGCAATACCATGTATCCTCAAATACCGAGATGAGCCTTAGGGCAGTATGTGGAGTCACTCGTTCGCGCAATTGATCGATAGCTCATTTACCCGATGAGGTTCGAGCCGCTCGAGCAATCTGATGTAACTATCAGGCTTTTCGTATTTTTCAGTGGTAATGACTGTAAGCGTGGTAGAAAATTATAGTGCTGGGTAAATAAAGTCGATCATAAGGCAGATCTCGGTGACTTTGGGTAAGTCAGCAATAGTGGTTCCCAACCCCACAATACCTCTTGGCCTAGCATTACAAAGTACTTGTACAAACTGTGGGCCTGCACCACAACACCTTATATGGATATTGGTTCTAAGGGCTACAGAAAGTTCCCCTTGTACTACTCTATCAGACCACTAAACATAACACTACGTGATTTAGCACTGCGTAGTACCCGTACCTACTTAGGGCAGTATAACTAGTGGGTGGAATAATAGTACTATGGGCTACCACTGAACTCGCGGGAGTACAAACCTTACATCCTCTACTACAACACAAAATAACAATGCACTACCATACCCCCCCCCCCCCTTCCCACAATACTGCTTGACCTTGCATTAGGTACTACCTATGCCAGGAATAGGATAATATAAAGCCTTAGATGGATAGCGGTATTCGGGGCTAACAGAAGACCAACATGGAGACAGATCGTACATCATATACTACCACTGTAGACAACCCTGCATTGCCCCACCCCACGTCACAATACCTCTCAAAATTGCATAACGTTATCCCTATACAATATGAGGGCCAGCACACCACCCAAGATGGATAGGGGAACGAAGGGCTAACAGTAAACCAGCAGCGATGCACACCGCACAACCTATACTACAGCACTAGACTACCATGCATTACCTCACCACAGTACTTTTCAGACTAGCATTACGTACTACCTATGCCAATTACACAAATATATGAAGCATTAGGTCCATAAGTAATAATAATAATAATAAAAACACTGGCCGGCCGCTGATTTGTCGCGGTTCTCGGTGAGAAGGCCCTGGTTACCCCTATGCTCTCAACTGACTCCCTATTCCCCCTCTTCTTCTCTCCTCCCAATATCCGGAAACGAACTACTTCATGACATCCCTTGTCCCATTCTTCATAATCTCTCCGATTAGTATATTAACCATCTCCTTTGAATGACTCACTAACCACATGTCATCCATTCTCCAATCCCACTTCCCCATTACACTCCCAGTGAATCTTGTTCTTTTAGACTGGTATTTTGGGCATTCTAGTGGAAAGTGTTCCATGATATCCTAAATTACACATTTGGCACTCCTTTCACTGTTTTCCTCATATTTTCCGCTCATCTCCAGAGACCTGGACCTCATTTTGAACAACAGTGACCCCCAAAGGTGCCATCAAGGTACTCTTCAATGCCAGGCTTCTCTTTTTCACGCAGGCCACTCAAAGACCTCTTTCAATTGACCCCCTCTCGCCAGTTAAGGTTACCATCCATGATTCTTTTTCTGAAGATGTTCTTACCCTGCGTTGCCCCTAAGTCTAGGTCCGAGATCTCCAATGAGTAGTTCTCGATTAACTTCCTCACTTGGACCGTCCACCATGTCTTGGTATTTCAGCTGAAAATACTCTGGAACATTACTTTACACAATCGGCTGTCGGGGAAATTTACCAAATATTTAAGATAACAGAGTTTCAATAAGTCTACCCTGTCCTTAATCCTCATCCACTCAAGCTCACCTCGGATTGCTTCTAGTGCCACGGCATTACTCGATCTGGTTATCCATCAGCCTGTGGCGTTCTGCAGGGTTTCCAAGTTCTTTACAGCCGATAGGTTTAGGGGTACCACTTCCGTACCATATGTTATACTTGGCAGCTCCACCATTTCCTAAAAGGTTTTTCCCACGAAAACCTTACTAAAACTGTTTCTCCCTATAAGTTTCATTTGGTTAAGGATTCGCCTCCCCTTCAGAATCAATTTATTCGTTTATTCGTATGATTTCGGTGGATGCCTCTTCCTGTGATGTTTATGTTTACCCCAGGTACTCGTGGTCACATGTTTTCCCTACACTAAGAAGTTTGCTTCTACCTTCCGGAATATACAACTCCCCCACATCCACCTTCGAGTAGGATCCACTTTAGGGCCGATGGGTATAACTTTGCGTTTGCTTTCATTTAGTTCGAGTCTTCATTTGTTCCCATATTTCCCAACAATTTCCAGAATTTTCATTAGTCCCTCTTCGCTTTCTGACACCAGAACCATATCGTCTGTAAAAAAAATAGACCCGAGATCTTCAAGCCCCCAACTGCTACCCGTCGCTACGCAGGAGTTCATCTTCAACACTTTTGATGTACAATGCAAAAAGAATTGGCGAAAGGATACACCCCTGTTTTAGGCCTATCTCCATAGGCACATGTTTTTGTTGTTATGTTACCCATGTTCACTCTGTACATCTTTGTATAATGCTTTGAGAATTTCAGCAAACTCGCCTCTCAAGCCCAGATCCTCGAGCCTTCGCCACATAGCCGCCCTCCATACTCTATCGTATGCCTTTTTTAAAATCCAAAAAGGCCATAAACCTCTTTTTTGCTTTCGCGGATTCTATCATTTGGGATAGCGTGAAAAGATGGTCAGTGGCTCTCCTTCCCTTTCTGAAGCAATTCTGAATTTCTTCCCACAAAAAAACCTTTCGCCTCAAACACCTGCTCTAATCTCCCGTAGAGAACTTTACAGAAAACGTTTCCAATGTCGCTACTGACAAAGATCCCTCGATAATTATCCAAAACGTCATTTTCTCCCTTTGTGTCAATAAAAGTCACTTTGCTTTCTCTCCACTATTTTGGCACGTCTTGTTTTTCTATGGCTAAATTGAATAGGGCAGTTAGACTTTCACAGAGTTCCTCTCCCCCTTTTTTGATAAACTCGTTAGGAATTTCGTCCACCCATCCCGCTTTTCCATTCCTTAATTTTGAGACCATCTTTCGCACCTCCTCAGTTTTAATTTCGCTGTACACGAAGTTCAATAGATTTCTCTCGACCGGATTCGGACACTTCGGTGGGTCCCCCATGCCCCGTCGCTTATCGTTCACATTTTCTCAGTGCTTGACAAGTTCTGGTGCGATTTGGTCTTGATCGCCTGTATATCTGCCATCCACTTTAATATCTGTGGGTTACTTCCTTTGGTACGTTTATTCACCCATTTCCAAAATACGTTCGAACTCGACCGCCCTCCCCCTGTCATTCTTATCGTCCTAATAAGACTGCCATTTCGCACTCTCCGATTATCGTCTTTAATCTTATTTACTTTATTTCGTGCTTGTTGGTATTCTTCCTTTGCTACCATGGCCTCGTTGCTTTCTGCCCTCTTGTGTTTTCTACTTCTCCTGCATGCGACACATTTAACCTTTCTGCCCTTTATGGACCTTTTCAGTTCTTCGTCCACTCTGTACCCAAGTTTCCGTGTTGGCACCCTAATCTTTCCTACACTTTCCTTTCCCGCCTCCACTAGGCTCGAAACTATGACGTAGGCCATTTTCTGGACATTGCCTCCCCCTCCCCCCCATCCCTCTGTACACTTGCAAGCTTTGATTTATTTCAGTTTTCTTCGAACTTCGCCCAGTCAGCATCCTTTTTGAGTTCCCAAATCTCATTAAATCTTCCTTTGCTTCATAGTAGATTTTTTGGCCCTGAGCGTCACCGTAATCAAGTTGTGATCACTATCCAACTACCTTTTACCCTAATCATCCACTTCTACCCCATCATCTCTCTCCACAAATTAATATCTGTGAGAATTTAGTCGATTATTAATCTTCAGTCGTTCCTCTCCCAGGTCCCTTTTCCTTTACACCTCGCGTCCCTGTTCAGAATCTTTAAACCGAGGTCATTTGTGAAGTCCAACAGCTTCCTTCCATTCCTGTTGACTTTCTTATCCCCGCCCCTATGCCTTCTTCCTTATCACCTATGTGTCCATTAAAGTCACCCATCGAAATTATACCGAGCCCCCTGTTTTCTAGTTCGGTGATATTTGACCTTAGTGTTGAGTATATTGAGTCATTCTACTCGAGTTTGCTTCGCTCCAGGCCTCCACCGCACAGGACATAATCCCAAAATGCAATTCTTTCGTTTTTTTTGGATTGACCTTCTACCCATCCAATTTTTTTCGATTTCTCAGCCGTTTTGCTGACATCTTCCAGGTCTGTGATCGGCGAATACCAAGGATTAACAGGGGACTTTGTCGGAGCAGCTAGTGTTAAATTCCCGTAGGAACCGGAACTTTTGCCGGAGCAACTCTTTCCTGTGCAAACCTTCGGCCTCCTCTATCTTGATCCGGCAAGTGGTGTACGTGCTGCATATAGAGTATGCTAAGGTACGTACAGTGATATATGTACACACGGGACTATGGGTATATAGTATAGGTATGTGGTGGAATATTGATGGGGAAGGTGAGTTTTTCACGCGAAACGGTTGATGTTGCTATTGACGTCGCAACACCATGATGCGCACACGACTTCATAGAAACGTTGCCCGATTTTGTTTTTCGAGTCGGGGGTGTCGGGCTTCTCGAACTGGCCTGATATGGTAGTATCCGTATGTGCCCCCTGCAGATCCCCTGTTAGCCATTGGTTCTACTAATCGACCAAATGCTTTGTGCTCTCCTTTGATTAACTGGTATAGGTAGTACGTAATGCCAGCCCAGGCGGTATTGTGGGGTGATTGGAGGTAATGCATGGCCGACTAGTGTGGTATGGTGAGGTAGCACTTGATTGTTTAGAACGGTTGTGTAGTATGGGCGTTATGTACCCCTGTAAGCTCCCTATTAATCCTTGGTATTACTAATCGACCTAATGCTTCATATATTTCACTAACTGGCATGGGTAATAGGTAATGCTAGTCTGAGCAGTATTGTGGTGAGGAAAAGGCATTGGTTGTCTAGTGCGGCCATATAGGCTGTGCGGTTTGCATCATTGGTGTTTCAATGTTAGCCCTTAGCCCTTCGTTCCATTGTCTTTCTAGGGTGGCATGCTGGCCCACAGATTGTATAGATAGTACGTTATGCAAGGCCAAACGGTAGTATTGATGTACGGTCTGTATCCCTGTTGGTCTACTATCAGCCCTTAATACCGCTATCCATCTAGGGCTTTATATTATCCTATGACTGGTATAGGTAGTATCTGATGCAAGGTCAAGCAGTATCGTAGGGACGGGGGTGGGGGAGGGGGGTAATGCATGGTTGTATAATGTGGTAGTATAGGATGTAATATCTGTACTCCCGCGGGATCAGTGGTAGCCATAGTACTATTGATCCACCTACTCGTTATTCTGCCCTAAGAAGGTACGGGTACTACGTGATGCTAAGTCACGTAGTGTTATTCTTGGTTGTCTGGGTCTGGTAGAGAAGTATAGGATAAACTATCTGTACCCCATAGGTCTACTATTAGTCTTTAGTACCAATATTCATATTAGGTGTTGTGGTGTCGACCTACAGTTGGTACAAGTAGGTTGTGATGCTTGGCCAAGAGATATTGTGGGGTTGGGTGTAAAGCTTGGATTGTGGACCTTCACAGCCCTAAGACCACCAATGCTGACTTACCCAAAGTCGCCGTGATCTGTCCTCTGATCGACTTTATTTACCTAACACTGTGGGGTTTTTTTACCACGCTTCCAGTCATTACTACTGAAAAATACGAAATACTTGATAGTGACATCAGAATGCTCAAGCGACTCGAATCTCATCGAGCAAATGAGTTTTTGAGCAATTGCTCGAACGAGTGACTCCACATGCTGCTCTAGGGTACCTTTTGAGGGTACGTTTTGAGGATACCCGTTGACGATACCCTTTATAGGATACCTTCTGCATCATGCCATCTATCTGATGATAGTTGTGGTTTCTAGTACCTGTTTGGTCAGGCCTTTTAGACCACCCTCACAGTTTTCAAAGTTCCGAGGCCACTTCCTGTATATGGTCACCACCATCTGTCGTTTGATCCAATACTATTGTATTTACCCAGACTAGTCTTCTATCACCCTTGCAGTCTTCTACAATGACCACCTCGTACAATTACTATTGACTTGTAGCACCACTACAAGCTAAGTGGCTACCCCCAATTCCGTTTCGACATCTGCCTTTGGCCAAATCAAGACTCAATCAGATCACTCCATTTATCTCAGCCTGTATCAGTCTATACAATGTCTTGACCTAGTGCAAGTCTCGCGTATAAAAACTGTATAATGATCGTATAACAGTTTATTCCTTAGATTTAAAAACTGTAATCATATCGAGATGTGCTTATGTGTCAATACATATTGTTTTGAACTCTGTAAAATCGGACTGCTACATGATCATCTCAAAACGTGCAAGTTCCCTGCCTTTTCACACTGTGTTATGTGAATTCTAGCTTAAATTTCATAGCCAAGATTTTCGGACTCCCTTACTGAAAAGATCTCAGTCTGTGGTATTTTGATATCCCGTTCGCATTCATTCACTGGTATTGAATAACGTGCTAAAGCAACCGTATATACGGTAGAATGCGTTTTAATTATCCTATTTTTTTCGCTATAACATTGTTGCATACGACAGTTTTAAACTTTATTCAAAGTCTAAACACAGCCCACAAGATCAACGTATAACATTCGTAACAAGGTCCACCAACTGGAGGACAAATCATCCGTATTAAGTTCGGACCAGACAATCGTTGTGCTAACGTGAAGAACATTCATGTCATTGGCTCGTGCCGATGCGTGTTACTGAAATCCACCTGTTGGAGATCATATAATTACGGGAGAACGCGGAGAAGTAAAATATACCTAAAACACCGCGGAATGGAGTTTTCCACCCAGCAATTATTTTCAAGTTTTAGGGATTAGTAGAGGCGATAGCGGTGCCTTAACCGGTTAACCTTCCACATCACCCCCCCCCCCCCCCCCCCCAGAAAAAAAGACAAAAAAATTACCAAGCTATCTTGTGATTCGCAGGCCACATCTCACCCACGCAACGCATGGATGTCCCAACCCAGTACCCCTTTGTCATCCTCAAAAACTTACGAGTTTCAGTGCCACCTCCTTCCCATTGTCGATTTTTTCTCTCAAGTTCCACAGAGAGAGACAGGCAGGCAGGCAGGCAGGCAGAGAAACCCGTTTGATACTAAATTTAAGGCAGAGGGACAGACAAACTGAAAGAGAGAGAGACAGGAAGATGGAGAGACAAAAAGACACACAGACAGAAAGACAGACAGACAGAAAGACATAGAAAGAAACAGAAACAGAGAGAGAGAGGGAGAGAGAGAGATGCGTCGCCGGGGGGGGGGGGGGTGCGAACAACCCTCCTTTTACGTATTTTTCAAGAATGTAGAATCAAAATGAATCCCCAAAAGGCCAACAGAGAAACCCATTTTATATTAAATTTAGCAAACTGTCCAGCCCCCGACTCCCTGGTATGCTCGCTTTCGGCATCAACCAGGCCAGGCCTACCCCGGTGTATCTTTTTCATTAATGTCGGACCACTTTTGAAAATCCTGGCGACGCGCATGAGAGAGAGAGAGAGAGAGAGAGAGAGAGAGAGAGAGAAACCCCAAACCCGTCATTTTCTGTGTTAAATGAGCTAGGAGTTAGGCTATTGACATTGCCAAGTGATTCTGCTAGAACGATTATTTCAAGTTAACACATCATAATATTAGGCTAATGAAAACATCAGGTTTACACAATAACAGGTAGATGTTTGATTACGTCACTAATCCCCTAGTGTGTTGTCTGCCTCATTGCAAGATTATTGCCACTGGTTTTAATTACTGAACAAAAAACTGTAATCACACACGAGGACGGGGAGGGGTGGCTCCCCCACCCCAATACACACACTTTTTCGCCAAGTATGTTCCTTAGAAGCGATCTGTACAGACTCTTCGCCAATTAACAACACGTGTTTGGGGTAATTCTTGTAATAAAGTAACAAATTATGGCAAACTTGAATTATTTTTAGGCTTTGTAAGATCTCGTTTCACATGCCTCATCGTTAAATATCCAATTTTGTTTACCGGGATCCCGGGAATGTTCTCGATCTAGATTTTGAAAGTTTTTGCCCAAGTGGACGCGGTGCTTCTGCGTTAAAATGACACTGAAATGCAAGGTAATTGAGTGTTTTGGGTCTAATTTATAAAAAAATATCTTCCCGTGGGGCGAACAATGGTCGCCTCATGGGAGCTTGGACTCTCCAAACCGGAATGTTTTTTAGCCCCTGCCCCCACCCCTTCGAATTAGGCTCGGCGTCCCTGACACAGCTTCTGATTACATAAGGGAGCCTCCTTGCAATTTTTTTTTTTTTTTTTTGAGCAGTTTCACTGAACTTGAGCTATTAACTGGGTAGATTTTACACTCGGTGGGTGTTTCCAAATCTGCCCACCATCCATGTACTGTTTCTGTGTTTGCACCAGGATACTTGACAACCTCAAGCAAAATATAAGTTGTCCATGCATATAAAATCATGTTTGATTTCATTTATTAGAATGGGTCGATATGCATAGGAGCGAAATTTAGAGAAATAAATCCAATATCCGACTTCCCATGCACGTGTTTGAAATTTGTAAAAAATTACCTTCGTGAAAAACACACACGCTTCCTGGCGTATTCTTTCAAACTATTTTGTGGAATAAATAGTTGGAACACACTTTCTTTCTTTTTCTGTCATTTGAGTACGCTTTTCTCAACCATTTCAAAGGGTGAGTTCACCCGAATATCGAATCACCCAAATGACCGCCCTTCTCCAGTGTTGAGCGGATGCACAAACCACAATATTGCCTTTTGACTGCTCCACAGATAAATAGCCTATTTTTTGTATGATCACGTTTAAACAGCATTAATGCATCAGTGGTGGAGAAGTCTCTTTTTTAGAATATATTTCCATAAATCTCGATTGATTACTTCTCGATCAGCACCAATTATTTGTACTGGTCACTGAAGGAACCTTATCGAAGGGGTGGGGGACCTCGGATCCAATTTCCCTATACCCCCCCCCCCCCCCCCCGACACACACACACACACACACAGTCACGCGCACTTTTGCAAATGATGGGGTTTCTTTTTAATAAATATTTAATTATCTTAACCCCACAACCAGTGTAAAACTGCAATCGCCTGTAGATAAATTTCTGAATAGGAGCGCACGTGTAGGTTTTCTGCAAAAAATCATTTTTGGACACCGAAGACATGTAACTTATGGTCCGTATCTGGACCTATAGCGTGTTTCAGTGAGGAGTCACGGCTTTTATTTCTTTAGGAAAGAAGTGAAAAAATAATTAAATTTGACAGGCAATGCGGTGGGTGTGGGGGCGGTTGAAGGTGTATGTGTCCACCTACGGTTACTTTTATGACAGATGTAGGCCAAATAGAGAGAATGAATCTTGTTAAATGCGAATTGCCCACAGGCCATATCTTTCTCAAAATCTAGCATGTTCTCGTGTTTACTTTCAACTGAAACTCCAGCCAAAGCGAACATATTGAAGTCTGTTGGATGTGTTTTTTTTTTTTGTTTTTTTTTTTTGGGGGGGGGGGGGGGGTAAGTCCAACCTTTCTCTAATTGTACATCAATCACAAAGTGCATAAAAAGATAATACAAATTTCTGTAAATGAAAGGAGGATAGATTACGATCATAGCATTAACTCACGTCGATGTTTTGGATCATCGGGTCTAGGTATGGCCTACAAGTCAAACCTCTGAATGTCTGTCGCGGTATTTTTATTTTCGATTTGAAGTGAAATTACTAATTATACGAGAATGCTGGCTGAATATTTTCATTCTCATCACAAGTTGGAGGTGGAATAATAACGTCTTTAAAAGAGTGTTTAAAAGTCTTAGACCATTTCTATCAAATGCTGATGAGATCTGGTGTGGTAGCGTGTCGAAGTCACGAATCTGTGGTCGAACTTCCAAACTGAATTCCACAAGCAACCGAGTAGGAGGCCAACAAAACAATTGAAAAAGGGGATTTCTCTAAGCTTCAATATGAAAGTATATAGAGACATGAAGGCCTATCATGTATTTGTGTTTTCCATTCCGTTTACAAACGATCGGGATCCGCGTTTATCGTTTTTAGTTCCATCCTGAAACACACCTCGCGTTTATTATATCGTTCATGACCGCTCATAAAACTGCGAGAGAATTGCGGTTTTGCTAAAACTACGTCCGACTTGTAGTGCACGGGTATATGAGGGTACTTTTGACATGGTAATGTATTATTTGAGGATACCTTTTGAGGATACATTTATATCCATTTGAAGATATCCTTTATAGGATATCTTTTGCAGGATATCTGAGATAGTTATGACTCCTAGTAACCGTTTGGCCCAGCCTTCTTAGCCACCCGAGACCTTCGTAGCTTCAAGGCCACTACTTGTCCACAGTCACCATTTGGCCTTTGATTCAACACAATTTTAGCCACCCAATACTATAGTTTTCTATCACCCTCGTGGTGCTGGACCATTACTGCTTCGCACTATTACTATCGGCTATTACTATTCTGCACTGTGTTTCAACCAGTACGAAGTAATGGTACTACTACAGCTTCATACCACTATCATTTCCACTACTGCTTGCTCTGACAACTTTTTCATACCTATTCCGATTTCTTATAATAAGCGTTCGAGCAGTTACTGAAAAGTTATTGCTAAGGGCTAACAGTGGACTTATGAGATATACGGATTTGCTCTTTTACTACTCTACCAGACAACCAAGCATAACACTACGTGACTTAACATTAATTACTATCCATACCTACTAAGGACAGTATAATTCGTAGGTGGGTCTATATTACTATGGACATCACTGAACCAGCGGGAGTACATACCTGACATCCTATACTACCATGCTAGACAGCCATGCATAACCCCCTCTCAACAACACTATTTGATCAAGCATTATGTTCTTCCTATACCAGTACATGATACTATAAAGCCTTAGACGCATAGTGGTAAAAAGTGATAACAGTAGACCAACAGGGGTACATAGCGTACAGCATATACTGCCACACTAGACAAGCCTGCATTACCTCCACCCATACATCAAAATTCTGCTTTACCCAGCATAACGTACACCCAATACAATTTGTGGGCCAGAACACCTCCCTAGATGGAGAGTGGTACCAAGGGCTAACAATGAACAAGCAGGTGTACAAACCGCACATCCTATACTACCCCACAAGACAACCATGCATTACCCCCCCCCCCCCCGCCCCCCCACACACACACAATATATTTTAGAACTACATACTACCTGTACCAGTTATAGAAAAAAATATGAAGCATTAGGTCGATTAGTAGTACCAAGGACTGAAAGGGGAACTACATGGGCATATAACGCCCATATTATACTACCGTTCAAAACGCCCAAGGACTACCTCGAAATACCGCACTAGACGACCATGCATTACCCCCACCTACCCCATAATACTCCATGTACTTGCATTACATACTACCTATACCAGTCATAGGATAGTACAAAGCACGCGGTCGATTTGCAGTACCAAAGGCTAACAGTGGATCTGCAAGGGTATATACCGCTATTATCATACCAGGCCAGTTCGAGAAACGCGACACCCCGAGTCTCGAAAAAGTTATGTCAGATTGTACAGTGGACAAAACTAGCAGTTAACGTTTCTACGACGTCGCGCGCGACTATCGTGGCGTCACGTCGTCAATAGCAACGTTCAGGAAAACTCGCCTTCCCCCATCGATATTCCATCACATACTCCTACTATATACATACAGCCCTGTGTGTACATATATTACTACATGTTTTTTAGCATACTATATATGCATCGTATATGTATGATGCCATGCTATTTTTCACGATTTCACGAATGCTGCATAAATAATATAGCATGATGCCGAATTACGAGAGGATCATGCATTTCAATTCAACATGATGCTTAATTATTTTGGCATGGTGCTGAATTAGTTTAGCATGATGCTTAATTATTTGTGCATGACGCTGAATTTAGCATCATGCTATATTATATTGAACGATTTCATGAATGCTGCATAAATAACATAGCATGATGCCAAATTAATTAATCACGATGCTGCATTACGAGTGGGTCATGCATTTTAATTCAGCATGATGCTAAATTATTTTAGAATGATGCTTATTTAATTTAGCATGATGCTTAATTACTTGAGTATGATGCTGAATTAATTTAGCATCATGCTATATTAGTTTAGCATGATGCTGAATTAATTCAGCATGATGTTTAATTATTTGAGTATGATGCTGAATTAATTTAGTACTAAGCTATATTATTTTGCACGATTTCATGAATGCTGCGTAAATAATATAGCATGATGCCAAATTAATTTAGCATGATGCTGAATTACGAGAGGATCATGAACTTTAATTGTGCATGATGCCTAATTATTTAAGCATCATGCTGTATTATTTGGTATGATTTCACGAATGCTGCATAAATAATATTGTATGTTGCTGAAATCATGTCCGCGTACGGGTGGGTCATAATTGTTTTTTTAGGATGATACTCTAATAATTTAGCATGATGCTATATTGTTTTGTATGATTTCATGAATGTTGCATAAATAATTAAGCATGATACCTAAATAATGAAGCATGATGCTTAATTAATTCAGCATCATGCTGTATTATTTAGTTATCAGGCTATATTATTTTAGCACCATGCACTATTATTTTAGCATCATGCTTAATTCACTGATTTATGAGCCTGTTCGTACGTCATAGTTCTAGCCTTATATGTTTATTCATATGCTAAAAATGAAAATGGTAATTTTCACACAAACACGTGAACAACGCAAGGTACCTCGGACCACCCAAGTTCTGGCCTGTATTTCAAATTGAGTCCCATTCCAAGAGGAATCTCAGGGAAGTACATGCACACACCTTGATTTAAATAAATGCACCCCCTTGTCGGGGACACTCGGAAGCAAAGGGTACTGATCTACTGATGTAGATTTTTAACTACTTCACTAAACAAATTGGGAAGGCGGTGGGGCAACGCTCTAATTTACTCCACAGGCTGTTTCAGGGTCATTGGCGAGAGGGATGCGATACATTTTGCTCAGTAGACATAGTATCCCATTTCTATTCACATTGGCTGTCACAGGGTTTATTTTACCCTTTGCATGGTATTATCTTCCAACCCTGCACGGAGCTTAATGTTTGGATAGGTCTCACGGGGACGTCATTTTTTCATTTTATTTGATTCTGTTCTCTTTTTGTAGGAGGGGTGGGGTGTACACATATATTCATACTGCAGGAATTCTACCCAGTTCTTTTCTTTTTTCGGGGGGGGGGGGGAGAGGCATCCATACCCGTACATCCATGAATGATGGCCTACAATAGAATATACATTAGTACTGGCAAATAAATTTATTTATTTATTAATTTATTTATTGGGGTTTAACGACACTTACGTCAGCCAGGATCACCTTGTGTTAGATAGATGTACGGGTGGAGGAAGCCGGAGTACCCAGAGAGAACCACTGGCAAGCTCCCCAGCGTACTAACTTCACACAAGCAGGGTTAACATTGGCTGAATACAAGTGCACCATCGACGCGCAGTACGCATTAGTACACGACGCCACCTTGTCCCCACGAATAAATAAATTTATCTCCATTTCATGAAATGAATGATGGCCATAACTTGTGGTAAGCCACTGCTGAAGTTCAGTGACACTCTTTGAAACGAAGTTTTTTTCATTTAGAGCAGGCTAACTTGGTTTTAGAGCAAGGAAACACATCTAGTTTCAAATATCAATCTTTATTTTGCACATAATTAAATATATAGGATGCTGTACAAAATAGTAAAATACATAACACAAAAATGTTATGCAAACATAAAGGTTATGGAAAAAATTAGCATAACCATTTTTCGGGTTGTGCAAATTTTCAATTTTTTCCTCCCCTAAAAAAGGAAATTCACCATGGGCCTCACTGCATAGTTTTATGAAAAAAGAAGAAAATCTCCATTATAGCTTTATAACCATTTGACCCCGGTTAGGGTGAAAGTCCATTGGAGTGACCTTTTTCTGCCTTAAAATATGTTCAAGGATTTCGAGGGATTTACATTCAACATTGTGTCAACACTTGAACCAGAACAACTCCGATATGCACAACTATATGTTCAAAGATATGGAATTGGAGTATGGTACCTGGGGGTATTTTTTATTAAGGCTAACATAACGGGGGAATTTTAGGTACATAGTTGTTTTAACCCTTAATTCACCGAACCCTGTACAACGCCAGGCTACACTCCTACATTTACAGATATCGAGCTGAAATTTGTCACCTGAGGTAATTTTACCAAGAAAGTGGAATGAGGTGGGACCGAATTGCGTTTGTTGTTGCCTTAATGGTAAAACCTTCAGCCACAGCAACTCTCGAAGCCTGGAAAGATAGTGCAATAATTGTGAACACCATGGGGACCTCGTCTGGTTGTAAAAATGTGCTAGTTTATCGAACGTTTTGGTCGCATTATTTGGGGACCTTAACACCAATTTCTCTAGAAAATCGACTTTTAATTTGAATACAACTGAACTTGGATTGTAGTCTATTGATTGATAACCTCCGTATTGTGAGTTTGTTTTCTAATCCCTTTGCTCCTGTGTGGCTATTTCCAAAGAGACCTTCATCAGAGGTACAAGAGTGCACACACCAGCTCGCGGCGATTCATCCATACAAACATTATTTTGCGGTTGGCCCTATGGTAGTCTCCAACAGTGGCAGCGCGGATACGTGATTACAGTTCATTACTGACGAACCTTCCTAAACAATATAAGTTACTCTGAGCATTGTCAAAAATGCCTCTTTGAAAGTGTTAGGATGAACAGAATAAAAGGGATCTATGACCACCCCATCATACACAAAATTGGTAAATTTTCAAAAATTCAAGCATTTTTCTGCGAAAAAGGAAATTCAGCATGTACATTATGACACTTTTAGCTCGGTTGGGCGATGATCAATTTGGGTGATTTCTTTTTCTGCTTTAACATGTGTTTTGAAGTATTTCGAGTGATTTTATGACAAAAGAGAAAAATCATCACATGACCCCTTGACCTCCGATTGGGGAAGGTCTATTTGGATGACGTTTTTTATCCTTTAAGATGACTATTGAATGATTTCAAGTGAGTGATTTTTAATGCAACAAAAAAAGAGACAAAGAAATTCACGATGACCTTTAATACCCTTGACACCAGTTAGGACAGGGATCAATTCGGGTGATGTTTTTTCTGCTATAAAATGTGTTTTGAAGGGTTTTGAGTGGTTTTGTGAAAAAAAGATAAAATCAAGATCTGACCATTATGACCCGCTGAACCCAGGTTAGGCTAGTCTCTATTTGGGATTTAGTGTTGAAACGATTATTCGGGGGCGCGGTGGCTCAGTAGGTAGAGGTATAGGCTGCAAGACGAGAGGTCCTCGGTTCGAATCCCACCTGCGGCAATCGCGTTGTGTCCTTGGGCAAAACACTTCACCCCCACTGCCCACGTGGTGGCACGGTGACGTTGTGCACTAAGGCGTACTGCACGTCGATGGTGCACCTGTCTTCAACCAATGCTAACCCTGCTTGTGTGGAGTTAGTATGTTGGGGAGCTGACAGTTGCTCGCCGTTGCTCGGTGGTTCTCTCCGGGTACTCCGGCTTCCTGGACCCGTAAAACTGTCGTGGTCATGATTAGCCATTGTGCAGAAATATGTGCAGAAATATGTGACTTTAAACACCAATAAATAAATAAACAATTATTCAGTCGACTGGTCGTTGTCGATGATGATACTTACTGCTCAATGTAGACTCTGGACTTCTGTATCGACTAGTCGAAACATGTAGTATTTCCTATAAAAACGTTACAAAATTCTGATGTATGTTCTCCTGGGGAAGAGTTAAACCGATTGTCAGTTGATCGGTTCAGAGTGTGAAATCGACAAACACTGATACTGAGATAACTGAAACAGACTTGGAGAACACAGTACAAGAGAAAGTTGGCTATGTTCCATTGGCTCTTTTGGACTCGCTTACAGTGGTCGCACTGCATGTCTTCATTCTGTTTTATGTAGACATGTTTTTTATACCTTATGAACCCATGTCGGGTTGATGAGTGAATAAATTTGAATTTAATTTGATTTAATTGTTAACGGTATAGCCATCTGAACTTGCCCGCATACAATAAAATTTCTATTATAGAGAGATCCCTATGTCATTTAACCCTCTACACAGTTTAACGGCCAAAACCGGCCAGCGCTATTCACAAAAACCGCCAATGAATTTTCATTATTTTTTCATTTCATTTTTTGTCTCAAAAACATAGGTTATGACCCATCTTTGGAACGAGCTCGTTGAGCTCGTTCCAATGAGGGGTCATAACCTATGTTTTTAAGAAAAAAATGAAATAAATTAGTTATTCAAGAACTTTTTTGCAACTGTCGTCGGCTTTTCATGTTAGGTAAAGGGTTAATTTATTACTTATCAATCGGTACGCAAGTGGAGAAAAAAGTTTCCACTGCAGCAGTGTTGTCCGTCCTGGTAATTTCCCATTGCTCCAATCTGCAAAAAAATATGTCAACGGAAATTGTTCCTCCCTCAGCAATTGCAATTCAAATTCAGTATATACATATCTTTATTCGGTCGAGCTGGAAATGGCGACATAATGTATAATGGTGATTGTTTGGCTTTTTTGTTCGTTTTTATGTGAACCGAAGTCACTAAAATACTTTCCGTCGACACCGCCGGGAGCAGGCGGGTGGGTTACAGGCGTATCCTCTCCTCACAAAGCTTTTCACATGACTCACCTTGACTTTTTATAACTTTCGGAAGCCGATAGAATTGTAGATGCGTCTCCCTATCCGACATATTATTACAACCAAATGCTCGACAATAGCTAACCATGCAGTGTTTACATTTAAATTCTGAGAAGTACATGGGCAAACAAGTTGGCCGGTGAGGTGTAAAAATCAATATCCCCGACATGGCCGCTTTCCAGAAAAGTGATGTCACGTAAAAATTAGACTATAACGTGTTGCACACATTCAGATATCGGGATATTGCGCTGAAATTTGTACGTGGGGTTCTTTTTTATCAGGAGTTACATGGGTTGGGTGGATTTTTCATTTAACGTTGTGTTAACCTTTCAACAAGGTCGATACCCGTATGCACACCTACATCTTCAGAGATATGGGGCTGAAATTTGATACCAAAGTGGTATTTTTTATTAGAACTAACATGGCAGGAGAGTGTTAGGTACAAAGTTGTTTTAGCCCTTCATTCATCAACCCTTTGTACAACACCTCACTACACTCATACATTTACAGATATCGTGCTGAAATGGTGTCACCTGGTGTAATTTTACCACAAAAGGGATATGGGATAAGTCTCGATTGCGGATGATGTTGCCACACTGCTAAAACCTTCAACCACATCAACGCTGGGAGTCCAGAGAGCTGGTGAAATAGTCGTGCATAGCAGGGTGACCTCTGTTTGTTGTAAGTAAGTGTGAGTTTATCAAAATGTTGTTGATATTTAAACAAAGTGGGTTTTGTGTTGGTCGCATTGTATGGGGACATAAGTGCACCAACTGCTCTAGAAAACCGATTTTCGTGTGAATGCAGCTGTAATTGGATTATAGACAATTGATAGACAAGCTGCACATTGTATGTTTGTTTTTTAACCCTTTGATACTAAATGACTATTGCTGAGGGGTTTGGTATCATTTTCGGGGGCATTGGTTTTGTTGGTAAGCATGGCAGCTTGGAAACACCCAGTAGATTTTAGTTAATAGAGTGACAAATTTTTCTACCCAGTTATTAATAATGCCTGTCAAGTCAATGGCTATCTCATGCTTGGTGTGATACAAGCGTTACAGATAAATAATATATACAACCCCCCCCCCCCCCCCCCCCCCCCCCCCCCCCCCCCCCCCCCCCCCCCCCCCCCCCCCCCCCCCCCCCCCCCCCCCCCCCCCCCCCCCCCCCCCCCCCCCCGTCCCCTCCCCGCCCTCAATACCCATGTGACCCCTTGACCACGGGTAATGGCGAGGGTCTACTTTTGTGATGTTTCTGCTTAAAAATACGCTCTGAAGGATTTTGAATGATTTAATGGAGAAAGAAGAACATTTCCATTTGAGCTTTATAACCGGGGTTAGGGTGAAAGTCTATTTGAGTGACGTTTCTCTGCTTTAAAATTAGTCTCAGAGGGTCTCGAGTGAATTACATTCTACGTTGCGTTAAATCACCGGTATGCGCACCTATATGTTCAGAGATATGGAGCTGAATTTTGGTAACTAGGGGGTATTTTTTATTAGGACTAACATGGCGGGGGAATTTTGGGTACATAGTTATTTAATCAACCTTTCACACAACGTCAGTCTGCACTCCTACATTTACAGATATCGAGCTGAAATTTGTCACCTGGGGTGATTTTACCTGAAAAAGGACATGGGATGGATCCCTATTGCGTTTGATGTTGCCTTAATAATAAAACCTACAACCAATGACGCAATTTTTTCGCCGACTTGTCAAGTATGCACTTCTCCTTCAATAATAAAAGGGAAAATTGTCGAATTTATTTATTTATTCATTTTTTGCCAAAAAATTCGAAAATAGGGCCAGATGCCAGTGATGTCTTGAATAGTACGAACGTAATGTCCCATTGCCATAAATGCAAAAAAAATAAATAAATAGAGAGTAATCGCTTGGACTGGACTGGTTACGTGAAATAATTCATGAGAGGTGAGGGGCGTTGTACAAACACGAGTGCGCAAATGCGCAAATGCGCGCGAGTGTTTTACAATATAGTCCCTCGCCTCGAATAAATTTTTCACGTAACCAGTCCAGTCAGGCGATTACTCTGTTTATTACTTTTCATTATTAACGATAGTTATATTATTTACCCTTTATCTAATGTAGCGGCCAAAATCGGCCAGCGCTATTCTAAAAAATCGCCAGTTAATTTTCATTATTTTTTTCATTTTTTGTCTCTAAAACACAGGTTATGACCCCTCATTGGAACGAGCTCGTCGAACTCGTTCCAATCAGGAGTCATAACCTATGTTTTTGAGACAAAAAATGAAAATAATAGTCATTCAATATTTTTTTTTTGCAAGTGTCGTCTGGTTTTCATGTTAGGTAAAGGGTTAAAAAAAAAACAAAAAACAATGAAGTCCCCATTACACCCACGGCAAAGAGACTTCGTTTGCGCGAACGGATACATGACACAATTGTTGATTGCCTAATTCACCTATAAAGTTATCGTTTACAAGCAAACCCGGGAAATCCCAGTAAATCACACTAATACGTTGGAGTCATACACCATGGGTGAAAAAACCGCCCAAAACGTCCACCGTTCCATTGAGTAATATCTCCTGACAAATAAGTCAAATGACATGTCACGGTTTTACGGTTTTAAGTGTGTGTGTGGGGGGGGGGGGGGGCGTTGCGGTAACCGGTTCTCGTCAGATCAACGAAGTTCAGCAACGTCGAGCCCGGTTAGGCCTTGGATGGACATAAATTACATCACCGTAGTCAGTGATGAATGTAGAGTGTGAATAGCTGCATACAAGCAGGCCGATTTCATATTTGGGGCCATCATCATGCAAAGAACCTGCCCCCTCCCCACCCCCTCCACCCATATTAGACAACGAACCTTTCGGCTTCTCTGACACCCAGTTCAGAAAAAACACCGACTAAAAAGCTTGATTATTTTACACTCGGTGACCGAATGCTGTTAATTGGGACGTCACAAACACTGAATAAAAAAACTTGATCAGACCCTATTTTACATTCGGTGACCGAATGCTGTTAACTGGGGCGTCGCGACAGGGGTGTATGGCCCAGTAAAGGGTGTCTCACTCCCATTACCTTCAGTAGCTGAAAATTATCAGGTAGTAGTTGAACAATTCCCACTCGAGCGAGGGGGGGGGGGGGGGCGGTCAAATGGCTTCCCCTTCAATAGTTGGAATGTCACGGTCACAGGTGGAGATTAAAAAATTCCCATGGTTTTGGGATGCAAATGATTTCCCAAAACTTGGATGTTCAGCAGCCAATGAGAAGGGGTACAGTTGGAAATTTAGACGGAGAACACACCCGTACTAAAACCCTCTAGCTAAGTCCCTGGTGCTGTAGCACTACTTTGTATTCTGTCTTGTTATACAAATTGTCCATAAAGGTGACCTGCCCTGTAATAGCTATTGCGCGTTCGACGTTCAACACCATGCAAAAAATGCATGTAAATTTAAATAATCAAAGATTCGAAAAGGACAACCTGACTCAGTATCACCCCTGCCTGTGATTGGCGTGCGCAAACCATTGGTGCACTGCCCGGCTGAAACGATCTGCAAATCTAAAACCGTCCCCTGGTCGAACCGATTTCGTGTTGAACGCGAGTATATCTTATACAAGTCCTTTTCTGGACCCCGTTGTCTGAGGACAGAAATGATGAGGATGGAGAGACGATGGGCACACGTGGATAACTGAGTTCTCATCTGGGAACTGCAATAGGTCCTAAATCAGATCAACGTCTGGCAAACTGTTAATTGTTATTATCGTGAATTAACACCTCGTCGACACGGTTTCCTTTCTGTGTGTTTAAGCTGAAAGAATGACGGCTCCATCCTGAGCACTGCCAGCGTCCTCGGGCAAGACGCATAATCCAGATTGCTCACGTGGGGGGGGGGGGGGGGGGCATGATGACAAGGACATAGCGCTCGTCGATAATCAGTCCACTTGCTTTGAACCATTTCTTCCCCTGGTTACAGAAGTCTAGTAGTTTGGACAACTTATTTTAAGACGCATTTTTGTGCTTTTGAAATTACGAGTGGTTGGCCCGTTGAGCTTTCAAAACTGATTCAAGTTTTTTTATGCAAAATCAAATCGCAAAAAAAACAGCCCTAATGTGTAATGACCAATATCTCATCAAAATAGGCATGTGACTTGAAATATGCGCTGATGTGAAAACAAATACACGTCTCCATCATTAACTGTTATAACTGGGGGGGGGGGGGGGGGGTGACTCAGTAGGTAGAGGTACAGGCTGCAAGACGAGAGGTTCTCGGTTCGAATCCCACCTGCAGCAACCGCGTTTTGTCCTTGGGCAAGACACTTCACCCCATTGCCCACGTGGGGGCACGGTGACGTTGTGTACTAATGCGTACTGCACGTCGATGGTGCACCTGTCTTCAACCAATGCTAACCCTGCTTGTCTGGAGTTAGTATGTTGGGGAGCAGGCAGTTGCTCGCCGTTGCGCTGTGTTTCTCTCTGGGAACTCCAGCTTCCTCTACCCGTACAACTGTCATGGCCATGATTAGCCATTGTGCCAGCCACTTAACGGCCAAAAGGAGCCAGAGCTATTCTCAAAAATCGCCGATTAATTTTCTTTGTTTTTCTCGTCGAGCTCGATCCAACGCGGGGTCATAACCCATGTTTTTGAGACAAAAAAAATGAAAGAAAATAGTTATTCAAGAATTTCTTTTGCAAGTGTCGTCTGCTTTCCGTGTTAGGCAAAGGATTAAACACCAATAAATAAATAGATAACTGTTATAACTTAACGAACATTTACTCACAGTAGTATTTTCTCTGCCAACATTTTCAAAAATTCAAAATCAGCTCGCGAAATCTGCCTTTTTTATCCACAATCATGTATAGGATTATCAAATAATAGAACGGAAAACGGGAAGGAAACAATGTATCGTTATCATAAATGCAAAACAAATTTCCGTTCGCTCATAATGAATTCAAAATGGCGATACAACTGTATACTTTTTTATACAGCATCAGTTTGTACAAATTCGTTAAGATGTCTTTTGCGTTTTCAAACTTTCACAAGGTGTTATATAGGCTTTTACGCGTGATTTGCAGGTCTGTGGTGGTTTTCACAACCAATTAATTCGGGGTTTTTTTCGGGAAAAAATTGACCCAAAAAAACTTTACTTCACATCGTCGACAGAAACATGAATGCACAAATGTACTGGGACCACATTTTGGGGGCTGATTGCCATCCTCTACGGTCGTCATTTCCTTGGAAACCAATTTCATTATTTGGATGATAATGCCAGGACTCACCAAGCAAGAATAGTGAGAGAATTCAAAGATATGCAACAGGACGTGACCTGGATGGATTTAACAGACAGCAACTCATGCCATTGGAAGTCTGCGCCGTGCGGTTATAGAGGAATGGGACACCATCACATTGAGAGAAATTCGAAAGGGCATTGACAGCATGCCACGCCGCTTAAGATGTCTTAGAGATGCTCGAGGGAGTCCAACCAGATACTGAACAATGTGACGTGTTCTGATGTTGGGATGACGTCTGCGATGCCTAATGTTCCTTCAATAAAAAAATGCTCTAGAAACCCTTGGTTCACTAATAAGGCATATTTCCTTCACTGAATACCTATTGGTATTATATGGGGGGGGGGGGGGGGGGGGGGGCTTAACATTTTTGGACAGTATATATATATTATTTTGTTTTGTTTTTTTGTGGGGAGGGGGTCTTGTGTTCGTTTGGAGGACGCGTGCCGCCACATACTCCATCCTCTCTCCGGCTACGCCACTGCTTGTAAACTGTAAACGGTACAGGGTATTATCAAACAACATGTGGAAAAATCAAGCAGGTTGTTTCAATTCACCTCAGCTAATGGCATAACTAGCCTTTGGCAGATATTTTTTCAATAGATCTTAATGGTCTTTCTGGAGAGAGGGCAAGACATTCAACTGTAAGGAAAGCCCGGCGGTGATTCTACAGAATCACTCTGTCAAGTTTATAATTATTTTTTCTCCTGATATTCACAGTTTACAACAATGTATACACTCTAAAATCAGCTGGGTTAAATAGAAACTCAACCAAGGTGATTCGTGTCATAGGCGTACGGGAGGTAGAATTTTTGGGGGTCAATAAAGAATTGCCCGAAAAATTGGCAACGAGATACCGAGAGCTGGAGGCCCGAGATGAGGGTAGGCAAGGTAGAGGGTGTCCCCTCCATTTGGTGGGGGGTCCGGGTGTGTGTGTGTGGGGGGGGGGGGGGCGTAACAACGATAAAATTGTGTAACATTCGTGGCACTGAGGACAATTTTGAGGCTTCCTAAGTACTCAGTTTAGTTACCTGTCTGGTAATAAACCCGTGTAAAACTTACATTTTAAAAAATAGCTAATTTTTCGAAGCCACCGTTTCCCATAATTCATCTGGTAATTCACCCCTATGTATCAGACTCCAACTTTGGGACCAAAACTTCAAATTCTCTTGTCCAACAAAAAGCCTAATGTAATCATATATCTGATACTAAAAATATATATCTATTTTACATGGCCTTAGTTTCAACATATGCTCTATGTTTAGAATTTCACCCCTGTGAAAAAGTGCGAAACTGCAGAGCGGAACCTTAAGGAGAAAACAAGAGTGATCTCCCCTTGGATTTCACTCAGGCAAAAGAATCTGGAGTGTGTCGTGAGTTGAATGAACAAAAAAACACAAGTGTCAATTTCAATCAGTAAAAAGATACAGCATGGCCTTTCTGACTGCCAAATAGCTTTTGCGGACAGTTTTTGCCTGATTTTCACAACCACACCACACCACCTCAACCCTCACATTTCTCTGAGTCACTTCAGAGAGCATTTTTGTTATTACCACCAAACACACTGACTAACCAGGACCTGTCAATAGCACTGTTAAATACAATAAAAATAAAAAAAACAGTAAGCAGTAATAACCATTGCTTTTGGGGTGTGTGGGGGAGGGGGGTGTTGCTCTCTAGATATGAAAGTGTAAACAGCTTAACGGACGGATTACACACAGACATGACACCAATGACCAAAATGAAAAAGTAGACACCATGACTGCAAATCTCTGGTCAACAATAACAACCAGCCTGTTCATAATTGCATATATTTATCATGAATACAAGGCTTGGTGTTTAGGAAAGGCAGTGCTCTACCTTAATCTGGTAATTTACCCCTATGTATCAGACTCCAACTTTGGGACCAAAACTTCAAATTCTCTTGTCCAACAAAAAGCCTAATGTAATCATATATGTGATACTAAAATATATCTCTATTTTACATGGCCTTAGTTTCAACATATGCCCTATGTTTAGAATGTTACCCCTGTGCAAAAAGTGCGAAACTGTAGAGCGGAACCAAAGGTGAAACATTTTACGTTCGGCTGGCAATCTTTTCCAACAATAGCAGTGCAGCTGGAACTATCAGTTTTCTGCATTTGTTCTCGACTATCAACAATACCAATTTGATTTGATTCTTTTCCAGAACGCGAATGAATTTTATGTGTGCATCCGAATGACCATCATTTTCTTAATATTTTTGCTTTCGCTGTTCGATTTTTTCTTCTTGCTTTGCCCGAATTTTTCCCAGTGTTTTACCCGCATTTGGGAGGGCAGTTTCCCACCCCTGGCTCGTACGCCTATGATTCGGGTTAATTTTTAACCCAACTGATTTTAGAGTGAAGACCGAAATTCTATTCTCTAGTTGGAAACCAGAAGCGTCAACACATTTCTGCTACGAGTGGGTACAAAATAGTTAAACATAGAAATCAATTTCGTATTGATCACACCAGTAGATGGGAATTGTTGATACTTGAATGGGGATTTTATAGACATAATGGAAGGAGTTTTTCTGATGTTTTAGAAATATCCACACAAGACGCAATCCGTGTGGCTTCCAGCATTTGTACGTCTTCACCAGATATGACTGTACGCAACGCCGTGAGAGAATCAACCTCACATCAGATGAAGCACGAGAGTGTTCGGTTCCCTCGAAAACTTTCCCACAGAACTATTTCAGGAACCCTGGCATGAGAATGAAAAGACATCGCGTATGTAAGTACTTACTAGATCAGTAAAAACTTGAGCACCAAACAAGAACATTTGCAGTTCATGGACCACCGCGTAACCTACTCGGTGGTCCACGAACTGTAAATTTTGTGGTTGGGTTCACAAGCGTCTGTCATTCCGGAAAATAAAACGTACCGAGAGATGTTCACTATCTAAAAAGTCCCTCAAACTATAATGTTGAACAATATAAAAACCACTGTTGTATTTTCAATCGCCTGAAACGAAGTTTGAAGACAAAATACTATAACTCTGTACTCCTGGAGAATAAACATAACGTCAAGAAGACTTGGGAAATTCTTCGTAAAGCCATCAACAGATCAAATACCTCAAACTTACCTTGCACCTTCAAGGTAAAGAATATGGAAATAAATGACCCTGAAGAAATAGCAGAAAAATTCAACCTGTTCTTTGTTCACATCGGAAAAAAATGTAAGCAAACAAATTCCGATTTCTAGGATTACATCAAGTTTAATAAAGCCGAGTCATTTTTATATCACCTACATATATACAGGAAGTCGTTCTATGTGTAAGTGGTTTACGGCCAAAAATGAGTAAGGACTATGACTACTCCCCTAGAAGTCCGTTAAAAAGATAATACCAGAAATAGCAGAACCATTAACCCATATAATTAATCTTTCATTCTCAACTGGAAAAGTCCCCGATAAAATGAAAGTAGCAAAAATCATACCAATTTTTAAGTCTGGCGATCATAATCTCTCTAACAACTACAGACCAATCAGTATCCTTCCTGCTCTCTCCAAAGTTCTGGAAAAGATTATGCACCGAAGACTGGCCAATTTCCTAAACGGAAAACAAGCTAATATACCGATATCAATTTGGATTCCGCAAGAGACATAAACGTTTCATCCAATACTGCATCTTATAAATAAGTGTACAGAAACAAACGACAGACCAACCAAAGAGTGCACATTGTCACTTTTACTTGATATCTCCAAGGCCTTCGACACGATAAATCACTCAATTCTGTTAAAAAAACTGTAGTCATATGGGATAAGGGGTGTTACCAATTACTGGTTTAAAATCTATTTGTCTGGTCGCTCACAATTCGTCTCATATAGGAGTAAGTCCTAGGATTTTCAGCCTGTAGTAATGGGTGTCCCTCAAGGTTCTGTTCTCGGGTCTATCCAATTTCTCTTGTACATTAATGATATTAGTGAGTCGACGCTTCTAAAGATACTGTCATTCGCTGATGATACAACTGCATTCACCTCTGGTTACAACCTGGACACCTAAATTGACACTACGAATAATGAAGCGTCAAAAATAAGTGATCGGTGTGCCGCTAGTAAACTCCTCCTGGACGCCAGCAAAACTAAATGCATCTTGCTCCACCAACAAGGAACAAATACCAGCGAAGAGGAGGAAAAACCAACGACAACAGAGAATGCGGGCCCGCAAGTGACTCAAAAACTGTGTTGGTGGGGGGGGTGATGACGTTTTGTTTTCTTATTTTTTTGGATTCCCTGTAAGTCACAAATTATCATATTTATTTTTATATATATGCATTAAAATTGTTGTTTTCAATGAACCCCTATTGATTTATGCTTTTCGAGGAAAAGTTATTAACCACCCCAAGAAAAGATAAGCGGGGCGGGTTCGTTATGGCGAGACATACGTTCACGCACGGGTTCAAACAACACTCCTTGTGTTTTGGCTGAATAGGCTGCGTGAATCTATCCCCCCCCCCCCCCCCCCCACGAAGCTCCGGTTTCCGACATCTGGCGAGGCTAACTCCAGGATCTTCCTAAAAGGTAACAATTGAAAAGTTCAAAATCAACAGGCTCACTCAATGACAATTTTAATACATGCTTCAGTTTTAATGTTCATACAGGTTGCCTCATTGGAATGTTAATAATTTTCATAAGTTGTGAGGGGTTGGATAATCAATGGCTATATTATCTTTTAAATTCGATCGGTGAATTTAAAATACCGGTGGTGAAAATTCTCGCGCAACAATAGGACGCAGTGTGGGATATGCAATAATTAACCCTTGAGGTAAAAATATATATATATATATACTATGGGGGATTTTTAGTGATAAATCTCAGTAATGGATACCCCAAGCTTTGAACAATTGATCAGTATGGGAGAGCGGTTGGGCTTCGCGGGTAGAGAATTGCAAAACAATTGTGAGAGATGAACAAATGCGTGTGGCGAAGTTAATGTCTGCAGAGTTAGAGCATCAGGTTACGTTGATGTGCGAGGAGGCTGCCTTACTGGCATCCGAACGTGAGAAAGAGGTTGAGAGGGCTGAGAGAAAGGCAGCACAAAGAGCTGCAGAACGAGAGAAAGAATTATAGGTTGATCGCGAAAGAGCTGAAAGAGAAGCTGCGTTAGAGCGAGAAAAAGCTGCATGAGAGAGAGGCTGCATTAGAGTGAGAAAGGAGAGGGAGAGGCAGCACTAAAAGCTGCCGAGCGAGAGAAAGAGATCCAGGTTGAGCGCGAAAGGTCCGAAAGGGCGCGTAAGGAGGCTAAAAGGCAACATGAGAGGGGAATGGAAATGTTAAGGGCTAGGGCGCAGTTACCCGGAGCTAATGGTAGACAGGGTGGAGAAAGTCCCATGGAAAACGTGAAGGCATCTTATCCCCAGTTGCCAAAGTTCAATGAACAGACTGATGACATTGACGCTTACTTACAGAGGTTTGAAAGGTTTGCTTCGAGTCAGGGTTGGCCCGATGATGCCTGGGGGGTCAGGCTTAGTCCGCTGCTGGCGGGCAAGTCTCTACAAGTATATGTGAGCATGCTCCATGACCAAGCTAATGGCTACGGTGAGCTGAAAAAGGCTGTAATCAGGAGGTACCAGCTCACCGAGGAGGGTTTCAGGAAGAAATTCAGAGAATGTAAGGCTGAGAAGGGTGAAAGTGTGTACCAGTTTGTGTCAAGTGCCACAAGATGTTTCGACAGATGGGTCGAATTATCTGAAATTGAAGAGTCATTTCCCTCCCTGAAAGACTTACTTATCAGGGAGCAGTTTGTGTCATCGTGTGCCTCCGAGGTGGTATTATTTGTTAAGGAGAGGAAGCCAAGTAGCGAGGAGGAAATGACTCGGTGGCCGAGCAGTATTTGGAGGCTCGTGGTGGAGGTTTGACCCAAGGTAGGCCGGGCAGGAATGTGGATAACGGAGTTGCAAAGGCACCCGTGAGAACCCAACACTCGGGCTCGGGCAACGATCGGGTCAACCCCACCAGGTCGGGGGTCAAGGAGTTAACTTGTTACGTTTGTGTAAAGAAGGGACATCTGGCCCGGGACTGCTGGCGGAAGAACATGTTGGGGAGACCGAACGGGACCCAGCAAAGGATGGAAGGAGGGATCCGTCCCCGATAATGCTGGAGGAATGGCAATAATGCCAATCAATCCTCTGGGAGGAGACAGACGGCTGCACTGTGCCAAACAATCGTGCCTGAAGACAGCTCACTGCGGCGGTGCATAGACGGGGGACAGCTTAGGTTGGAATGGGGAGGGAATGATCCCTATAATTAGTGGGATGTGCGAGAAGCGTCCATCTGATAAGGAAAAAGGAGAGATACCGGTATATCCGGGTTATGTGGGACAAGAGGCAGTCCATGTGCTACAAGACACATGGTGTAGTAGCGTGGCTGTCAAACGGGCACTTGTCAGTGACGAACAATTGACAGGACACGACCATATATGTGTACTCATAGTCATAGATGGGACGGTGAGGAGATTCCCCCTTGCGAGGGTGAGGGTGGACACCCCTTTCTTCATTGGCGAAGTGGAGGCCATGTGTATGGAGGCGCCCATCTATGAACTGGTGGTGAGCAACATACCCGGCGCAAGCCCAGAGCCCGACAAGGCATGGTCGGGAATGGACTCACATAAGGAGGCTTTAGCGGTAGTCAGCCGAGCAAAAGCCGCGATTGAAAAGCGGCCAGTAAAGCCCCTCAAAGTATCTGGGGAGGCCGTTGAAGTGGTCCACGTGGAAAACCTCATGAAAGCCTAAAAGGAGGACCCTACGGTGAAGAAGGCTTGGGAAGTAGCCAATACTAGTGATTCAATAGCTACGAGGGGTAAGGGCCGATATACCATGAGGGTGGACAAGGGAATGCTTCACCGTGTGTATGAAGAACACAAGGCTGGATCGAATAGACAGGTGAAGCAAATCATGGTTCCGCAGAAGTATCGGAAGCAGGTGATGACACTAGCGCATGAATCGCTAGTGGGAGGGCACTTGGGGTCGCGAAAGACGCTCGACCGGATCACGACTAGTTTCTATTGACCTGGCATCATAGGGAACGTCACGCGACATATGCCAGGAGTCTGTGCCCAAAGGTAGCGTGCCGAGGGTTCCGTTAGGGGACATGCCCCTGATGAATGAACCATTTGAAAGGGTAGGAGTGGACTTGATCGGTCCGATCACACCAGTGTCGGAATCGGGGAATAGGTATATCCTGACCGTGGTGGATTATGCCACAAGATACCCCGAGGCAATTGTTCTTCCAAAACTTGAGTTGGAGCGCGTGGCGGAAGCCTTGCTAGAGGTGTTCAGCAGGTTAGGTTTCCCGAAGGAGATTCTGACAGAACAGGGATCTCAATTCACCTCGGGGAGTGTTGAAAGAGGTGTGCCGGTTGGTTGCGGTGAAATAACTATTCACCACCCCTTATAACCCCAAATGCAATGGACTGTGCGAGAGGATAAATAGGGTTCTAAAGGGGATGCTTAGAAAGACGTGTCAGGAGAGGCCCAAGGACTGGGACCGGTACCTACCAGCGGCCCTACTCGCACAGGGTTCTCTCTGTTCGAGCTACTTTGCGGCCGGACAATGAGAGGCCCAATGCAAGTACTCGAGGACTTATGGACAGAAGAGGAAGCTTCTCCAGTACGTAACACATACCAATATTTGTTGGACCTCCGAAACAAGCTGAAGGAAATATGCCAGATGGAAAGGGAGAGTCTCTGCAAGGCACAGGAAAGGTATAAACACCATTATGACCGTAGGACGAGGCAGCGGAAGTTCGAGGTAGGCCAGAAGGTAACCGTACTGTTACCCAATGACAATAATAAATTGCTTTTGCAATGGAAGGGGCCTTACCCTACAATGAAAGTACTGGGAAAAATGTATTACCGAGTGGACGTAAACGGGAAGGCAAAAGTATACCACGCCATCCTACTGAGGCTGTACCAGGAAAGGAAGGAAGTCAAACTCGCGCAAACGGCAGGGCAAGACAATCTAATCCTTGGGGTGCAGAAGGGGTGGCGGCAGGTATTGCCATCATAGAGCGCGTTGAGGCTGGCGACACGGGGGTCGAGGATGATAATAATATATTAGAGCTAGGGGGCTTAGCGGGACAGAGACGTATAGGGACGTCGTGGTCAGTGATGACCTATCAACGAAGCAGCGTCATTAAGTCCAGGGTTTTCTGGAGGAATTCAGCGAAGTGTTTTCTGAGAGTCCAGGACCACGGACCTCGGGGAACTCAAAATCGAGCTCACTGCTGTCGAGCCGTTGTGGGTTAAACCTTACCCCATCCCCTATGCTAAGAGAGAGGAAGTGGAGAAGATGTTGGGCGCAGGGGTCATCGAACATTCGAATTCCCCTTACAATTCTCCCGTTGTTTTAGTTTGGAAGAAGGACAGTGGGGTACGATTTTGTATCGACTAAAGGCGACTTAACGGCATAACAAAGTTTAACAATGAGCCCATGGGAGATGTGGTGACCTACTGACTGGACTACAGGGAGCCGATTTTTTCAGGAAGATTGATTTGAGTAAAGGCTACTGGCAGATCCCCTTCAGGGCAGAAGATAGACATATGGCGGCATTTACGACACCCGACGGTTGTTACCAGTTTCGTAAGCCCCCATTTGGGATGGTAAACGCGGGAGCCACCTTCATTAGGAGGACGATATCCTCTTCAGGACAATGACATGGACCGAGCACCTGACAGCTCTCATTGAGCTATTTCGAAGGCTAAAGGAGGCGGGGCTCGCAATGAAACCCTCAAAGTGCCAGATCGAGTTTAGGACTATCGAGTTTCTCGGTCACAAGGTTGGCGAAGAAAAGGTTGAGAAACTCTGGAGGATCCGCAACGCGAACCTCCCTCAGACCAACCGACAAGTTAGGCCCTTCTTGGAGCTGGCCGGGTACTACCGTAAATTTGTCCCCCAATTTTGCCGAAATAACGACACCACTGACGGACCTCATGAAGAAGGGACAACCCAACAAAGTGAAATGGGGACCACACCAGGACCGGGCATTCAAGGTATTGAATGACCTGTTGAGCAGGGACCCATCCTCCGCCTGCCCGATTTTTCTTAAACTTTCCTGTTGCAAACGGACGCATCCGACTCGGGAGTAGGTGCAGTATTGCTTCAGGAATACGATGACGGACGTTTCCCTGTGGCATATGTCAGTAAGAAGCTACTTACCAGGGAGATGAACTACTCAGTGATAGAGAGGAGTGCCTAGCCATAGTTTTCACCGCTAAAAAGTTCCAGAACTTCTTGTATGGGCGGGAGTTTATTTTACACATGGACCATAGGCTGCTTTCAAACATCCAGAAGTGTAAAGTGGAAAGCAGTAGGTGGTCCCTCCACCTGCAGAATTACCACTTCAGGATAGAGGCAATCAAAGGCAGTGAAAACGTGGTTGCTGATTACCTGAGTCGTCAGTAAGAGGGGCTTTCTGGGGAATAGGAAGGGTCCCACCACACATGTAAATATTTAGAGGTAGTGCCTAATAGGGCAGGTAACCGCTGATGCCCATGTGCCGGGCAGGGCACACTATCCGAGGATGGGGGCAAGTTAGTGAGATAATGGGAGTTGGGGCAAGGGGCCCATCGGCTGGCTTGGGTCAGGGTGGATACCCCTTGCCAATTCTTTTTACGCAGGTGTTGTGTGAGTGCATATAGATACAGCTGTGTGTATGATAGTGCAGTATTATATTTTGCGATGCAGAGAAGGAGAGAGAGTGTGTAGGGGACCTTTGGCTGCATGTGCACCAACGGACCACCTCCTATTGTGCGCTAGTGCAAGTGAGCGCGCGAGTTCATGTGAGATGTGGATAGACTCATGGAATTCCAATGGGAAACCGAGTCAAAATAGTGGAGTCATTTGTGGTGCGCGTCAGTGTGCACATGCGTGGGACTGTGTGTGTGAAAAATTATGAGTATATTGGTGGAATTGCAGAGCGAGGTTGTTAGATAGCGCTAAGAGAGAAGTGTGAGAGTTTATGCACGTGAATGCTACCCCTTTTGTGTTTTGTGGAACAACTTAGAGTATGTGCCTTGGTTTGGGTTTGTCAAGGTGATAGCTAAAAGTTGCGATTTTGTTGTATAAAAGTGTATATGTCTTTGATAATTTTTCTCGGTCAGGCCAAGGTATAAGAATCTACGTTTATATAACGGACCTGAAAACCGATTTGTCACTCAAACAGGCCAGCAATAACTCAAACGCAGGTAACTAGGCATGAAATTTAATGTCCATGATTGAGCATTTGTTGAACGGCACATGGGCGGTTTGGATAAAACATTAAAGGTAGTAAAAGCCAGTATTCTCCTATAATCATTATCTACGTAATTATGGCCAGTTAAGAGGTAATTATAGTTTAAACGGTGCATCACATATGTTCTGGACACACACCCATATTACGCATCTATCCTGTCTCAGAAATACCAAAGGATACCAAAGTGCTAGTCGTTCAAAAGAACTTTAATGCGAATGTTAAATTAAGATAGATCTAAGAGGTCAATTAGTGTTCTGGCTATGGAAATAAATATCGGGGAGTTTCTTGAAAAATTCATTCCAGCAAATTCCAGTCTGTCGGTGTGTAAGGCTGTGGGTCGATGCGTGTAGGTAGGGATATCCCATGCTATAGGTTAGAGGAGGTGTCGCATTGGTGCGAAAGTATAGGCACGTTGTGACGTAGGGGGACCACAAGGCTCACATTTAGAATAGGAGCAGTCGCGGGCCAAGTCGGTGGCCATACATGAGAATAGGATCAGAAACACAAAGCTCATGGAGTTATTTGCATTTAGGTAAACGGCATTACCTGTTTTAGAGGGCAAGCCATACGTAGGCAGAGTAGGCTTTGCCTGTTTGAACATTTTTCTGAGATATATGCAGGGGAGAGTTTAACCCTATTGGTGGCGACTGCTTGGGTGAAAAGCGTCAAGTAAAGTGATGATAAGCTAGTGACCGTGCGACGGCAGTGTTAGAGTGACATTCCGTCACTTGTTGGAGGAAAGGCGTCCTGATAAAGTGACATACGTTAGTGGCCGTGTGACAGCAGTGAAAGGGTGAAGTGAAGAGGCGACCAAGGAACAAATACCAGCAAAGAGGAGGAAAAACCAGCGACAACAGAAAATGTGGGCCCGCAAGTGACTCAAAAACTGTGCGGGTAGGGGATGATTGACGTTTTGTTTTCTTATTCTCTTGGATTCCATGTAAGTCACAAATTATCATATTTAATTTTATATATATGTATTAAAATTGATGTTTTCAGTGAACCCCTGTTGATTTATGCTTTTCGAGGAAAAGTTATTAACCCCTTCAGAATAAGAACCACCCCAACAAAAGTGAAGTGGGCGGGTTTGTTACGGTGAGACATATGTTCACGCACAAGTTCAGATAACAGTCATTGTGTTTTAGCTCAATATGCGACGTGAATCTATTTCCCCCAGCAATGACGAAGCCCCGATTTCTGACACCATGCACTTCATGCTTATCATCGGTTGTTGGTTTGACTGGCATTTTCAATTCAATCAGTCAAATGGTTCCAATACGCCAAAATCGCACAGGGACCCCTTTCAACACCAATTATAGGAATAATCCTAAAAAAAATAATTAATGAAGCTTAGGGTACAACCCGGTGCATCATTAATTGAAATTTTGGTGATGATAAGTTTTATTACGCATGTCAACTAACTGTATAAGTGGAATATGTTGCTGAATAACTAAAAGAAATATTAAAACATGTTTATTTTCTTTTTTAGTGGTACTCTTTACAAAATATAAATTCCTCGAAAGATCCCCTTTGAGGTATTTTATGTCCAGTAATGAATGGTATTATCATGAGAATTATGTATGCCGTAGTTTTCTTTTACATACTATTGTTTGACAATGCTGTTAACTGGTATAGTTATATGACGAACCTTTTCCTAAGAGCTGTCCAGGGAATCGTTTCTGTCTGATCTAATTAGATGAGATAATTTGGGACTGAATATTCTTGATGGTTACATTTGTAAGTTCCTTTCAAATGGCATGTACTTCATATGTCAGCCTCTTGCATCAGGTCAGGAATTGACATGTGTCTTTTCTTTAACCCCAGTGGCAAACACAATTTATACTATGCAGGAAAATGTGGTTGCCAGAGATTTATAGAAATCTTACCTTTATGAATACATTATTTTTTCCTTGATAGGATGAGCCAATAAGGTGAAGAAAGTGAGTTGAGGTGGCTGTGGAGAAGGGTGGGGTGGGAACTGAAATATGTATTTTTAAGGGAGGATGCAGTTTTTAAATGCCTGTCATTTCTGATGTTTTTTAGATTTAATTAGTTAATGTGTGATCCTGATCTAGCTTTTAGTTCTGAAAGTGACTTTACACATCAAAAATAAATAATCAATGACCACTGATTTGGCCTGATCATTGACAATATACCAGCACAGCTTCCGTGAGAGTTATTGTTCTTGGTGATACAGCTATGCATCCATCTAAATTGGAATCTAATTTCTTCAGGGTGAAGCAAAATGTACATTATTTCACAATTGCTGTGTGTATCCGACGTTACACAAAAAATACAGACATTAGGAAATGTTGTAGATACACCACGCGTGGAATCCGGGTTACATGTATGAACGTCATGTAAGAACATATCTCATTGGACGTTATGCGTCAGCGTGACATTATGACAGGAATGAAAAGCTTCCACACAAAAACTGCGTCAAGCAAGAATGTAAATAGACCTCCGAGGGTGATATTTTTCTCAGAAAATTTTAGCTTCATTCATGCACTAACATGCATTGTAAGTTGAATAGTGGTTATTCATTTATTTATTTATTTGTTGTGGGTTTAACGACACTTTCGACAGCCAGGGTAACCTCGTACAGTTTTACGTGTGGGGGAAGCCGGAGTACCCAGATAGAACCACAGAGCAACGGCGAGCAACTGTCAAGGCTCCTCAACGTACTAACTCCACACAAACATGGTAAGCATTGATTGAAGACAAGTTCACCATCGACGTGCAGTACGCCTTAGTACACAACGCCAACGTGCCTCCACGTGGGTAAGTGTGATTAAGTGTCTTGCCCAAGGACGCAACGCGGTTGCCGCAGGTGGGATTCGAATCGAGGACCTCTCGGCTTGCAGCCTGCATCTCTACCTACTGAGCCACCAGCTCCCCTTTAATAGTGGTACAAATACAGGACACAAATAAAGTACGAGTGGCAGGAATTGATGACCCTTGTTGGAGTTGTTGCTTATTTCCTGCGTGTCCCGGATCGTCGATTACAGACACCACACCCTACTCTCGTTATGTTTTGTCTTTTTCACAAGATTACGGAAATAGCCTACCGGATAATCATTAATCCTCCATCTTACACGAACAGAAGGGAAGGATGCCTATTTTTCTTGGATGCTAAAAAATCTAATCTTTTTGTTTCAAAAATCAGAGCTTAAGACACTTCAGTTTCCGGCCCGTTCCAATAAAGGGTCATAACCCATGTTTTGGGGCAAAAATTGAAAATATAATAACATTTCAATGCCAACATATTGGATATAACGAAAAATAGTAGTCCAAGGGAAACAACTACTAATGAGAAATTCAAACTTTTTGATGGGTATTTGAAATCAAATAAATAAACAATATCTAACACGAGCGTCAAGAACACATGGGCTCGTACTTTGACTTGCTTTTTGAAGGCCTATGTCCTGAGATGGAGGAGGGAATGGCAGCTGGTGCCTCAATTCCACCATACCACTCGAATGTCGAAGAAAAATGTGATTTCAAAAGAATGTTTTCACTTCGGCATCTCTTGAAAAGATGTCACATTTCCACAGAATGTAATTTTTATTTCGTCCATGAAAAGGAACTCATCACAAAAGTGAGGTATTCGACTAACATTTGTACTGGGCTTATGTAATGGATGAACGTTCTTACAGTTCAGACAATTAATATAAATTAATAATTTAGAAAACGTATTTTTTTAAAATGTCTTCAGATTATAAGTCTCGGTTTTCGCAGGCTTTCTAGTGTACTTGGGGCAAGTTATTGTATCTAGAGATGCGGTAAGGATACTGTGCGATACTTATTACATCAACCTCGTGATGCGATATATATCTTTAATGATTTATATTTTGTTGTGCCTGTGCCCACCAACTCTCCCGGTTGCTTTTACGTGTCTGAGCATGCGGACCAGTTTCCGCGAGTTTTAGCCAACAACGACGCCAAAGTATATCCTGGGTCTTGCAAAGGGCATAGCCGGCGTACGAATCTACGCCGAAAGAGTTTCCTCCAGTACAAGCCATCTACTGAAGCTATACTAAGCCACGCACACCCCTTGATCGCCGACAGAGCATCTGTGCTAGCCTCCGTATATCATTGATTAACTATTCCTTTTTTCATTCCATTTTAGGATCTGTCGGTGGTCGATTGATGTGCGCGGCTTAGTATAATTTCGGTGGGCAGATCGTGCCGAAGGAAAGTCTCTCGGTGTGGTTTCGACCCCCGCTATGCTATTTGCAATATAACAAACGTCATTTCGTTTGATCCAACGACTCTCGTGAAAGTTAATCCCTTTCTAGCTGATTTTCAGTGAAGTATATAGTATGTAGAATTACGACACGCAATCTTCTGATACTTATATAGAGGATATGGAATGAGTGTTTTTGTCATATATATTTATGAAACGAGTCTAAGAATTTTCCGTTTTGGCTCGCCAAAACGGAAAATTCGGACGAGTTTCATAAATATTATATGAGAAAAACACTCATTTCATATTCTATTTATCATATGACATACACACGCACAAATTAGCCACTTAGTATGACTTTTTAACCCATCACCTAACTTGAGTTGCAGACGGCACTTGAAAAAAACATCGTCGTATAACTAAAAATTTTCATTTTTTGCTTCCAAAACATGTTCAGCCAATCAAATTGTCTAGTTTTGAAATTGACCAATGAAATTGACGGAAGGCTTTATTTATCACTGATTAATATGAAAACAAAATATCAAATGTTTTAAAGTGAACAAAACGGACGAGTCATATGATAAAATTGAATATTCCGCGTGTTTTGTACCTGTACTTACCCCATATATTTTTGGTTTACCCTCTACACTCTGTCAAAATGATGAAATTTCAAGCAGAAATTTTTTTCTGTTGTATTACCAGAAATTGTACCAATTAAATCGTGTTTGACGGAGCTCAATGAACACTGTCAAACAAGAATGAATGAATTGTTTATGTTTCCAGTTGCATCATGTGTACAAGTTGCAGCCTAAAATTTTGATATTTTGACAGTAGTGTGCGAAGGGTTGGCCGAGTGGTGGATGTTCTTTAGTACAGTTTCTCAGTTTCCCCCCTCCCCCAGCAATGGCATTTGCAATAAAAGAAACATCCTTTCGTGACTGTACGGCACTTGGGAAATATGAAAAAAAAACATTGTCGCTGATTTCCAATGAAGTATAATATGCAGAATTAAGCGATTCAATCTGCTGATGTCAATAATAACTGAATATTCTGTGTGTTTTGCACTAGCCACATTATATCTTTGTTATCTAACATTCCATTTCTTGGATCTATGGGTGACCGAATGGTGTGCGTGGTTTAGTATAGTTTCGCTTGGCGGTTGATACGGTTACTGCCAAAAGAAACCCCCTCGGCGTGCATCCAAACCCCCTCTATTCTATTTGCAATACACTCGGGGTCGTTGATTCTACGGTACTGGGTAAATTTGAAAAAAACGACAGTCTCGTCAGTTTCCAGTGAAGCGTGGACTGTAGAATTCAATCTTCTGATGCTATATCTTGATCGTTGCGCCATTGTGTGAGTCACATTACTTGACAATGAACAGCCAGAAACGACTGTAGTGAATAGAAGTAGCATGTAATGTCGTTTTCAAGCATGTTTCGCACCGGACCTCGGAACTGATTTCATAGTCATGTGACTCAGTTACGTCATTGTGGATTGTTATAGTAGTCCGCGCGAGCGACCATGTTGTGACGTCATTATCATTAGTGATACTTGGTGCATGTGCAGGGCGTGTTAGGGTGGCAGGTGTTCCGTCTTCCATTTTGTATACTGTACACCGCCATCTTGGGTTGTATGGTGGCACATGATTAAAATATGACCCAAAGTTATATAGCAAGGCGAGGATGTGTTCGGAGGTTGTGTTCGATTGAATAGGAGTATATATAATTTCCACAATGGACTTGATAATGACAGTAATTGACAAAATACAACATATTTGATTCGGATTTTTCCATAAACCCCCTCATAGTAGTGGCACGTAGTTCTAATGGCGGGGAAGGGGGTAGTACTCCTCTACTGAACTAGAGTATGACTAATTACCAGAAAAAAACCGACAACCGTTTATATGGCTCAGATTCTTCCAGAATCCTTGTTTTCTACATGCCCCGCCCCAATTCTCTACATTTTTTTATCTGTTCTCCCGATGTTAAAACTTCCTCATTCTACCTATTGTGATACGCCCAGATTTATATGTATGCGAGTACACACTGTGTACAATGTGTATCCGCATATAAGCATATGCTGGATGAGCCGACGTGCTTGTGTGCTAATGCACAATGTGTGCAAAACACACGCAGCACATATGCACATACGGTATTGGCTCTTTTAAGGCGCCTTGTACCTATATGGCTCCTAGCGGTTCGGCTGTTAGCTTGTAGACAACACCATGGCATGCGTGGCTCCCAGACCACTGCTAATGACTTGTCCAGATACATTACTATTATCTGTCCTATGATCAGCTTCCATTGTGTTCAGCCAATAATTTGGTCTTCTACTACCCTTTCAGCCTTGCACCATTGCAACTGACGTGTAGCTCTACTTCAGGCTTACTAGCTGCGTCTGACCCTGTGTTGACACTGCGATCGACAAAGTTTTTAACCCTTTACCTAACGTAACGGCCAAAACCGGCCAGCGCTATTATCAAAAATCGCCAATTAATTTTCATTATTTTTTTCATTTTTTGTCTCAAAAACATAGGTTATGACCCCTCGTTGGAACGAGCTCGTCGAGCTCGTTCCAACGAGGGGTCATAACCTATGTTTTTGAGACAAAAAATGAAAAAAAATAGTTATTCAAGAATTATTTTTGCAAGTGTCGTCTGCTTTTCATGTTAGGTAAAGGGTTAACAAGTTGAATCATCAGATCGTGCCATTCACCACAACCTTCCTCAGTCTATACAGTTGCTAGACTAAGTGCATTACATACAAGAAACAGTGTGTTGATCGTACAGAGATGTGTCTGTGCGCAAGTGCGAAACGTGTAACAAGGCGTATACATCACAAAGACACACAATGGGTGTACCGATATGAGTTTATGTGAAATACACAATGTGTGCACAACAATATATATCAGAAAAGATGCACATCATATCGCGAGATAGATATTGCAATACGCGTCGAAGCGTCGAACAGAGTAATCTTACCCAATCTCCAGACACAATAACTTGCTTCACCAATACCAACGCCTGAAAGATTGCGAGAGGTGTATTACCGAAAGAGTTTTTTTTCTTCTAAAAACGCATGTTGCAAATTTTTATTTTATAATAATTTCATATACATTAACTATGCTTGGGCAATCCTGCGCTGTGGCATCCTTCCAAGGGATGTTGAAAAGAAATCCTATTTTGAAACCATATTTTCCTCGGACAATATTAGTCCAATAACATAAAACCGCAAATTTATCCAAATTAACTGAAATTTGAATGTTTTTAATAGTTTGCGAACACGCGACGCCAAACATCTATAAAACACAAATAAATATAAAGCAGTTTGGCGAAGTCTCAGTTTAATGTTATTGAACTAGGACATTATAAACAAAAACATCCCTTTCGCCCAGTCGGATGGAGGCACCCGCAGTAGTTTCCTCCTCCACATCAGGGCTTTGGAACTTGGCAAGAAAGTCAGTCTGAGTGCGAGGCTATGTATTCTTGGCTCTCGTTTTTATATTATTTGGTGTATCAACTCGTCGGAAATGTCGATTTCTACATTTGCAGTTGTTTCCCTTGGTCCATTATTTGGCCATATGAATGAAATACGTGTCGTGTGGGAGTCACTTAACCCTTTACCCAACGTAACGGCCAAAACCGGCCAGCGCTATTCTCAAAAATCGCCAATTAATTTTCAAAATATTTTCATTTTTTGTCTCAAAAACATAGGTTATGACCCCTCGTTGGAACGAGCTCGTTCCAACGAGGGGTCATAACCTATGTTTTTGAGACAAAAATGAAAAAAATTAGTTATTCAAGAATTTTGTTTGCAAGTGTCGTCTGCTTTTCATGTTAGGTAATTGTTTAAATTACCGCGGACTGTGATACAGTACAGTCGCCGTGAATTGGTCGTAATCCACGCGTGGGCGGTGATGTCCACGCATACGTTTACCAGGTGATAACAGTCATCATCAGCAAAATTTTAATTAAAGAAGCACCGGGTAGTACCCGGTTGTTGCAACCACTTTTGTTATACCGCCCACTTTTGTTATACCTCACCAGTTTTGTAATAGCGATCGCCCATTTTTGTTATACCTCACCAGTTTTGTTATAAAACGCCAGCTTTTGTTATAGTTTGACGTCACCATTTTTGTTATAGAAATCGCCCATTTTTGTTATAAAAAACAGCTAGCCACTTTTGTTATATAAATCGCCAGCTTTTGTGATACTTGAAATCAAAACTTGCATTCGCCCCTATTCTAACGTGTGTGTGATGAAAGTGATTTTGGTTGGAGTTGGGGTGTATTTGAAACGTACATGTAAGGAAAAGGGAAACACAAATTTCGTTTTTATTCGATGGCCTGCATGCTTGCCAGCTGTCTGCCTGCTGACCGGCCGACCTGTCCGCCTGCCCGCCTGCCTGCCTGCATGCCTGCCTACCCGCCCGCCCGCTCGCTCAATCGGCCGCCCGCCCGCCCGCCCGCCCGCCCGCCCGCCTGCCCGCCCGCCCGCCCGCCTGCCTGCCTGCCTGCCTGCCTGCCCGATGATCACCCGGAAGCCCACCCGAAGCCCTCCCGCCCTCCCACCCGCCTAACCACCAACTTGTCTGTCCATTCAGGCTACTTCAGATGTACGTGTGTGAACAAGTTGTGCGTACAGACGTTACTTGTGCAAACCGGTGATTTAACCAGTAGTCCAGTGCCCTCTTCTGAGGAGCGGCCCCTCAAAATACCCACTTTTGAAGTGCAAAAACGGTCGCAGGTGCGGAATTTTACCCGTATCTAACACTAAAATCACCTCACAAGTACATCCGTCCGTCCGTCCGTCCGTCCGTCCGTCCGTCCGTCCGTCCGTCCGTCCGTCCGTCCGTCCGTGTTTACATTTTGTACCTAATGTGGTAAATCTTGCGTCCAGGACGTCCTTAAGTTGTATTCTGGGATAATGTGGTAAACCACAATCTAGTTGTTATTTTAAAATGTTTAGTGTGGTATAAATTTTCATTTGGCGAAACTTACCACATAAGGCCTTGGCAGACTTATAGAGGGTGCATGTCCAGTGGGGTCTAATGTACTATAACAAAAGCTGGCGTTTTATTACAAAGCTGGTGAGGTATAACAAAAATGGGCGATCGCTGTTACAAAACTGGTGAGGTATAACAAAAGTGGGCGGTATAACAAAAGTGGTTGCCACACCCGGTGTTTCATTACTTAAATATTTGATGATTATTCCTATAATTGGTGTTTGGAAACCAATATTATTGAGTCGTGGAAATATTGCCCATCCATGGAAAGTGACAAGTCCAGGGTGGCTGTACTGCATTTCCTCCAAGGCCATAACCCAACTTGAAAGAAGGCACAATATAGCACAAAGCACGGGGGCTCATTGTTTGAAACTTTGAGCTTCAGTACCTTTTCTGGGGTATTTACGAGCAATCGTCTTGACGGAAACTCCACTCACTCCTAGCGTGCGTTAACTCCATTCCTTAACGTAGTAGACATATCCATCCCAGCAGCGCTATTCACGAAATCGGCATTCAAACGCTATTATTTCTTAAATATGATTTTCTTTCCCAGAATTGCCCATTATCAAGATCGGCAGATATTTCTTCAAACTCGGCTGATATGATACCGATTTTGGCCGATAGGAACCAAGCTAGAGTTGTCCCCATTGATTACTTCGCGCTGCCATTTTGTTTACAGCGAAATCGTTCACCGTTATTCGATGAAAGCAATCATTCAGAGAAAATGGGGTTACCATGCAAAGAGGGGTAGTTTTTGTATGGTGATTACTAAGAATTAGGAGGATGGGGAGAAAAATTAAGGGAGTTGTACAGAAAATTCAACGGAAATTAAGAGTCAGAGTCGTAACGAAGATTCGTCGAAGAGGGAAAAAAGATAGTTCAGCTGTCCGAACGTCACGGCTTCCCCATTGGGGAAGTTGCGACGCTCTGACAAAAGAATTAGGCTGAAACGTTGGAGTTTATGAAAAGAATACGAAACAATAACACAGCCAGAAAACTGTAACAGATCTGAGAACATTTCTAATTATTTGATGTAGATTAATAAACAAGGAGGTTACAATTGGTTAGTTTCATATCGGCCGAGTTATCAGCCCCAGGTACCTTCAACATAGCTTATGACCCCTCATTAGAATGGCCTCCCCAATGAGGTGTCAAAGCTGTGAATTTTGAAAAAATGGAAGAAATATTTTCTTCTAGTCGTGTAAGATGAAGGATTAATGATCATTCAATATAACGGTCATCACGTACATTTTTTTTTTGTTTCAAAACTGAAGAAAATATCTTCATAAAAAGCATGTGTTGAGACAATCTGACTTATTTCTTTCACCAGGTTGTTGAATAAACACACCGATCTCTATACAACCGGATTGCTGGAAAGCTAATTGGTCACATACTGAAAAAGTGTCCCATCTGCCGACATCTTATGGGGGAGGGGGCGGAATTTGTTATAACGAACGAAGCTCAACAACAACAAAAAACATGTCGAGGTTTTTAGTGTACCGACGACTAACAATCTCCAAGATCTTTTTAACTGGTTGAGTGCTAGAAGCCTCTATCGGGGCTTTCAAAAAAGAGAGTACCAGGGCAAAAAGCCAATATTGTCCTTGTTCATGCTTCGTATTCATTGTTCATATAAATTTTGTTCATATAAATTTGTTCATATAAATTTGTTTTATTACAACCTATTGGAGAGTGCCTGCGAGCACTCTCCAATAATTTGTAATAAGACAAATGTTGATAACAAATTCGGATCATGAAAAATAATCTAGCCCTCAACCGGTTAAATAATATACTTTGATGTACTCTGGAAATAAATATGTTGATATAAATATAAGTCCACGCAAGGTGCAGGGGGTTCTACTGGTACTGGTTATACCCGTATTAGTTTTCGTGGTATAATTATTGCCTGACCGGTTTCGTACGAATTGTATTCATCAGAGACTTTGTGCTGTGCTGTGCGTGACGGCGCTTGATATACCTTTGGCAAATGGGGGTAAAAAGGGGGTAACACTAGTGAGCCAGAAGTACACTGTGAGGGGGTAAAAGGGGGTATCTGATTTGATGTGAAGATTATAATAGCATATAATAAACAAAAGATTCTACTGATTTGTAGGTGTGTGGGGGGGGGGGTGGTGCATAATAGTGCTGGTGATCCCTAGCATGATAATGATCTTGGCTGTACTAAATGATTAGTGTAAGGCGATGTTACCTGTGTGAAACATAATAACATATATGCTGTTGTGTCTAGATACGCGGTATGCCCCCCCGGGGGGGGGGGGGGGGGCAGAAATAAATGTGCCGTTGTAAGATATAAAATCGTTTTGATGTATGCACATTTTAAGTTGATGTTGTGAACATTTTTCGTGTCAATGCAAATTGAATATTAAATTTTAGTTGTTGACAAAAGATTTTAGCTGATGAAGTGTTATTAATTATCAGGCAAAATAAACGTCACGACGTTTGATGAAATGAAAGCTGTAACTCTACAGAGTAACAGCTTTCGCGTCATCAAACGAAATAGTTTGGTGGAGTAATTATACGATTGGCTTGAACACATCTTGCGGTGTGGGGGGGGGGGGGGGGGTGAGTGGTGACGTTGTTCGCTGACCTCCCAGTTGGATAAAGTTAATGACAAAAGCCTTGTTATACGGTGTTCAATCAACACCTCACACTCAGTCGAACGGTCGTACGCCAAGAAGGAAGGAGCACATTCCAGTGACGCCAATAGAAATGGCACCGGAAACAACCAAATCTGTGTGTTCGATAAAACTTTTACGCGAATCAGCTAGCTGACCATAAATCATTAAATCGTGTGATTACCCGTTACCATTTAACTAACGTAACGTTATGTCCACCCAGCGTTATTTCCAAAACTGACCATTCACTTTTTTGTGTTTGCCAGAAAAAAAACCTTACTGATTCAAGAATTGTTTTCTCAAAGTATCGGACTACAGTTGTGTTTGGTAAAGGCATAAAGAGGTTTTGTTGTTTTGTTTGGTATCATATTATGGCGGTATGGCTGGATTGAGAAGAAAGAAAACGCATGGTTTGATCATCATAGTGTTCCATTTCCCTCACTCTGCATACCAACTGAATCCACTCAAACATCCAATTGGACTGCATGTCTTCGAAGGCGCATCCATGTGCATAAGTGCTAACTTGATGATGATCCCATCCATCAAAATGGATGAATTTCTGAATCTCAATGAGTCAGTGACAAAACATGTTTATAGACCTAAAACAAGTGTTATTTTTAGATATGATTTTCGTTGACTCGACATCACGGATAGCATTTCGCAACGGACCCACCATGCTGAGTGAGCTCCAAAGCCACGGTGTCACTAAGGGGTGGTTTTGGGAGGGGGGGGGTGGGTGGGTGACACCTTCACTCCCCAATAATATTTCCAATCGGGATATTTTCGTCAGTATTGGAGTCTAATATATCGATTCTCTCTTGCTTGTGATCATGTATTTTCTTTAAAGTCTAGATTTGATATCTGGACTTGTGTCACACACACACACACACACACAACACACACACACACACACACACACACACACACACACACACACACACACACACACACACACACACACACACACACACACACAGAGTCGGCCTTGCAAGGCATAGAGGTCTGTAGTGCCCAATTCACGCTGTTAGTGGGGCGCGGATTCAGCATGACCAATGTGTAGTACCGGCGCAGTTCGTGTAAATCAAATAAGAAGTTGCAACACAACAAATACACAGAACGACGAGTGCCAGCGCGGAATGATGAAACTGGATGTCCCTGGTCTCTCGTTTTATCCTTCCGCGCTGGAACGAGTGCCATATCGATTAACCCTTCCACACGCGCGTGTCGGTCTGTGTTTATTACACGGCTTCACGTCTATAAAAACAAATATTAGAAGGACACTCAGCAATTCATCTACCCACTATCAATAAAAAGAACACATTTTATGCAAATCAAATTTGCGTACTCATTCTCTTCGTTTTCTTCTTCTGGATATTCATTATGCCCTTCCTCAATCGACTCTATTTCTTCTTCGTTATTTTCGTACACATTAAATTCGCCATATTCCTTCAATTTCAGACATTTTATTTAGTAGTTACTTCGCAATTGGTTCAGTTTCGGGTGATCAACGATTTCCGTTCGGCACATGTGTGCGGAATGGATTTTCATTTTCCGCATGGTTTAGTGTTGCTGTAGATGGGGATTTCATAGAACAGGGGTGTAATAATTAGGCCTACATGTGAACCATGTATATTTTATTTATTCACTTATAAATTTCCAAGAAGTGTAGAGTTTTAAACTATCATCTCGACTTCCAACCACATCATCAAGGTATGCCTTCGACAATCAGGGTTTTGATCATCACTGCCGGGACAAATCGGGTTTACCCCTCCCCCTCCCCATCAATCGGTTATCTTGGCGATGTCCCTGCTCCAGAATATGGCTAATATACTCACCAAGTTACTATCCATGTCTGCCATACGTTCCCATAATGCAGAGAGGACCAACTACAAGCGGCAACTAGTGTGCAATAGTTTGTATGAAGTAAATGGTAGAGGTCCGATGGGAGCATCTTCAATCCACAATTACGACACACATAAAATAGTGAAGAGGTGTTGTATAAACTTCAGTAAATTGTCGACGGTCGTAATTCTTAGTGTTTTTTTTTTTCTCGTGTCATTATTTTGAAACTGAATCTGAGTGATTCGCGGAATAATAATATGACAGAGAAAGTCAGGTCAAAGTTCTTACGAATTCTGGTGCTTCATGTTTCCTAATCTTTCCTCGAACAAACAAACGAGAGCAACTCTGTCGAATTCTTCTAGTTTAATGCTTAAGATTTTCTGAACTTTCATAGTAACTCCCAATCTTCCATCAACGACAAGGGACAGTCCTCCATCGATAGTCTTCTCGTTTTGTGGTGATGCTTTGTGATGTAGCAGACAGATGAGATCGAAAAATGTATCCGCAAGTGCAGGCTAGTCTTCTCTTTTTTGTGTTTGGTGTGTGTGTGGGGGGGGGGGGGGGGGAGGTGGGGCGTGCATGCCACAGTCTGGTTTTGGTCGATCTATTCGTCCTAATTCAAACATATTTCAACCGGAATTCTAGCTTCGGGTAAGCAGATGGATATAGTAAAGAAACACACCGAACCAGTAAAAGGAAAAATGATTTTTTTTAAATTTGATTACATTTGCCTTTAATATACAGAGGAATGCTTGCATGTGTATTCTCGTCGCATGTGTAATCGTGTAGCATGTCTGCAGAAAGAAGTGATGGGGCACGTATACCCCTGTTACCCGTGCATTCCCCTGCCTCTGGTAGCAGCCAGAGACTACTGTATTACACTAAAACCTCCAATAATATTACCGTACCGTTGGTACTACCCACTGATATCTATATAACTACACTACTGGAACGTCCATTAGTCACATGTAGTAAAGTCCCCCCATAGTCGACGCTATGAATAAACAATGCTCGACAAATGTTTCTCGAACGTTCTCAATATTTACGACATATTTTAGTTATTATTGGCAAGTGCCAAGACTGAAAAGTTGATACAATGCTACTAGCTTTAGTGCAGGTAACACTTGATTTTATATAATTGAAGCTTATTTGTTTTACAAGGATTGGCAAGTAAGTTATGCTACTTACATTAATGCCACTTCTTCGCCCAATGGCGCAGAATTGTGGGATGACGGTAGCGGCAACTTCGCAGCCTTGCTCTTCCCGAACACTACGAAGTGATCTTTAGTCTACCCGGAGTGTGTCTCTCTCTGCACAGAGGATAGCCATTTTACGTCCCCACCCGATAGAACGGTACGCTGTGCCTGCCATTTTACGTTCCCATCTGATAGAAAGGCACGCTGTGCCATCATCAACCTCACAGTTGATGATGACAGAGAGTTTATAGATACCTCGAGAACTATCACAACCAACGATCGATCCCGAGACCGCTGGCATGAGAGATCAGCGCATGTATTCACTCGGCCAACATCCTTGTTTTTCATCAAATAGAAGCTGTTACGTTGTGACTGTAATCACAGAGTAAGAGCTTTGACGTCACCAAACGTCATGATTTTAAGAGGACGTCGCCTGAGAGCTAGAATGTCCTATGTCCCATAGGGGACATAAGACATTCTAGCACTCGGGCGACGAGGAGTTATCGCATTGATTGACTTGACGCCATCTTGGAGGGTTGACGTTCCACAATCCAGTTGTATAGGGGTCACTTGTACTACGTCGGAACAAAGGACCATTTGTGTAAAAGTTGTGACAAACACAAAATCATTCAATTTGTGTACAGTTTATTTGGAGACACACTTGTAAACGAGAATATTGTTATCCTCGTTGGGTGTGGTAGTGCGATGAGAAAATCTTATCCGAGGGGCATGATATTTATACCTCACACGTGGCTTGTCGAGAGTGTCTGGCAAACACACCTTTACCCAAGAGTGATATTTCCCAAACCCATGTCCAAAACCCATGGCAGATAATTTTTCTCCCACCGAAATCACCATCTGAGTTCCATTCTGTTCTAAGTGACATTTTGGTCGATATGGAGATATGGGTACCGTTGGAATTGGCATTGAATTCCGCATCTGGTAGTGGTAAATCCACTCTGAATCCAAAATCCTTGCGAAGATAAAAGCAATTTTTCGTCCGTGTTAACCGAAACCCTTTATTTTAGAACCATGCTGTACTGTATCACTGTTTAACCGTGCATTGCCAGTTACATCCTGTCTTCCAATTTTGGTACAATTCACTGTCAATTCTATCTTGTTCTCCGGGTGAAATGTATTACTATTCAAATCAACCCTGTTCTATGTGCGGAAAATGGCCGAAAACGGCACATAGAACGCAATAGAACTAATACTAATATTTGTAAGTATGTAATCTATTCAGAGGATCTATCCTTAAGCATGGTTAACACGAACCAAACAATCATCCTAGTGATTTGAGACGTGCTGTAACCATGCATGTGTAAACAGAAATGACGGACACACGTGAGCAATTGCCAAGTGACTTTGAATAACCCACCAACAAGCCAACTAGGAACTTTGTTGGTCATATTCCGATCTGGGTTGAGTGGATAGACGCGATAGACTCGTGTTCGCATTCGCTAGATGATCGCGAGCTGCTGATTGAAAAGCAAGTTATGGACGTTATTGGTTATATTTTAGAGTGGAGTCAACGATAGTTTTTGACTCAATTGTGTGTTCATCTAGTGATGCCGAGTTTTTCGTTAACGAAGAAATTAGACAATGTTGTGGGTAATGTGGTGGACAATGCTGAGGACCATGTTGAATCGCTAGTCGCGTTAAACATGGGTACACGTTTTTCTGGAGATTGCAAGTTACCCGCCCACAATGAAGTCAGGGATGTTCTCAATTTTGGAACAAATCATCACAGTATCAGAGAAGTCCCAGGAACCATCATGTCAGTGATGGACAGCATTATGATGATTGCGCATTTCTTTCACAGGCAGATGTTGAACTTGCTGAGGCCATTTGCGAAATAGATTTGGGAGAACACACTGGTGCATCAGTTATAATAAATATTTCTCTAGGAACAAAGATAGATTTGTATTTATCGCGAAATAAAAGACGCTCTCGATATGGACGTGTGTGCTGAAATTACATCGGGTTAACAGAAGGGATAGCTATTGGTAATGGATATAATGAGACGTAACGTTCATGCACTATCTAGTGACATAACTTTGGGGTCAGAAGTTACAATGCCTGATAATGCCGGCAACGATCTGGATTTGGAGACTGGCGCAAAAGAAACTGTTTCGAGTACCCCTTCAGCCAACTATCAGGTTAATCGGGAAATAGATCATGAATATTTTGTCTTTAAAACTAAATTGCGTATGGACGATTCAGAATACGTCGACGATTCAGATGCGCCCGAAGAAGATGATTATGTGAAGAGTGATTTCGATGACGAGGGCAGTGAGGAAGACCACTCGAGCTGCCAGGGAGGTTGATCAATCAGAGGTGGATCTAAACGCTTAGAGGAATATACGGAATCTATTAAAAAAGACTCTCACGAAAAAGAAAGGGAAACCCTGTGGAATGGCGAAAAATATTCGAAAACGGAGGAGACAGTCAGGTTTGGAATATACCAATACCAGAGGCAAGGAAGTTAGAAGCAAAAATACAGGACGGATGTCAGTTTGCGGCAGTCTGTGTTGGTTCAGATGCTATGGTAAAATTGACAATGAAAGGCGTTCTACACTTTACGAGAAATTTTGGTCGCTGTTTGTTCCAAAGAAGAACGCTTTCTACTCTTAGACACCAGAACGTTTCTTGAAGTCGAAGAAATCAGTCTAGCAGCTCTCTGCCCATGTATACGTTCAAATTCTTCTTCACAGCGGACGGAGAAAAGCACAGTTTGTCGCGAGTTTTATCTTTTAACATTGAATATGTCGGTAAGGTGCGTAGCTTATTTCCATGATAAAAATAAATGCGTGTCAACAGCAATCCCCCGTATGCAGAGGCAGACTGGCCGTATAGTCCAACGGGAAAATTCCCGGTGGGCCCCCTATTGGGTTCCCCACGAGGGCCCAAAATTGATGCAGCCCAACACCTGTTGGTTCGTGAAAGTTCGTGAAAATTAACATTAGGCGAAATGGATCTGATTGCATAGACTTCCGGTATATCGAAATGTTCTCGATGTGTACTGCCAATAAAGGACATTTCGACATAACTGCAGTCTAATCTGCCATTGATCGCACAGGTGAAAGGAAACAGCTTTCCTTCAGTTTCAAAAAATCTAATTTTTCTCCGATTGGACCAAACTACGGTTCCCTCCCCCGGTAGAACCATTTTTGCCAATTGATCGATGAAGATGATACAAAAATGTCATCGGAATGTCCTATGTTGACTGCCAATGATTGCTCAGTTCGAAAAATTAAATTTTATCCGGATCCGGGGCCCCTTTGCTGCGTTTCCAGGTAACTTTTCTCGGCCCAGTCCGCTCTTGCCCATATGCAAGATCGAGGAAAACAGACTGGACTGAGAGTTTCAGGGGCAAAACGACAAATCATCAAGCAGCACATAAACAGTATACCTCTTGTTAAAATTCACGAACGCCGCGCAAACACGTCGAAAAAGTATTTCGAACAATCCTTGAAAATGTTCAAATTATGAATTATGTTGAATGCTGCTAAAAAAAAGAATCGAAGAACCTGTGAAAGAACACAGGTGTCGACGAATATTCAATTTCGATTTTAACAGAATCCCAGAAGCCGAACAAATATCGCTGTGACACATGTGAGGCAAGGCGCATGTCGATGAAGAGCGTAACTGAAACTCCGCTAACTGCCTTCGACGAACATTTTCGCGACAAGCAACAGACGTACGATGAAACACATAAGGACAGCCAAGTTATGGTAGGAATGCTTACTTTCGACATGCAGAATGTCATAAGTTGTCAAAGAGCCAACGTTTCCAATTTATTCTATGAGAGTAAATATGCCGTTTACAACAGCACGACCCATTGTTCGAGAAACGGGCAAGTATATTGTGCTCTCTGGGGAGAACACATCACTGGACATAGTGGGAACGATATCGTAAGTTCCCCGGTTACAATTTTTGGAGCAAGTTGTGTACGATAGCCCTGAATAGAAATAGTATCTTGTCAACAGCATTGAAGCATCTGGTGTTAAACCATGAGGGGGTAAAAGAAATTGTGCAGAAATTTTCAACAACAGGTCATTCCGCAGTACAACAGGTAGTCGATGCTCACCTTAAGATTGAGGAGCGCCTCGGTCGTCGAGGTGTGTAGCCCGATCAGTTTTGTGCGCGTACGTTTGCAGGTGGATTGAAGGAAACCGTTCAGAGCCAGCCGTTTTCGCGATTATCAAAGTACTGCAAGAACGATGCGATTAGACAAGGTTCCCTTCACGCATGTGAAGAGTATCTTATATGAGGCTGAAACACCAAATTCAATCAGTTTCCAAGAGTCGTTTGAGAGTCCATTCAAAGTTGTAGATGACCTCAAGCCTGCAGCAAGTAAGACTCGTTCATGTGGCATCATTAGTAGATGTCCCTGATAACCTTCAGGATATAACCTTTTCAAAGTACAAAATGAAAGAACTCGAGGCTATGTTCGTCTTCATGTCGACACTTGATGCGCAGTATTATAAGGCTATGTTCAAAGCCGATACAAATTAATCTCTTTCATTATAGTACCTCATTGGTCTGATTTTTCCCCCTAATTAATCTTGAACCAAAGTTCTATTCGTGTTGTTTCGTGCCATGCAAAGCCAACCGTTAACCCTTTGAACCCTAGCGGCCGTTTTCCGGCCTGGAATATGATACGTTATAACGTCATTATATAGCATGTTTTTTCAGTAAATGTTTGGGGTAGACCAATCAATATTTTCAACGTGCAGCCCCGAGGCTGCACCTTGAAAATATTGATTGGTCTGAACCCCAAATAATGAATATGGACTCTTCTAATTGTTGCCATTGAACTGTCATGGAAGATATCACTAGAGTTCAAAGGGTTAATTGCGATTAATCAATATATTCCAATTATTAGTTATTTTTTAGTACAATTTGATGTCTTGATCGGGTTACTAAAACCACATTACTGCTGCTTTGACTTGGGTGATCTGATGCTTATGTTTCTAGATCAAATCGAATTAAGACGGGGTGGTCTCATGTCACCCAAATTCACTCATAGGTTCAATGCTATATAACTTTTACATTTATATCGGTAGCATTCTAAACAACAGTGCAGTTCGCCTACTGGCACATTGCAGTGTTGTTTAGAATGATAGCGGTCCATTTCACCTTTTATAGTCGCAAATGGAGTTTCCTATCCTTGAAATAGCAGTGTAAAACTTGTACAGTATTGGTCCCAGCTTCAAAATGCGGAATTACTTTTCAGCTGACTGAAACAATTTGGGATAAAACGAAATTATTTCGAGAAACTCATTTTTTGATTTTCAGAATATGTACACTCTAAATCTTTGATACAGTGGAATAATACCACATGCGTGTGTTTTAACCCCCTTCCTTTCTTACACCCCATCACTTTTGTTACTAGCCATCACTTTTGTTACAACACTCGTCAGCTTTTGTTACAGCCCATCACTTTTTTAAAGAAAAAGAAAACCTCATTAGTTACAAAATGAGTTCACTGCTCTTGCCACAACCACCCCCTCTCCCCATTTCGCAGTCTCGTCTATGCCCATAGTTACTCAGGATGCTGGGACCACCCACTGTGAAGAGACCTGTACTTAACGTTTCGTTTATCTTCAGTTCCCTAATGCCCTACTCACTTTACAATTTAATAGCTGTTGCCCTAGCAGTAAGTGTACGTGGGATAGAAGTGCATATGTATCTTAGTCTGATCTCAACCTGTGCGTCGCACGAATTTGCTCGTTCCGGTATCTGATCCATCATGACCAAGCCTGAAAATAAGCAGACTGTCATCTTCAAAATGAGGTCCCCTAAGGGTGAATTTGGTGATGCTACTTCAGAGCAGGGAAGCATCAAAAACATTACCCTCTGTGAACTTCAGTCTGAATCAGGGTCTCAGGACAAAACAGAACGATGTACCTGGAGGATACATTGGCCCACTGTATGGGATAGCATCAGCAAATTCACCCTCTGGGGACCTCATTGTGCAAATGACAGGTTGCTTATATTCAGGCCTAATCATGACCCAGCATGAATTTACTGTATTCTGCCAGGACACACATCTTGGGTTCAAATCCACCAACTTTACGTTGTTAAGGATTGTGCCTGCAGCTAAAAGTCTGCTCCAAAAAATTGTAGCCAACAAGTAACATGAAGACGCCAGGAAGACAGCCAATCTGGCTATGGCTTCTCCAAACAATGTACCACCTCACATGCATATTATTTATTATTTCATATTTATAACTTTACTATCTCTCACATATTCTTTGTTCATTGGATGTATTATTAACGTCTCATGTTTCTTATGAGAATGGTGTATTGTTGAATAAAATTACAAAGATTAATGTAAGAGTCATTTGGGCGCACTGTTCCAAAGAAAGTCAGCCTAAGTGGAATTTGTTTTTCTTTTTATTTCATTGTATTTTTGTATTTTTATTCTTATCTAATAAACACGGGTAGTGTTATCACTTCTGCTTCACAATTCAGATTCACTGAATTCACGAAACGGCCTTCAGACGGCATCCAAGGCCCTGGGAGCCTTATATTCCACAACAGGGTCTTTGGAAGCCCTTCCTTCATGACCAAATGGTTGGGTCGAACATGTCATGTAATATTAACGTGAAGATGTTTCCTGGTAATATTTTCAAAAAAAGTTCAACCAAACTATATCATGGGGGCCCCATTGTAACGAGCTCGGTGAGCTCATTTCAATGGATGGGTAAACTGATATAGCCTGGTTGGAAAATCAATGCCACGGTGATTTCATGGTAATAAACCATCAGCCATCATGTACTGTACTTATCGGTCAAAATAATGTATGTTGTATATCTTTTGTTTGAGTTATTCCACTATGCTGCCTTATTGTGATTGTGCAGGGCCTGCAAAAGGCTTGAAGTTGGTGCCTTTTGGGCCTTGAAAATCTATTAAAAACCTGCGTAGTGGCCTTGAATAGGCTTAAATTTGAGCACACCATGATAGCAGGAACCCTGTAAAACCGTTTGACCTCCCGTAAAGATTGTGAAATGAGTGGTATATATTTTATCAACGCATCAACTCTCATTCAGCTTATTCTTTCATTGTGTTAAGTGGTGTTTTCTCGAGTCGTATTCTGCACAGATGCATGGGCTATCCGCAAAATTAAAGCAAAACGCGTTTGCCCATTCTGAGTTAGGTCTCGCAGTGTCAACAAACAATTATATCCACAGGGAATGGCTTTGGTTGGATCTCGAATATGATATGGTTGTATGCGCGTTGACACTACCATCACATGACCATTTAGCACCAACATTCGAGTTCCAGATTTTCCTGGCAACCTCCCTATTGTCAGTATCCGTACACTGAATATCCACATTAAATGGTGTTGATGTTAACATCAATTGCTTGCGGTAAAAGTACATTCCATTACGGTGATGCAACATTTTGACATTGTGCCCTGAAGGAGCTCCCGCGAAACCAATACCTACACACAAAGTACTTTACACGGTTGGCGTAACAATAGCCAATAATGAAGTAGCTGATTATAAGTTACTCCGCGTAAATTGTTATTAAATCGATTAAAATTTAAAAATCAGCGAACGGCAGTCTCCTCTTATGATCACCTAAGTTGAGAATAATCTCCCACCCCTCGTGCAATACCTTACTTGCCAGTAACAGTCTCTGTTGTGGTTTGGCTGATTGAAAATGACTCAAATCCGCAGTGTTTCACAGAACTATTATTGAGTAAAACAAGTCTGTTTTGTCCTATGTGCGGTTGTGACGATATTTTAGCCACTTGGGACATTCTGAGTCTAAATAAGTTGTCCACTTCGGACCAGCCTTTGAAATTAGGAATATTTTACCATGGGAATCAATTGCTGTGGTAAATTCCATTTCCCACGGCATTGCCACAGCAATCGCAGACACAAAAATCAATTATGTACATTATGTGGAGACGATGAGTTGTAGGCCTCGGGCTTTATTTCTAATCCATGGCCTTGTTTGTATAGTTTAAGATTTGTTCACTTGGCTTCTTGGAAATAAATATGGTTTGAACTAAAGAAGATCACAAATCAAGTACTAGGAGTGCATGTAGCCTTCCCTAACTCAAGCATTGAATATCAGGACTGGCAGGTAGCTGCCAGTCCTGATATTCAATACTTGAGTTCTATAATTAAGAGTGTTGCACAAGGGTATTTTGGGTGGGACGTTGCTCATGATTTCTAATACACATTATTGAAATATTATAAATTGAGCATTTGGGGAAAATGTTACCACGTCATTAATGTGTCGTGGTAAAACTATTTTACTACAGCATTCACCACGGCAGTGCTGATTGCTGTGGCCAATTTCGAGATCTGACTTCCAAAGTGCCACACGACAGTCACGCATGAATTTGAGATCCATTTTGTCTCAAGAGTACAGATTCTCCACCCACCCCCCCCCCCTCCTTCGGGTTCGAATGCTGGTCATGTGCCTTTAATCTACCTACGGCGTTTGGTATAGGGCGACTCGAGGTTTAGTACATTTCAACGGTGAAGTGGAAAACGATGGGAAATCTGCATTAAGAGAGCATTGCAGCGTGCGACGATGAGCAAAATGCCGAGATGTGCCATGGCAGCACTCCCGACGTTCGCGTTTTCATACCGTGACGTTGTGTTACATTAGTGGGTGAGATATGTCCTACCAAGGTGTCTCACACCAAATATACCTATCGCGGCACGTAGAAGAATATTATCATCCTTGTGTGGTGTTGGGGGATGGCAGAACCTGCACCTAACCTGATCTAAGGGGAAGAATATTTGATCCAGAGACGAGGCTTGCCTCGTGTCTTGGTGAAATATCTTCCCCCGAGTGTGAGATGTCCCCCCATTCCATCCCACACCGAACGAGGAGGATGCTTCGCCCTACATGTCTTTGTCAAAGACAACATACTACACTTGCGATGAATATTTACAATTCTATTACTTAATCGCAAAGAAAAATGAATTGTATATTCGGAAAGAGCATCGAAATGTACCATTTATACCAAGAGTATCGCGAAAACGAACGGTTGCTCACGACAGCGATGAGTTAACATACTGAAGCGAGTTGAAACAGTTGACATTCCAGTGGCGTAACTTTTCAAATTATTTATTTGCATGAAGTAATGCGGCGTGTGGTGAGAGAAAAAACACCCTCGAGCTGTGTGAGGATGGTACGGTCATCTGTGTCATTTGATGCAGGGCAGGACGCTGTCTGCTTACAAAATGCCGACGATGTATGATTACGTGATCACTTAGCACACTTCGTCAAATGAAGATCGCCACGAGGGGTGGGTAAGATAGATTTAACTCACCCAGACATCTCACCCGGAATACGCGTATTCCCAAAAAGCAGGTGATGTGAGAGAGAAAAAACAGCAAAGAAGTTTAAAAAATGAAAACGATACGAATTCTCTTGATACACAGCACATGTTGTTCAACGTCAAGGCAATGTCATTACCAGTAGCACGGACTGCTCTGCATTCTTACTCGAAGCTGAGGGGATGAGACGGCATTATCACATATTCAGTGGCGGCGCCAGAAATTTTTTTGTGGGGGGGGGGGGGGGGCAACTAGGGGGGCAAACTCCCATGAAGGGGGGCAAATACGTAAAGGATCATATCATTACTTTGTTATGAGGTAGTCCAAACTTGGACCCAAAGTCCGTAATATACTTTTTTGGTTTGGAGCGTCCTGTGGACGTACCAAACCAAAAAATTATATTACGGACTTTGGGTCCAAGTTTCGACTAAATGTAATGGTAATTAGCGGTCCTCCTTTCAAAAAATCCTGGATCCGCGTCTGGTGGATCTGTGCGTGAGAGAGAGAGAGAGAATCTCTACTGCCTGGATGTGTTCATCAGCTAGCCTGAGGCTTTGGGCTAAGTGTGTATGGGAATAAAAAAAGAGAGGGCTGTGTGTGTGTGTGAGAGAGAGTGACCCTCGAAAACCATGTTATTGTATAAATGATCAGAATGGTTAAAATCACTATAAAAGTTTGTCACCCCCGATAACCAGATCCTAATGCTACGGAGGATACAACGACTACGGAGCAACCGCTGCAGAAGCTTCAAGGATAACTGGTAAGAAAGATTTTAAAGAGAAGAAACTACATACTTTCTGTGCCGCATAAAAGTGGTACACACGCGTAAAGAAATAACGCATATATACGCCACAGGAAGACTGATAACTTGCATGAGAATTTTCTGCATGTTTCAAAATTTACATTTTTTACCGCAAATGAAGTTCTTTGAACATTAGCGCGCCAATCACGCATGCTGTGATTTTGTGTTTTTACAAGTAGATAGTTCTGAATCTTGTGCTTCTACTTTCTGAACTGGAAAGGTTGTGAATATTATTGTAACAAACAGAAAGTGGCTAGGTGCTTGGGGAAATGGGTACAAACCTGGTGAATCAGATCTGAAAGTATTTAAATCAAACTTTCGATGATCCTTGAGTTGCGAAGTATAGAATTTATAATACTAACTGCTTCTGGTATAAAAATTGCGACCAAAACTCTAACAGGATGGGTGATGTTGTCATTGTCACAAACAACCCAAGATGCGTCAAAAGCATCATATATGGAATATTTATATCGATTTCCGACAAGAAAAACATAGAAACCAGGTTTAACCATACCACGTGTCGTCTGCTGTAAAGCCAAACAAAAACGTTTAACTGTTTCAAAGGTCAAATATGACATACAACCGAGCAATTCAAATACTTTTAAAGTGGCGTGGTGTCATTGAACTTTGGTGGGTTTTCACTAGGAGAGAGTTGACTTCAATACACATTAATCCTTTACCCAACGTAACGGACAAAACCTGTCAGCGTTTTTCACAAAAAATCACCATTCAATTTTGATTATTTTTTTCGTTTTTTTTTTGTTTAAAAAAACATAGCTTATGACACCTGACTGGAAGATGCTCGTTAAGCTCGTTCCAATGACGGGTCGTAAACTATTTTTTACGCAATATTGTTAAAAATTAGTTATTCAATAATTTCATATGCAAGTGTCGTTTGCCTTTCGTGTTTGATAAATGGTTAAGAAACATAATTTAACCCTTTACCCAACGAATCGCCCACATCCGCCCGCGTAATATGAAAATTCAGCAGTTGCAAAAGTACTATTTTTTCAAAAAATTTCAACAAAACCATATCATGTGACCCCTCGTTGGAACGAGCTCGTCGAGCTCGTTCCAACGAGGGGTCACATGATATGGTTTTGTTGAATTTTTTTGAAAATTTAAAAAAAAAATGATATTTAAAATAATAAATTTTGATATCGTCTGCGTTGGGTAAAGGGTTAACAGCATATCACTTGATTATAAAACACGTATTTTTGGAATAAAGCGTTGAGGTGAAAATTAGGCACCGTTGTTGAAGTTCCTCGAATTATTTACATGGAGATCAACCGTCAAACAACTTTATAATATTAAACCATGCTGTTCTAGTATGCTACCTTGGGAGAATTTGAAGTGCCTACTAACATTGCAGGGGAATCCCAGTTTAACCCTTTACCCAACGAATCGCCCGCATCCGCCCGCGTAATATGCAAATTCAGCAGCTGAAAAAATATTATTTTTCGAAAAATTTCAACAAAACCATATCATGTGACCCCTCTTTGGAACGAGCTAGTCGAGCTCGTTCTAAAGAGGGGTCACATGATATGGTTTTGTTGAAATTTTTTGAAAAAAATTAAAACATGATATTTAAAATAATAAATTTTGAAATTGTCTGCGTTGGGTAAAGACTAATTTTACTGGACCAAAAAAGAAGATTGTTGTCTTCAGGCTACCCGGCCCACCCCTTTTTCAATCGCCTATCCCAGACTTTTAATTGGCACTGGAAAAAAATCTGAATACAAAAATGGGGAGTGAAATTAATAAAATAAATAACAAACTACCCACTTACTCTATTTTTTCTTGCATGTAACACCATTTTTTGTCTTTTGACGTATAACAGAATATTAATATATAATATATCTGTTGTAGTTGACTGCAGCATACATATACTTCTAAAATATGTTTATTTCTATCTACCAGAAATATGCTATTTCCGGATCGGGAGATACACTAGATCTTTCTGCTACGTTCGGATCTCAAAATTTGCATGGTCTCCCTTTCTTAAACGCCCTGTTTTATCCACTTTATGGAAGGTAAATCTGTGAGGATGCGACTGCTTGAATTTAATTCTATTTCGCCTATGTTAAGCAGGAATTCTACAAGGCACAGTCCTGGGACCGAGCGACATGACTGAAAACTGTTTTTTTTTTTTAAGGTGGCTCTGACATAATACCAACAGTAACAACTGAGCTAACGGCAACTCCGAGGTTTGTATAGTGGCAGAGCATTTATGGCCATTTATGGCAAGACGATTAGATGTCGTAGACCCGTGGTCGTCTCCCGCCAGGGCCACCTTCCGATAAACAGTACAGTTTTCAGTAATTGTCAAGTCTAGTATATCGGTCTCGGATGCGATGTAAATGTGAACTAACATACTGGCTGAGTTAATTGCAGCCTCTTGGGGTTGCTGTTAGCTTAGTTCGTATGGTGGCAGAGCATTTATGGCTAGGCGATTGGGTGCCATAGACCCGGGATCGATTCCCGTCAGATCCACCTTCAGAAGAACATTTACAGTAGCTCGGTCCCAGGATATATATATATTTGACAGTAATGCAAAATATATGTGAATAATTGACCAGCGTCTTTGCTACGTTCAAGTAAACATCATAATTGGCTCACATTTGTCTCGAGGAACGGAATTATGCCTCGCTGATGAGAAACAACAAAATCTTTTGCAGAAACGATTATTGCAGCTATTCAGACCGAACATCGCCCTAAACGAAAATGCTATTACGTAGGTTGGGGTTTGTCAATTGCGCGCAGTACAGATTTATGGCTGGGCGATGGTAGTGTTTTGCGCTTTGGCACGGTTGTTTTGCAGGAGTGTTGGATCCTCCGTAGCATTCGGATCTGGTTATCGGGGTGGTTATAGCAGTCAAACATTCACTTGACTGTAGACATTCTAACACAGGTGGGTCTATGTAAAACAGGGACGACATTGTGAAGCGTCACAGATTTGAACTTGGAATTTTCTTCAGACAAACCTCCACTCGCACAACATACCACCCATTATTTTTCACAAAACCGCCGCAATGTTATCAATGATCTCCATACAACCCGATTTAGGATCACTCATTGGTCACACAAAAGAAAAGTGCCTCGCCAGCCGCAATCGTTGGTACAATAATCTGCGCTGTAAATTAAACAATGCTGAAGCATCTCAGAGGTTTTCAATTTTTCGACGCCTCGCTATCGCCGATCGCCTTTGAAGAATGTACGTTGATTCTGAGAAATACACAGAAAGAAACACACGTGCGAATGGATTAATGGATATAGCACGAGTGCCAGCGCGGAAGGATAAAACGATGTGTTTATTACACGCCTTCTCGTCTATGAAAGCAATTATCAGAAGGACACTTAGCAATTCATTTGACAACTCGCCCCCCCCCCCCCCCTCCCTTCCGAGTTCCAATGTGCTCTATGTACCAGTAGGCACATACAACATATTGGAACTCTAGGAAAGAACTATCAACAAACAGAACACAAATTTGCGAGGGGAACCCGTGTTACTGTTTTTAGGTATCACTAGCGATTCGAATTGTAATTGCTGCACGATTTGTAGAAAAATTCAGTGAAATTTCGCTTCTGTTTAAAAATAGTCCGCCAACGATTTCCGTTCGGCACATGCGTGCTGAGCGGATTTTTATTTTCCGCATGGTTTAGTGTTGCTGCAGATGGGAATTTTATAGAACAGGCGTGTAATAAAAATGAATATGTTGCTGATATATTCGCGCCAATTCAAATTGAATATTTATAACATATTTCAGTTATTATTGACGAAAAAAAAGTACCGATATGGAAAATCTGATACCGTGTACCTAAGTTTCATGCTGGGTTTTCGTTTGGTGCTTATTGAAGTGAAGCTATTACGCTGTGACAACACTCACAGCGTAACAGCTTTCATGTCATCAAACGTCACAGATGGGGAGTTACCGTTTTGATTGGCCTGACGACATCTTTCCGGTGGGGAGGGGGGGGGGGGGCTGGTGCTATTTCCTATCCTCTCCCTTCAATGCGGTTGACAGATACTGGATGGAGTTGTGGGGTGTGTATTATTTCCACCTTTCAGTCAATTTACACCTACATCAGCGCAATATAACATGAGTAGTATAGCATGTACCTGATCGTCCTTTATTATATATGGATGTGCATAAGAACATCAGAAATCATTACGCTTAACTCAACGCAACAATCATATACGACTAGCTAGATTTACAAAAATTTACATTTAATTTTTTTCATTTCTTTGTTTTTGCCTCCAAAATATAGCCCACGACCCCTCACTGTAACGAACGTATTACAAATGATGAGGCCATAAGGTATGTTTTCTTCAAGAAATAGCTTTACAAGTGTCGCCTACAAGATGTTATATCTCTCACATACTATACTAAATTGGGATACAAGGTTCAGTCAAAAGCAAATAAAACTGAATCGAGATTAGTTTTTCGGATTTTGTTTTGTCTCTCCAGAAAGGGAATTATATTTGGAACATAAAGGGGTCAGTGTGGTGAACTCCACTTCCGGAATATATTAAGTACTAGCTTTAACGAACTGGTGATCTTTTTGTCACAGAATCTGAATAATTTCTGTTACGGGTAATGCCTCTTGACAAAATTGGCTTTTGGTAGGAACAATGATAGCCTCAGCGATGCCCTTTATTTGAGGATCCAAAATAACTGCGTGATTTTGTTTGGGACAATTATGGTGTATGGCCATAACAGTGACGCATTTCTTTTTTAGAAAATAAGTAGTCTTTTTATTATTCTAAAATCGATGAATGTTTTTGTTCTTATATCAAAGAATGTTACTTGGTACACATATAACGATAAACTGACTCGTTTTATCTAAAAATTATTTTCCTAATCAGGCTCTTAATTGTTGATAAACATAACTGATTAACTTTAAACTCCGACGTTCTGAATGGAATCGTTTTATGCTTTACTGTTGGCAGATAGTTGAACGAGGTTATGTTTTATTTGGGGAAAGGTCAGCAATCATTTAATTTACAGTCCACTTATTATCAATCCATCTTCCAATTTGATTTAGAAATAAGTCGACACTGCAGTCCTCTAGAGGGCTGTAGGGGCGACTTATTACTATATCTCTCTTCAAATGCAAAATGCTATCGCACAATTGCTGCTCCAGTCTTGTATTACATCTCATCCAGAAAACTAGAGCCGATTGGGCTATGAGCTTTTCAGACAACCCGCACGACATGTTAGCCGTGCAAATGAAACAGTTGTGATTTTTTATCCTGCAACTGCAAAATAATGTAGTGTCTGTTAACTCGATAGAACAAAGAAAACTAGTTAACCACGCCGAAGCCAATGGCCCCTGTGAAACCCTTGTGACAGGCTCTCACTGGGAGATTTTTATTTCCGGTCGACCCAGTCGTTAGGTCCGAGAGCAATGTTGGTCGGATTTGAATTCTTAGTTGTGTAGAACCTTCGATAAAATTGCTTTATTCCAGATGATTCTAGAATCAAAATGGTCTGAGTGATTTTCAGGGAGGTGGAGCCCGCATTCAGGTTGATTGAGCCAAATAAAGAGGTAAGGTTCATGTGCGATATTCCTGGACAGATTTCAGAAAGAATCAGCATCTAGTAAAATACAGAACCGCGAACCACATATTGCTCGAACGACTCAAATGCCATCGAGCAAATGTTCTTAGAGCAATTGCTCGTTCGAGTGACTCGCACATACGACTCTTAGCCTCATTTCAGAAATAAATGGTTCCGAAGACCATATTTTTTCGAAAAAGGGATTCCACAAAGGGATTCCATGAGTGAGATTCCATCTTACCTGGAGTGACTCGCACATACTGCTCGAATGACTCGAATCCCATCGAGCAAATGAGCAATTGCTCGATCGAGTGTCTCGCACATGCGACTCTTAGCCTCATTTCAGAAAAAGGGGTGCCGAAGGCCATATGTTTTCGAAAAAGGGATTCCACAAATGGGATTCCAGAAAAGTGATTCCATAATTGGGATTCCGTCTTACCTCGAGTGACTCGAACATACTGCTCGAATGACTCGAATCCCATCGAGCAAATGAGGTTTAGAGCAATTGCTCGATCGAGTGACTCGCACATACGCCTCTGATCCTCATTTCAGAAAAAGAAGGTGCCAAAGACCATATGTTTTCGAAAAAGGGATTCCACAAATGGAATTCCACAAAAGGGATTCCATAAGTGGGATTCCGTCTTACCTCAAGTGACACGAACATACTGCTTTAGAGCAATTGCTCGATCGAGTGAATCGCTCATACGACTCTTAGCCTCATTTCAGGAAAAAGGGATTCCATATTCACAGGCGTTTTCGTAAAAGGGATTCTTAAAAGGGATTCCGTAAGTGGGATTCTTATCCGATTCCGTGACTAGGACCACGTATTACTATGGAAAATGACGTCACAAGATGGCCGCTCACGCGGGCTATCATGACAATCAAACATGACGTGATTGGGTCACGTGACATGACGTCACATCCGGGGTCTCCCATTAGCTGCCGATCCATCCCTCTCCTACTACTGCCTGTACACACAAGCAAAATTTCAACAAACACATTCATTGATGTCTTTTTTTATCAGCAGCCAAGTTTATTTTTGCGCACGCGGATGATATACGATCCCACTATAACTACAAGGGTACTATCCATCACACACAGCGTCCAGACGCCAAAAAGGAGGAAGAAATGTAACGGTCAAAGTGAAAAGTTCATATACCAACCAGGCTGGCTGGCCCGTGCGTCTCGTGGTGAATCGGTCGATTCGTTTGCTGGGGGTCGTTGTTTCGAGCATCGGCACCAGCACTGCTCTCTCCTTCCTGTTACACAATCAAATGCGCCACGGAGGCCGACACCAGTCCACACCCTCGCCGGGTAATCTGACGAGGTTTGTTTGTTGTTGGTCTTCAGTAGTCAATATGTAGTCTAACACTTTTGATACTATTGATTGTTGAATGAACTGACTCACAGCCCTCATTGATACGTAATGTCTGTCTCCAGTGGAGTTAATTCGAGCTTTAGTTCTGGGGAGGGATGCTGGAAGTATGGTGCCGCAGGACTTGGCAGTAAAGTAGACACGGCGATCCAGCTAAATGAAACATATTTTAGGGTGTTCTGATCAAAAACAAGAATATCCGGAATAGGTTTAGAACTTTCAGAACAGAGAAGAACAGCTAAAAATAGTAACTTATAAGCTAAAAATGTTCCAACTGAAAGGCTCTTCTACGCTACTGGAATACACCGAAACAATTGAGCAGGGTAAAGCACACAAAGAACAATACAAAAGATGAAAAGGCCTAGTATAGACAGAAAACGGGAATTTGGAAAGAATCCGAGCCAGTAAAGATACTCTAGATAAACCTAACAACTCCCACACAGTTCTATAGCACTACGTGTAACTCTAATAAGGGGGATTATCCAGGAATCCAAACTAAATCAAATTTTTTGGTGATTTGTCGTGATTGATGAGTCCATTTGGGTAATTAGATTTACTTACGTTCAGTCGAACACACCATCGGAACATACCTTTATCTTGTTAAAAGTAGTAGGAGATGTGGAGATCGTCCCCTATTGGATGGACCTCGGGCCGGTTCCCGGAAGCGACGTCATAGTCACGTTACCTGGTGGCGCCATGTTGTGTTGTCATGGTAACCCGCGTGAGCGGCCATCTTTTGACGTCATCTCCATAGTGATACGTGGTGTGAGTGCAAATGCGCAGCGCGTGCTGTTAGGGCGATGCGTGTTTCCGACGGCCATTTTGTATACTGGAGGCCGCCATCTTGGTTTGCCTGGTAACACGTGGTTGCTATGTGACCCAAAGCCTTCTAACTAGACAGGGGTATGTTCGGAGGGTATGTTCCTTTGTAGAAGAGTAATTTCCCGATTCAAAGAATTACCACAAACAACCCGACAATCCCTCCAAATCACAAAAACGATATTATTTCCCCAATTTATCGGTGTAGCACGTAGGGCTATAGTACCAAAGGGGGTACCGGGGGTGCGTTCGATTAAACAAGAGTAATTTCCCGAGTCGTAGAATTACCACAAACAACCCGACAAGCCCTCCAAATCCCCCAAAACGACATTATTTACTACGGATTCCCCATTTTATCGGTATAACACGTAGTGCTATAGTACCAAGGGGTACAGGGGCTTCGTAGAAAAGTAATTTCCCGATTCGTTGAATTACCACAAACAACCCGACGAGTTGGACTATTTCGAATTCTTTCAGATTTATCTGCTTCTATCTATCTATGTAATAGTTTTCGTCTATCTGACCATGTTACTTTGTTCTGGAGTATACTCCAGTAGCAGAAGAGCCCTTCTCTTGGAACAGTTTTGCTTATTATTACTATTTTTAGCTTTTCTGGTCTATTCTTGTTAGTTCTGAGCCTATTCCGAGTACTCTTGTTGTTTCATTTATATAGACTATAACTAACCAATCAGATTGCTTGATTTCCCATAATCTGTATGCAGAGTTATCTCCCCTTATTACAATGAAGTCCAATCCGATTCTCATCATCTCTATATCCAATGGCCACATCCCAGGGCTTCCCATTTTTGGGTGGGAAACATATGGCCTTCGGCACCCCTTTTTTTGTCGTATGAAGCCATGAGGGCTATGTATAAGCCGTCAATGATGCCTAATTTTCTATCCCTCATAGCCTCATTAAATTTTGAGGTCATGAGGGCCATGAAAAATCCCTCAATGAGGTATAATTTACTACGACTCTTATCCTCATTTCGGTATTTAACAACCATATCCCCAAGCACCCCAATTTCGGCATCCTTTTTTGGAAAACATATGGCTTTCGGCACCCCTTTTTTTGTCGTATGAGGCCATGAGGGCTATGTAAAAGCACTCAGTGAGGCCTAATTTACTATCCCTCATAGCCTCATTAAATTTTGAGGTCATCAGGGCCATGAAAAATCCCTCAATGAGGTATAATTTACTACGACTCTTAGCCTCATTTCAGTATTTGAGGATACCTATGGCCTGGTATTGTATTATTCGAGGATACCTATCGAGGATACCTTTTGGAGAATCCCTTTTTTATCGTATGAGGCCATGCGGACCATGAGTAATCCCCCAATGAGGTCTAATATAGTCTTACCAACCGCTTCCATCTTGTCGCCAAAGCTTCAAGGCCACTACTGGTCTATGTTCTATCTGTCCTATCATTAGCTTCTACAACAATCTTGTTCCTTTGCGGCCTTGTACCAGTACTATTGACTTCTGTTATTCTGCCCCATATCTCATCCATTACTTCCTAGCTATACCTTCGCTCAGACCTTCAGAATGTTCAGTCAGATTTCCCCTGTATACCTATAGACATGTTATTAAAGGCATTCCGTAATATGGGATTCCTATCCGATTCCATAAAATTTGGACTCCGTGATTTGACATTGACTCTCGAGGGTATCCCCCTTCCCTATTAGAAGAATTCAGTTCAGTGGGTTGTAGTTTAAAACTTTAATTCAGATGGCCGCTCACGCGGGTTACCATGACAACACAACATGGCGCCAACAGGCCACGTGACTATGACGTCACTTCCGGGATCCAGCTCGGTGTCCATCCAATAGGGGACGATCTCCACATCTCCTACTACTGTTGTAGACCAACGGTTACAACCATGTGCCACCATAAGAACCAAGATGACGGCCTCCTGTGAACAAAATGGACGATAGAAGCACGTGTCAAACTAACAAAACGCGCTGCTCATTGACGCCATGTATCACTATGTAGATTACGTCACAACATGGCTGCTCAAGCAGGCGACCATACCAACCAAACACGACGTAACTTGGTCACGTGTCTATGAGGTAACTTGCGAGGTCCCCATATATGACACACTCCGTCCTTCTTCTATTTACCTATTGTAATATTTCGCGATTAACTCTGACTTTAATTTTCCTGTCAGCTAAGGAGGAGACAGTTCGGAGTATTTTATTAGGAAGGTTCATTTGGGACAGTTTGTGTCTCGATCCTATATGACATACGGAGTCTAACGCTTATTCGACATCGATTACCACTGCCCCAATTTCTTTTTGATATAAGGTTTACAATCAAGCTGTACATATGCTGAATAACCCCCTTGTTTTATGGAAAGCTCATTGCGAGCCCTTCAACTAACGAATCGAAAAATCCACCCTCGTAATTTTCAAATTAAGCAGTTGAAAAAAAATATATTATTTCTCAAAAACTTTCAACAAAACCATATCGTGTGACCACTAATTGAAAATTTTTAACCCTTTACCTAACATGAAAAGGAGACGACACTTGCAAACAAAATTCTTGAATAACTAATTTTTTTTCATTTTTTGTCTCAAAAACATAGGTTATGACCCCTCGAGCTCGTTCCAAAGAGGGGTAATAACCTATGTTTTTGAGACAAAAAATAAAGAAAATTAATTGGCGATTTTTGTGAATAGCGCTGGCCGGTTTTGGCCGTTACGTTGGGTAAAGGGTTAAAAACATTAATTAAAGTAATGAATTTTGATATCCTTTGAGTTGGGTAAAGGGTGAACGAAGTTAATTGATTCTAGGTGATATGGATGTTTAATGGTGATTGCACATTTAAATATTTTTCGTAGGCAGCTGAGAAGAGTGATGGACCTTTAACTTCACTGGTTGTTTGGATTTTGTAATGTTTGGGAATCATCACACCTGAGTCTTCTTTCCAGCATTTTGGATAGCAATTCGCCGTGAGGTAGAGGTCAAGGGTGTATGTGAGTCTATCTACATGTATGCCATCAAAGGCTGTAGTCTGCTTCAAGTTTTTCCTCTTCGGGATGTCATTTTCTAAGTTTAGTCTCAATAATTTGTCTTAAGAAATCCCAAGCAATTTTTGCTAGGTTTCGTTATGGACGAGGTCGTATTAAGCGGGGCCTTCATGGCAGGTGTTGGTGGATAGATAGTGAGGTGGTCGCTGCCGATGTCGCGGGTACATTTCTAGTTGTCGCCTGTGCATTTGATAAGGGAAATACTGATGATATTTCAATAAGGTCTTGGATATCGGAACGGTGGAGTGTGTTGCTGCTTGTGTTTGTAATCGATTTGTCGTTGTTTAGTACGTGGGAGCCATATTTTTTCAATTTTGTTAAAAATGAGGAAAGAGGCCTCCTTTAGCGCACTGTTCACACATCTTATGACGCATATAGTGCGTTACAGACTTTGAACTTTTTAACAGTAAGGGCAGATTTTGTTGACGGAAAAAAAGATTTCAAACAATTCAACTCCTCAGCTACTTGAAGTAACTTTTCATATACTTAATCCTCTTCAGGGGCGGCGGAGCTGGGGGGGGGGGGGGGCACTGGGGGAACGTGTCCCCTCACTTTTTTCACCAGCTATAGGTACCCGAACAGCATTTTCCGACATAATATACACAACCCCTATGGTTACTACACATCACCTATACATATATGAATGACCACATTGATTTTCAAGATTTTATTGAATACAAATGGAAAGCTCCAAATGGAGCGTAGTATTTCAAAGGACGATTTCAAAGTTATGATTAGCCCTGTGAACCCGAGAGGCCGTTTTTCCGGTCCATGAACATGATACCTTATAAATTCATCAAGTATGATAGCTGGTGATTGAATGTGTGGAGAAGACCAATCGATATTTTCAACGTGCAGCCCTAAGTCTGCACGTTGAAAAATATTAATTAGTCTGCCCCAAATAAAGAATACGGCCTCTTCCAATTGCTGCCATTGAATTGATATGGAAGATACCACCAGGGTTCTAAGGGTTACGTGAAAATAAAACAAAATAAATAAGCTGAGGTAATTGTCTTGAATAGAGTGGGTTCAACGTTGAGGGGTAGTGTATATAAATTTATATATTTTGCATGAATACATGAATACACCGGTCCACCACCATTGACACCCCTCCCCCCCCCCCCCCGAAGAAAACTTAATTTCCATCCTACATCCCAGAAAGGTGTGACCCTCCTCCCACCTCACACATACACACTTTTTGGAGCTTCTGCCTCCTCTGATCCTTTTCCAACTGTGAAAGCAAACTCCAGTCAGCTCGATTCACAAATATTGCTGTTCAGCTTTTGTTATTTTTTTCAATATTTGCTATGAAAAGCATAGCTCACGACATCTTGCACAAATAAAGTCAATGCAAAGTGTGTCACAATGTTTTTTATTTCCCTCGAAGCGATAATTTTTAAACCTGATCGACAAGGCTCGTACATTAAATAATTACTCCCACTAGTGGGTTAAAAAAATTATTTAGAAACACGATATATCTCTTTCATATATACACCTGAAACTTAATTAAGCACCCCTGGGTTTTTTTCGCAGTGATGTTAATAGAAACTGTCATTACTTCCATGCTATCTTCTAGATGGCCAAAAGTGATTGTTTGCGGAAAGAATGGCCTATTGACAAATGAAAGACAACACAATGATGCAGTATTTCAATGGCGTTAATTACACATATCTGTCACAAATGTTTTTGATAGAAAAATGTTCTCTCGCCAAATATGGAGCTGGAAAGGTCCATGATGACACAATGTCGGTAATTACTGACAAAAAATGTAATGTGTGATCTCCTGAACACAATAGCAGTGTCTGACGTCAGTATCGAGGGCATCCATCACGTGCCTGGATGACAGCCCGAGCCCTCCTCCTTGAACTCCCAGTGAGCCTTCTGATACGGTCCAGAGGCAACTTCTGCAACTCCTCTTGCAATACAGCTTCCTAATCGGCCAAATTTTGTACAAGCGGATTCCTTGCTTGCATACGACGTCCAATTTATTTATTTATTGTTGTTTTAAGGTCACATATTTATGCACAATGGTTGATCATGATCGTGACAGTTTTACGGGTGGAGGAAGTCGGAGTACCCGAAGAGAACTACCGATCAACGACGAGCAGCTGCCAGCTCCCCAACATCGTAACTCTGCACTGCAGCACAGGCAGGGTTAGATTGGTTGAAGACATCGACGCGTAGTACGCCTTAGTACACGGCGTCATCGTGCCCCACGCGGGCAAAGAAGATGAAGTGTCTTGCACAAGGACACAACGCGGTTGCCGCAGGTGTGATTCGAACCGAGGACCTCTCGGCTTGCAACCTGCACCTCTACCTGCTGAGCCACCGCGCTCTCATACCACGTCCAAGAAAGTCCGAGATGTGTTCTAAGGGATTCAAATCGGGGCCCATTGCAGGCCAAGGTAGTGCTGTAATAGCGTTGTTCTGAAGGAATGCTCTCACAGCATGGGAACGATGTGGCCTTGCATGGTCGTCCAAGAATACAGAGCGAGTAGCAAACGGGTGGTTGTCAAAATGAGGCACGACAACCAGATTGAGAATAACCCGGATGTACTGATGACCATTGCGATTCCCATGAACAGTCACCATATCAAGTTTACAATCATGAGAGAGGCATCCCCAGATCATTACTGACCCTCCACCATAACTGACAGAAGTTCTGATGTTCCTGGGCACGTAAGCAGTATTTCTATGCCTCCACACTCCCATGCGACCATCTGTGTCGGGAAGTAGGAACCAATTCTCGTCTGGCAAATGGACTCTCCTCCGCGTCCTGAGATTCCAATGTTGTCGTGTCATACACCACTCCAAACGTTGTCTTTGGTGCTGATCGGATAGAGCTGGACGCTTAGTGGCCCTTCAGGACCTCATACCCAGTGCTTTGAGATGGTTTCGGACAGTTATGTTGCACAAACTTCTGATGGGGAGCCAAAAGCGTTTCAAACCCCCACTTGAAGCAAAGGGTCCACGCCTAACGAGGCGTGCCAGACTTCGATCTTCCCGAGGAGAAGTATTTTGGAGTTGTCCAGGCCTTGGTCGGTTCTTAACATCGTTGGCTTGCTAATGTTTTCCGACAAGTCTGCTGATGACAGAATGACTATAGCCAAGTTACCTTCCAATAGCTTTCAATGACATGCGGCATGTTGCCCGCATGCCAACGATTTTCCATCTTAGTGCCTCTGACAGTCTCCTCATTGCCATGTCAACATTTATTGATAAAAGAAGTGACAAATTTTCTTGTATTATACCCTGATATTGCATTTGGATGATAGTGTTTTGTGATATTAGTGTTAAGCATGCTTCACGTGGACGAGGGGATATGTTTGGGTTTCAACCAGGAACATCATGTTTCACTTGATGAAAGGTACTGCAAGACATAGCAATCATTAAAACATAATAATCAGTAACAGCAACTTCACTGTCATGAAACATTTCAGGGGGTGCTTAATTAAGTTTCAGGTGTACATATATATATATATATATATTGGTTCGTCTTCCTTTCCACATACTAAACTAGAAAATGCTTCCCGAAGAGTGTGGGGGGGGGGGGGGGAGGGGGGTAAAGGGGGTATGTAGGGGAAGGTTCCCCATCAAGAAGGGCACGTCCGCCGCAAGTGGTCTTTCAGCACGACAGCAATGTATTTAGATATCATAGGCATCTACGCGAGTTCCTAAGGCGCAAGCAATTATAGGAAGTCTTTTGAGGTTCTCCTCCCCTAGAAACATTTCAATTGAAATTTCAAATGAAGCATTCCGGTGAATATTGAGGTAAATCGATTATTGACGCTTCGTCATTTTCGACGTAAAAAATTGAAGTAAAGAGAGTCAAGGTGAAGATGGGTGGGGTGGGGGTGGGGGTGGGAGTAGGAGTCTGTCCACAACTGGCTTTGTAAGAACCTATACAATAGTGTTTGTGTCCTCATAAGGATTTCCTTTGTTTTCGCCATGACCTCAAAAAGAACATAATGGGCTAGGTTTTGTCTGCCCGATTTTGTGGGGACTTGTTTGTCATTGTTTGTCACCCTTGGCAATCGGGACCCCAACACAATAACCACTAGACCATTGCACACCGTCAAAAACGATGGCTGGAATGTAGCTTTTTAGATGAAATTCTCATGATTACTTGATTCACCTTCCATTCGGCATCAGCATGCAAGTATCGAACGCGCTGGCTTCAGTACGACAAAAGTGCTTTGGTTGGCCTCGGACGAAGACTGGCACGGGAATGTGTGTGTTTTTTTTCGAATGGCACGATCATGTTTTCGAGGGATTTAGAATGTCGATTTCTGACCCCCTGCCTGGAGTCGAACCCTTGGCAACCCCGTCTGGCAAAGGAGTCCAACACCTAAACCACCGAACTACTGCGCACCATCAAAAAAGATGGTAGGAATCTAGTTTTTTAGATGAAGTTCTCATAATTACTTGGTTCACCTTCCTTTCGCCAGCAGCATGAAGTGTGGAACGCACTGGCTACAGTACGGCGAAAGTGCTGTGGTTGACCTCAGACGAAGACTGGCACGGGCCTGGGTGTGATTTTTCGAAGGACACAAACATGTTTTAGAGGAATTTAGAATGTTGGTTTGTGATCTTTGACTCGCCTCCTAGGCCCAGAGCCTCCAGCTTGCGCCACATACCCTCCCTCCATACTCTATCGTATGCCTTTTTGACATCCAAAAAGGCCAAAAACAGCTTTTTCTTTTTTGCTTTCGCGGATTCTCTCATTTGGGATAGCGTGAAAAGATGGTCAGTAACTCGCCTTCCCTTCCTGAAGCCATTTTGGATTTCTCCCTTAAAACCCTTCTCTTCAATCACCTCCTCTAGTCTCCCATACAGGACTTTACAGAAAACTTTTCCAATGTTGCTGCTGACAGAGATCCCTCGATAGTTATCCAAAGCGTTTTTTCCCCCTTTTTGTGAATAAATGTCACTTTGCTTTTTCTCCACTCCTTTGGGACCTCTTGATTTTCTATGGATAGATTGAATAGGGCAGTTAGGCTTTCCACGAATTCCTCTCCCCCTGTTTTGATTAACTCGTTTGGAATTTCATCCACTATTCCCGCTTTTCCATCCCTTAATTTTGAGATCACATTTTGCACCTCCTCCGTTTTAATTTCGCTGCACACGAAGTTCGATAGGTTTTCCTCGACCTGATTCGGACACTCAGGTGGGCTCCCCATGCCCCATCGCTTATCGTTTACCTTTTCCCAGTGCTTGACTAGTTCTGATGCGACTTGATTTTGGTCGTCTGTAACTCTGCCATCTATTTTAATACTCTGCGGGTTACTTCCTTTGTTACGTTTATTCACCCATTTCCAAAATACGTTCGAACTCGACCCCCCTGTCGTTCTAATAAGACTGCTATTTCGCACTTTCCGATTATCGTCTTTAATCTTATTTACTTTATTTCGTGCTTGTTGGTATTCTTCCTTTGCTAATGTGGCCTCATTGCTTTCCGCCCCTTAAGTTTTCTACTTCTCCTGTATGCAGCACATTTAGCTTTTCTTCCCTTTATGGCCCTTTTCAGTTCTTCATTCACTCTGTACCCAAGTTCCCGTGTTGGCACTCTGATCTTTCCTACACTTTCCTTCCTGCCTCCACTGGGCTCTAAACTATGGTGTCGACCATCTTCTGGACATTGCCCCCTTGGGTACGGTTGCAAGCTTTGGTTTCAGTTTTTCATTGAACTTCGCCCAGTCAGCATCCTTTTTGAGTTCCCGAATCTCCTTAAATTGTCCTTTGCTTTTTACTAGATGTTTGGCCCTGATCGTCACTGTAATCAAGTTGTGATCACTATCCACCTCCAGTTTACCCTCATCATCCACTTCTACCCCTATCACCTCCCTCCATAAATTAATATCTCTGAGAATGTAGTCGATTATTGATTTTCTGTCGTTCCTCTCCCAGGTCCATTTCCCCTTACACCTCGCGTCCCTGTTCAGAATCTTCAGACCGAGCTCGTTTGTGAAGTTCAACAGCTTCCTTCCATTCCTGTTGACTTTCTTGTCCCCACCCTCTATGCCTACTTCCTTATCACCTATTTGGCCATTAAAGTCACCAATCAGAATTATACCGAGCCCCTTGTTTTGTAGCTCTGTGATATTGGCCCTTAGTGTTGGGTATATCGAGTCATTCCACTCGGGTTTGCTTCCCTCCACCGCACAGTACACATCCCCAAGGGCAATACTTTTGTTTCTCAGATTGATACTTACCCATCCAATTTCTTTCGATACATCAGCCGAGGTGCTGACCTCTTCCAGGTCTGTGATCAGCGACGGTTTAAAACCCTCTTTAATGTACATGCCTACCCCTCCCGCTTTTTTTCTGGCCTTCCGTTCGTCCTACACCTATCCACACGCACCCCCTTACTTGGTCTACCCGTTCCTCGTGTCTTATCCACGTTTCGCTTAAGCCCGTGACGTCAAACTCCTCTGCCTCGATCAATGTAGCAATTTCACTTACTTTCCGGAGGAGACCCTGGATGTTGCTATAACCCACTTTTAGGGTATCAAGATTCATTGGCTTCCGCCTATTGGTCCCATTATTATCTAGTCCCTGTATGTTTGTATATCCTATTTTGGGTACCAATGCTTCCCTTGGGGTGCTATTCCTGTTGAAGTGGATTTTTGGTCCCTTTTCCTTATCCCCCTTATCCATTTTTTACAACTATGGTTCGTAACACAGTTCCTGATTTCGTTCCTCCCTTCTCTGATCCCCCCTCCCCTCTCTATAACAAAAAAGGCTCCACCACCTGCAACATATTTCTTCCTAAAACGTCTGTACCCCTTGGACTAAGATGGAGACCATCCCTTCCATATTAGTCCTTTCTGGCCCAAAATGATCCCCAATCGTCTACAAAGGGTATCCCAAGTTCCTTACAATACTCCCCCAATTCCTCATTGGGCCCAATGATCCGCGAATCCACTTTGCGGGCCACAGGTATAACTTTGCTCTTGCTTTCATTAAGTTCGAGTCTCCATTTGCTCCCATATTTCCCAACAATTTCCAGCATTTACGTTAGCCCCTCTTCGCTTTCTGACACTAGCACCATATCGTCTGCATAAAATAGCCCTGGGATATTCAAGTCCCCAACTGCTACCTCCTTCTCGCTATGCAGGAGTTCATCTCCTAAATCTTTGATGTACAATGCAAACAGGATTGGCGAAAGGATGCACCCCTGTTTTAGGCCTATCTCCATAGGCACACGTTTTGTTGTAATGTTTCCCAGGGTAAGTTCACTCTGTACGTCTTTATATAATGCTTTCTTAATTCCAACAAACTCGCCTCCTAGGCCCAGAGCCTCCAGCTTGCGCCACATACCCTCCCTCCATACTCTATCGTATGCCTTTTTGACATCCAAAAAGGCCAAAAACAGCTTTTTCTTTTTTGCTTTCGCGGATTCTCTCATTTGGGATAGCGTGAAAAGATGGTCAGTAACTCGCCTTCCCTTCCTGAAGCCATTTTGGATTTCTCCCATAAAACCCTTCTCTTCAATCACCTCCTCTAGTCTCCCATACAGGACTTTACAGAAAACTTTTCCAATGTTGCTACTGACAGAGATCCCTCGATAGTTTTCCAAAACGTTTTTTTCCTCCTTTTTGTGAATAAATGTCACTTTACTTTCTCTCCACTCCTTTGGGACCTCTTGATTTTCTATGGATAGATTGAATAGGGCAGTTAGGCTTTCCACGAATTCCTCTCCCCCTTTTTTGATTAACTCGTTTGGAATTTCATCCACTCTTCCCGCTTTTCCATCCCTTAATTTTGAGATCACATTTCGCACCTCCTCCGTTTTAATTTCGCTGCACACGAAGTTTGATAGGTTTTCCTCGACCTGATTCGGACACTCAGGTGGGCTCCCCATGCCCCATCGCTTATCGTTTACCTTTTCCCAGTGCTTGACTAGTTCTGAATCGACTTGATCTTGGTCGTCTGTAACTCTGCCATCTACTTTAATACTCTGTGGGTTACTTCCTTTGTTACGTTTATTCACCCATTTCCAAAATACGTTCGAACTCGACCCCCCTGTCGTTCTTATCGTCCTAATAAGACTGCTATTTCGCACTTTCCGATTATCGTCTTTAATCTTATTTACTTTATTTCGTGCTTGTTGGTATTCTTCCTTTGCTAATGTGGCCCCATTGCTTTCCGCCCTTTAAGTTTTCTACTTCTCCTGTATGCAGCACATTTAGCTTTTCTTCCCTTTATGGCCCTTTTCAGTTCTTCATGCACTCTGTACCCAAGTTCCCGTGTTGGCACTCTGATCTTTCCTACACTTTCCTTCTCTGCCTCCACTGGGCTCGAAACTATGGCGTCGGCCATCTTCTGGACATTGCCCCCTTGGGTACGGTTGCAAGCTTTGGTTTCAGTTTTTCATTGAACTTCGCCCAGTCAGCATCCTTTTTGAGTTCCCAAATCTCCTTAAATTGTCCTTTGCTTTTTACTAGATTTTTGGCCCTGATCGTCACTGTAATCAAGTTGTGATCACTATCCACCTCCAGTTTACCCTCATCATCCACTTCTACCCCTATCACCTCTCTCCATAAATTAATATCTCTGAGAATGTAGTCGATTATTGATTTTCTGTCGTTCCTCTCCCAGGTCCATTTCCCCTTACACCTCGCGTCCCTGTTCAGAATCTTCAGACCGAGCTCGTTTGTGAAGTTCAACAGCTTCCTTCCATTCTTGTTGACTTTCTTGTCCCCAGCCTCTATGCCTACTTCCTTATCACCTATGTGGCCATTAAAGTCACCCATCAGAATTATACCGAGCCCCTTGTTTTGTAGCTCTGTGATATTGGCCTTTAGTGTTGAGTATATCGAGTCATTCCACTCGGGTTTGCTTCCCTCCACTGCACAGTACACAACCCAAGGGCAATACTTTTGTTTCTCAGATTGATCCTTACCCATCCAATTTCTTTCGATACATCAGCCGAGGTGCTGACCTCTTCCAGGTCTGTGATCAGCGACGGTTTTAAACCCTCTTTAATGTACATGCCTATCCCTCTCGCTTTTTTCTGGCCTTCCGTTCGTCCTACACCTATCCACACGCACCCCCTTACTTGGTCTACCCGTTCCTCGTGTCTTATCCACGTTTCGCTTAAGCCCGTGACGTCAAACTCCTCTGCCTCGATCAATGTAGCAATTTCACTTACTTTCCGGAGGAGACCCTGGATGTTGCTATAACCCACTTTCAGGGTATCAAGATTCATTGGCTTCCGCCTATTGGTCCCATTATTATCTAGTTCCTGTATGTTTGTATATCCTATTTTGGGTACATGTGCTTCCCTTGGGGTGCTATTCCTGTTGAAGTGGATTTTTGGTCCCTTTTCCTTATCCCCATTATCCATTTTTTTACAACTATGGTTCGTAACACAGTTCCTGATTTCGTTTCTCCCTTCTCTGATCCCCCCCCCCCCCCTCCCTATAACAAAAAAGGCTTCACCACCTGCAACATATTTCTTCCTAAAACGTCTGTACCCCTTGGGCTAAGATGGAGACCATCCCTTCCATATTGGTCCTTTCTGCCCCAAAATGATCCCCAATTGTCTACAAAGGGTATCCCAAGTTCCTTACAATACTCCCCCAATTCCTCATTGGGCCCAATGATCCGCGAATTACGCTCGCCCCCACCACCTAGTACTGGGAGAAGCCCCGAAACCACTACCTGTGCATTCTTGACATTCAGTTGAGTTATTAAGTCCTTGTAAGTCTCAATAAGCTGAACTGATTTTCTCTCCCTGATGTTGTTGGTCCCCACGTGTACAACAACCACTGGGTCTGGGCCTGGCCCCTTTACTAATCCACCCACTCTGTCCCTTAGATCCTCCACCCTAGCCCCCGGAAAGCACAAATTGGTCCTGTTGACACTGTCTGGCCCACACACCACCCTATCTAATCCCCACACTATACTACTCCCTGCAACCACCAACTGCCTCTTTCCTGTCCTACTACCCCTGTTACCACCTCTGTTCCCACTGGACCGGCTCGCAGTCTTGCACTCCGCCATACTAACCTCCAAGCCTACGTCCACCTCTTCAGACCCCACCTGCTCCTCAGAATTCTCGAAGTTACCTAACAACTGAATCTATTTTGGACACTGCACTCCACTTTTTGCCCACTCCCACTACAAGCCTCCTTGTCCTCGTTTACCACCTTCCTTACCTTCCCTCTGACTCCTGCCCTGACCGACGCCACATGGTCATCGCTATCTCCCTCACTATCCGATTCTAAACGAATATGCCTTTTGCCCCCCCCCCCCCCCCGACTCACACTACTAGCCTGGGGATTTGACACTCTTGCCTCTACTTCTCCCCTACCCTCAACCCGACGCACCTTCCTATTCCCGAAAGACCCACTATCCATGTCAAAAGTCCGCTTCCTACTACCCACCACCTTCCAACCCCCATCGAATGCCACCCTAACTGGGGTAACACCAGACTTTCCTGCCTTCCCCAGTTTCCCCCTCACCTCCTGCACCTCTTCCTCCAACTTTACATAGGCCTCTAACAGCTGCATTAACTCTACGCAGATAGCGCACATACCCAACTCCCCCTGTGAGAACCCAGACAAAGGATATTTTTTGTTTTTGTCATGTCATCAGAAAGAACACAGTGGGCTAGGTTATGTCTGTCCGATCTTGTGTTGACTTGTCTGTCATTGATTGGACAATGTGAGTGGGGGGGTTGGGGGTTGGGGGTTGGGGGGGTTGGGAGCGGTCTGTCTTCCCGACTCTTGACTTTGTGAGAACCTAGATATTTGTTATTGCGTCCCCACGAGAATTTTTTGTTATCTCCATGTCCTCAAAAAGAAAACAATGGATTAGGGATCTACTTCTCGATTTTGCCGCGATTTGTTTGTCACAAGACTGTGTGGAGGGGTTGTGGGTAGAGTGATAGGATGCGCGAAGGATGGGTTCTTGTGAGGTGGACGGTGGCTAAGGGTGGTGGGTGCAAAGTCTACTTCTAGGGGGAAATGTGCGCCTTCCCTCCGTATTGCCACCACAGCATCGTTCATAACGTTGATTGCTTTTTTCCGACTGGCGTCGAATTAACATTTCCAACGGGAATAACATATTCAAAGAATCGACGCGGGCGTGAGCTATTGTCAGTCACAAATGTCATAAATTTGACTCTTAAAGACTTTACTTCTTTAATTTCAGATGTGTTGTAGGGCTGTCACGATTAATCGATTGTCGATCGGTCACGCCGAAATCGATTAGTAGTTTTCGTTGTCAAAGAATCGGTAAATTTTACCTCGTTTTAGACGTTTAATAATTAAAAAGCATTTGATGAAAAAACTATTGTTTCTAAAGGTAAAAGGTCAAGAATGTCGACGTTAAACCTCAAGAAGCCGCTAGAATCATTTGTCTTTTAGGTACATTCAAAGCAAGTTCGCAACTGTCGATCGGTCTTGATTATTACAATGATGGTTCAAAAGTTCAGAACATCAAAGCTTTGAATGTACCTAAAAGAGGGTCGTATTCGTTGTTTACTTTAAGATATGTCAATTGACTTGAACTTCATTTTTAACGACTTCCAAGAGAGGGAGGGGTGGTCATCTAAGTACGATTAATCGATTATTTGCGACGAGTAATCGATTCCTAAATTAAAAAATCGTGACAGCCCTAATGTGTTGTGAAAGTTGATTTCTAATTTTATTTAATTTGTTGTTTATTTTTGGACAGTACTGTTCTCATAAAAGGATGACCGATAATTTCGACTGGACCGCAGTCCGCTCGAAATTACCTTTCCGTTTTCACTCCATAACCGCCGATCACTCCACAGCACTATAAATTATATAACTGTCGGTCACTCCATAGCACAATATATAACCGTTGGTCACTGGTCACTCCAAAGCACTATATATAACCGTCGGTCACTCCATAGCGCTATATATAATCGTCGGTCCTCCATAGCACTGTTTATAACCGCCGGTCACTCCATTGCACTATATATAACCGTCGGTTACTCCATAGCACAATATATAACCGTCGGTCACTCCATAGCACTATATATAACCGTGTCGGTCATTCCATAGCGCTATACAGGTGCATTCTAAAATTAACAACACGTAGTATTATGCCAAAATTAACTCAACATTTTTTGTAATAACGAAATTTTTATTTTCTTAACGGAAACACTCATATGAACGTATATGTAACGTTATAGATTGTAAACAATATGCAAATTTCATACACCATTGTAATGAGACATGATTGTGGCATACAAAAGTGCATATCGCTTCAAATCGACTGATTGGAGAAGAAATAAAAAAAAAACTTACAAACATCATTATTACCAGAACATCGAGCCGTTTTTCGGTTATCTTAATCAATAACAACGAATCTATTCTTTTTCCAGATTTTTAGTAATGTTAATGCGATTTGGGGATTTTGCGTTCCAGTTATTGCAGGAAAACCTCCAAAAATTCCCACAAATTTAAGGTTCCAAATAGTAACACTGCGTAAACAAAACTGGAAAACCATCCAAGAACAAATGACAGAACTTTATGGAATATCAGTCCCCATATACACTGTGATGAATTTATACAAACAATAAACAGACTGGATCTGTTATGGATATAAAGGGTGGAGGGCGTTAACCCTTTACCTAACATGAAAATCAGACGACACTCGTAAAAAAAAAATCTTGAATAACTACTTTTTTTCATTTTTTGTCTCAAAAACATAGGTTACGACCCCTCGTTGGAACGAGCTCGACGAGCTCGTTCCAACGAGGGGTCATAACCTATGTTTTTGAGACAAAAAATGAAAAAAATATTGAAAATTAATTGGCGATTTTTGAGAATAGCGCTGGCCGGTTTTGATCGTTACGTTAGGTAAAGGGTTAAAGGAAGCCTTCTGTCAGGGACGACAGAACATTGCGACGCATTTGTGTGGACGATCATCGATTAACTCTTACAGAAATTCGCCAAAAGGTCTGGCGAATGTGTGATGTTCGTATTGAGAGTAGTTCAATCCAACGGCGGCTACGATCTTCACTTACCTTTGTTGTTCATAATGATGTCGGCACGTTTTTTTTTTTTTCTGGACAAATCAGAAGGTACGAAGCGGTATGTATCTTTGAATTACACAGTCATGTCTCAATACAGTGGTATATGACATTTGCATATTTTTTACAATCAATGACGTTACATATACGTTCAAATGAGTACTTCCGTTTAGAAAATTAAAATTTTATTATTACAAAAATGTTGATTAATGTTGAGACAATACTAAGTGTGGTTAATTTTGGAACGGATCTGAATATAACCGTCTGTCCTCCATAGCACTATTTATAACCGTCGGGCAATCCATAGCACAATATATAACCGTCGGTCACTCCAGAACACTACTTATAACCGTAGGTCACTCCCGGAAGTAGGTCTTCTGTTTCTCAGGCCTTTTTTTGTAAAATTGCATGTGGACTGACGTTTTTTTTATTTTATTTTGTAAGTTTTTCTTTGCTATCAAAAATTCATGTTTTTGGTTTGTTTTATGTTTTGAGTCTTATAATGTACATAATAGTATGGGTGGTGGTGTATTTCGTCCCTTGAATGCAACTAGGCTTTGCAATTCTAAATCATTGCAAGTCCTTGTTGCACTCAAGGGACAAATTTATCAATTTTATTAACTTGGAGAAAATATCAGACATAAACTATTTAATTTTTAGTTTTTAAACTTTGCATTGGTTATAAAAAGAGAGCATGCGGCAACCCGAATTACTATGTGGGAGGGACTGAGAAACTGATTTTTAACTTTTTTAGACCTAATAAAATCTTGATCAATTGTGCAAGTGTGTCGAGGTCCGATCAAGAAAATATCACTTTTTTGACTATAGTATTCGAGATCACTTTTCCGTATAATAATACGGCTGAGGTGCGGCGGACCGGGGTGGGGATGCTGGAGGGGGGGGGGGGGGGGGGGTCAGCCCCTCTACTTTCTTGCCGGGCCATGTTTTTTTTGTATGCATATATTTTAACACAACAAATGACTGGTGAAACAAGGGGCGGATCCAGAGCCTACCTCCACATTTTCGCCAGTTATGTTTCTCTAGTACTGGTTCAGTTTCGATGGATTTCGAATCATTTTTTGCAGTAAGTGGCAGCAAACGCTAAAATGTATACAGTCTGCTAAAAAATGGGTTAACTGAAGTAGATCGTAATCTTACAGACATACAAGTACCAAATCCACCACCAGACAAGATAATCCACAGACAGTATAATTTCTGCAAACGTCTGGTAAAGAATACAGGTGAGAATACGACCAAAGCTGATAAATAAACCTCACCTGTATGCTTTAACAACGTTCTTTAATGTGTGAAATCTTTCAAATACATCCCTTGAAAAATCTCAAAATATCCCCTCAGATGCATGGAAATGGACGGTTGGGACCCTGGAATTTAACATTTTCATACCGACGACCATTCATCGCCCAATCCAGCCCCCCCCCCCCCCTCCCACACACACACACACACACTTTTAAAATGGTTCCGCCTCCCCTGTGGCTGTATCATAATCGCAACATTAAAGTCAAGTTCAGCCAATTCGTCCCGAGAGTGCAGTGTTGCAGATGGCACCTTTTTCCCACTAGAGAGACGAATAGTTTATAAACATCTCAAATTCCACCCCCCCCCCCCCCCACACACACACACATTTTAACCCTTTACCCAACGCAGACGATATCAAACTTTATTATTTTAAAAATCATTTTTTAACATTTTTCAAAAAATTTCAACAAAACCATATCATGTGACCCTTCATTGGAACGAGCTCGACAACTTCGGTGGGACAACACTGCTCCACTTCCCAGGGTTCTCACTGGGAGAGGTCTAAAAGCGTAACATTATGGACTCTACTTGGCGATTGGCCATTATTTTGGGAAAATGGGACGGCCCATGAGAAAAAAAAATGCAAAAGAACTGACTCTGAGAAATCCTTCTTTGGGAGAGAATGCCCTTTCGACCCCTCTAATGTCAACTCCACTGCATGTACTGTTACAATAACAAAACCACCAATAGCTGAATCACCCTGCGTTTCACGTGATTCGAAAGCGCTGGACTAAGCACCCGTGCAATTTTCTGTATATTAGCCGTGGGTAGAAACCATAATAATTTGTTATTGGTGGGGAGTAAACAATATTAGTGTGTAAAATCAGTTGATATCGTTTATGTCTGTAAGAAAAACACAGATAAAACAAACCCCAATAACTAAATTATTTCTTTTCATCAAAAGTTGTTCATATAATCTTGGCCTTGTTTCAATTTATGGGGGAGTGCTCTGACACTCTTCTATAAATTGTTATAACGTGATACCGATTAAATACGTATAAGTGAACGAAGCGTTCACGTTATGTCGCCGCCTCTTTAGGGTAAAGTTCAAATGTGGGCTTTCGGCTCTCAACTAGTTACGGTGTGGTCGGAGGGTGTCGAATCCCACCCCATGTCACTAACGTGGACGGAATTATCCAAGAGTAATAGCTCCATATCGCAAAAAATGTAATCATGCATCATGGACAGAACAGAGACAGAGTGGGTGGAGCGGGAAGGGGGGGGGGAGAACTCGCATTTACACTCTAATGCCATAATGATGACATACACGTGGCCTTTTTCCCGATCAGGTTGAGATTCGGTCTCGACACAATTGCGTCAGTAGCTCGAGATTGCGGGACCATTTTTTTGCGAAATGAAGATTGAATGAAGAAGAATAACATCTGAGGTTTAATGTTCTCGCAACTATTTTTCGAAAAATAAGCCTACAGCGTTGGTGTTTTTTTTTTTGGGGGGGGGTGGGGGTGGAGGAGGATAAGCATAGAGAGAATTTCGACCAATCGTGACCCAGTCCAGATCCGGTAGAAATTCTATCCTCGCTTTCGTTATCACAGTAAAATGAAACTGGACACAATTAACCCTTTACCTAACGAATCGCCCGCATCCGCCCGCGTAATATGCAAATTCAGCAGTTGAAAAAATAATATTTTTCAAAAAATTTCAACAAAACCATATCATGTTACCCCTCGTTGGAACGAGCTCGACGAGCTCGTTCCAACGAGGGGTCAATTGATATGGTTTTGTTGAAATGTTTTGAAAAATTTTAAAACATGATATTTAAAATAATAAATTTTGATATCGTCTGCGTTGGGTAAAGGGTTAATCCATAATGTCGATCTTGAAAATACCTTGGACTTTGAAGTAGGGCCCATTCTTTTCGGAAATACGCTAAATAATAATAATAATAATCAATTTTATATAGCGTAAAACCACCAAAGGTGCTCTAAAGCGCTTTACAAAAAAAAAAAATCAATTCAATTTCTATTTATGTATTCCGGAAAGAAAAAAAAGCTTTGTTGAATAAATGAGTTTTTAATTTTTTTTTTTTTTAATTTTCTATACTTTTTAGAGTTCTGATATGCAGTGGCAATGTATTCCACAGTCTGGGCCCAGCAATTGCAAAGGCCCGTGTCCTGGCTAGCTCAGATTTTGTGAATGGTACAACCAGACTCAGATTCAGATTATCTGCAGACCGTAGGGGACGTGTGGGGCAGTAGCGAATGACAAGCGTTCTCAAATACTCTGGGGACAGGCCGTGAATGAATTTATAAACTAGTACGAGAATTTTTAATTCAATTCTATATTGACCCGGCAGCCAATGAAGATCTTTCAGAATAGGAGTGATATGGCTATAGCTTTTAGAACTACTGAGAATCCTAACTTCTTCGGAGGCGAAGCCATGAGCGGGAGAGAGTGTGGGAAAAGACCCTCACTTTTTCCTGAAAAATATCAACCTTGTATACTTTCATGCCTGAAATCTCTAAAACTGGTTCATATACCCTCACCCTGATATTTCTTCACTTTCTCGGTGCGTAAGCGTTCAAAGGTACTCAGGATGCACCAGTTGGCTTGAAACGTTATTTTTTATTCCCTTCACCTTGGACATCCATCTATGAGGGATACGCATCCTTAACCCAACACGAGGTTCAATGAAGTGGGAAGGAAAAATATTTATCTGTTTCCATTGGCAGCAGAAAAATATTTTCTTCACGTCATTTAGCTTGCAAGGCAGCACCCTTGAGCTTATTTGGGTTGTAGTTTGTGGATAATCTACCGATAGCGACAAAAAGACTGATGTTTGATGGATTTGATAAAGAGAAAAAACAATACGAGTATCACAAAAGTATATAGTGTAATAAAGTAGATAGAAAACAATAAATAGGAATGTTATTACAATCAAAACGCAAGCAACACCACCCTGCACAATGAAGCTGCATGAATATCCACATACATTTGTTTATAGTGTTTTTGTGTGGAAAGAAGAGGCCATATAATTTCCGACAACAAATGACAATTCAAAGGATCGCCACGAGCAACACTGATTGGTCCAGCATTGCAAATATCTATCGAAAAATGTCGATGCCCCATATAAAATGTTTTTCCTCTTTTTTGACTTGGAAAATGCTTCATAAAAAGAAATCTTATCAACACTTTAATTTGTAATGCAATGGGCGATTATTTATTTATTTGTTGATGGCCTGGGTCACTTTTAACATCTATGGCTAAATCCTGACCACAGCACACAAGTATGAAATATGGTCAAATTACAATTATGGCAGTCCACACAGAGAAAATTTCGATATGCCAGCAGTCTAGTCTGCCACGGGTCGCTAAGATGCAAGGAAACAGTGTTCGTTTATTTTGAAAAATCAAAATTTTCTCCCAGTGAGCCGAATGGCTCCGCGAGTCCCAACTCCCTGTTGATACCAGTCTTGCCGAATGAGTGATGGAGATGATAAAAAATTCCATCGAAATATACTCTGCGTGAACTGCCTTTGGTCACTCAGATGAGAGGAAACAGCGTCCATTCAGACTGAAAAAAAATCAAAATTTTCTCCGGGTCCGGGGTCCACGTCGGATCATTTCCCGGTAACTTTTCTTGGCCCCGTCCGCCCCAGTGACAAATACATAAGCTTGTATTGAAAATCATCATATTCGAATGCTTCTTGTGCAGGTGTCAGCCTTCAGATGGCAGCTAATATGAAAAAGATGAACTTGCCACATCGTCTATAATGATAATTGTGACATGTTTTGTTTTAGCTTTTTGTGTGCGATTTGAAAAGAAAACCTTTCCCATTTCAGTTCTAGCGACATTTCGAAAAGCAAACATTCTTTCCTTTCTCAACCATCTCGTCTTCGCCTTCACTGCCGACATCAGTTATCTTACTGTCTGGTTGAACTCCCAACCAGACAGTCAGGCTGACTGACCTCTTCAATACTGACCTCCAGGATAGATTTGTTCTGCGGAATGTTATTTACTCTTATTTACAACATAATGGAAGAGTCTATTTATATTTGAGGGGGAGATGCAGTAATAATTTCACCAGACAGCCCGATAAGGCTAAAAAAATAATGTTTTGATTCTCAGGCCCTCCCTCGTTGAATTTGAACCTCCTTATTAGACATTTTTATTATGTCATGTTTTTTTTAGGAATTTGTGAAAACTTGGAATGGTCATTTTTTCACATTTCTCGATATATAATTATTTAGCTGTGATTGCAGTAAATTTGTTTTTCTTGTTGCAGTTTATGGGAGAGTGCCCAGAGGCACTCTCCCATAAACTGTAACAAGGCAAATTCTGATATACTGGATCATGATTTAATTATTTATTTATTTGCTGGTGTTTAAGGTCATATATTTCTGCACAATGGCTAATAATGGCCGCAACATCAATATAAACTCAAGTTTAACCGATAATTTAGAGGCAGTTTCCCATTTTAAAGGACTCCTACCCCAAGCATTGGTTACTGGGGCCTATTCTAATGGATCATGATGTTTGACAGATCTATACCATTAAAAAGAACAATAAAATACAAATCCTTTTGGCTGTTGTTACAGAAGTTAGTTATAAAAGGTATACTATAATTACACTAAAGTACGAACTTTTCTCTCTTTCAAGTGGAAAGACAGCAAAAAGATTTACTGAGTATACTCAACCCTTTACACGAAAAAAAAAATAAAAATAAAATCCTCCCTCCCTCACTGATTTGAAAAAAAAAATTGCCTGAGAATCAATTCATTTTTTATTTGGCCTAAGGCTGTGAGATTAAATTATTGCTGAACCTCCCAATCACTTCTTCTTCATCTCGTCCTTTTGTCGTTGAAGGCTTATTTTCATTTGCGCATACCAGATTGAAAAGATTATCAGACTAACAAGGTGAAGAACGTCCACTTCTACGGCCAAACTGGATCCGTTTCTACCTTTTCTGATGAAATTACTAAAAATGCATCGTATCCCGAAAGCAGTCATCTATTAAACTATTAACTGCTACTCAACGAATAGAAAAAAAATGTGTTCCGCTAACGTAACATCCTGCAGCGTTTCACATTGAATCAAGTGGAGAACAGAGTGAAGTAGAACATTTTTCCCAAATTTTCTCCCTGGATGTCGCGGACTTGTATTTGCATTTGAGGTTATTATGAACCGCATGTTCTAAAATCGTCGGCTCTTGTCGGAAACTAATTCCGATATGGAATCGAGCTACTGTGAGGTCAAAATATTAACCCTTTACCCAATGTAACGGCAAATTCCGGCCAGCGCTGTCGCAAATTAATTTTCATTATTTTTTTTATTTTTTGTCTTAAAAACATAGGTTATGACCCCTCTTTAGAACGAGCATCAACGAGCAATGTTTTTGAGACACAAAATGAAAAAAATTAGTTATTTCAAGAATTTTGTTTGCAAGTGTCGTCTGCTTTTCATGTTAAGAGCTAAACAATGAAGGCATTTCACAACAAAAGGGTTTTATCTATCACGAGTAAGTGTTGACCATTTGCTTAACCCTTTACCCAACCTAACGGCCAAAACCGGCCAGCGCTATTCTCAAAAAACGCCAATTTATTTTCATTATTTTTTCATTTTTTGTCTCAAAAACATAGGTTATGACCCCTTATTGGAACGAGCTCGTTGAGCTCGTTCCAATGAGGGGGTCATAACCTATATTTTTGAGACAAAAGATGAAAAAATTAGTTATTTAAGAATTGTTTTTGCAAGTGTCGTCTTCTTTCCGCGTTAGGTAAAGAGTTAACCCGTTACCAAACACATTATCCGGTCTGTGTTATTTACAAGGGTCTTAAAATCCTCTTTACTCTGATGGTATCTTCCTTGTTAATTCATTTTCGTTATTTAGTTGTAGACCAATTACTATTTTCAACCTGCAGCCTTGGGGCTCGGGTTTTATCTATCACGAGTAAGAGTTGACCATTTACTTAACCCATTACCTGACGCATTATCGGGTCTGAGTTATTTACAATAGGCTAAAAATCCTCTTAACTCTGATGGTATCTTCCATGTTATTTCATCTTCATTATTTAGTTGTAGACCAATTACTATTTTCAACCTGCAGCCTTGGGGCTGCACGATGAAAATATTGACTGGTCTACCCCAAATATTCACTTAGTAACCATCCTACTTAACGAAATTATGACGTTTGCTCCCATGCCGGAAGAAAGGTCTCTCGGGTTTCAAACGTCAAGGCTTCATGAAAAGGACGGATATCCTCTGGGTTTCAGTATATTAAATAATTATGATCATCGTCATGAAATTTTTGTCAGGATATTATGGAAAGCAGAAAAGAATTTGCAAGGTGCTTGTGCGCTTTTGTTTACCTACAGTATGTGGAGAGTGGATTGTAACTAAATCACCCATAGAGTGGAGTTATCACCCAAAGTATCACTTTCGGTTTCTGTACATATGGACAAAAGCACAAGCAATGCTTCACCAAACGGACCTCCGGGTTTAACCCGGAGGCCCATTGGCTGGGACTTTGTGATTATTTTGCTTTGCAGCAAATTTTCAATTATTGCTTGGGTGGAATCTCCACTCCATGGGTGATTTAATGATATTACACTCTGCATGTACTGTAAACACCCGTAAACAGACTGCTTCAATTGGAATGGAATAATCACCGTAAAGACTTGCCAAAACAAGACATTACGCCTGAAGACGTTCGATCTTCGATGAACTTGTTCTATATAACTTCCGGTCATTTATCAAAGTAGAGAAAAGCAGGTGTTTCTAAGATTTTTGTTCTTTTCCTACTGTTATACCTTTCTGTTGTCTACTAATGGCGTTTAGAATCAAACTGTTTAGAATTCACCACTCACAGAAGATTTGTTCAGTATTTTTTTCCAAATAACTAAAGAGCTTAGTTTGCTTCTGAAATAGACCTTTTGACACATCAATGAAACGAACTCGACACGTTCAGGTCAATAACAGTATCATAAGATTTGTTTTGGATATAAAATTTTCAAATATCATATTTGGAATTTAGGTTTCGTGAATATCTGTGCGTCGATCTTGCTGACTCATTAGATGCAATATTTAAAGTTCTAAATCACTCCTGTTTACATTTGGAGTTTAAATATCTAATAAAAAACAAAATCAGGTGTTTTATCCAAAGTAATTAAAAACAACAGTTTATTTTTATTTCACTAATTATTTGGTCGTCTGCACATAACTGAGTCGAGAATCTCACAGGCTCTGGCATTAACGAAGTGATGGGAGAAATACAGAATGTTTTTTTTATTATTCTTGAAATGGTTTCACCACAAAGGGTTGGCGAGAATAATGTCGTGCCTATACAAAAATTGAATTAATTGGTCAAAACAATCAATTAAATCCAAAAGAAAACAAACAGAAGTGAGACATTTGCTAAATGATTCTAATAGTGCATTAAGAGCCAAATAGTGTTTGTGGGGACAAAAGATCTGGTATCCTTCTAAGCATCATCTTTAGATCTTACTCAAAGTTGTGTTAGAACAAATTAAAAGGTAAACAATTCTGTTATCTGTTTAGCAAAATCTATCCTCGAATTACCCTGCATTCAGTTTGGTTAAGTTTAGACCCGTTACTCACCATTTCTAGCGTGACGTAAAACTGGAAATCGGCGAGAATACTTCTCACAGAACACCGCTAAGTATCTTCTGTAATGAATTAATCTTACAGTCCTATGGGGCTGTAGTATTCAATTATTACTAAACATCCCAATCGATGCTAACTGTACTCGCCCAATTTCCCCGAAAACAGTATTTATTCGGAGGATTTCATTCAGTGACACGATGACGAAAGTGTTAATACCATACTATCATAATTCTGAAGTGTCCTTTTTTCTCACAAAATTACTTTGGAAGTTCCCTTCTGGTAAAGGAAGACAACTTTAACATTTTGCAGCAAAACATAACCCATGGCAAAATTAACACTTTCAATCCTTTCTCACTGAACGGCATCGCCTCATACTACTAAATGCCGTGAAATAGGCGATTCCGTGTTGTATTCTCGGGAAGCTTTAGTAATAATTAATCCTAACAGACCTATAGGACTGAAGGATTAAATTATCACTGAACCAGCTGCCCAGTTAGGTGTTCGTTGTATGTCTACTATCGGTCGTTGGGCTTTTGTTTTAGGCAAAATATCAGATTTAGGCATACATAGTTCAAAAGGCTAAAGGAACAGGTGAACTAATAATGGAGTGGATGGTTATTATATAATTCCCCTAATAAGTAATATATGGACACATATGGTTGCAGCCATTCAAGAAAGGTATAGATGAGTATTATCATCTATTAAAGTTTAACTTTATAGTTCCTTGCCACTGCATTAGTAGTTAATTTCTGAGTATTTTCAATCCTTTACCCAATGAATCGCCCCCACCCCACCCCACCCCACCTCTGTAATTTACAAACAGGACAATTAAAAAAGCAGTTTTCAAAAAAAAAATAAAATTTCAACAAAACCATATCTTGTGACCCGTTCGTCGTTCGAATGAGGGGTCACGTGAATTTATCAAACCGAATATCATAAATGGTCAGAGAATATTGAGCCGACTTGAATTCATGTTGAACGGTTGCATCGGGGATGGAAAGGGGAGAGAACTCCATAATTCTCGCCAATCCTGGATGTTCTTTTGACTTGAAGGGGAAAATTATTTCGGAAACAGAGAAAACAAATCAAACAAGAAGCAACATAAATAAGTGAGTGACTTCCGGGATGTGTACTTAGGTGAAAATAAGAAGGCACTGAAGACGCACGCACCTCTCAAAGACAGTAAAAAAAAGTAAATAACATTCACGAAGTAATGTCAAAATTTGTAGAGAAAAGTTCAGTGTAAATTCAAAATTCATCAGTAAAAACTATTCTTGGCGAACGCTCCCAGCAGGCAGGCCAAAAACAAGGAAATCTGAATGGTAACGGCGGCACCTGAAAGGGAATAGAAATAAAGATTATGCATTCAGTTTTTTTTTGTAAGCTTAATTCCTAAACAAAATACCGCCATAAATGACTGGAAATGCTGATGAAACAATAAAAACATTACATATTCATAGTTACGGCACCGTCATCACAAAAGCGAATCGGGAATCTCGATCGATAAGCGACTGGATCGCAATGCGGTCGAAATTCACACTCCGCTTTCAGCACACAGCACTATATACATAGGACGACGCGCGTGTGAATGGGTTAATGGACATGGAACAAGTCTCAGCGCCGAAGGATAAAACGAGAGGCCACAGGCCTCGAGTTTTATTCTTCCGCGAGGCACTAGTGCGATATCGATTAACCCATTTACACACGCGTGTCAATTTGTGTTCATCACACACCTTCGCGTCTGTAAAGACAAGTATGAGAACACTCAGCAATTCATTTGACAACTATCAAACAAAGTATTTCGCAATCCGTTTAGTTTCGGGTGATCAATCGTCTGCTAATATTTACAAACACATGTGATCTTCGAGGGGAATTCCCGTGGGCAGTTCTTTAAATAGGCCAAACATGTGGTGTACGTATGTTCGCACTATCGTAGTACATGCATATTTCAGCTAGTTCTATTCAAGTTCTTATCATTGTACTGGTAATAATGATGTTTTTTTTAATTCTCCCTTCTAAACTTTAGAAGTAATTGTATACACAAAGATGTTTTTATTTAGTTTATTGTATTTGCAATAGCTTTTTATTTTCAGCGTGGTTTAGTGTTGCTGTAGATGGGGATTCCATAGAACAGGCGTGTAATAAATATCCCCACCCGTTAGAAGAGAAGGATGAAAACACTGAATCTGAGATGTTATTCAGTCATCTAATGCAGTTGGAATGACTTGTTGCGATCGTAAGCCTATTTTTTATATGAAATAGGTGCTACCTAAAAGCGAGCACAAGTAGTCTCATTCAGCGTCAAGCCAGCAAAATCGCGTCGACCAACACGGTTTAGATCCCTAGTGCATTGTGGGTCCATAGATTGAATTTGGTCAAAATTGACCCAATAGGTCGCCCGCTGCTAGGGTGGCACGTTGGTTGCTAGGGAAACAAACTGATATCATTACCGACCCCTTGGTTCAAATCCCTGATGCATTATGACACCACATATCAAATTTAGTCAAAATTGGCCCAGTAGGTCGCCCGTTGCTAGGGAGGCACGTTGGTTGTTAGGAAAACCAACTGACACCATTTTCGTTTCTATGGTTTGGATCCCTAGTGCATTGTGGTTCCATATATCAAATTTGGTCGAAATTGTCCCAAGAGGCCTCCCGTTGCTAGGGAGGCACGTTGGTTGCTAGGGAAACAAACTGACATCATTGTCCACTCCTTGGTTTGGATTCCTAGTGCATTATGGGTTCATGTATCAAATTTGGTCAAAACTTGCCCAATAGTTCGCCCGTTGCTAGGGAGGCACGTTGGTTGCTATGGAAACAAACTGACATCATTACTGACTCCTTGGTTTGAATCCCTGGTGCATTAAGGGTCCACGTATCAAATTTAGTCAAAACTGGCCCAGTAGGTCGCCCGTTGCTAGGGAGGCACGTCGGTTGTTAGGGAAACCAACTGACACCATTCGCGATTCTTTTGTTTGGATTCCTAGTGCATTGTGGATCCATATATCAAATTTGGTCGAAATTGGTCCTAGAGGCCGCCCGTTGCTAGGGAGGCACGTTGGTTGTTAGGGAAACCAACTTACATAATTTTCGACTCCTTGGTTTGGATTCCTAGTGCACTATGGGTTCATATATCAAATTTGGTCCAATTGACCCAATAAGTCGCCCATTGCTAGGGCGGCACGTTGGTTGCTAGGGAAACAAACTGACATCATTTCCGACTCCTCGCATTGAATCCCTGATGCATTATGGGTCCACGAGTGAACCTTAGTCAAAAGTCGCCCAGTAGGTCGCCCGTTGCTAGGGAGGCACGATGGTTGTTAGGGAAACCAACTGACACCATTTTCGATTCTTTGGTTTGCATCCCTAGTGCATTGTGGATCCATATATCAAATTTGGTCGAAATTGGCCCAAGAAGCCGCCCGTTGCAAGAGAGGTACGTTCGTTGCTAGGGAAACAAACTGACGTCAGTACCGACTCCTTGGTTTGGACCCCTATTGCATTATGGGTCCATATATCAATTTTGGTCAAAATCGGTCCAATAGATCGCCTGTTGCTAGGGGTATTGCGTGTTGCTAGGAACGTCACGTGATGTAGTAAATTGTAAATTAGTCTGACTCCCGGTGTATTATGGGAGAATATCTCAATAGCACCCCACCTCCTCCCCCACGCCCCCTCCCCTGTTACTTCCCTCAACTGATGGTTCACTCACTTTACCCAATTGGTATCCGAATGTCCCTTTGAGAAAAATTACATTGTCCCTTTTTGTTATTGGGAGAATTCCTCGAATAAGAGCCGTTCTCGTAAAGTCTCTTCTCGGGCGTTCTTTCCGGTGAACAAACATCCTGTTAATTTCAAAATGGCAGTCGGCACGGAGACACACATTTTGAAATCAAAGCTGTAGAGGAGTTTCAGAAGAATTGACTCAAATACACGTGTTAACCTATAGAGCTAATATGAAAGTTAGGCAAACCTAAAAGCGAGCGAAAGTGATTACTTAAGCCAAAAGTGCTGTAGGCCTGCATTGACTGGTAAAGAATAGGGGAACAACCAAATTTCGAGATAACTATTTTTATCTGCGTTTTGATTGGAAGATATTATTTTCCAGTGCTCTGATTGAAAGATAATTTTATCATTGCTTTGATTGGAAGATATATTTATGGCGTCGTTGTTTCCCGGAATATATCCTAGGAGTTACGGAAATTGCTACGTTCATTTTTTTCACAAATAGCGTGTAGCATTTATTGTTACTATTACCAACTGTTAGTAGCCACATAAATATACTGCCAAAATGTAGTATCGTTCTTTGATAAATAAATCATTTCTTCAATTGCGAATGTCAATTTCCTTCATGCGCAAACATGTCAGTGTCCTTGTGTACCACTTCCGTTGAAAAAATTTGAAGTTGATGCCTTTGAGATGAGCTTGGCTTTGAGTTCATACAAACGGTACATACGTGTTGCCTAATAGCTTGCGAGGCAAGCGATCCTTCGGGGCGCTTGCACGCGACCCTGCGGGTCGCTTTCGCCCGCTATTATTTTTTGTTCCTCCAGCGAACCACGGCCACATTTCAAGACCTATAGTCACCAAATCGGGCACATTTGTAAATGACCATTTTTCTCTACCCCTTCCTTTCTACGCCTGTATCAAGCCTCTCTCTTTGACAAATTGCAAATATCATGTACAACCAAAAACATATCTAAAAATATGGGATGCCGTCGGAAATTCTGAAGTGCTCTGGCCGAACTGGTGACGTCCGGGTGACGTTACTGACGTCGACGTCACAAAAATTAAATGTCGGCCGATGTTCATGAAATTTTACTATGTTTCAATGAGAGTAAAACCCTCGCCCTCTGATTGGATGAGAGATAGCGTAGTTTATTTAATGTTTACGGCTCCAGCAGCAAATGTTACCGCCTGAAGTCACGTCGAAATAGTTGAAATGACGTCGCAAGTTTCGTAATTGCTTCACCAACGGCGTGACTTGCAAGCCGCTTCATTCTTCTGGATTTTCACACGTGTATCAGACGGTGTCCCGGATAAAGTGCTGTTTAAATTACAAACTGATTTATGATTTGAACTAAGATGGTTTATTGATAATTTATCCAGTGCCGACGGAGGTACACGATAGGTTTATTCACTGAACCTTTGAATGTTAAAAGTTGCCTTAAAGAAAGCGATCACAAGTTTAGTAAATAAGCCTCTCGTGTTTCAAGATGTAGGTTCTGGGCTATGGGTAGTACCCTTTTGGAACATATACGTTATTGTGAGGAATTGACGATAACATGGTCTGAGGTTTGCCCTGAACATAAGCTCCGAGCCGCAAAGCTCGGGCCATGTTACCGTCAATTCACCACAATAAATTATGTTATAAAGGTCAAAAAGAGATGCGTTCTAACAGTGTGCTATGTGTAGGTAATGATATTAAGTGCATTACATCGATGGACACAAAAGTGGGAAGTGATAACAGAGAGGTATTTATTACACGCCTGTTCTATGAAATCCCCATCTACAGCAACACTAAACCGTGCGGAAAATAAAAAATCTGTTCCGTACATATGTGCGGAACGGAAATCGTTGACGGAATATTTTTAAATAGAAGCGAAATTTCACTGGAATTTTCTACAAATCGTGCAACACAATTGCAATTTGAATCGCTAGCTATAGCTGAAAATCGTCACCTGAGTTCCAATGTGTTCAGTGTGCCAGTAGGCACATAGAACACGTTGCACCTCAAGGGATGAAATATTAACACTGGTTCCCCTCGCAAATTTGGTTGGCGATAAAATGTGTTGTCTGTTTTAATAGTTGTCAAATGAATTGCCGAGTGCCCTTCTAATAATTGTTTTATAGACGTGAAGGTGTGTAATAGACACAGAACGACACGCACGTGTGAATAGGTTAATCGATATGGCACTTGTGCCATCGCGGAAGGATAAAACTCGAGGCCTGCGGCCTCTCGTTCTATCCTTCCGCGCTGGCACTCGTGCCATATCGATTAACCCATTCACACGTGTGTGTCGTTCTGTGTAAACGCTAGCCTAGGATTGAGTTCATTGCCATCTCGTCATTTCTGTTTCGTAACCTACCTCTTGAAAACCATTAGTTGTCCGTGTACATTCAAGGATGCATGGAACTTTACACTGGTTTGAAAACTGACACGCCCTGTGGCGCAGCCGAGGGCTCTACCAGTTTTTAAACCAGTGTAAGTTTCCTTAAAGTCTGTAATATACATGGATAACGAATTTATTTTCTCACCAAGTTCCTCCACATTAAAGGACAATTTCCATTCTGCAGATGGGAAGATAACTTATCATATTTTGTTTGACAGAGCTCCACGAGGTCTGCCAAGCGAAACACAATGGGTTATATCTATAGTTATTTTCATGATGAGATTGTCAAAGATGAATGAATCGGTCAACAAACAGACGCTCAGACTTTTTGCAATGTGACAAAACAACAGAAGAAAGCCATTTTGAAGGAGGAATTATTTATTTATTTATTTATTTATTTATTTATTTATTTATTTATTTATTTATTTATTTATTTATCTCATGTCGAAATTATGAAGGCGAAAAAGAATAACTGATAACTCCACGTTTGTGGCCTATTCTTTGTCATGAATAACACGAAGTTAAAGGAATTATTTTGATTGTTTTTTTTTCAGTGAACAACTTTGTTAACTTTTTAATACTTATACCATTATCCTAAACTATTTTCATAAATGTTGAAAAAATCACATTGCCTGCATATTCATGTTGTTATACCGGACTAAACCAATGTATAAATATTTCAAGTGGGTGGAGGTAGTATTACATTGTACTTGTCAGCCAGTCAAATCGCAAGATTATAGTCCGACTCTGCTGGGAAACACTGTCAGTTTCAACAGCCAATGGACTCCGTATTGTTTTCGGACGGAATGGTTTTTGCGCGCCCAGGGCGCGCTGGGACGCTTTAGGACAAGCCCCTTTCGACCCTCAACCGTATTGTTAGTCAGATGCGTTACTATATATACTACCAAAGAAAAAAGTTTTCAACCACTCCCAGAATTTCGATGTGGATGACTAAAAATTGAAACGATAAGGCTCCACAACGTAGTTCTGTTATTCAAGCCATTTTTTTTGTAAAATTGCATGTGAGCGGGCGGTTTTTTTTATTTTATTTTTTATTTTTGTAATTATTTCTTTGCTACACACTAAAAACTAAAGTGTTAAAACTGACACTTTCAAGGTGTTAAACTCATTCTAACTCTTAGGGTTTGATTTTAACACTCAAAGTGCAATGCTTTAAGCACTTAGACATTACAATCATTAGACATCTGAAACTTGAATGGATGGCACTTCCCATGTGTCTAGCATTGGTGGTTCTTCCAGAATCGTCCATAATTTGATTTGCGCTTGGTGGGTACATAATTAAAAGGACACAACGCAGATGACGCGGATCAGGCTCGATAGTTCGAGCCTGATCCGCGTCATCTGCGTTGTTTCCTTTTAAGTGTCGCAACATTACACTTGTCAAGTGGTATTATTGTCAACACCTGTCAAGTTCTGGGATATCTACACTTGAACAAAGTGCTAGTTCAGCACTTAGTAAGAGTTAAATACAGCACTTCAAGTGTAGTTTTTAACACTTTAGTTTTTAGCGTGTATCAAAAGTTCTTGCTCTTGGTTTGTTTCGTGTTTTAGGCCTCATAATCTTCAAAACAGCATGCGTTATAGTATATTTTGTCCTTTGAGTGCAGAAAGTCTTTGCAATGCTAAGGCATTGCAAAAGCCTTGTTGCACTCTATGGACAAATGTATCAATATTTTATTACCTCGGGTAAAATATCAGACATAAACCATTTCATTTTTATTTTTTAAGTTTGCATTGATTATAAAAAGACAGCATGCGACAGCCAAAGGACCGTGCGAGAGGGTCCGAGAAACATATTTTTAACTTTTTGAGGCCTATTGAAAAGTAATATACCGTAAAACGGGGTGAATAGGGACTGTGGGGTAAATAGGGACAATTTTGCGATATTTGTTATTTACGTTATTCTCCGTGCTATCATAAACAATGCCTTTCATGACCTCAATCACTTCTGTAGTACTACTCATCAAATGGAAATAGGACATGGAGTGTCAGTCCTATCTGCATCTTACAAGTGAGTTATGCCCCCCTGATGCCCGCAACCAAAAACGTCAAAAAATTTACTCGGTCAAAACTTCGTTCCCACACGCAAACCAGAAGTGACGTTGACCAAATGTATGGCACCATTTTGTCAGTAATTTATCTGTGATTGCAACCTAAGAGCAATGCCATATTTTGGGAAATACTAGAGATAATTTTTTTAGGTTTCTATTTTCAGGTATAATTTGACGTTTTTGTGGGGTGAATAGGGACAATGGCTAGGACTTACAAACCGAAACCAGGTTCGAAACGGTACAGGAAGTATAGTGAAAATGACATTCAGAAAGCTTTGGCAGCTATAAAAAAATGGCATGACATACAGGAAAGCTGCTGATCAATATGAAATACCAAGAAGTGTATTGTTTAGACATGCCAAGCACACCGACATGTCTCCGCAAGGTGGCCCGACAGCTCTACAGAAGGATGTTGAAGAACATCTCGTGAAGCGCCTTATAACTTGTGCCTTGTGGGGGTATCCTATGGACAAATTGGATATTAGATATATTGTAAAGGGCTATCTTGATCGACGAGGAGTTACAGTTCCGCGGTTCAAGGAAAACATGCCAGGGAATGAGTGGGCCAATTCATTTCTGAAGCGACATAAAGATGAACTTGCGATGAGAATGTGTCAAAATATAAAACGCTCCAGGGCAAAGGTTTCACCGACTATAGTCAACCAATACTTTGACAACCTTACAGAGACACTAAAAGATGTTCCCCCGTCCAACATAATGAATTACGATGAAACCAACTTGAGTGACGAGCCGGGGAGGAAAAAAGTTGTTATGAGAAGGGGCATGAAATACCCGGAGCGCATCATGGACAGCTCCAAATAAGCAACATCAATAATGTATGCTGCCTGTGCAGATGGCCATGTTCTGCCACCATATGTGGTATATAAATCTATCCACTTCTATGATACATGGACCCTTGGAGGGCCCCATCAAGCACGCTATAACAGAAGCAAATCCGGGTGGTTCGATCTTGTGTGTTTTTCGGACTGGTTTCAAACCCTCGCTCTGCCACACTTAAAGAACCTAGATGGTCGGAAGGTGTTAATAGGAGACAATCTCAGTTCACACCTCTCAGCAAAGGTCATTGGGTTATGTGAGCAAAATGAAATTGAGTTCTGCTTTCTTCCGCCTAGCTCAACCCACCTGACCCAGCCACTCGATGTGGCGTTCTTCCGCCCAATGAAGACCAGTTGGCAGTTGATAAATGCTGCAGAAGTTGTGAAATTCATTTTTTAAAATATATTAAAAGTCCCTATTGGCCCCAATCTAGAGTACAATAGAGACAAACACACATATCAATGACTGTCCCTATTCACCCCTTAGTTGGGGTCAATAGGGACAACCAGTAATAAATAAAAAAAATATACCCATTGACAAAAAATACCTGAAAAAAGCATGTTAACAGACTGCATTCAACACTGGACATAGATTTAAGGGGAAACATATTACATATGGAGGTTTAAAATAATAAAAAAATTGATTGATATTCAAAAACCGTCCCTATTCACCCCGTTTTACGGTACCACGTGGAATGTGTTTCACTTATTGACAAATGAAAAGTCGTTTCAGGAAAATTAATTGAAGAATTTTCGTGGCATCACTAGTCATGTTCTGGAGTGGTCGGTACAGGAAACCATATTTTACTCGTCAGAATCGGATCTGTCAACCTCTGACTGGAAAACACGCAAGACACCTCTGCCTCATATTGTGAATGAGAGAACGAACTTGATTGATCCTGACCAATTTGATCCCGTTACAGGACAATAATGTTGCACGAAGATTTACAGCCATCTCTGAACCGCACATTCCAGCGCATATATAGAGGATATTAAGGGCCTATATAAGTAATGGAATTTTGTTTATTTTGAAATTCTCACCTCTCATATTCCTTAAATTCAGATTAAATATACACAAATTATACATCAAAATGAAGGTTGGGATGTATAGCACACGAAACACATATGTAATCAACTCATAGAGTCGACTGTAGGCACCACTGGTTCCTGGAAGTCTGCTACCGTATTCGCACCAGAACTGATAATAAAATAATATTTCATCAGAACAACTTGTGGCCAAATGTGCTTCATATATCCAAGAACAAAGGTAGACATTCAAAACACTTTCGAATACAGCGATAGGACTGCATTTGGGAAAACGACAACACTGTCTGCATTTTTTATTGAAAATGGTTTCCATGCTCGACAGACATGCGCAAATCACTCGTTACCACGAATTTCCATCCAAAAACAAAATCGTAATTCTAAGAAATTTCAACAGGTATCATGATACCTTGCACTCAATATGGCAAGTATGCAATCTCTATCTAATAACAGTAGACTGTATGACGGCGATCTTTTTCATTATTTGATTTTAGACAGCGTTGTTTTTACATGCTTTTTCTGTCCGATGACGTCGGCCGGAAATCGAAAGTAGACTCATACGTAAACAAAAGCAAAGTCTTTGGAATTTTCCCCAATGTAGCTCTGTCGCCGTGTTTTGAAGAATTTTTATCCCCTAGCTTTGTTCTTGGATATATAAAGCACATTTGGCCACAAGTTGTTTTCGTGAAATATTATTAAATTATCAGTTCTGGTGCGAATACGCCAGCAGACTTCCAGGAACCAGTGGTGCTTACAGTCGACTCAATGAGTTGATTACGTATGTGTTTCGTGTTCTATACATCCCAACCTTCATTTTGATGTACATTTTGTGTATATTTAATTTGAATTGAAGGAATATCAGAGGTGAGAATTCTCAAAATAAACAAAATTTCATTACTTATATAGGCCCTTAACGCTATTTTAGTGAATTTCGCTAATTATCTCATGAGTGTAGACCTGAAAGTTTTATTTTTCACGAGTCTTTTCGAGTAAAAAATAATATTTTCGGGTCCAGACGAACGCCATTTTACTTCACAATATTCAACCCAAATCGACTGCAGACTCGTACGTTTCAAAACAACAACAAAGATCAGCTGATCGTTCTTTCAAGACTGCACTTGCCAAATCACTCAAACATAAAAAATAGTCCCACTTTCTCACGCCAATTTAACCGACTAATTCTCCAACTCACTGATGAAAATTTACATTTTAAATATCAATTTACAAAATGGAATTTGGAATTGAGTGAGCCAACTCATACAAAAAAAAAACTTCCTGGGCGAATCGATCAACAAGGTTTTCCGGAAAAGTTACCGAGTTCAAGGCTCATTGTCACTCTCGGAGTCACTTCCTATTAATCTAATTATTTTATTTCATCATTTTATTATTATTATAATCTATTTTTTCAGTCACAGAATCACCAGAATGGCTTAGGACATGAACTTCTGGTGCTGGTAAAGCCGGCACTAAATCGCTTGTAACTGTATCGAAGGCCAAGTGAAGGGTGCCCGGACATTGGCCCCTTCCCCCGGACAATGGCCCCCCGAGACATTTGCCACCAGGACATGAGCCCCCCGGACATGCGCCCCCCCCCCCCCTCGTTATAGCAAAAATGGACATGAGCCCTCCCCCCCCTTTTTTCCAATCTGATCGGATGGCTGCCCCCTTCCCCAAGACATTTCCCACCCGGACATTTGCCACTCGGACATGAACCCCCCACCCTCCCCCCTAACATGATAAGGATAGCCATTTTAGGAAAAAACAAACACCAGAATATATTTCATTATTTTATTACTGTTTACCTGTATAGGCAGCCAACAATGATGTAAAAACATTATTAAGATAAATGTAGCCTCACGATTGGGTTAAAAAGGAAACACTTGAAGCTGTTCCACTACTAACGAGACATGATCAAGACAGCTGTAGACTTCTGAAATTTATCTTGTTAATGTTTTTATATCATTGTTGGCTGTCTGTAAAAAATTAATTTACTAAAACCGAATTATATTACTGAGAGATGCCAGAGTATCTTTCATTCATTCGGACTCAATCGTATGAAGTTTAAAATAATGACTAAATAACTTGATAAATTAAAAAGAAGGGGGTTGGAGGGGGCTGTTGTCCAGGGGAGCAAATATATGGGTGGGCAGTTGTCTCGGGGGGGGGGGGGGGCACATGTCCAAGTGGCTACTGTCCGGGTGGGCACTTATCCGGGGTGGGGGAGGAGGGGGGGGGCTCATGTCCTGCATTCAAGTGAAGCGCCGAAGCGTGACATGAATCAGGAAGCTAATGAGGGATACTCCTCATTATCAAACAAGTCGATGGATATCGAGAAATATCTTTAGATAATTTGCGATAATTCACAAGCTAGCATTTAATAAAGGTTAATATTGCCAGACGACACTGGCTCTCTTATGAGCAGATAATATTTTCGAGCAATAAACCGAATTAATATGACGTACAGAGATCTCATGTAATACGTGTTGCTAGTCAATTTGTGATTTTCAAAACACTACCCACGCCCTACTTATTGACCTCTGTCACACTGCCCAATCGGTTCACGGATTCGGTCAGGTATCCGGGGATTCGGTCAACATGCGTGTAAGATTCGGTCAGGAAATCGCGGTTTTCAATAGAGATTTTTCCTATCGCTAATTTATCGCCAAGTGTCGAAACGAGGGAAAGTTCAGCAAGCATCAAGATGGAGAGGTTTGTATCTACCTTTTTACATTTATAAGTTAGAGGGGTCATCGCACGACGCACAGTTACTCTGACGGCGACGTGACTGATGTCACAGCCTTAAAAATAGGCTACACCAACATACAGGGGTCGGGTCAATTTTCTGTCTTGTTGACAGTCGGCGGCTTTGTGGAGAATTTGTGAAAGTAAAATTGGGTATTTTGATTATTTTCTGGTAGCAAATTATATTGGTAATAAACACAAACAATATGGGTACTGAAAATAGTTGAGAAGTATGATAGACTTACATGTGAATAGGCATGGTGTACAACAAATAGTGGCTCAGAAGGTTGGGTCAGACCTGCATGGGAGGTTCGGTGTACATGCATGCTAAACCTTTCGTTTTTTATGGATAGAGGACGGGTGTTATTGTGTGTAATGGTTAATGGGAACAAGTAAATCTTTCAAATTGTAATCTAATTGGAATCTTGATATCGCTAGACAATGTTTGCATTCTTTATTCAACCAAAATGCCGTCATATATACATATAATTTCCGAAAACCGCCACCTAGTCCCAATGTTGTACTTTTCGGGGCATAAAAAGTAATTTCTTGTGAAAACACCCGTCAAATATACGTGGTCGTTATTTTTTTTTTTTACTTTGGCTTTATTGAACAAAATTGTTTTGATGGAAGTTGGGGGTTCCACCTAAATCAATTTTTTTTTTTTTATCAGTATCCCTGTCATTTGGTGGGTGGACATCAGTAACTTAAGTTAAATATGAATTGTCCGATTGCCATCAGAAGTTGTCTGTTTGTCAGTTCGTCTGCCTGTCAGTCTGTCTGTAAACAGTAATGACACTGAATTTTATTGGCTGAGCCAACATCCCACAGTAATTTAAACTACCTGTAGGTATGGTTATTCCTTTTTCTGTTTACTGCCCAGTACTTCACATATAAGGCTACAGTTTAGAAATATTTCATGTACTTGAGTGTGAGCTTGTGTGTACCTTCATTGTTTTAAGGAGGGGGTGCGCACATGCTACCACACAACTACCTGCAATTGCTGGCCGAGATTAATGGAGTGGACACTGTCTATATAATCCGTCACACTTTTCTTCCCAGAATTGTTGATTATTTTTATTTATAATTAAACATCATCCAAACATATGTGTTGTCTTCTATTGGTATCCCCGCGGCCATAGTTCAAGAAAACGGACTTGAGTGGGATAACAAGTGGTTTAAGGGTTCTATAAAGGGCCTTAGTTGCAACTAAATAATTGCCCTACGCCACTCTGGTTACACATTCTACAAACGGTGCGTCTGTATTGTTGGGTATAGCTATGCGCATGTGTTTTTAGACGTGATTACTTTTTATGTGCTAATTGCTCAGTGTTTTGTATATATGGAGTTAAATAAAAGTATTTCATCTTTCTTATTTATTTTTCTAGGCAGTGAAATAAACAGTTTGCTGAAAGTATCCAAGGTATATAGAAAATGGATGGTGTGAGTCCGCTTGCCGATTGCGAAATTGAAAATATTTTCTTGCAGGGAGCCATAACACATCCTGATGACACAATACCATTTGAGGATACCATTGAAATTACAGATCCAATGGTAGAAGTGCCTGATCCATTACCAACACCGTCAACACCCAAAGCTCGTTTGGAAGAAAAGGTCAGCTGCACTGTTACCTCAGACACTGCCATTAATCCGCGAACCTGCACACAGTGCGGAAAATCATTTACTAGAATTCCTAACCTTAAAAAACATAAAATGATACATGATGGAACAAAGATAAAATGTGATGTCTGTCCCAGGCAATTTTTCTCAACATACGCTGCAAAGCAGCACAAAAATGTTGCCCACAAAAATATGTCTCACCCTTGCATAGAATGTAATCGAACATTCCGTACCAAAAATGGACTTAGCAGACACATGCAAGAGCACACTGATACTTTTAAGCACCGCTGTGGCTTATGCGGGCGTGGATTTGCGTACTCACATTCCTATAAGGAACACGTAAACCTGCATCACGGTATTCAGCCTTACAAATGTTGCCAGTGCGGCAGATCCTTTGCCAGAAAATGGAACTGCGATTTCCATGAAACCATATGTGGGACCGGATCTGTTGTTACATGTCATCTCTGCCCAGCCACATTTAAATCTAAAAGATACTTGAATGAACACATGACTTGTAAACATACAGGCCCTCGAGTTTATCAGTGCCACCAGTGTGGATCTAGTTTTGCCTATAAATCTTCACTAACAAGGCACGAACAACGCAAAGGGCATTAAAATATAGGCTACAATGTAAACAACTTTGGTGCTTTACTTACAACTAACATGCTAGGAACACTCAACCGTCCTATTGGGTCGTTTGAAAAAGATTTGGGTAACCGTTCCGTAATTGTTGGCTATGCATAAATTTCGTCAAATTTTATCCACGCGGTCCGACTTACGGCGCAATAACACAGGGCACGATTCAGAGTTTTGCGATTGACGTCTACGCAGATTGCGCCTGGACGTCAATTGTAAAAATCCGAATCACGCCCCGCGCTATTTTGGCATAAACCACATCACCAGAATAAAATTCGACGAATAATATACATGGCCAACAATTAATGGACGGTTACTTAAATGCGCTACAACTTAAAAGGAGTGTCAATCATGTCATTTTATAGAGTGTTCCGTAACACGCGAATCACTTCGCGTTTCTTGTAACAGTTTCATGACACTCAACCTCAATGTCGGTTGGCAATATTTTTATTTATTCGAAGTTCTTAAATTAGCTATTAAGCTTATCGTCTTGAGTTCTGTTGAATTTAGCTATATAACAATTAAAATGCAGGAATCATGGGCATAATGTTATTAACCCTTTACCCAACGAATCGCCCGCATCCGCCCGCGTAATATGCAAATTCAGCAGTTGAAAAAATATTATTTTTCAAAAAATTTCAACAAAACCATATCATGTGACCCCTCGTTGGAACGAGCTCGTCGAGCTCGTTCCAACGAGGGGTCACATGATATGGTTTTGTTGAAATTTTTTGAAAAATTTAAAAAAATGATATTTAAAATAATAAATTTTGATATCGTCTGTGTTGGGTAAAGGGTTAAATTAGAAGAAGACACGGTGGTTTGGGAATGAATATGAGTTACAAAGTTTTGAGTTTGTTGCCTGACTGCAGCATCATGCATGGGTGGATTGAGAGAGCGTGGGAGACAGACAGACAGGTTTCAAGCTCACAATTGCGTTATCCTAAGTTTACGCTCTAATCATTAGGTTTTCAAAGTCAATTTTCTCTCTCTCTCTCCCACCATTCACCCTTTCTTTCTTTCTTCTTTCCTTTTTTCTTTCTTTCTCGCTCTCTGTCTGTCTCTCTCTCTCCTCCCAACTTTCCAACACAAATACATATATTGTAGACGGTCAGTTCCCATACATTTTTTCCAGGGACATCCTGTCGTTCATTCTCCATGATGAGATTTTTTGTAAAAAACTAATGAACAAATCCATCCATTCACCAATCATCCATCCATCCACACATCTTGCGCATACGATGATTCCATCCATCCATCCATCGAGACAGACTCATAGACATACCCACTTATGAACAAATGTTCTACAATTGCTCTAGTATCCAGGCGAAACTGGTACAGCAATGTGTGCACGCTACCATAATCACGCAGAGATCCAAATGCTGCTCAGTTCATTACGGCAGCGTTTCTGGTTGCACAATCAACGCAAACAATGTCTCTCGATATGAGCATTCTAATTACAATATAAAAGGAAACGTTTACTTGTTCCCGTTAACCAATACCCGCAATAACACCCGTCCTCTATCCATAAAAACGAATGGTTTAGCATGAATGCACACCGAACCTCCAATGCAGGTCTGACCCAACCTTCTGAGCCACTATTTGTTGTACACCATGCCTATTCACTTGTAAGTCTATCATACTTTTCAAAGATTTTCAGTGCCCATATTGGTTGTGCTTATCACCAATATAATGTACTACCAGAAAGTAATCAAAATACCCAATTATACTTCCACAAATTCTGCACAAAGCCGCCCGACTGTCAACAAGACAGAAAATTGGCCCGACCCCTGTATGTTGGTGCAGCCTATTTTTAAGGCTGTGACATCAGTCACGTCGCCGTCAGAGTAACTGTGCGTCGTGCGATGATCCCTCTAACTGATAAATGTAAAAAGGTAGATACAAACCTCTCCATCTTGATGCTTTTTGAACTTTCCCTCGTTTCGACACTTGGCGATAAATTAGCGATAGGAAAAATCTCCATTGAAAACCGCGATTTTCTGACCAAATCTTACGCGGAAGCTGACCGAATCCTCGGATACCTGACCGAATCCGTGAACCGATTGGGCGGTGTGTCTGTGGTGGTCAAAGGTGCGCGTAGACCAACTTCAAAATAAGAATTTTCTTGTAAAACTATTGGGATTAACCCTTTACCCAACGCAGACGATTTCAAAATTTATTATTTTAAATATCATTTTTAAATTTTTTTCAAAAAATTTCAACAAAACCATATCATGTGACCCCTCTTTGGAACGAGCTCGACGAGCTCGTTCCAAAGTGGGGTCACATGATATGGTTTTGTTAAAATTTTTGCGAAAAATAATATTTTTTCAGCTGCTCAATGTGCATATTACATGCGGGCGATTTGTTGGGTAAAGGGTTAATGTCTTCATCTCATAAAATAGTCGGACAAATATACTTTCGAAAGAATTGGGAAACCGGGATGATTCAAAACTGTATTGTGTAGCATATAAGGCTGCATATACTACAGTAAACAAAAATCACAAAACCACTCCTTTAATAAAATATACTATTTATATCTTATTTACCCTATACCCAACGCAGACGATTTCAAAATTTAGTATTTTAAAAAACACATTCAAATTTTTGAAACAATTCCAACAAAACCATACAATGTGACCCCTCATTTGAAAGATCTTGAGAATCTCGTTCCAGTGAGCGGGGACATGACGTGGTTTTGTGAAAATTTTTCGAAAAATAATATTTTTTCAACTGCTAAATTTGCATTTTACGCAGGTGACTACGGTCGATTCGTTAGGTAAATGGTTAACAAGTTCGTTTTTATCGGTAGTATACCAAAGATAAAACTGCAAGTCATGGCATTTTTTTTAATATTAAAAGTAGTATGTTTCGGGCTTTTGAGAGAACATTGGCAGGATCTCGGTGCAGGACCTCGGAAGTGACGTCATGTCACTTGACCCAGTGGCGCCATGTAGTGTTGTCATGGTGACCCGCGTGAGCGGCCGGCCATCTTGTGACGCCATCTCCATAGTGATAAGTGGTGTGAGTGCGCATGCGCAGCGCGTGTTGTTAGGGTGATACGTGTTTCCGTCGTCCATTTTGTATACTGGAGGCCGCCATCTTGGTTTCTATGGTAGCACGTGATTGCTATGTTACCCAATTTTTCTGCAATAAGACGGGGGATGTTCGGAGGGTGTGTTTGATTGTAGAAGAGTAAATCTAATTACCACAAACAACCCGACAATTCCTCCAAATCACCAAAATCAATCCCAACTTTTACTATTTCGAATTCTTTCAGATTCCTCTGCTTCTATCTACGTATGCAACAGTTTACGTCTATCTGTGCATGTTCCTTTGTTCTGGAGTATACTCCAGTAGCGTAGAAGAGCCTATCAACTGGAACAGCTTTACTTATTATTACTATATTTAGCTTTTCTGGTCTATTCTTGTTAGTTCTGACCCTATTCCAAGTACTCTTGTTGTTTCATTTATCTAGATCATTTATAACCAATCAGATTGCTTGATTTCCCATAATCAGTATACAGAGTTATCTCCCTTGTGTATAATAAAAACCAATATCCAATGGCCACATCCCATGGAATCCCATTTTTTGGGAAACACCCGTGGGTATGGAATCCCTTTTTTGCCGTATGAGTCCATGAGGGCTATGTAAAAGCCCTCAATGAGTCCTCATTTATTATCCCTCATACCCTCATTGAATTTTGAGGTTATGAGGACCATTAAAAATCCCTCAGTGGGGTATAATTTACTATGACTCTTAGCCTCATTTCAGTATTTGAGGATACCTGTGGCCTGGTATTGTATTATTCGAGGATACCCCTCGAGGATACCTTTAGGAGAATCCCTTTTTTTGTCGTATGAGGCCATGAGGGCTATGTAAAAGCCCTCAATGAGTCCTCATTTATTATCCCTCATAGCCTCATTGAATTTTGAGGTTATGAGGGCCATTAAAAATCCCTCAATGAGGTATAATTTACTACGACTCTTAGCCTCATTTCAGTATTTGAGGATACCTATGGCCTGGTATTGTATTATTCCAGGATACCTTTAGGAGAATCCCCTTTTGTCGTATGAGGCCATGAGGGCTATGTAAAAGCCCTCAATGAGTCCTCATTTATTATCCATCATAGCCTCATTGAATTTTGAGGTTATGAGGACCATTAAAAATCCCTCAATGAGGTATAATTTACTACGACTCTTAGCCTCATTTCATTATTTGAGGATACCTATGGCCTGGTATTGTATTACTCGAGGATCCAAATTTTACGGACTCGGCTAGGAATCTCAATTACGGAGTGCCTGATATGTATACAGGGAAAATCTGATTCAACATTGATCAATGTTATAGTCGAGACTGAGATAGGTATAGCTAGAAAGTAATAGATGAGATATGGGGCAGAATAACAGAGGCCAATAGTACTGGTACAAGGCCGCAATGGAACAAGACTGTTGTAGAAGCTAATGATAGGACAGATACACCATAGACCAGTAGTGGTCTTGGAGCTTTGGCGACAAGATGGAAGTGGTTGGTAAGACTACATTAGATCTTCTCATTGAGGAATTACTCGTGGTCCTCATGGCCTTATACGACAAAAAGGGGTACCGAAGGCCATGTTTTCCAAAAAGGGGTGCCGAAATTGGGGTGCCTGGGAATATGGCTGTTAAATACTGAAATGAGGCTAAAAGTCGTAGTAAATTATACCTCAGTGAGGGATTTTAATGGTCTTCATAACTTCAAAATTCAATGAGGCTATGAGGGATAATAAATGAGGACACATTGAGGGCTTTTACATAGCCCGCATGGCCTCATGCTACAAAATATAGGTATCCTCGAATAATACAATACCAGGCCATAGGTATCCTCAAATAATGAAATGAGGCTAAGAGTCGTTGTAAATTATACCTCGTTGGGGGATTTTTAATGGTCCTCATAACCTCAAAACTCAATGAGGCTATGAGGGATAATAAACGAGGACTCATTGGGGGCTTTTACATAGCCCTCATGGCCTCATACGACAAAAAGGGGATTCTCCTAAAGGTATCCTCGATAGGTATCCTGGAATAATACAATACCAGGCCATAGGTATCCTCAAATACTGAAATGAGGCTAAGAGTCGTAGTAAATTATACCTCATTGAGGGATTTTTAATGGCCCTCATAACCTCAAAATTCAATGAGGCTATGAGGGATAATAAATGAGGACTCATTGAGGGCTTTTACATAGCCCTCATGGCCTCATACGACAAAAAAAGGATTCTCCTAAAGGTATCCTCGATAGGTATCCTCGAATAATACAATACCAGGCCATAGGTATCCTCAAATACTGAAATGAGGCTAAGAGTCATAGAAAATTATACCTCACTGAGGGATTCTTAATGGCCCTCATAACTTCAAAATTCAATGAGGGTATGAGGGATAATAAATGAGGACTCATTGAGGGCTTTTACATAGCCCTCATGGCCTCATACGACAAAAAAGGGATTCCATACCCACGGGTGTTTCCCAAAAATGGGATTCCATGGGATATGGCCATTGGATATAGGCTTTTATTATACACAAGGGAGATAACTCTGTATACTGATTATGGGAAATCAAGCAATCTGATTGGTTATAAATGATCTAGATAAATGAAACAACAAGAGTACTTGGAATAGGGTCAGAACAAACAAGAATAGACCAGAAAAGCTAAATATAGATATAGTAATAATAAGTAAAGATGTTCCAGTTGATAGGCTCTTCTACGCTACTGGAGTATACTCCAGAACAAAGGAACATGGACAGATAGACGCAAACTGTTTCATACGTAGATAGAATCAGAGAATTCTGAAAGAATTCGAAATAGTAAATGTTGGGATAGATTTTGGTGATTTGGAGAGATTGTCGGGTTGTTTGTGGTAATTAGATTTACTCTTCTACAATCGAACACACCCTCCGAACATACCCCGTCTTATTGCAGAAAAATTGAGTAACATGGCAATCACGTGCTACATAGAAACCAAGATGGCGGCCTCCAGTATACAAAATGGACGACGGAAACACTATCACCCTAACAACACGCGCTGCGCATGCGCACTCACACCACTTATCACTATGGAGATGGCGTCACATGATGGCCGCTCATGGGGGTTACCATGGCAACACAACATGGCGCCACTGGGTCACGTGGCATGACGTCACTTCCGAGGTCCTGCACCGAGGTCCTGCCAATGTTCCCTCAAAAGCCCGAGACATACTACTATTAAATTATTATTTTGTTGCTGAAGTATTTTTTCACCACTCCTATGCTCAAGACCGTCTCCATCCCAGTTCTCATCAAGTCTCACTTGACGACCATATTTAATGCTAGCATGAAACACAACATGATTGCATATTCGTGTTCCATGTCTTGACAGTCGTGACTATGTCCCATCTGAACTTGCGACTGAAACACCTTTTCTTTGACGCTCTCGGGGTGTTTTCTGTCACGAGATGGGCAAACGTTATGTAAAGCACATCTTGGAGAAATTCGCGACACTCTTCTCGTTTCGTTTTTTTCATTTCATCTACGAATGTACCAATTTTTGTGTTTTTTTTTTTTAATAGTTTTTTTTTATTTCCTATTATATTTTTATATGATTTTTTGGACTGATTTTAAATTTCATTTATCCTTGAGGTAAAACAAATAATTAGCTGGCGATATTTTTTCTCCTCTCTTCGCGATGAGCCACCCATTACAATTCTCAACAAAATCCACATTCGAATAAAACGGAGCAAAATGGCGATAACTGCAAAATTAGCAATATGAGGGTGCCGAGATCTCGACACTTTACAAATTTGTATGCGAACAAAACTTTTTAGCCATGGTCATTTCCAGCCCACTTGCGAGTGGTGAGAACGAAACTCTTCTCTACAATTCTCAACAAAATCCCAAATCAAATAGCACTGAAAATGACCAAGGTGCGTGATCTTTAAGCATTTTACACATTCCTATGGGAAATTTGTATGGAAACGATATCGTGCCAAGATCGCAACAATTTACAAATTCCTATGGGAAATGGGGTTCTCCCAAGAAAACTTTGAAATCAGTTATCAAATGGAGAGTTCTGGCAACTTTTGCATAGGATGAAAGTCACGTTAAATTTTGGTCGTCAAAATAACTTTTTAGCTGAGGAGGGGTGTGTCTATCGCCTGGTTGATCGAAGGCCGGCCATTATTGAATAAGAAAAACTTAATTGTTTTCTGTTGAATTTGTGATCTACATCTGGTTATTGTTATGATTATGTCAAAATGATGACAAAATCATAATAAAAGGAATTCAAAATGTTGATTCCAGTTTTTTTGTTTTTCCTCAACCATATCCTGTGCAGAGGTGTTAAAACAGATGTTTGTCTGGAGTAGAAAAACTTCTGTTGCTTTGTCGCCTCACCCAAATGTTATTTCACACCTTGTGCAAGTAGTAGTTAATTTAATCAACATGTACTTTAATTAATCGCTTCAACCAGGACTAGTTTATTTGCATTGCCCGACAAGAATGGAGAGGGTTGGAAACGAAGGGAGCGAAAATCCTCTTCTCTTCAGTTCTCAACAAAGTCTCCATTCAAATAGCACTGAGTACAAAGGCAAGCAGGCAGAAAATTCATTTTCGCAAATGACAGAGGAGATCGATCTTCAAACCTTTTCATATTCCTAAGAAAAATTTATAGAAAAATGATCGTCTTTTTCAAGGCCACTTCGAGCTTAAATTGTTTTCTTATTCTTACAAACGAATTCCTGTTGGATTAACCTTAGCCAAATTACATGTACTAGCACAGGCGAAAATTGACAAAGTCCTTTTTCAGCTGTTTTATCTGGGCCAGACAATGATTCAATGTAAATTTTAATTGTGGGCCCAAATGCATTTTTGCTGGGCGACAAGGCCCAATTATACTCTACTGTCGGAAATGGAGGCCAAAAGTGTCCGAACTACAGATTTTATTGCTTGGTACTAAATTTTCTACTAGTTTGCGCCCTAAATGCCCATTGAACCCTGATCCCACGGAAAGGATTAAAAAGAGATAAATAAAGGTAAGTAAAATATTTTTAGTAATTTCCATTAATTGATGAATCAACATATAAAACTGAATCGATCAAGGCTTTTTTCCCCAACTGAATTCCATACGGTAATGTTATGCAAATTACTACATCCATACATATAATAATAACTCTTTGGCCAGCCGCTGATTTGTCGCGGTCCTCATAAGAGAAGGCCATCATTCCCCCTGCACCCCACCCCCTCTTCCCCTCCTCTCCTCCCAGCATTCAGATATAAACTGCTTAATAGTGTCCCTCACTTCCTCTTTTTCAATTTCTTCAATAAGCATTCCTACCCTCTCCCTCGTGTCCCCCTTCAGCCATTTATCCTTTGTTTCTTCACCCCACTTCTGCATTATTCTTCCAGTAAATTTTATTCTATGAGGTATATACTGTGGGCATTCCAAGAGAAAATGTTCCAGGGTCTCCACTACTCCAGAGTGGCACATTTGGCATCCCTTTTCCCCATCTCTCCCAATTTTTCCCCGAAGCTCCAGTGATCTTGATCTCAGTTTGAACAGCAGTGACCCTCCAAAGGTGCCATCTAGGTACTTCTCAAAAGCTGGCTTTTCTTTATATTGTAACCCCTGCAGTGATCTTTTCACGCTAACCCCTGCTCGCCAGTTTCGATTGCAATCTTCCATGACTCTCTCTTTCACAAACCTTTTGCCTTCTTTCATTCCTACTTCTACGTTTGTGACCTCTATAGAGTAATTGTCCATTAGTTCCCTCACATGTTTTGACCACCCCGTTTCTATATTAGAATTCCAAATGGTATCGAGCATCAATTTGCACCACCGGTTGTCAGGCAGGTTTCTCAAGTAGTTAAAGTAAAACAGTTTTCCCAAATCTACCCTGTCCTTGATTTTCATCCACCCAAGCTCCCCCCTTACTGCTTCCAAAGCTGCAGCATTACTCGACCCTGTTATCCATCTGCCGGCATCATTTTGAGTATTTTCCAACTTCTTAATAACGGTTTGGTTTAATGGAATCACGTCCGTGCCATACGTTATACTTGGTAAACCCACCCTCTCCCACAGTGTTTTCCCCACAAAGACCTTGTTGAAACTATTTTTCCCTAAAAGTTTTAGTTGGTTCAGAATTCTTTTCCCCTTCAGAATCAGTTTGGCTGAGTAATTTCTGTACACCCCTCTTCCCGTTATATTTATGCTTACCCCTAGATACTCATACTCTCCCGTTTCTCCTACAGTGATTTGTTTGCTTTCCCCTTCGGGGATTGAGAACTCCCCCACTCTCCATCTCTTCGTCATATCTACCTTGCGTCCAACGGGTATTACCTTGCTTTTATTTTCATTTAGTTCGAGCCGCCAAGTGTTCCCATATCTACCAACAATTTCCAGCAGTTTCTCTAGCCCCTGTTCAGTTCTAGACATTAACACCATGTCGTCCGCAAAGAATAAGCCTGGTATCTTTATGTCTCCAACATTTACCCCCTCCGCACTCTGAATTAGTTCGTCCCCTAAATCTTTAACATACAATGCAAACAAAATCGGTGAAAAGATACACCCCTGCTTGAGGCCTATATCCATAGGGACTCGTTTTGTAGTGATACTCCCTAGACTGAGTTGGCTTTGCACATCTGTATACAGTGCTTTCATGATTCCCACAAAGTCACCCCCCAGTCCGATGCCCTCGAGCTTTCGCCACATACCTTCCCTCCACACTCGGTCGTACGCTTTTTTTCACATCTAGAAATGCCAGAAACATTTTTTTCTTTTCAGCCTTTGTTTATTCTATCAGTTGGGTGAGTGTAAATAGGTGATCAGTGACTCTTCGTCCTTTCCTGAAACCATTTTGAATTTCTCCTAAAAAACCTTTCTCTTCAATAACTTCCTCTAGTCTACCGTATATGACCTTACAGAATACTTTTCCGATGTTGCTACTAACTGATATCCCCCTATAGTTATCTAGAACTTCCTTATCCCCCTTTTTGTGTATGAACGACACCTTACTTTCCCTCCACTCTCTGGGGACCTCTTGCTTTCGCAGAGCCAGGTTGAAAAAGGTTTGTCAGGACTTCAATAAGTGCCTCCCCTCCATTTTTGAGGAATTCGTTCGGAATTTCATCAGTCCCTCCCGCTTTACCATTTTTTAATTTCGAGACCACGTTCCGCACTTCTTCTGCCGTTATTTCGCTACATACACGATTGGATAGGTTCTCCTCCACCAGTGCATTTCTTTTTGGTGGGGACCCACTGTCCCATCGCCTATCGTTTATCTTTTCCCAGTGCTTGACTAACTCTGAAGCGATACGGCCTTTATCTTCTGTACTTTCCCCATCCACTTTGATACTCTGCACACTACTTTTCCCCCGTTTATTTACCCAGTTCCAAAATACGTTTGAGCTCGAACCCCCGTTTTCTTTATTGTTCTGGCAAGACTGCAATTGCGCTCCTTCCTATTATTATTCTTTATCTCATTCACCTTTTTCCGTGCCAGTTCATATTCTCCTTTCATTAGTCTCGTGTCATTGTTATCCACCCCTTTAAGCTTCCTACTTCTTCTGTAAGCAGCGCATTTTACCTTCCTTTCTTTTATAGCCTTTTTCAGTCCCTCGTTAACCCTGTATCCAAGCTCTCTCGTTGGGACCCTCACCCTTCCTATACACTCCTTCCCTGCCTCTGTTAGGCTATTTACTATGCCATCTGAAATACTCTGGACATTTGCATCCCTAGGTATACATTCAAGATTTGGTTTTAGTTTTTCCCGAAACTGCTTCCAGTCGGCTCCTTGTTTTAGTCCCCAAACTTCCTTGAAGGTATTTCTGTCTCTATTCGTCTTTTTGCCCATAATCTTAACTGTTATCAGGTTGTGATCACTACCCAAGTCATTTTTTCCCTCGTCATCTATTTCTACATCTATAACTTCCCTCCATACGCTAATGTCAGTGAGTATATAATCAATTATTGTTTTCTTATCGTTCCTCTCCCAGGTCCATTTACCCTTACATTTCGCATCCCTGTTCAGGATCTTTAAACCAAGCTCTTTTGATAGGTCCAACATCTTCCTCCCATTCGTGTTAATTTTCCTATCACCTCCCTGTATGCCCTCCTCCTTATCCCCGATGTGCCCATTGAAGTCCCCCATTAGGACAATACTGAACCCTCTGCTCCCAAGCTCTGTGATATTCGATCTAAGAGTTGTATATATTGAATCATTCCACTCGGGCTTACTTCCCTCCACTGCTAAGTATACAACACCAACGGCAACACTCCTGCTTCCTAACTTGATTTTTGCCCAGACTATTTCGTTGGATACTGGAATCTGAGTCCTTGCTTCTGTGAGATCTGAAATCAATGAGGGCTGTAATTCCTCTTTAGCGTAGATGCCAACACCCCCACCCCGTTTCTGACCCTCAGTTCGCCCAGCTCCTATCCACACGCAACCCTTCATCTGATCAACCCGCTCATCCCGTCGTATCCACGTCTCACTTAGACCCATTATATCGAAGTCTCCTTCGTCCATCATTGTTGATATTTCGCTTACTTTCTTGTGCAGACCCTGGATGTTGCAGTACCCAAACTTAATGAATCTTTGTTTTTTTGTCATCACTGGCACATTATTATAACCCTGGTATGTCCCTGTATTGTGCATGTTTGTTGTTCTTCCTATGTTCCCAGCATTTGTGCCACTGTGGGTTACCGGCTGTGGTCCCCTACCCCCCTTTTCTCCAAAAAAGGCCCAGCCACCTGTAAGATTTTTTGGCCCAACAGGTCTGTACCCATCCTACTTAAATGCAATCCGTCTCGCCCATACAACTCTCCTTGTCCCCAGAATGAATCCCAGTGGTCAATGAAATGTACTCCCAAGTCTTTGCAATGCTCTTCCAGCTCCTTGTTTAGTGCCATAATCCGCGAGTTCCTCTCATTCCCACCACCCATAACAGGGAGCACCCCTGAAACGATGGTCCGAGCATTCCTGCTAAGTAGCTTACTAATTAGGTCCTTGTATGTGTCCACCAAACGAACTGATTTCCTCTCCCTGATGTTATTGGACCCCACATGTAATACCACTACCGGATCAGGCCCCGACCCAGCTACAATACCGTCCACTCTATCCCTCAGGTCCTCCACTTTAGCCCCCGGAAAGCACAGAACTGTTCTATTTTTACTGTCCGGACCACAGACAACCTTGTCGATCCCCCGAACTATGCTACTTCCCGCAACCACCAACTTACTTTTGGACCTCGCCCTATTTATCTCCTCTAGTCTCCTATTGTTTACAGCGTCCTCTTCCTCTCCAACAGCCCCACTCGGAATCAATATCGGTATCGGTATCTTTGACCTAGGATTACTCCTATCCTTGTCCCTCCGTCTCTTTCCAGGCCCTGAGCTACCTGGACTACTCCCCTGGTCTTCCCCCGGATCCCTCCTCCTTTTTCCTGGCCTAGACCCCAAGCTACTATCTGTTGCAACTACCTCCATCTCCTCCTCTGTCTCTTCCGAATCGAGCACATCAAATCTGTTTCTGGTGCTGCACTCCCCACTGCCTTTGGACTTTACACCCCTATCTACCTGCTTCTCTGGACCCCCTTTCCTACCACTTTTGGTAGTCCACGCCAAACGCTTTACAGCATTGCTCCGGCCTGGGCCCCCCTCATCTGTCCTACGTACTTTTCTAGCAGCCCCCACCTCATCACCTACCTCATTCACATCAAAGGTTCTACCCCCATGTTTCCTCTTGGAACCACCGACAACCTTCCATCCTTCTCGGAAAGCCACTTTCACAGGCGTAACTCCAGACAGCCCCGCCCTACCAAGTTTTCCCTTCAGCTCAGCAATCTCCCCCTCAAACTTAACAATTGTCTCAAGTAGGCGGAGGATTTCCTGACAGTTTGCACATACCTCTCCATATCCCATCGAGCGACAGTCCCCATACATCATAGAACACTGTTTACAAACTTCAAGCCCAATATCGCCATCGGTGGCCCCACTAACCCGGCTCTGACCGACACCCCCAGTGACCTCTGTCTGCACACCAATACTTACTCCGTTGGCACCGTTGACCTGGACCGCGATATTACACGTATTTACCTCCATACTTACCTCCGTCTGAACAGACTTGCTCGCCATCATCAAGACAAAATTACGCGATCGGACAGGGAAAATTGTAAACACGCGACAAAAGGCAACACGACGAACCGTTCGACAACTTAGCGCTCACAGTTTTATTTAAGGCCTCCTAACTTTGTCCCAGTTACTATACTAAACTAACTCCCCACAAAGTTGAATAAAATAACCTGAAAATGAAATATATATGATTAGTGATATGATTAGTAAACAATAAAAATACTTAATTTCGATTCGTAGCCAAGGAGACATACATCCCAACTTAACATGGTCTTCGGCACCTTTTGGTTTTTCCATTTTAACTCAGTACAAACTTTTACTATAAACAGTAGGGTTAAGACTATTAATTTTAATCTGCAGCATTTAGGCTGCTAGTTGAAAATGTTCAGTGTTTCTGTGAAGAAGCGAAATTGATATCATCATGTTTATTATTATTTCTATTTTTTAATTCCCATTTCGAACATAAACCTCTATCTTTGTCTAAATATCTTACTTCCATTATCTCCACAGACTTTAGTGATTGCATCGTTGTAAGCTTTAAAGGCGGTTGCGTAGGTAGCATCACTCGAGCAGCCGCCCAAAGCATTTGAGTAGCAGGTGTAGAACTCTTTCGCTTTCCTGAAATAAAAGGATGAATACGTTAAATATAAAAAGAAGCAATAAGGTACGGTCACTTGCACGAAAATCTAGATTCTTTGTCTTTCCTTGTTCGCTCTTCTGCGTATTTGTCATTAGTATGTTTCGGTATAATTAACCCTTTAACCCTTTACCTAACATAAAAAGCAGACGACACTTGCAAAACAAATTCTCGAATAACTATCTTTTTTCATTTTTTGTCTCAAAAACATAGGTTATGACCCCTCATTGGAACGAGCTCGATGAGCTCGTTCCAATGAGGGGTCATAGCCTATGTTTGTGAGACAAAAAATGAAAAAAATAATGAAAATTAATTGGCATTTTTTTTAGATTAGCGCTGATCGGTTTTGGCCGTTACGTTGGGTAAAGGGTTAAACCCTGGGGTATCTTTAATTTCAGTCCAATGACAGCAGTTGGAATAGTCCATATTCATTATTTGGGGGTAGACCAATTAATATTTTCAACGTGGGCTGCACGTTGACAATATTGATTGGTCTACCCCATACCTTCACATAGTACCCATCCTAATGAATGATGCATCATATTCCACGCGGGAAAAGCGCCCTCTCGATTCCAAAGGATCAATTATATATGCAAAGAGTAGAGTAAACAATATCACACAGGAAAAGAACTTACCTCTTTCACTCTTATTTTTTCTTTCTTCGGACAGATGACTACATATCCAACGATAATTTTGTCCCTTTTAACACAATTTACTGTAGAAGTTCCTATATGAATGACCTCCGTTGGTCCCTAAAACAGTGTCCCTATAACACCCAGACGTTTGGTTCTATAAATCATTCCCCGTTTTTTTGTATGGAAATTCCTGTAGCAAGTTTTCTCCCTATGCTGTAATCATTAGAATATGGAGAATCATACAGTAAGTTCGTATCCCTATACAATCAACTGGCGGGTGGGGGTGGGGCGGGGGGGGGGGGCTTTCCTAGATATGAGAGAGGAAACAAATCCCAAAGAAGTGAGAAGAGAGAGAACGCCATTTCTTTCCTTCCCTTTTGCTTGGAATGAAGAAAAAAATACTTATCGCAATGGTCGTACTGTTTGTGTCAGTTGTTTTTTTTTATCATAAACAGTATTTATTACACCCCTAACGTCTAATTATAATGGGAATCGGTAAACAAATTGCGTTCTACCCTCACTAGTGAGATCAAACACCTCAGTGATTAACATTTCGTGTGAACTTGAAATTTACAAATGAATTTTCACAAGCGCAAAACAAAAGTTGTTCTCGCTCCACTGATGAGTATAACAAGACGCGGCAGATCACGATGGAATACCAAAATGTATTAATGCGCGATCGAATTTTTTCTGCTTCAGAATTAAATTGCTGAATTATTTCAGTTCAATGTTGAAGAATTATTATTGAAGCGAAAATGAAGTAGAAATTTTATTTTACTGAATTTGTTTTGTGGCTAAAAATTACGTCATTTCGCCAACAATCCCGAAAACTATTTTGTGTGGATGTACACAACATCCAACGTGATCTGTGTCAGTGGAGACAGCGATCAGCTGATTGGGTAAAAAGATTTCTTGCGTGGTATGGGTGTCGGTTTGGATAGTTTCAATAGAAGCTTCAAATGAAAGGGGTATAATAAAAAGAAAATCTAATGTTTTCTTGTGAATACCGGGATTAATCTCATTCGTGATTGAGAGAATTTGTATTTTATTAAAATACGAATTCCCTCACTCACTCATGAGATAAATCCCGGTATTCAAAAGAAAACATTAGATATCCTCTATTTATCGTACGATTGTACCACAATAGATGTGTGGTTTCGACATTACTCGATATTATCCAGACATTGAAAATGTGCTAGGTACACTACGCGTGGAATACGGCCTACATGTAAGAACGGTATGTAATAATAATAATAACACTTCGGCCGGCCCCTGATTTGTCGCGGTTCTCGTATGAGAAGGCCTTGGTTACCCATGTTCTACCAACTGCCTCCCTATTCCCACGCTTCTTCTCTCCTCCCAACACCCGGAGACGAACTGCTTGATGACAACCCTTGCTCCATTCTTCACAATCTCTCCGATTAGTATATTAACTTTTTCCTTTGAGTCGCCCCCTAACCACATGTCCTTCATTCTCCCATCCCACTTCCCCACTATACTTCCCGTGAATCTTGTTCTTTTAGACTGGTATTTTGGGCATTCTAGAAGAAAGTGTTCCAGGGTCTCCACCACGCCCAAGTTACACATCTGGCACTCCTTTTCACTGTTTTCCCCAATTTTTCCCCTCAGCTCCAGGGACCGCGACCTCAGCTTGAACAACAGTGACCCCCCCCCCCCAAAGGTGTCTTCAAGGTACTCTTCAAAACGAGGCTTCTCTTTATCACGCAGGCCACCCAAAGATCTCTTTGATTTGACCCCCTCTCGCCAATCACGGTTACAATCCCCCATGACCCTTCTCTGACGATCTTTTTACCCTGGTTTACCCCAACGTCAAGGTCCGAGATCTCCAATGAGTAGTTTTCTACTAGCTCCCTCACTTGGACCATCCACCCCGTCTTGATATTTGAGTTGAAAGTTCTCAGGAACATTACTTTACACCATCGGCTATCGCGAGATTTACCAAATAATTAAGATAACCGAGTTTCAATAGGTCTATCCTGTCCTTGATCCTCATCCACCCAAGCTCACCCCTGATTGCTTCTAGGGCTGCTGCATTACTCGACCCTGTTATCCATCGGCCTACATCGTTCTGCAGGATTTCCAAGCTCTTTACGGCCGTCTGGTTTAGGGGTACCACTTCCGTACCGTATGTTATACTTAGCAGACCCACCATTTCCCAGATGGTTTTCCCCACGAAAACCTTATTGAAACTGAACTCATCTAAATAATTTAGTTTAAACAGTATTTATTGTAAAAAACAAACGATAACAGATAAATTGCCAACATTAATGTGAATTCGGCAGTAAGCTGAAAGCTTATACAAGGCCGTTTCCAACTACACAAGATCACAAAGAATCGTCGATGACAATAGCAGGTATGAGTTTCAAGTACAAACAGTGTTTATCTGCATTATACAAGCGTTTGAAAAGCGACAGTAACTAATCTTGTATGGAAACTCATGGATGGATACTCATCTAAATAATTTGGCAGTAGCGCGTCCGAGTGACGTTATGGTGTAAATGAAATGCTTCGACGCAAAAGGGTGTTAAGCAAGAAAGTAATTTGTAAACAAACCACCGAGGGTGATATTTTCCTTTAAAAATATCAACCTCATTCACTGAGTTCAAGTTGAGTCGTAGTATGTTGTATAAATATAGAATGTACCCCTAGTAGCTTGGTGTACCAAATGTTCATCACGAGTGGTAAACACCACTTCACCACGAGTGGTGAGCATTTGGTGCACCAAGCTACTTTGTGTATGCAAGTGCGGTGGCTCAGTGGTAGATTGTTGGTCTTCCGAGTTTGATCCTCGTCCGGGACGACCCACATTATGTCCTTGGGCAAGGCACTTTATCCCGGTTACTTACATGGGTGCACGATTGACGCCGTGTACTAAGGCGAACTGATCGTCGATGGTGCACATGTATTCAATCGCTGTGACCCAGCTTGAGCGGAGCTTGAACAAAGTTAGAATGCAGAGGAGCTGACAGTTGCTCGTCGATGCTGGGTGGTTCTTTCCGGGTATTCCGGCTTCCTCCACCCGTACAACTGTCACGGTCACGATTAGCCATTGTGCATAATTATGTGACCTTAAACAGCAATAAATAATAAATAAATAATACTTTGTGTATATTTTATTTATTCCATGATCGTCAGATTAATAAGAGTTTAAATGTTAAATAAACCAATCTTAAAACACGTGAATCTATTTTTGTTTACATGAGCACCAGTGGGCGATACTTCCGCTCGCAAGTTTATCGCCGAAACGAAATAGAAAACGAAACCGCAAATTACGGAGGCTTTAATAATATAATAACATAACTTCGAGTTGTGGATGCTTTTTTAACATTGGACAACGTGTGTTTGGTAATTTGTTGTACCTTATGAAGTAAACTTATTTTAAAACGTAATAAATAATTGCGGGTTTCATTTCATTCTTCGTGAGGCGACGAGTGATGAATTTAGACAAGTTTGCATTCAAGGCTAGGTCACCAAAGGTCAACTTGGATGCAGTTTCCACTGTAAGTGTGAATTTTTACTATTGAAATCTCATTTCTGGCGTGTTCACCACGGTTGGTGTGTAAAGCTAAAATTCATGTCATAGGCTTTTTATATGTAGTAGAATAGGTAATCATGGTATAAATACAGAACACCACGAGGGTAGACTGTGAGAGACAGGTATCAACAGGTATCGGACTTTGTCCTGTATTTCACACCAGCGTTCGATACTCGTGAAATACAGAAAATACACTAACTCGGATCTTTGATTCAGGTCCCCTATACTCTACTCCCGTTTTGTTCTGCTTTGTTTGTAAACAACGTTTATATTAAGAAAAGTATAACGGTTCACAGTATATATTTGTGATGGGTAATCTTGCATTATCAAGTCTAACATTCTCAGTAAAAAGTGACTCTAAACTCTTCTTATTGCTGGGAATAGGGCGCAGTGATACAGAAAGGCTGGGGAACTACCTCACCCGTATTAAAATTCCCGCGCTATTATAATTTGCTGCCTTTTAAATTTGCACACTCAAAGTTCGCGTAACCTTTTGCCCGGATTCAAAACTGACACTATTTTTTGTCATTAAACATGTATTAAATACCCACGCATATGGACGTTTGTGTGCAGCTGGATATGGCCACTCTCAATCATGTATCGTCAGTTGAGTTCCAATGTGTGCTATGTGCGTACTGGCACATAGAACACATTGGAATTCTGGGGACGGTTTAACGCCACATTTTTCATCAGTCTACAAAGCTTCTAATTTATCACTAAAGACGGTATGGCTCGGTATACGGACACCTGCCCCCTGGACAACTTCAAATTTAATACGAGTGTGGTGTCGGAACTTATTCTACGTCTGTCAGAGAGAAAAGGCGAAGATGACGACGATATCGATTGGAACACGTTATGTGATACTCAATAAATGTCACCTTTTGATAGCTAATGCCTCCATTCAATGTGTGTGTAGAATGTGCACACGGTCCTGTATTCCCAGGTTGTCGGAAATTCCAATTCGACTGTGATGAAGGATTTCGCTATCTTTTAATACAGGTCTCAGTCCGTAACAATTCGTCAGCGTTCCAGTTGGGAGTTTGCAGAGGTAAAGGCCGATCCAATGGGGCTCCCAGGGTGATCCTGTCCTATTTACGCGTGAGCGCCCCTCCCACTACCCCGAGCAACTTGTCATCCATCATCAGCGCCGCGGTGGAATTCAAAAGACAGGCATCGGGAACATAAAATTACAATTTCTACACTACACCCAAAATAGCACTCAGATCGCTAGGCGAAAGCTCGCCCTCCGCCCACCATGCCCAAGCCCACCATGACGACAGGGGATCACTCCTCTCGCGCTCACCACAACGTGTATCCGATGTAATCCCCCCCCCCACCCCTACACACACACACGATGTAAAGGGAAATCCTCTAGTCAGGGGCATGGAGTTTCTTCATATGAACAACCCCAATCACTCGAAAGCTCAGATATTGCTAGCACAAACGGCTGAAAAATCGCACTATAATTCGCTGTTTCAAATTCGCGCACCATATTGTTTATAATTGTCGGTACATGTGCCATGAGTTTTATTTGAAGCAAAACTGTGTTTTATCTTGCAATAAAAATGCATTATATCTGGTTCTCTGACATAAAATCTGTATCTTGCAACTGTATAACAGAACCGCGTGCTTGGTAACGATTTGTTACGTTATTTTTATGGAACATTACAAACTTTCGAAACGCGTTTACGAGTGACCTTGTATCTTTCAGTGTTTGAAAAGATACAAAAGAAAAGACTTCTAGTGGTTTATTTATGCCTTTGTATGTAAATCATTGGAAGCATTCAAGCTTTAATACCACGCAAATAGTAGAAGAGGGACGGGTTGGCCCAGATTGGAAAGAGGGAAATGTGGAAGGGAAGTGGCGCCATAGCCACGTGATCCAGTAACGTCTCGTTTGGTTGTCACGGTAGCCAGGGTGAACTTCATTTTGTGACGTCATTACATAGTGGTATGTTGTGTCAGTGCGCATATGCTGCGCATGTTGTTGGGGTGTCAAGTGTTTCTGTCGTCCATTTTGTATACTGAACGCCACCTTCTTGGTTTCTATGTTAGTACGTGGCTGTGGAAAGGCTTCTTAAACAACTCGAGTATGTTCTGAATGTGTGTTCGGTTGAATAAGACTAAATCTAATTACCCAAACAGACCTGAGAAATACCCCAAATCACAAAACACACCCAAAATCACATTATTTGGCGTGGAATTCCCCAGAATACTCGGTTTGTCCAAAAATAAGGTGCGTTTGATTGTTCACAGTAAGTCTGACTTCCACAAAAACCCGACAATCCCCAAATCAACAAAATCGCCGAAACAGGTTCGGATTCATACCAGAATCCCTCCCCTATAAAAATAGCACTTAGCGCTAAAGGAAGGTGGGATATTGTTTCTTTGTATTAGAGTTTCTTTACTGGCTCGGACCCCGCCCCCATCCCCCGCCCTCAGAATGCTCGGATACGTTCGATTTATCCAGTTCAGATTCATCCGAAGTCCTCCACTTTTATCTGTCTATACTCTGTTCCATCTACTAAAAACGCTATTCTGACTACCCTAGCAGTCTGTATAATCTTACCTACCACTTCTGCCACCCTGTATCTTCCAACGATCATACATACTGCTTTATTTCTCGTAATCTGTATATACGCATGCAGAGTTATCTCTCATGCGTATAACAAAGGCATCTGTGATTCTTAAATCCGAAAGACAAAAGAACAGGAACAGACATGGCTCGGATGACTTGAATCTTATCGAGCGAATCAGCTATTGAGCAGCGACTCGTATGTTCATCTGGATATTGGAGGATACCTATGACATGGTGATGTTGTACTACTGGAGGATACCAATAAGAGGAGAGCTTTTAGAGGATATCTTTTGGGGGGGATATCTGAAGATAATTATCGCAGCTAACACCTGATCAACTTCTAGCCTACTCCATTTCATCATAGCTCCAAGACCACTACTGCTGATTTGTCGTCTGTCCTATGATCGGCCTTAACGGCTCGCATATCATCGAGTAAATTGATTATGTAGCAATTGCTCGAACGTGTGATTCATTTTACGACTGTTATTCTCATCTGGGTATTGGAAGGTACTGATGATATAGTGATGTACCACTGGAGGATACTTAATGGGATTACCTTTTGGAGGATACATTTTAGAGGATGATTATGCCTGCTGGCTTGTAGACCTCTCCGTGGCCTTCATATGTCTTAGACCTCCACTGCTAACTTACCCACAGTCACCGCGTCATCTCTCCTATGATCAGCTTCTACTGTACTCAACCAGTACTACAGTCGTCTTTAGCTTTTACAGCTTTGTACGATTACTATTAGCTTGTAGCACTACTACAAACTTTCTGCCTATGTCTAACTCTGCCTCGATTCAGGCCATTAACAGGCTCAATCAGATCGCTCCATTCATCAAAGCCCACAATGGTTTTACAGCTCCTTGATCTAGTGCCCCCTACGGTACCTTACAGATTAGATACAGTATGTTGATGGAACCGAGGTGTGCTTGTGTACTACTCCACAATCACATGTAGCACATGGACACATGTCAAATGTGCTGATATGTTCTTGTGTTAAAATGCGCACTGTACGACAAGCATATGCAACTCATAGGTACATTGTACACGGGGAAGACAAATCCGTATGGGTAGATTTATTTATTTATTTATTTATTTATTTATTTATTTATTTATTTATTTATTTATTTATTTATTTATCGGGGTTTAACGACACTTTAGACAGCCAGGGTTAACTCCTGCTGGACAGTTTTACGAGTACAGGAAGCCGAAGTGACCGGAAGTAGTATGTATCGTATGTTTCATCCCTTATTTGGATGATCTCATGGATGATCTCATGTGACGTCATAGTCACGTGACCCCTTGGCGCCATGTTGTCTTGTCATGGTAACCCGCGTGGGCGGCCATGTTGTGACGTTATCCCCACAGTGACACATGGTGTTAGTGCGCATGCGCAGCGCGTGTTGTTATGGTGATACGTGTTTCCGTTGTCCATTTTGTATACTGGAGACCGCCATCTTGGTTTTACGTGATATGGTAGCACGTGGTTGCTATGTGACATAAATACCTTCTTATAGGATAGGGATATGTTTGGAGGGTGATTTCGATTGAATAGGAATAAATCTAAAAACCACAAACAACCTGAGAAGTTGTACTATTTCGGATTCTTTCAGAATTCTCGACTTCTATCTATCTATGAAATAGTTTTTGTCTACCTGACCATGTTCTTTTGTCCGGGAGTATACTCCAGTAAGTAGAGGAGCCTATCAGATGGAACAGCATTGTTTATTAATACTATATTTAGCTGTTCGGGTCTATTCTTGTTAGTTCTGACCCTATTCTGAGTATTCTTGTTGCCTCATTTATCTAGGTCACCCAATCGATTCACTTTACTGGCTCTAACTAACCAATCAGATTGCTTAATTTCCCATAATCTGTATGCAGAGTTATCTCCCTTCTGTATAGCAAAAGCCTATGTCATTCACAAAGCCAATAAGCTATCGAGCAGTTATTGAAAAGTCATTGCTCGAACGACTCGAATCCCATCGAGCAAATGAGCTATCGAGTAATCGCTCGTTCGAGTGACTCACACATATGACTCATCAACTCATTTCAAAAAAAAGGATTATAGGGCCTAAAAGGGATTCTGTAAGTAGGATACCTAGAGACAGAGTTGATGATTTTCCCCAATAAGCTGAAGAACCAAGAGAGTAATTGCTCCATGAGGAACCCCGGGAAGTGAAGCAGTGCCTGTTTACCGCAGTGAACAGGCACTGCTTCATTTCCCGGGGTTCCTGCGGGGAAGATATCTTCAGATAAGTATCCAATAAAAGTATCCTCGAAAGGTATCTTCAAATAATACACAAAAAAGAGAGTAATCGCTTGAGTGGACTGGTGACGTGAAATAAATCATGAGAGGTGAGGGACGTTGTACAAACACGAGTGCGCGAATGCGCACGAGTGTTTTACAATATAGTCCCTCGCCTCGAATGAATTATTTCACGTAGCCAGTTCAGTCAAGTGATTACTCTGTTTATTACTTTTGATTATTAACGAAAATTATATTATTTAACCCTTTACCTAACGTAACGAACAAAACCGGCCAGCGCTATTCACAACAATCGCCAATTAATTTTCATTATTTTTTCATTTCTTGTCTCTAAAACATAGGTTATGTTCCAACGAGGGGTCATAACATATATTTTTGAGACTAAAAATGAAAATAATAGTTATTCAAGAATTTTTTTGGAAGTGTCGTCTGCTTTTCTTGTAATGTAAAGGGTTAAAAATACATAAAAACAATGAAGTCCCCCATGATTACACCCACGACAAAGCGTCTTCGTTTGCGCGCACGGACACATGACCCAATTGTTGATTGTATAATTCACTTGTTTCTCGTTTATAATCAAACCCAGAAATCCCAGTAAATAACACTTTGGAAAGTAATATAACCAAATAATCACCGTGGCAAAGGCAGTTCTATTTTCTATTTTAGTTCGATACCAGAAACGTTCTACACAATCACTGGTCGACACACGTCTAGTCTCTGAGTGACTTATATCGTACTAATAAATTTGTGGACTGTGGAACTAGGGTATCAAAAACAGGTGTCATGGGGACTCGCCATGATTCCTGTTTTTGAAACCCTAGTTCAACACGACACAAATGATTCATTTTAGGATTCGTAATGATTCTCTCAAAACCTCTGGAGTCACGGTTATTGCGATGCTTTCACAGTTAAAACAAAAATTTCTCCCTCCCGGACAAACCAGGACTCTTGTCGAGGATCTAAACTGCCGCGTCGGGGAAATTTGTCGGTAGGCAATAGCGAATAGTTGCTTGTAATAACAGGTGAACTGAAAACTGAAAAGGAAATGGCGTCGTTTTATTCATTTCCGCTCTTTCAATACGTCACCAGTTTCACCACAGCTCAAAGGAAGCAGTGACAATTATGGGTATGCGATAACAACTTGGCTAACGGGTTTGTTTTTGTTTTGTGGTTTTTAAAACTATTATTGGGGTTTTAGCGACATGTTTTGGACGTGGTAACGAGTTACTAAGTCGCGATAACGGGGTGGGTAGGTAAGGTCTTATAACAAATTGAGAAAACGTGCTCTTCAGGGATACACAGAGAAAGAAGAGAGAGCAAACACTGAATGTTCACGAAACGTAACATTCATGGGCGAAAGCGCACCTGGCGTCACCCACGCAAAACTAATTCAAGGGAGATAATTTCAAAGATTGTTTCTTGTCCGAGGATGAAGATGAACCGGAGTCACCGGACCGACTTTCAAGCAAGGCATTCGAAAAGTACGTTGGTTTTAAAATCAATCGGCAATGACCCCCCCCCCCCCTCCCCCACCCCTTCCGAAGGAAAGTGTATTTTTCGAAAACAATTTGAATATTTCGAGTAATTTCACACCATTGGTTAATATATATCCTTTACGGGTTTTTTTTTTTTTGAATGACAAAATGAATTATAACAGTATTTGTGCCATTTCTTCAGAGAAGTAATAATAATAATAATAACACTTTGGCCAGCCGCTGATTTGTCGCTGTTCTCGGACGAGAAGGCCTTGGTTACCCCTGTACTCCCGACTGTCTCCCTATTCCCATGCTTCTCCTCTCCACTCAACACTCGGAGACGAACTGCTTGATGATATCCCTTGTCCCATTCTTCCCAATCTCTCCGATTAGCATATTAACCCTCTCCTTTGAGTCTCCCCCTAACCACATGTCCTTCCTTCTCCCATCCCACTTCCCCATTATACTCCCAGTGAATCTCATTCTTTTAGACTGATACTTTGGGCATTCTAAAAGAAAGTGTTCCAGTGTCTCCACCATGTCCAAGTTACACATCTGGCACTCCCTTTCACCGTCTTTCCCAATTTTTCCCCTCAGCTCCAGGGATCGCGACCTCAGCTTGAACAACAGTGACCCCCCAAAGGTGCCATCAAGGTACTCTTCAAAACCTGGCTTCTCTTTATCACGCAGGCCACCTAAAGACCTCTTTGATTTGACCCCCCTCTCGCCAATTACGGTTATAATCCTCCATGACCCTTTCTCTGACGATTTTTTTACCCTGGTTTGCCCAACGTCCAGGTCCGAGATCTCCAATGAGTAGTTCTCTACTAGCTCCCTCACTTGGACCATCCACCCCGTTTTGATATTAGAGTTGAAAATTCTCAGGACCATTACTTTACACCACCGGCTGTCGGGGAGATTTACCAAATAATTAAGATAACCGAGCTTCAACAGGTCTATCCTGTCCTTGATCCTCATCCACCCAAGCTCACCCCTGATTGCTTCTAGCGCTGCGGCATTACTCGACCCCGTTATCCATCGGCCTGCATCGTTCTGCAGGATTTCCAAGCTCTTTACGGCCGTCTGGTTTGGGGGTACCACTTCCGTACCGTATGTTATACTTGGCAGCCCCACCATTTCCCAAATGGTTTTCCCCACGAAAACCTTATTGAAACTGTTTCTCCCTATGAGTTTCATTTGGTTAATGATTCGCTTCCCCTTCAGAATCAATTTATTTGTGTGGTTCCCGTAGATGCCTCTTCCTGTAATGCTTATATTTACCCCCAAATACTCGTAATCACCTGTCTCTCCCACACTGAGAAGTTTGCTGCTCCCTTCCGGAATGCAGAACTCACCTACTCTCCACCTTCGAGTGGGGTCCACTTTGCGGCCCACAGGTATAACTTTGCTCTTGCTTTCATTAAGTTCGAGTCTCCATTTGCTCCCATATTTTCCAACAATTCCCAGCATTTTCGTTAGCCCCTCTTCGCTTTCTGACACTAGAACCATATCGTCTGCAAAAAATAGCCCTGGGATCTTCAAGTCCCCAACTGCTACACCCTCCTCGCTACGCAGGAGTTCTTCTCCTAAACCTTTGATGTACAATGCAAACTGGATCGGCGAAAGGATACACCCCTGTTTTAGGCCTATCTCCATAGGCACACGTTTCGTTGTAATGTTTCCCAGGCTAAGTTCACTCTGTACATCTTTATATAATGCTTTCATAATTCCAACAAACTCGCCTCCTAAGCCCATAGCCTCCAGCTTGCGCCACATACCTTCCCTCCATTCTCTATCGTATGCCTTTTTGATATCCAAAAAGTCCATAAACATCTTTTTCTTTTTTGCTTTCGCGGATTCTATCATTTGGGATAGTGTGAAAAGATGGTCAGTAACTCTCCTTCCCTTCCTGAAGCCATTCTGGATTTCTCCCAAAAAACCCTTCTCCCCAATCACTTCCTCTAGTCTCCCATACAGGACTTTACAGAAAACCTTTCCAATGTTGCTACTGACAGAGATTCCTCGATAGTTATCCAAAACGTCTTTTTCCCCCTTTTTGTGAATAAATGTCACTTTACTTTCTCTCCACACCTTTGGGACCTCTTGATTTTCTATGGCTAGATTGAATAGGGCAGTTAGGCTTTCCACGAGTTCCTCTCCCCCTTTTTTGAAAAACTCGTTAGGAATTTCATCCACTCCTCCCGCTTTTCCATCCCTTAATTTTGATATCACCTTTCGCACCTCCTCCGTTTTAATTTCACTGCACACGAAGCTCGATAGGTTTTCCTCGACCTGATTCGGACACTCTGGTGGGCTCCCCATGCCCCATCGCTTATCGTTTACCTTTTCCCAGTGCTTGACTAGTTCTGATGCGACTTGATCTTGCTCGTCTGTAACTCTGCCATCTACTTTAATACTCTGTGGGTTACTTCCTTTGTTACGTTTATTCACCCATTTCCAAAATACGTTAGAACTCGACCCCCTGTCGTTCTTATCGTCCTAATAAGACTGCTATTTCGTACTCTCCGATTATCGTCTTTAATCTTATTTACTTTATTTCGTGCTTGTTGGTATTCTTCCTTTGCTAGTGTGGCCTCATTGCTTTCCGCCCCCTTAGGTTTTCTACTTCTACTGTATGGAATCACATTTAGCTTTTCTTCCCTTTATGGCCCTTTTCAGTTCTTCGTTCACTCTGTACCCAAGTTCCCGTGTTGGCACCCTGACCTTTCCTACACTTTCCTTTTCTGCCTCCACCAGGCTCGCAACTATGACGTCGACCAACTTCTGGACACTGCAAGTTATAGTGGTCTACTGTCACATTGTTAGCCAGTGGCGATGCAAAGAGTTCACGTGTCTAAACGTAAGGACTGCCCCTTTGGTACGTTCAGAACGTTCAACAATAAAGAGGCTAAAGAGCCATATTTGGGACTCCTTCCATAACTGCAAAAGATGATAAAAAGACAGATACGTAGTTAGCGGAGGCGTGATGGTGGCGTGAGCGTCGGATGAAAGTGAATGGTGCCCCCCCCCCCCCCCCCCACACACACACACACACTTATCGCCTCAAATTTCAAAAGTTGGAAATTTGGTAATGTAAATTCCTAAAGCTGGAAAGGCAATGATATCAGTTTAATTTGCTCTTCTCATATCTTTTGGGTCAGACTCAGAGCTCTAGTGATTTACCAATTTTCGATCACATTCTCCAACTCTTCCAATCCCCTGACAAAATTATCTGAAATTCCGACTCGAATCTGTGACCAGTCCGATTTTTCGAATTCATCCTTCAGTATTTTCCAACCCGGATGAAACTGAGTTCAGACTTAGTGTTCAGATGGCTATATACTTCATTGCTTTTGTGGTACCAGTCAGTTGGAAGGTGTTGATATTGGTTGTAGCCTGGTCAGTGCAAGCGGAATCTCGTGGACCTACCTGGGGAAATGCATTTTTCTTGTCGATAAAATGACCAGGTTTATGCCACGGGATGCCCCCCCCCCCCCCCACCACCACCACCACCACCACCATCGAGAGGGAGGGACCCCCAACTTAGGCCTGTGGTCCTCTGGACTAGCGCATGACATGTCGTGCTGGGACCAAAACCTCCAGTTAGAATTCTAAGTGATCACACCCGCATTGAAGACCCTCTAGCTACGTCCCTGTAAAATGATTGTACTGGACAAGTTACTACGTAAAAAATACGACATTTACGCTTCTGACTTACCAGGTACAAATATTTATCAAACAATCATATACATTTTGGCTTGAAATCCACGAGAAACGGTACATATCACATAATGTCTTCCAATTCCGTATCATATGGGCGCCTCATTCTGATTCCGTATCAAAAAGACGAGTCGTCTCCGGGAACGCAACGGGCTATCATAACAGGCGCATGAATACGTTCTATGTGTATTTCAGTGATCAACTCAGCTGATCTCTTACTAAACAAAACAAACGTCCTTACAATTAGCGACAGAACTATTAATAGCCAATGACCCCCACCCCAACCACCACCACCCCCACACCTCCACACACACACACAATAAATAGAAAACGGGAGTGTCCAGAACCCCTTCAAGGTTGAAGTTACTAATACATCTACGCGATTGTTTAAATTACCAAATTAAAGACTTGATCTATGGTAATGAAGACTCTGTGATCCAGATATGACTGCTGTGGTTTCCTTCTCATAATTTTGTAATAGACAAATGTTTACTCACTATCCTCGTTGAAAGTTGTAAAATATTTCCATGCAGTAAAATTCAAACTAGGCTGTATGAGGTTTTGGAGTGGGGAGAGGAAAACATTGTTCTGCTGCTTATAGCAGCAGAAATATACCCCCCCCCCCCCCTCCCACACACACACACTCACACACACACCCATGCTTCATTCCAAATCAAGCTGGGAGTATTATCCCCCAAAGTTGAAGGATCGGTTGCTTCATGGAAAAACTTGTTTTTTATGCCAGTTGGGGCACCTTCATGAGAACACTTCGAAGGCCTAAGTTCGCAGAAAGGAAGGAATAACTTCAGCGATATAAGAAATATTCGTGAGAAAACATGAACCACTTTTAGGGATTTTAGGCATGAATGTGTGTACAAGGTTGACATTTTTCAGAAGTGCGTTTGTGTGTGTGTGGTGGGGGGGGGGGGGGGAGTCAATGCATAGAATATAGAATCCAGGTACCCCCCCCCCCCCCACCCCACAAATAAAGCAAAAAATTCCAAACAATTTTGTACTCTCCTCCTGTAATTTGTTTTGCATTGGTCATCACTGTGTAAAGACAAGTTTACATCCCCACATCTGCACCCCCTCTCTACCCAAGAAAAAATCTACGCCACTGCTAAGGATCCCCTCTATTAAATTTATTTGGAAACATTGCATTTTTCGTTAATTTTATTCGACCGTTGTGTGTACATACATTATCACCCAATCTGAGGTTTTCCATATAATTCTTTTGTTCTCATCAAGACATGTACACAATGCCAATATTTTTATTTACATTGTTAGTCAATTACTTTCCGACAGGTTTGTTAAATTACCACAAAGAACTGCATAGAACAACATCCATGTAGAACTACACACAGATCATAGACTCTGCATCAGGAACGTCAAACGGTACCTCTACCGGTACCGGTACCACCGGTTCCTTCATGCTCCAACCGGTACCGGTACTGAAGCTTTTGTCCCACAGGTACTGGGACAAACTTATATTATGGGGCAATACGTAGCTGAACGAGGATAAACAGGCCGATAATCGTGTCTGGCACACTTGTACAACATATTTTCAAATTATTTGTAAATGAACATATCAAAACACTCTAAAAGTCCATGTTCTGTCTGCACCACGACCTCGATAAGGCCGACCATTTTGACGTTTCAGACGTGGCATCAAAGACAATGACAACGCCGTTATCGATTATTTCAAAGAAATTATTCAGTGGCGACATGGAAGTAATCACAAAGCACGATATTCGTGCGGGGTCGTCTCACTTAGCCGGTTGGCATTGTTTCGGAGTAAGGTGTGAACTACCTTGTGATCAAAGAGTTGCCGACTATAGTCGTTATCTAATACAGTACAAGGTTTACTTGTAAAATTGACAAATTTATTGATTGATATTAACTTTTCTACTGCCGTATAATAAATACAATAATAATAAATATAGTACATACCACTTCAATATCCAGTTAGATCTGACACAGAATCTAAATAGCGTAGTAGTCCTATATCACCACTGAGAAACTTTCTCTTGAAGTGATGTAATACCGTTGCTTCCTGGTAAGCTTGTTCCTTCTTAATGAAGTCAATCATGCGATACAAGTTGGGGTGGGAGCCAGCAATAAAAAGACTCAGCTTTCTGTGCCACCCTTCGATGTGGTTAGTGGTACGGGGTCCAACCGTGTCAAAATGGTTACACATACAACGTCCATGGTCACCTTCGACCCAGTATGTAGTAACATAGTCAGTGAACTGTTCAATGTTTGCACCCTCTGGTGCTTCTTCTGGAACAGACAACCACACATCACTAACACTTTCAACTGGAACCAGAGGTCTCACCAAGGATTTAACTTCTTCATTGTCCTGGTACAGCGTCTTCAGACCACACTTTTGGGCATTTCTCCATACAGCCTGTCCATAATGAAAGAAACACCCTTTTAGTTCCACAGCTGGAAAAATGCTCTGGATAGCATTTTGTGCCGCTTTCGCGTAGTCTGTGAAAAATTGTCTTCGCACTAGATTGATTCCTGCCATCCTAGAATTGTCCACAAGAAGGCGAAAGAAGCGTTCATATGTAGCCTGGGATTTGTTTGGCAACAGACTAAAAACTAATGGGCACATCTTGTTGCCAATGAATGCGTGCACTGTGTACAACTGTTGGAAAACATCTGGACACTTACCGCGACAAATCAGCGGCTGGCCAAAGAGTTATTATTATTACTTGTTAAACGTCCCGTCACAAAAATAAATTTCAGCACATGAAAGTTGCTTAAGGTTGTTCTCAGTTGCTAGAATAATAATTTTGTCATGTTCCCCATCACATGCTAATAAGAAATCCTCTCCTGCTGTCGTCTTCTTCTATAAATCAGGCAGGTCTATATCTGATCTCTGTCGCGACAATGATGGTCCCAAACATTAAATTAATGATCAGTTATCATTAAATTAATCCAAACAGGCTGAGTGAGACAATTCATTGATACGGACAATGGCAAGTTTACTTTGTTTAAACAATATTTATTCATGAATTATAATATTATACATACAGGTAAATGATAATTGCATAATGTTCATGGAGGCTTGTAATACAGGTGTATGCATAAAGGTATTTCAACATAGTTGATATACAAGTTGTATGGGTGGGATTCAGCAGTAAGCTATAAGCTTATGTTAAGCTGTCTCCCAAGAAAATCTGAAAAAAAATTGCAGGTAGTTTCTTGCACTATGTAAAATATTGTTTAAACATGAAATGGAGGTATACAAAAAGAGAGAAGAGAGAAAGAGGGGGAGGGAGAGAGAGAGCGAGAGGAAGAGAGAGCGAGAGAGAGAGAGAGAGAGAGAGAGGGGGGGGGAATAGAGAGTTTCAACCAAACTGAGCTCAACGCACACCCGACAAATGAGAGTTATTATACGCAACCTCAGAGAATGTGCTGCTAGCAGTGTCATTAAAGCGGACTCACCCGGGATCCACACCTGAGCCGCCATTAACGCGCGTGCATCTAACATTTACAAACTATCTATCAAATTTAATCTATTAAAAGCCACAATCTTGTTTAACCTGGACTTCCTAGATCGATGCACGTGAGGAAACACAGCCCAAGCGCGAGGCCCGAATTGTCCACGACGGCTCCGTCGTAGCCTGGCGTCCTGTGGCACTAACGCTCAGAATGCAAAATAAGGCTGCATTATTCACACTTCAGATGCATGTACTATCCATAATTTGAGAAACGTGCATAGCCGCGCCCACCGGTAGGACCGAAAAGCCCCCCCCCCCCCCCCGACAACGGCTGCGGCCACACTCGACTCCCAAACCGTCGACACCAAAGACATATATTCCTTACTGGAAAATCATCACATCAGTCACAAATGTTCGAATAACGAATATGTGAAATGAAGGTGATAAATCATTCCCCAAAGAACTACAAATGGAAATGACTCACTGGAAGCGCCCACTCAGTGTGATATAATCCTGTACAATTCCGAATACAAGCGCATTTTTAGAGTTGTCCAACCATTCAGACCCAAAGAGAAGCGTAGAGAGGTCAAATGTGAAAGGCAATGTCTTGATAGTTGAGTCGCGTGCAGCGTCATGTATTGGACAATACAGGAAGAAATGTTCAGTTGTCTCTGGGTCACCACACTGGCACAATGGGGATGACGATAGATGGTTGTCATAGAGGTGGGCATTGATACCGCTACAATGCAAGCGTAGCCTACAATGATAGATTTGTGCAGCACGGGATTTAGCACCAGTGTAAAATATCGGTGGTTGTTGGTTTGCACTATTTAAGAACCTTCTAAAATTTATGAGGGAGGAATTTTCTTTTACCGAGGTTGGTAATCTGTCCCACTGATTGGTAACATCCGGGATAAATGAGGATTGGTATAAGTTAGTGTGGCAGAAGGGAATACGGTGGTTAATTGCACATCGGAGATTGTGACTTTGATTGATGGATGCACTGATGGGGGGAACTTTGATAGAGATATATGGAGGTGTTAGCTCATGATATATCTTGAAGAACTGAGTAAGCTTGTGCTTACGGCGTCTTTCTTGTAGTGTATCCCATTGAACTTCAGTATAGAGGAGGCTTCTACTGGCGCTCACAGTGGCACCAGTAACTATTCTTGCTGCCGCTATCTGTATTTTCTCCAAGTCAGCTGCTTGCATTGCTGAGCAGTTGTCCCAGACACAGTCAGCATATTCTAATAGAGGTCTAATGAAAGCAAAATATATTCGTTCGAGGACTTTTCGTTCAAGAGTAAACTTGTGAGCTCTAAGCATATCGATACGTAACCAAGCTTTAGAGCAAACGTGGTCAATATGGTCATTCCACGTACAATTTTTGTTCAATATTACACCTAAGTGCTTATGACTGGTAACCTCAGTAATTCCTGTTCCACTTACATATAAGGGTGGATGTCCAGGAACATTAATTTTACGGGATATTAGCATAGTTTCTGTTTTTTGAGCATTGAACTCAACCAGCCATGTTTTGGCCCAATCTTCGATTGTTGCCAAATCACGATTGATTAAGACTGCAGCTTGATCAGGATTCTCTACTATGAGATATAAAGATGTATCATCTGCAAATAGACGAATGCTGCTCAGTAAATTTTTCGTAATGTAGTCAATGTATATCAGGAATAAGAGAGGGCCCAGAATGGAACCTTGTGGAACACCAGACGTTACTTGTCTCCAGGAGGACACCTCAGAGGCTACCACAACCCGCTGATACCGGTCGGAGAGGTAAGCTTTTAAAAAACAAAGTAGATCGCCAGATATCCCTATTTTCTCAAGCTTGTGAATAAGACCAACATGCCATACCTTATCAAACGCTTTACTGACATCACAAAAACAACTCTAACTTCTTTACCGTCGTCAAAGACATGACAATATTCATCATAAAGATCTGTCAGTTGTAATACCGTTGAGTCACCTGGGGTAAACCCTGACTGGAACTGGCTCAGAATATTGTTATCACATAGGAAATGCCATAATCTTTTAAACACACACTTTTCAAGTACTTTGCCAGTACAGCTAATTAGTGATATCGGGCGATAATTGGTAACAGCATTAGAAGGTTTCTTTTTTAATACCGGCACCACATTGGCTTTTTTCCATAATTGTGGAAAATAACAGTTTTTTAAAAGGGTGTTAAATAATGTCGTAAGTGGTACACATAATGAACTTCTGCATTCCTTCAGGAGCCGTGGACTTATGAGATCAGGGCCGGACGCCTTCGATATCTTAATACTCTTGATTGCTTCATACACTTCAGTGCTTACTAACATTATTTTATCAAATGAATGCAGGACTGGTTCAGATGAGTCGGGTAAAGTTGCATTTGTGTCATCCAATGTTGAAATGGAACAGAAGTATTCGATGAACACTTCCGCCTTCTCAAGATTGGTTGAGTAGAGTTTATTCAAGTGATTTAAAGTTGGGATTTCTGGGGTATTTCTACTGATAAATGTTTTTAAGGTTTTCCACCACTCCGACGATGGTGTATTTGGGCAACTCAATGTTGATTGAACTTTTGAAATATACGTGGCTTTGGCCTTCCTAACTGCTGATACGACCTCATTACGTTTACGTTTATATTTATCCCAGTCGTACGGTAAACCTGAGCGCTTTGCTCTGCGATATAATCGGGTCCTTTGCCTAATCAGTAAGCGAATCTGGTTATGCATCCATCTGGGTTGCTTGGGCCTGGAAGTTATATCTTTGTTGGGGATGAATTTAGATGCCGTGTTAAGTAGGATCTCGGTAAAGTTAGAGATTACAGTGTCTAGACATGCATTATCGAACAGGCTATTCCAGTCTACACTGTTGAAGGCGTTGTTCAAAGCATTATAATCCCCTTCCGGAGACAGCCAAATGCGTCTCCTAAAGTGTTTGGACGTTGTTTTTTTTTACAGTGTTTGTGGTTAATTACCTTCGCCCCACCGGCTACGTGAGACTAACCCATTCGTGCTTTATGATTACTTTGATGTCGCCACAGAATAATTGGTACGATGTTATGTTTGTCTTTGCGATCTTGGGGACTGGTGCGGTTTAAATGAGAACTTCTCCCATCTGATTGCGATATGTCACTCAATTGTTGATTTGTCTCGGTACCGATATCGGTTTCGGTGGGACAGACTCTGTCCCGTCGCATTACCGGTTATGTTGGTACCGGCGGTACTCTGGCGTGCCTGCTCTGCATACATAGGAACTATACAGAAAAACAAAGCACATATTTACATTTTAAAATTCAGAACCACAGTACTGCACTCACAAGAGTATACCAAAAATTTAACCTGATCACTGATCTCGACTGTGCATTTTCATGTGAGCTTTTCCAGAGTGATGAGAAGTAGGGAATACAAGGTTTAAATGACAGAAAATTGTTACCATTTGGACATTTTGATATGCAAATCCAGTCATCAGACATCCCCACATGAATGGAAATTCAGGCAAATGCAGGATCTTTGATGGTAAACTGCTGCAATTCCATTGAATTCCATTGAAAACTCAAACACAAATCGTCGAACACACTGTTTATTCACCTGGATGCACGACAGTATTTAATGCTCCCCCCTCTTTGTCCTGAGGGCGGTCGTTGTATTTGTATTGTACGCTGCCATTTTTCGTTAAAAGCTAGCGTCGATCTTGCCATCGGCGTTACAATTTTGCCAATTCAAATCACGTAAGTGACCCTCTATTCTTTCTTCGCATGAACATAATTGTGAGAATTATTCGAAGCTAATACAAGAACATTCAGGGACTTGGCTAGATTGGGAGGTGGGGGGGTGTAGAGTAGTGAATTTTCAACTAGGGAGAGAGACCGGGGGGTAACCCCCTCCCGGTCCCTCCCCTAGTTGGAACTTCATTATCGAGAAAATTTTTGAAAATGAAGCCATGAAAGGGGGCATAAAATTGATTCTAGTAACTGAAATGACAACACATTTACAATAGAATTATCAGGTTGTTATTATTATTTGGTATTATTCTGGGAGTTGAATATGTGCCAAACAAATGCTCAAGCTGAGAACTTTGAGCAATTTACACTCTCCTAATATTAAATCCGATCTGATGTAGGAGTGATCAGTTTTTTATGTTTCATCATTTTCTAACTGTGAATGATGGAATTAACCCAGTTTCACGATTTTACATGATGTGATTTTCTTGAAGTGCATCTCGAGGGTTTTTGTTTATCACGATAAGTAAACGTACTATAGAAATCTCGTACCGATTGACAGCATGCATAGTTATGAAGCTCGATAGTACGTACTGTACTAATCTGGCCTTTCAAATGGATGGTATAATACAGTCGTGGCGCGAAAATATGCTCCTCAACTGAGGTTTCCTATTACGTTCACTGGGGTGACCGGCGTTTACAGAATCAGTTCGTTTCTTGTTTTTACGCTGATTCGTTCCGACAGTGTGCAGATTCGTTCCCAATTTTCAAAAAGTTCGGAAGCTCTCTTTCTTTTAAACAAAGATGACAGAAATGTGCGTATAATATGGGTATTTGTCAAATATTGGTTACGGACGCCATTCGCCGTGGCCTAAATAATTTTTTTTTTTGCGTTATAGAATAGTTTTGTGGCATATAATACAGCCACGTGCACATTGTGTGCATTTTCCATAGGGAAATGTCGAGGTGGTTGCTGAAAATTCACAGCACGTGTACAGTTCACTAAAATTGTATTATGCCCGACTCAGGCAGATTTGTAAACTTTGAAAGAACTGGGACCAAATCAGTAGTATTTTATGAGAACGAAACGTTTGAAATTACAGTATGTGGAGAATGGATTGTAACTAAATCACCCGCGGAGTGGAGTTATCACCCAAAGTATCACATTCAAATTTTGGACATACGTACAAACAAAATAAGCAATGTTTCAGCCAATGGACCTCCGGGTTTAACCCGGAGGTCCATTGGCTGGAACTTTGCTTGTGATGATTATGTCTTGCAACATATTTGCAATCATTGCTCGGGCGGAATCTCCACTCTGCGGGTGATTTAATGATAATACACTCTCCACGTATCGTGAGTACGATGAATGCGCAAATTCGTTTACGATTTTATGGTCGCGCTCACGTTCATTCCTCTCTTTCTAAGTGCTGATTCGTAGGCGATTCAGCATTGATTTCATTTGGTATCCTGTATGCAATAGATGTGTATTATCTTAATAATGGATCAACAGGACATTTTCGTTTCTCAGTTGCGAATTTGTCAGCTGTCAAAAAGAGCTTAATAGACACTTTAATCATAAGAGCATATGAGGATAATGCAGCTAAATTTCAGTGTTCGAATGTGTCGTACATAAAAAATGGCTTGCCCAGAGATGAGGCCACCAAAGCGGCCCGGGATGCTCTTAAAGACAACGCGAGAGCTTCCCTCTGTAAGAAATTATTTAAGGCGATGAATCGAGTATGGAAGTTCAGACAAAGACTGGTCTATGGGAAACTCAGAGAAACTGCTCGGCGACGTCGAGACGAAACGGGTTACGGAATGAACGAAGCTGAACAAATCGCAATCGAGAAACGAAAATACCCTTTTGATGCATTATTAAGAAAATACACGTTTTTGGATGTACAGACAGATTGAGCTTATAACTAGAGAAAGTCCGGAAAACCAACAACAACAAAAACCGCCCTTTTCAGGGCCAAAAGACAGTTACTGAAGATTTAAAAAGGTTTACTGTATGATTACTTGTAAAATTATTGTAAAACTACTTATTGTTGTAAAAATTACTTGTTTTGAAATTGTAAAATTAGTTGTAAAAACTGATTGTAATTCCATTTTTACTAAATGTAAAACTGATTTTAAGGTGTTTTTGTTTCTTTGTAATAAAATTTAATAGAGGGAAACAAGGTAAAGAAACAATGTAAAGCTACCTATTTTAGAGATATCCTAAACAAAAACAAAAATAATATGCGAAGAACGTGGCAGATTTTAAACGAAGCCATCAATAATGGAAAACGTGAAGCCAGATTACCCTCGTTCTTCATCCAGAACAATATCGAGTAAAGCGAGCCCCATGACATCGCAGCAGATTTCAATAATTTCTCTATCAATGTTGGAAAAAACACATCCGAACAGATTCAGAAACCTAATAAGTCCTACACAGACTACATGGACAACAATGTCTCCAACAATCTTTATTTAATACCCGCAAATCATACAGAAGTCAACCAAGTAGTTAATAAAATGAAGCCAAAATTATCTAAAGACTGTGATATCACAACCTGTCTTCTTAGGCATACGATAAACGAAGTATTGGATCCTCTAACACATATAATTAACAGCTCTTTTCTAAACGGCCAAGTACCAGGATGAAGATCGCGAAGGTGATACCAATATTTAGAGCGGGTGACGAGCACAGCTTCACAAATTACAGACCTATCAGTATACTTCCGGTATTCTCAAAAGTAGTAGAAAAACTCATGGAAGTGAGACCAAATAGTTTCCTCAATAGGTCTAATAGTTTATACCCACACCAATACGGGTTCCGAAAACCACATAACACTATTCATACAGTTCTTCGGCCCCTTACAGAGTTGTTAATTCTTTTTCAGCTTCCACTACCAAACTATCATCAGGCAACTCAATAACCAATAGTTGTTTTGGCCAATCAGAGAATGCCTGCGTGGCATTATCTTACAACACGTTTATCTATTGTCACATGGAAAATACGGACGTGTGGTATGATCTGATTCGATACCTGTTTTACCAATCAGACACAACCTTCCTCTCATTGGATACTTAGTTTGACCAATCAGACACCGCTTTGTTCTCATTGGATACCTGTTTTGACCAATCAGACACTGCTACGATCTTACTGAGTTATCATAAACCTGCGACGTGACACTATTTTATCTTTGGATTCGTCTTCGAAGCTCAGAGGTTACACTACGATTATCGATTATTATTTGACTACTGCTGCTACGCTACGCAAGATACTCTAACCTGACCAGACACTCGAGCGCTCATTCTCTATCTTCTGGTATAAGTGACAAAAAGAGGCTACTTTGACACAAAACACGTAAAAGAGGTAAACACAAACATGGAATACCAATCAATTCCAGTCACTTTCCCGGATTTTGGAGATGAGCAGGACAGCATTCTGTCAGGCCAAGAGTATGGCCCTTCTCAGGGCCCAGGCACAAGCACCAGTATCATCATACCACCTAGCCTGCTGCACAACGTGGAGCAACAAACCATACAGCACCTCCAAGAGAACATAGCGGACCTTAAAGCTGATCTGAAGAACAAGGAAAGCTTATAGAAGGCCTCAGAGAAGATATCAAAGAAATGTCATTAAAACATTCAAAAGAGAATGAGAGACTCTGTACCATACTAGGAGAAAAACTGATAAGAGACGAAGAAAAAGAGAAAGCTGAGAAAGAAAACCGAGAAACAGAAACACAGAAAAAGAACAAACAGCAGCAAGGTAGGGCCCCAGGCCTAAAACAAACCCACCCAACTCCTCTCTCTTTTCTAAGTCTCTTAACTCTCCCCCAAAAAACAGGGTCACAGACAAAGGAAAACGGGTCCTCTCCCAAACTCTAATGTCTCTAATCATGAAACACCCTTAAAAGACCAGCTAGAGAGAATATGTTCTAGCCAAAGCCTGGATCACATGCTAGAAACCCCTATGGAAGCGTCATCTTCATCTCCGGTACCGAAAAGGAAAAATGTAACGCCTGATTCAGAGGAGGATGAAGGACCAGAGTACACGACAGTATCAAAAAAAAACTAGAGTGAGCTCTCCTTCAGCTACCAATGAATCAGGTACCAATACATGTAATGAAAAGCCAAAACACCCTAATGTGCATGGCGAGGAACCAATAATTTATGACAGACTTCCAAATGAAAAAATGTTCAACAAAATCATTAAGGAAAAGTCAATCAAGCTAAAAAGATCCCCTGAAATTCTGTCAGGCGGTAGACTCAAGATCAACACCCTAACAGAAGCAGGCCGACAAATGCTACTGCTAGAGGTCATAAATGGAATTAAGCCCAGAGCTCCACAAACAAAAACACAGGCCTCAAACTCTCCCAATCTAGCAATAATTGGGCTCAGAGTCAACCCTAACACCCCAGTAGACGACATTTCTGACGTGCTAATTCCATATGGCTACAACTGGAAGCAAATGCACTCCAACAAAACAAACAAGCCTGTATGGAAAATAAAAATTAATTGCCCCGATATGACCACCAAAAAACAACTACTAAAAAATGGGATCCACATAAACTTTAGGCACCACAAAACAGAGGACTATAGAGTTGGACCGCTCCCTCTCCAATGCTATAACTGCCAAAATTTTGGCCACACCTCAAGTGCATGTAACCAGGAAACTGTCTGCATGCGATGCGGAAAAAAACCACAAACTAAGTGAATGCAACATAAACGAACCCACCTGCCCAAACTGCAAGGGTCCTCACTCCAGTAACTACAGGGGATGCCCAATCCAAAAAGCCAAAACGATTGAAAGCGAAGCAAAAAAACTGACATATGCTCGAATCACCCAAAACTACAACCCGACCAGCATATGCACATTGATCACTGCGATCATATGCAACTCGGTAGGAAAACGCCTTAACCAAAACAACAAAGATATCCGCTCGGATATCGGCGAAGTGGCGAGCAGAATTTGCAAAACCGATATCAGTAGCCAACTACTCGAGATCGCAACCAAACAATTTCTGTAAAGCAATTAAGACCAAACCAACACACGCGAAACAACCCACCCCATCAGACCCAACATGGATAATCTTCGTGTTATCCTGCTAAATAACACAAACCAGACACACTGGCCCTTAACGAGACCAGATTAGATGAAAAACGAATTTTTAAGCTGCCTAGTTACTGTACAATCAGACGCGATAGACCTAACTCCATCGGGGGAGGAGTTGCGTTCCTCCTCAAAGAACAACTAAAATACAAAACCATTCCCACTGACCACTTCGAAGAAGAAATTTTGGATATTGAAATAAACGTCAATGAAACTTCGACTGCTATTGTAAAAATATATAACCCCCCTTCCAAAACTCTAAATAAAGATACTTTCCGCCACTTCACTGATAAGTACCCTCAATGTCTATTTTTAGGAGACTTTAATTCTAAACATAAAATCTTTGGCTGCAGAAACACAAATAATAACGGTGATGTCCTATTCGACATCATCGAAGACCTTAACCTCTACCTAATCAACGAAAATAGCAGTCCAACTTTCTGGCCAAATTACGCGTATGAATATAGCGAAATCCTTGACCTCGCTGTTTGCTCCAAAAAACTTGTTAAACAAATAGCCGAATTCCGCACAGGCGACAATGTTGGTAGCGATCACATCCCTGTCCATGTTAACATTTCTACCCCACTGGGCCCAGATAAATATCCGGAAAAAATGAAACGCAACTTCTCACGATTAAACTGGGACCACTTCCGAGATATTATCCACGACAGTTTAGCAACTAACGCAAACCTTGATTCCGTTGAACAATTTAATAAGGCATGCGACAATGTGACCCACTCGATAACAAAGGACCTTGACATAACTTGTCCGTTAAAACCTACGAAAACCTACCCAACTAAAATCAGCAAAGCCGTCCTAAACCTAATTAAATTTAAGGGGAAGATCCAAAGACAATTCCAAAAAGAAAAGAACCCAATAACTAAAAAAGAATTAAAAGCCAAATTCAATAAACTTCATCGCGAAGTGCAAGATGCCATAAAAAAAGGATAAGAAAAAAAACAATGGGAAACCGCCACCAAGCAATTAGACTCGATTAACAAGCCGAAAGACTTCTTTGACACATATAGACTCACTGGCCAAAAATCAATTAACACCTCTAACAAACCACTTCGTAAAAGCGACGACTCATTCACCGCGTCCGACAAAGATAAAGCCGACACATTTGCATCCCTACTCGCGAGTACTCATCAAACCCACATACGTGACAACTTTGACAACGACTGGAAAAACACGGTAGAAAAACACATTGAAGAAAATCAATCAATCTTCAAGGAATATAAAACCGATAACGCATTTGAGACAGGAGACTTGGGGAGCCAATAAAGAAATTCTCCTCAATCTTTACAAATCATATATACGCACAGTACTAGAGTATGGGGCCATAATAACAAGTGACCTGAATAAAACCAACATTGAAAAACTACAACGGGTCCAAAATCATGCCTTGCGCGTGGCTCTGCGCAAGCCCACGTGGACATCGATAAAACAACTTCACGAGATAGCAAAAATAGACACTATATCAATGCGCTTAAAATATCTTCAAAGCAAAACTCTAAATAGACTTCAAGACAGCGAATTAATAATAGAACTCAATGCGCATCGCGTCCTCAATAGGAAAACTAAATAATCTGGGGCGTGCTATCGAAAGGGTTAAAGATTACATCATTGTGATGGGGTGAGCCAGGCATTCTGTGACCTAAATTAGAACTGGCTGCGGGTGACACGATACGCATGAAAGCTTGCCTCTGTTACCAGTGGGAGTTGCAAACAGCGAGAAAAATCTCCACCTGCTGCCGGGTCTCCCCTCCCTGAGATATAAATCTCGGGGAAAAAATGCTGGCTTCCCCATCCACATGTCACTGGTCGTGACGGACGGAACAGTTGTAAATTAAAAACCGAATTGCTCTAATTTCCAGCTCTCTATTATCTTTTCTACCTCCTCTATCTCATCAGACACACGACCAAACTGAATGACAAACTATGAGGGATTGAAACAATCCTCATGCAAAGATGTGCAGAAAACCAAACAGACCAAGGCAAGGATTGAAACAATCTTGCCAGCAAACAGCCCTTTTAAGGGTTTTTTTGTGTGTGTGTGTGTGGGGGGGGGGGGGGGGGGGGTTGGAGGTCATTTGGAATTCCCGAAGGATAACCAGATACCTCAAAATCACATACAGCATCCTATCTCCCAGAAGGCTTGATGGATGACTCCCGGTTTTTTCAAACTAAACTGTTGGAGCTTTCTCCACTCCTTTTTTTGTAACCGCTATCGTCATATACCGGGGCCGCTACCAAACCGGCGTTTCTGTTTGGTTTTCTTTTTTCTTTTTCCCTTAACATTGCCATCGCACAACATGGTGGGACTCAAACCTCTACCATCGCCAAGCTGGAACCGAATAGAGCCTACTCTCTAATAGTCTTAATGGCGTTGAGGGATTGATCTTTGACAATCTATCACTCCAATGCAAACTGCCGGGAATTCTAACCGCGTGCATACCCCTTCACACCCCATTTCAGTTAATAGGAAAGCTCGGCCTGTGTGATCCAAGATCCAAGTGAAATAAAATAAGGCTAACCGGGTCGCAAGGGATTTGTAAATCCCACATCGTCCCTGCGCGCCTTCGGCGCGCTAAAACCTTTCATTCATCGAGACAGGAGACGACCACGAACTGGTCGACCCTTATAACCTGACGAAATATTTAATCTCCTTCGTAAATGCAAAAACTCATCTTCCCCATAGGAAGATGGCATCAGTTATAAACTTCTACAGCGGGCACCCAAAGCCCTTTTCAACCGTTTAAGCGATATTTTTAATGCGTGTAGCCACATTGGTTACTTCCCCACACCATGGAAATCCGCCATTGGCATAATGATACCGAAACCCGATAAAGATAAAACCATACCATCAAACTATAGGCCAATTAGTCTCATTAGCTGCATAGGCAAACTATACGAACGCGTCCGAAACAATCGATTAAAAGACCATCTCGAATCAAACAATTTCTTCAATAAATGGCAAAGGGGGTACCGTAACAATAAAATGGGAATCGAACATGTATAGAGATTAGTTGAACATGTCAAAACAGTCTCGCGCCAAAAAAAATGCGCAGCAATCTTCCTTGGTGTAGAAAAAGCATTCGACTCGGTTTGGCATGACGGTATTCGATACAAACTCCACATGCTAGGTTTGCCCAATAAAATCGTTCGGGTTCTGTCATCCTTCATGCGTGACCGAACAATAAAAATTAAAATTAACAAAGAAATCTCTGAACAGGTACCACTTAAAGCAGGGACCCCACAAAGCTCAGTTCTTAGTCCTCTCCTGTTTCTCATCTATGTCAATGATATTAAAATTGACCCGAGAAACCAAACTGATTTCTCCCAATATGCAGACGACATGGAACTGCACACTTCCCATAAGCAGAGCCCAATTATCGAAAAACGACTTCAAAACACAATTAATGACATCCAATCATGGTGTGATAAATGGCGAATCAAGTTAAATGCAAATAAATCGCAATTGGTAAGCTTCCATAGAGGAAAAAACGTAAAAAAAAATCCCCACAACTACCCGAAAAAACAATGATGAAGTTAATGTTAAATTATACAATCTTCCAATCAAAAAATGTTCCGAAACCAAATTCCTCGGCGTTACTGTCGACGAAAAACTCAGCTTCAAGACCCATGTCCAGAAGATAACAACTAAAGCAAAACAGCGCACCAGCCTGATGACCAGATTACGCGGTACTAACTGGGGGGCCAGCTCTCAAACTTTAATTAAGCCCTATAAATCATTTGTCCGACCACTATTTGAATACGGTGCGATCATAAGTTATGATATGAAAAACCATCTCAAAGACTGAATGCAAATTACACAAAACTACGCCCTACGCGTTGCGTCGCGAATGCCTAGAGACACCCGAATCTCCTGGCTACATGAAAAATGTTCAATAGAGCCTATAAAAAATAGACTAACAAAACTCACAGAATCAACAAAAACTAGAGGGCAGCGAGCTCTACTCGGAACTGAAGGAACACACCGTAGTCTACCGCAAATAACCCTCCGAACTAACAAAATTAGGGCATCAAACCAATTCAGAGGTGTGGGGTCCCAAAGCACGAGAGTATGTTACTGCGCTTACGAATGTAAAGATTCGTGTATTTCATACTCTCCACCATAGCGACAAGCACACACACACACACAGCAGAACAGAATACCACACGGGGGGTGGGGGGCTGGGTCCCAAGCACGAGAGTATGTTACTGCGCTCACGAATGTAAAGATTCGTGCATTTCATACTCTCCCCACATACACAGCAGATACCCCACGGACACGCAACTAAACAGAGTACGACTGGAAAGGCAAACCTAACCATCGTCTCCACAAACACCATCAGACCAACATTAACTCACCAAGCACGCAAACAAACAAAGACTCATTCCTGCAGGCACCACACAAACACACCTCTCTTCCCTTCCTATAGTTTGTCCTCTCCACATAGGTATAATAAGCAGGGCGGATGGAGAACCCGCGAAGTTCTCCTGGGACAGTTGTTTTTAAACCTTTTTGACTGAAGGCCAAGCTCTCTCTTCACGCACAACGGAACAACAACATCGCCGTCCTCAACTGCACCAGGCAACATCATCAACTAGCACAGAACCAACTGTCAAACAATGAACAGCCCAAGAAGTCTGCCAGTGCCATAGAAAAAGTCAAGGGGGATTGAAATGCAGCCGCAATAGCAGCCGCATACCCTTCCCCAGGCGCCTTCGGCGCCTAAAAAACACCATACCAATTGTGTTGTATTTTATCTTTGACATAATCAGAGTACATGGTTTTTATCATTATAAGCATCTTATTAACAAAGGAGGCCTTTATCATAATCCCTTAACAAAGGGAACTTTTATCATAAAGCCTTTGCTTTGTACTTAATTCCCTTATCTATTTGCATAACAATATAAAGTGACACTATTGTTTTTTCTTACGAACAATGACTCTCTCTATTTTATCTCATTTGACATGTCTAAACAAAGGAAACAGGTCAGGTAGTCTTTATATTTAAAGCCTTTGTATGTACTTAACAACAGATGTTCCAGAATGGGCTTTTTCGTAATCGTCTTACATAACTGTCTAGTCACTCCAGATAGCCTTCAAATTAATCTTTTTGTTTGTATGTGTTTACATGTACATGTCCTTGACAACATTTTACTTAGAGATACACCAACAAAGCACGAAATTTACGTGGGGAAGGGGTTGGGAGAACTCTTTGTTATTACTCATTGGGACGCCTCAGTTTGGAAGTTCCCAGCTTTGGTTTAGCCCTGGGAGGGTTTTCATGGGGAACAACAGCCCATACAAGGGCTTTGGCGAGGAGGCTGGGCCTTTGGAAAGTGAAGCCTAAATGGGCGTTGGGCTATATGTAATCCACAATAGTAGTAGGACATGTACCCGATCGTGCCCTATTGGCCGGACCCCGGCCCGGACCCCGGAAGTGACGTCATGTCACATGACCCAGTGGCGCCATGTTTGGTTGACATGGTAACCCACTTGAGCGGCCATTTTGTGAAGTCACCTCCATAGTGGTACGTTATGTGAGTGCGCATGCTCAGCGCGTGTTGTTAGGGTGATACGTGTTTCTGTCGTCCATTTTGTATACTGGAGACCGCCATCTTGGTTTCTATGGTAGCACGTGGTTGCTATGTGACCCAAAACCTTCTAACAAGACAGGGGCATGTTCAGAGGATGTGTTCCTTAGTACAGGAGTAATTTCCCGATTCGCAGAATTACCACAAACAACCCGACAATCCCCCAAAACACCAAAATTAACTTCATTTCCCCAGTTTATCGGTGTAGCACGTAGTGCTATAGTACCAAGGGGGTATCGGGGGCGTGTTCCTTTGTATAAGAGTAATTTTCTGGTTCGGATTTTTCCAGAATCCCCATTTAATTACCACAAACAACCCGACAAGTTTTACTATTTCGAATTCTTTCAGAATTCTCTGCTTCTCTCTATATATACAATAGTTTTCGTCTATCTGGCCATGTTCCTTTGTTCTAGAGTAGAGTAGCCTATCAGTTGGGACAGCTTACCTTATTATTACTATATTTAGCTATTCTGGTCTTTTCTTGTTAGTTCTGACCCTATTCCAAGTACTCTTGTTGTTTCCTGTATCTAGCTCATTTATATAGATTATAACTAATCAATCAGATTGCTTGATTTCCCATAACCTATACTTAAGCGTACAGAGTTATTTCCCTTTATTACAACGAAGTTGTATCCGATTCTCAGTACGTGGGGGTAGATTGTCAGTAAATCGCGATAATGTAGATTGTCCACTCGTTACTGAAGATTTAAATATGTTTATTGTATGATTACCTATAACATTATTGTAAAACTACTTATTGTTGTAAAAATTACTTATTTTGAAATGGTAAAATTGCTTGTAAAACTGATTGTAATTCCATTTTCACTAAATATAAAACTGATTTTAATGTTTTTTTTTTTTTGTTTTTTTTTTTTTGGGGGGGGGGGTTTCATGTAATAAAATTTAATAGAGAGAAACAAGGTGAAGAAACAATGTAAAGCTACGTGGGGGAGGGGTTGGGAGAACTCTTTGTTATTACTCATTGGAACGCCTCAGTTTGGAAGTCCCCAGCTTTGGTTTAGACTTGGGGAGGGGGGGGGGGGTGGGCTTTCATTGGGAGAAACAGCCCATACAGTGGCTTTGGTGAGGAGGCTGGGCTTTCGGAAGGTGAAGCCAAAATGGGTGTTGGGCTATACACAGTCTGGGGCCATTTGTAGGGACTTTGAGGTCGAGCAGACATGGATTTGGGGAGGATAGCCAAAAACTAGGGTACTTGCAGGACGGGAAGGGGCGGGTGAGCCTAAAAATAGGGTACATACAGGACGGAAAGGGGAGGGGAGCATAAAGATAGGCCTAACGGATTTGGACAATGACCTAGGAGTCCTGTCAAATGGGCTTGTTTTTACCGAGCTATACTACTGTTATGCATAATCCACAATCCGGACCTCGATATACGTTTTGCTGTTATTAATGCATGATATATGGAAGAGCTGTGTTGATGCCGGTTTACTTTCTGGTGATAAATTTCAACAGTACACCGCAGTACAGTACGTGGGGTAGATTGTAACTAAATCGCGATGATGCAGATTTTCCACTCGTAAAATGTCTGTAATTTTGCCTCAAAATAAAAGAACCATCAACACAATTCCGTCGCATAGACCATCGGGTTGCTACATCTGTCTCTCCTTCCATCTGTCTGTCCTCACAAAACGTTTTGGATTGTAATTTCCAAGCCATCGGTCGGATTTGTATCTCCTTTGTTATGCTGACAGACCCGCATGGAGAAACTAATATGCACAAGGAACGGGTTCCGTCCAATAATTGTTCCCAGAGTTGTAGCCCTGTTTCACTCTTTCGACTTAGAACTTAGAACAATTTTCTGTCCCACAATATCCTTAAGGCTATCGAGCATGCCTACGGGTCGGTGGCAGTAGCTCACGCTTTGCTTAGCCCTTGTTATTATTGTCTCGCTCAACTCCTTGTAGTTCAGGCCAATCCGACCTTCTTCTTACAATCCGCCCCTTAAACCGTCTGGGACTTAGCCCAGGTGTTTAAAGGGGTGCGTCAGAGGAAGCTTGGGCTAGATAGAGACACACACCGCTTACTCTTATTCTGCGTCACACCAAGCGCCCAAATATACACGTACCGATTTTAGTGTTAAGGGCAGACCGCATATAGAGTGCCGACGGATGGGAAAATAGTGAACATATGTGATCTTACATGTACATATTGCCTGCATCTTTCGAAAAAAGTGTTATATATATAATCCCACCAACTCACCCCATAAAAGTGCAATATTTAGAGTGGGATTATAAGTATACAATGTCGCCTTTTGGAATTTTGAATGAAGCTTTTATCCATGCAAAGAAGAATGAACAACTTCAGGGTCCATTTTCAGCTCACCTGACTGAAAGTAATGGGGGTGGGGGGGGGGGCTTAAGTGGTCACTTTCTGTCCGTCGTTCGGTTTCCGTCATCCGTCCGCTGTAAACTTTACATTATCGACTTCTCCTCATAAACCACTAGACCGAATTGAACCAAACTTGATGTGTATGGTCCTTATCATAGGGCAATATTTGTACAAATAAAGTTGCCACGCCCGGATTGCTCAAATCGAGTTCCTGGTTATTATCCCTATTGGGTCCCAAATTTTAACTTAGTGCAATATGAGAAAATTTCTTTAAAAATCTTTTTCTTCAGATCCTCCAGTCAGAATCCTTTCATATTTGGTATACAACATCTCTAGGGGGGGTCAAATACAAATTCAAATCAAGTCCCTGGGTAAATACTTGTGCTCGCTATGGGAGCCCGAGGTTGAACTTTGTGCAATATTTGGTATTCAACATCTCTAGGAGGGACAGATTCAAGTTTGTTAAAATCGGGTTCCTGGGTTAGAACTTGGGACTTCAATGAGAGCCCGAGTTTGAAGTTAATGCAATATGACAGAATTTCATTAAAAATCTTCTTCAGATCCACTAGTGAGAATAATTTCATATTTGGTATACAACACCTCTTGGAGGTCAGATTCAAGTTTGTTCAAATTGGGACCATGGGATAATACTTGGGTTCTCTGCGAAATCCTGAATTTGAACTCAGTGCAATATGGGGAAAAGTTGTTTTTTTTTAAATCTTCTTCTTCAGATTCACCAGTCAGAACCATTTCATGTTTGATATACAACATCTCTGTGTGGATCAGATGCAAGTTTGTTCAAATCGGGTCCATTGGTAAATATTTTGGCTCTCTATAGGAGCCCGAATTTGAACATAATACTATTTGAAGAAATTTCTTTAAAAATCTTCTTCAGATCCACCAGTCAGAATCCTTTCATATTTGGTATACAACATCCCTAGGTGGCTCAGATTCAAGTTTGTTCAAATCGGATTCATGGGTTAATATTTGGGCTCTCTGTTGGAGCCCAAAGTTTAATTTGGTGTAATTTTCAGTTTGAGTCCCTGGCTTGATATTTGGGCTCTTTATGTCGAAGGGGCATGCGGAGGGTTGCAGGTTATGTTTAAGTTTGTTCAAATCCAATCCTTAGTGTTTTTCCATAAAAGTTGCCTTTCATGACTTCATTTCTCTGTGGTGTTGATGAACCCTGACTAACTGAATGTGACCTCAAGTACCTCTTTGAACCACTTTGTCAGGTGAGCGATTAAGACGTACGTCCCCCACCCAACCCCTCCTCCCGGGGCCTCTTGTTTTGTTTGCACTTGCCCAAAAACTGCATTTAGAAGTTCAAAAAGCGAGCCTCAATTCTTATTTTGGTACCATTTGCGTTCACGCAGGTGCGCTGTGTAAAACTTACTAGAAAATTTCATGACTCAACACGCAACGACCATTGCGTTCATTTCTCAATGGCCCACACACACGCTAGTAATCAATAAGTCAGTCCCCTTTGGGAATTCACACACTTTGTTGAATTTCTTTGACGGTCAAAATGCAATGATCGCAATGGATTTGCCTTTCCTTTCTTACAACACCTATAGTTTACAGTTAGTTGAATTGGTCGTCGGTGCCATGACATGATGGAATAAGAAAACATTGTATGCTTATTCGAAACACTTCGCTAGATGTGTTCGTATTGGATGGGTAATTCCTTGTCTGCGAAACACCTAAAGCTCTTAGCTCACGAAGCTGTATGGGTGTCCATTTCATATTTATGTTTAATACGATAATATGTATTAGAATATCATTGAAAACCACTCATTCAATATACCGATGACTCAAACAGGTTGATATACTTCATAAATTGGTCAAAATTATATACTTTATAATACTTCTACAGAAATAGTATTGCGAAGAAGAACTATTTCTTGTTCTCGACCGAACTGAGTTTCATGTGATACTGATCATTTTGTAAGAACTATTCCGAGAAGTCTCAGTGATTTGCTTTGTAACGAACCTGAGCCCATCAGATCTGCCTGCCAAGGAATCTGCACCATTGGAGGAACGAATCGGCGTCATGACATGTGACAAAATTTCTTTGGCTTCCAAACTACGAAAGGTAGTTTTACTATTTATCTTATGCTGAACTTGTCAGTTATAAAACTGACGATTTTGTGAGTAATTGTGTTTCTCTATTATGTTTTTTATACAACAATCTTGTTCGGAAATCAGGTTTTAATGAAAAGTTTCGAGGACTGGACTGATCAGTGCCAGTTTTCACACAAACGGAAACAAAATATGTTGTCATTTTGTTACTGGAGATGCTCGAGGACTAAGTTGGACCCAGAGCAATTGTAATAATCCCACTGTGTTCTTTTCTGGTTAAATTCTCGCCATATTAATATATTTTGTTGTCGATAAACACGCCTCTTCTTGTTAAAATCGGAACAGCGCAAAAATCGCGAACCAATCCGAGCGGAAGTAATGAAAGAACTGATTCTGTAAGCGCCGGTACCCCCAATGAAGTCCATGTTATATAAATGTCACTGAACTTTAGTTAACGTCTTCTCAGACGTACGCGTGTATCATTTGGGCGGTTAAAGAGTTTTTCGATCCAATCCGGTGCATTTAATCAGCCCAAAATGCGGCAAAATAGCTGAACAATGAAGTAAGTTAAATTCTTTGAACCGCGATCAGAACGTCTGAAAAAACGTTAAAAACGGAGGGAAAACTTGCCGAGTGTAGGCAATCGAATATATTGTTCTCGCCGCCTGTGCATTGTAGAAAGCAGACTGATAGCCGTACAAGTCTTGAGATAGTATCAGAGAAGTATCAAGCTACGACTGTTAACGGTCATATTTACTCATCATATCTCAGCAGTCTTGAAGCTATGTTTAATTAGCCAGATATCTGAATCCAAAGGAACTCTATTAAGCTATACATGTAGCGGTATTACCACCGGCAGTGGGTGTCTGGCTGGAAGGAACATATACACAGGTTTGACAATGACCTGAAAATAATTCAAGGAATAGCAATATCGAACAACAGTTTGTCCTAACGAAGCTTCGAAAAGGGGCATGGGACAGTAGAGATCTGAAAATAATCTGTTCACGACCAATAATTCTATCTCTGCACAATTTAAAAAAAAACTCGGACGACTTTTAGGAGACCATAATCCTGAAAATCGGAGAAACTGGACATAATGTTAATATCTTGATGTTTTCATGGCTAATTCAATACTTGTTGATTGGCATATCTATAACTAGGGTACGAAAGAATATCTGAAAATATAGAAAAGGGGACGTTACACCATTCGACGCGCAAACTGCATCAAATGTTGTTGAACAAACGCCCATAACAAAGCTGGATGCCTTCCAGAATTGTGCTGCTAGCCTGAGAACTTTGAATCTGCCACTGTTTGGGGCTGTTTGTTTACTTACTTTTCTTGGAGTTAGCTACCTTTGATGTAACGGGTTCTGCCTTCGCCCAGAGCTTTAGACATATTATTCGTACTCAGGCCATAGATATCCCAATCAATAAGTATTTGATTCAGCTTAAATTGGCTTGAAATCATCAAGATATTAACAGACTGGGAGCAACTTCACAACGTAATCATAAAATTACAGCTGTGGTTAGTCTTCATTCATAATATTAATGGCAATAGGGTGGAATATTTCAGTCATTGGGATTTCGACCAACTGAAACATTCCAGCAGATGACTGAATCTGAACGTAGGCGATGGGCCATTCAAGGGTTATACCCGTTCAACTCGAAAGCTAACCTTTTGGATGGAAGATGGCTGAAATATGGACATAGACCAAATAATCACCCAAACAAAAAGAAACTGAGTATATTCGTACAACTGTCCATGAATGAAGCCGGAGTTCCCGAGAGAACCACCGTTCAACGACGGGTAAATGTTGAAATCCAACACGTGTACATTACATCAGCCGATCATCCGTATCTGGATATGCCGACGAATGAAGCTAGGGTACCTGGAGGGAGCAGCGACGGTAAGGGTTGGACTCTCCAACATACAAATCCGACCTCATACGTTACAATGGCCGATCAGTCGTAAATTTGCCGATGGCGGAAGGCGGATATACCTGGAGAGAACCATCGAGCAGCGTGAAGTAAGTGCTGGACTCTTCAAAGTGCAATCCCGACACATGCATTACATTGGCTGATCATTCGTACATTTGCCGATGGAGGAAGCCAGGACGACCCGGAGAGAACCCCTAGCCGTGACAAGTAAAAGTTGGACTCTTCAACGTACAAATGCAACACATACATAAAACGCACGTACAATCGACGATTTGTACTTAGTAGGACACGACAATACCGCGCTGAATCTTGGGCTTTCGGGATTAAATGTCTTCCCTAAGGATACAACTCAGATGACACGGTCGGGGTAGAACCGCTAATCTTTCGATCGGAAATCTAATACGCTAAGCAATGAGCTACCACGCCATCTCATTTCTCTTCGCTCACAGAGAACGCTGTTTTATTGGAGAAACAAAATCCTTGAAAAGAATCGGCTTCTCGGACACTACAGCCAGAGGTTTATAGTTTATCCATTTAAATAACACGAAAGGCAGACGGCATTTGCAAACAAAATTCTTGAATAACAATAAATTTCATTTTTTGCATGAAAAACATAGCTTATGACCCCTCATTGGAACGAGCTGAATGAGCTCATTCCAATGACTGGTCGTAAGCTACGTCTTCGAGACAAAAAAATTGAATGGTGATTTTTGTGTATAGCGCTCGCCTTATTTGGTCCTAAACACGGGTAAAGTGTCAAACGTTTATATTAGTAAGGATGTAGCCAAAAGTGTGGGTAATATAGGTATTGTGACCCCTCATATTTCAAAAGGATCTACTCATGGAAACCAAAACGCCGTAATATGAGTTTTTTTTTTATTACGGCCTTTGGGTCCAATTTTGTCGACGGTTCGATTCCTGGTCGGGGATCGTAAATCAACATTCTAAATTTTTCGAAAACGTGCTTGTGTCTTTCAATATACACACACAGGCCCGTGCCAGTCTTCGTCTGAGGCCAACCACAGCGCTTTTGTCATACTGCAGCCAGTGCGTTTCACAACTTCATGTAGCTGACATAAGGAAAGTGAAACGAGTATACACGAGAACATCATCTAAAACGCTGGATTCTAGCCATCGTTTTTTTTTGACGGTGTGCACTCCTGAATGCCCTGCGAAATTGTCGACGGTTTGATTACCGGCCGGTGATCATACATAATCACACCAAATTCTTCGAAAACATGATTGTGTCTTTCAGTACACAGGACCGCGCTAGTCAGATGCCAATTACAGCACATCCGCCGTACTGTAGCCAGCGCATTTCACACTTTCTTGTATCTGAGGTAAGGAAAGTGAACCAAGTTTTCATTAGAATATCATCTAAACTGATGGATTCCAGTCGTCGTTTTCGACGGTGCGCATTGGTCCAGTGGTTCAGGAATTCTGAATGCCTGAATGTCTGGCTGGACTTCCGATGGTTCGATTCCCACCCGCGGATCATAAATCAAATTTCTCAGTTCTTCACGAACATGACTGTCTTCCAACACACACACTCTGCACACACACACACACACACACGCGCACACACACACATGCGCGAGCACTTTTCTGAGCAATATGCTTACAACAGTCTGCAGATAGTCACTTGAGGCTATATTTGGGATAAATACAAAATATCGAGAAAAAAATATTTGACTTTTGTGCTAAAGCAAGTGGGTGAGATTGGCAGTTAGCATGAAGGTTTGACATTTTTATTTAGTCTCATATTTGAGAGTCCAATTCCTGTAGATGACTATGTTGTTACTTAACTAATACTTACGTGCAGTCTGCACTGGATGTTGCTGTGGTGGGAGTGCCGCACTTCGTTATCGCAGTAAGCGCGTTCTGCAAATCTTGTGCAGTGCAAGCTGCTTCTAGCTTACCAACTCCTGTAAAAGAAAACAACATCACTGTAGTGAGCCGATTACGTCAACATTTTTAACCACATCCCCTAATTAAGGGCCATATCCAATCAGCTATAGTTATATTAACAAAAATCACTATTAGGCCTAAAAAGGTAAAAACAAGTATGTTACTCAGACCCCCCCCCCCCCCCCCATATCCCCATATGGTCCTTTTGGCTGCTGCATGTTCTCTTTTTATAACTAATGCAAACTTAAAAACATAATAACTAAATGGATTATGTCTGATATTTTACTCAAGTTAATAAAATTGATAAATTTCTCCCTTGAGCGCAATATGGCTTTGCAATGCTTTGCACTCAAGAGACGAAATACACCACCACCCACGCTATTCTGTAGATTAAGCGGCCTAAAACATAAAACAAACCAAGAACTTGGAAAATAATTACAAAAAAATGAAACAAAAAAAAAAAAAAACAACCCGCCCACATGCTATTTTACAAAAAAAAAATTACCCGAGAAACAGAAGATCCAGATTGCGCGACGTTAACATATTTTTTTTAAACTTATTTTTAGCTTCACAATATACACATTAAAAACTAAAGTGTTAAAACTGACACTTTCAAAGTGTTAAGCCCATTCTAACTCTTAGGGTTTGATTTTAACACCCAAAGTGCAATGCTTTAAGCACTTAGACATTACAATCGTCAGACATCTGAAACTTGAATGGATGGCACTTCCCATGTGTCTGGCATTGGTGGTTCTTCCAGAATCGTCCACAAGTTGATTTGCGCTTGGTGGGTACATAATTAAAAGGACACAACGCAGATGACGCGGATCAAGCTCGAGAGTTCGAGCTTGATCCGCGTCATCTGCGTTGTTTTCTTTTAAGTGTCGCGACATTACACTTGTTAAGTGGTATTATTGTAACGCCTGTCAAGTTCTGGGATATCTACACTTGAACAAAGTGCTAGTTCAGCACTTAGTAAGTGTTAAATATATCACTTCAAGTGTAGTTTTTAACGCTTTAGTTTTTAGCGTGTAAGTTATGATGTCTCATTGAAACGAGTTTGACAAGAGCGTGCCAATGAGATGTCGTTCTTATAAAATTTTCTGGAAGTGTTACGAAAACGGGAAGCCTCCAGCATCCCACCTCTTCCAGCTCCACTCAGGTCAACAGTACTAACAGGACTAATTCTCAAAATGGAAATAAGAATAACCACACTATCAGCAGTAACTTAACTGTTGACGATAAAGATCTCACTGCCACTGCCAACAAAAACATTACAGTCAGAGAGTCCGGTCGGGAGGTTGTCACTCAACTTATGAGTCTAGACTTCTCCGCGGCCATAAAAGGGACACCCACGAGGGGTGTAAAGAAAATACCCACGAGGGTACTCATGGACATGGACAAAAACAAAAAACAGGATAAGCAGGCTACACAACCTCTAGGGATAAAAACAACAGCAAATATTGATGTGGTGACAAGGGTACACCCCGACACCCCCAAAGAAGCCATCAGACAGGGTATACCAGGCTGCCAGTGGGAAAGATTCACCCCCAGAGCCACGGGCAATCACACGTGGAAGCTGAAGGTGATCTGCCCTAACAGTTCAACTAAACACGAAAAATAATTTCGGAGGGGGTGACCATCAATGGTAGAAAGCACGTGGCAGAGGAGTACCGATCAACCCCTCCCCCAATCCAATGTCATAAATGCCAAAAGTTTGGACACGTTGCCAACAAATGCAGGGGGGGGGGGCTTGACCTTCATGAAGTGCGGAGAAAACCATCTCACCAAGGCATGCAGGTCAAAATCCCCCTCATGCCCTAACTGTAAAGGCCCCCACACTAGCAACTATCGAGGGTGTCCCAATTTAAAAAAGTTAAAACAAATATAGAACTAAAAAACCTCAACCTAAAAAAACCTGACAACGCTTTTTCACCCCGTACAGTATGCTCTCTCGTTGCGGGAGCTCTCTACTCCGTCCTTAATAAACATGTCAACACCAACCTGTCCGACATCTGTCAGGATGTCAGCCGTTCCGTTCAGCTTCTAAGTTATTCAAAACCCAAATATCAGAAACTTTAATTAATGCCGCTATTAACATCACCTAAAGCCACCCTCCATGAAAAAGACCGCAAGAACTTAACGCCCATCATGAACAAATTACAAATAGCCGTGTGGAACGCTAGAAGCGTTAATGATAAAAAAAAACTTCAAATGAGCCGATACTTCGAAGATACAGACATTGTCTGTATCTGCGAAAGTTGGCTTCAACCCAGCAAAATTTTTTCAGTCAGCGGGTTCAGCACTATTAGAAGAGACCGACAAATCACCAACGGTGGCGGCGTTGCTCTTCTAATAAAGCAGAACATGAAAACTAAAACCATTAAAACTAATCACCTCGATGCAGAGGCGATTGCAACTGAAATCACAGTCGACAATAAAAACATCGCGATTGTTTGTTATTATAACGACCCAGGCAAAATTGTATTTGACACTGTCTTTGAATTCTTTGCGAGGAAATACAAACACTGCATTTTCCTCGGCGACTTCAATTCCAAACACCTGTACTTTGGCTGCAACAAAACCAGCCCCAACGGTGAAGCCCTCCTAGAAATAACAAAAACACATAACCTTCATGTGGTTATGAACGACAACTCTGCAACCTATATCAGTAACAACCCACTATTTTCATCTGAAATCCTCGATCCAATTATCGCCAGTGACTCCCTGATAAACCACATCGATGACCAGTGGATCGGCGATGATGACTTAGGCAGCGATCACCTCCCGGTCTATGCCTCACTGCAGCTAGGAAATGGCCCACTCAGGTACCCCACCCCCCACTCTCCGCAGAAATTTTAGAAACATTAATTGGAACCTTTACCGCGACATCATCGATGTCAAACTCACAAGGACCCCTCCGACCCAGCCAACTACCGCCCAATCAGCCTCCTCAGATGTATTGGTAAGACATTCGAACGGATCCTTACCAATCGGTTCAGGGGGCACCTTGAAGACAACGATTTTTTTAATAAATGGCAAAGAGCCTATAGAAACCGTAAAGATGGCATCGAGCATGTCTACCGACTAGTCACCCAAATGAAAACCGCTATCAACAATCAGCCAATAGGCGCGGCAGTCCTGTTAGACGTCGAAAAAGCATTTGACTCTGATTGGCACAATGGAATGCGCTATAAATTATCAAAAATGAGACTTCCCAAGAAATTGCTCAGATTACTATCCTCTTTCTTCAATGATCGCGAAATTAAAGTCAGAGTGAACAATGAAATGTCTGACAGTGCCCCCCCCCCCCCCCTTGAAGCAGGCACACCCCAAGGATCCGTCCTAAGCCCCCTCCTTTACATCTTCTATGTAAATGACCTTAATTTCTCTGAGGATCGTGTTCCAGTCTCCCAATTCGCAGGTGATAAGGGCCTCTGGGATTCTAACAATACGGCCAATCTGCTCGAAAAACCCCTGCAACGCGCTCTCGATGACCTAGAACAATGGTGTGTCAAATGGAGAATTAAGCTGAACGCCAATAAAACCCAACGAATCACCTTTACTCGCAAGACAAACAAACGTGATTTTGACCTAAAACTAATGGACAACACTCTCCCAGAATGCAAAGAGGCGAAATTCCTGGGCATCACCATTGATCAAAAACTGTCCTTTAACAAACACACCGACGACATGGCGAAAAAAGCAACCAAACGCATTAACTTACTGAAAATGCTAAAGGGAACTCCATGGGGAGCCAACCAGTCCACCCTACTCAAACTATACATAGCCTTTGTGCGCCCAGTACTCGAATACGGGGCAACCATCCTAACTGACCTCAACCAAACCAATATGGGTAAACTCCAGAAGGTCCTAAAATCACGCGCTTAGAGTCGCCCTCCGTGCCCCATGGGACACACCCATCAAAACACTCCACGACAGGGCCGATATCCCCACCATCAAAGACCGTCTAGCCACCCTGGCCGCGAAAAATCATGACCGGCTAGCCGACAGTGAACTAATTTCCGAACTTGGAGCCATTTGCGAAAGCCGACAAAAGTCCACAAATTCCAATCAAAACTAAGACCGCTCGAAAGAACTAGGGAACTTGAAGGTGAACTAACAGGCAGATTAACAGCTTAACTGTGGCCTTCTATCAGAAAGGGCTGCCTTCACCGACTCAACTAAAATTACATCACGCTTAAACACTGTATAAGGTTTATGTGCAAACATGTTATCCCTGAATAAAAACGCCAGCGATGCCCGACACCTCCAAATACCTTTAAATTAGCCTAAATAAAATCGCAACCAGCGAAGGGTAAAACAGGAAAGAAACACCCTCGGGTGTGGTTTAGTGTGCTAAACCTGTACCCTCCCGCTGCAATCTCATTCCCAGTCGCGGAAGCTCAGCCCACATAAAACGCTCGCGATCCCCGGCATCTCCATATAAACTCAAACTAACCTAAATAAGGTCGCAACCAGCGAAGGGTACAACAGGAAAGAAATACCCTCGGGTGTGGTTTAGTGTGCTAAACCTGTTACTCTCCCGCTGCAATCTCATTCCCAGCCGTGGAAGCTCAGCCCACATAAAACGCTCGCGATCCCCATCACCTCCAAATAAACTCAAACTAACTTAAATATGGTCGCAACCAGCGAAGGGTACAACAGGAAAGAAACAGCCTCGGGTGTGGTTTGGTGTGCTAAACCTGTTACCCTCCCACTGCAAACTCACTCCCAGCCTAAAACGTTGAGCTAACAGGAAGATTAACAGCTTAACTGTGGCCTTCTACCAGAAAGGGCTGCCTTCATCGACTCAGCTAAAGATTAGATCATAAATTAAACAAAATGTGCTATTTTTATCTTTTTATATTTTACATATTCTCATGAAAACTAATTCTGTATTCTTCTTTTAAGCAGGTACACAGACGATACTTTTTGACCAGCACCCCAATAACCGCTATGGACACTACTACCGTTATGGAAACAGTAACCCCCATGGTTCCTGAACATCCTCCACTCCATTTCCAAAAGTGGTCGACCACTTTAAGGGAGGCGAGCGTTGGTCCTGCGTCCCGCCTCTGCCCCTTTTTGTGAGCGCATTGCGCATCTTTTGTCCCAGCCAAATAGGATTACAATGCAGGCCTGCCCCCGAACCAGGGAAGTTCGGGTCTTCTTTCTGGTGGTCCCCGAAAGGGGTCGTTGTTGTTTTCTCTCAAAGAGTCCAACCAAACAGAGACAGCCTGACGCAGATTATACTTGCCAGTGATGGTCATCACTCAAAATCATCCTTGAAGCGGCAGACTATACTTGCCTGAAAATCCAGATCGACTGCACCCTCGGGGAGAGGTAGTACCTTTGTGAGAGAACCCAACCTCTCACACTGGTCCTCGCCCGAGGGTTCAACCGACATCAGCCAAGAGACCATCGTGACGCAACCGGTGACACCTGCCGAGTACCTGAACCTGTTCCTCCTTCAACACGCCTAGACATGTGAGAATTGATCATTTACAGTCACTGAGGGTCGAAAGGGGCTTGTTCCTCATACCGGCCCTGCGCGCCTTCGGCGCGCGAAACCATTCCTTTCGGGATCATTATACGAAAACGGATTTAATCCTTCAGCCAACGCACATGATATCACGATATCAAATTTTCAATATTTTAGTAACATATTTTTAAAATAATTTCAGCAAAACCATCTCATGTGACACCTCATTCCCACGAGCTTGCGAGCTCGTGCCAATGAGGGGGGGGGGGGGGTCACATGATATGGTTTTGTAGAAATTTGTTGAAAAATATTGGTTTTTTTCAGCTTCTCAAATTCTAAATTACGCATTTGGAGGCTTCAGACTAGTTAGGGAAAGGGTTAAGTGGGTTTTTAACACTTTACCCATGGTAACGGTCAAACACAGCCAGCGTTATTTACAAAAATTACCACTTCGTTTTCATTATTTTTTTGATTATTTGTCTCAAAACATAGCTCATTACCCCTCATTGGAACGAGCTCGTTGAGCACGTTCCAATGAGGGGTCATAAGCTATGTTTTTGATGCAAAAAATGAAAAGATTTAGTTATTAGAGAATTTTATTGGTAAGTGTCGTTTGCCTTTCGTGTTAGGTAAAGGGTTAAATGCGACGGGAATGCTTCAAACCAATACGAAAACTGCGTTATCAACAAGAAAATATCCGATCAAAACGTTTTAAGCAATATTATTGCTACTGGCTGAACACGAGTACTAAATAAATTGTTAGAACTTACCAGATTCATTCGCATGAACGGTCTGCAAGAGTGGCGGAGCCATGGGGGGAAGGAGGCCGGTGGAGCCATGCTCCCCTAAAAGCTCCCAGAGCCGTCTAAAAGTCTCGCAAATTCTACGATCTACATAGGTAGTCATCTAATGAAAATGTAGATGACAAACCACGCTTGGTGAAAACTGTCATTCTTACCAGCTTCAGAATGTCTTCCAAGAGCGTCATTTGGGGTTTTATTTAATAAAAACACCCAATGCAATATTGTGTGATACCAACGCGAGGGGGACACCACCACCCTACCTTTCCCCAACTTAAGAGTTCGACTTCGGGATATGTCTGAAACTGCTTGCAAACGCCACCACCACCCCCCCCCCCCCCCAAAAAAAAGATCGACGTGCCCCCCCCCCCCCCCCACACACACACACACACAAACACACATACGTAAATTTTAAACTTATTTCTTGAAAGTCACCGTGGCATTCACTGTTTTTGCCTTTCCTTTATTGCCTGATGAAAAAGATCACATTCTTTACCAGAGCGTACATGGGTTATCGTGTTTTGTTTTTAGTTGGACCCAAAGTCAACCGGGTCGATCTGAATTTTTCTCACAACTGAGAAATTAGCTTCAGATCTTCAATTTTAAATTTAATATCCGCCATAGAAAAGTGCCCTGTGTTGGGGTAGAAGAGTGATTCAGGGTTAGCGACTGAATTACTAATTTGAAATATTTGGCAGGAAGAGGAGGGGGTAGTCCGGGACACCCAGCAGTTGCCGGGTCAATCAGCGACGTAGCTATCATAGGCTACTATGATCAGACCCACCCCATTTTTCCGAAAAAATGTAAGCCTACTTAAAATTCATTTCTGAAATCTCGTAAACCGGTTCATATATTTGAACTCTCATATCACTTGGAGCGTGGCACTATAGTTATTCCTTCATTTTCAGCGTACACAGGGTGCTTCACTCGACATGAAAGTTATTTTTTCCAAGAAGAACATCATCTTGCTTATATTGACAGAAAAAAATCATTAAAAGGGAATTTTGTCACTTCCATTTATGTGAGTTATAAATTTAACAGACAAATATCCTTGAATTTGAAAAGTTGGCATTTGACAAAACCATAATTTTCGTGATGAAAAAAGTACCCTCATGTTTCAAATATCATTCGCATATACGCGGCCGTTTTGATTAAATAACTTAACAGGGAGGCGAGAATTTATTGGCTTTATCGGAAAAACAATGCCAGGTTTTTCATCCCGATCTTGTTGTTCGATCAATCGTGGGAATGTCCAGAACGCCGCAAAGTGCTCTGTCATTTGTCATATTCATCGAAATTAGCTCTCCAAACAAATTGTACACCCCTGTTTCTGTTTCTCGATTTGTCGTAACCGACACTCGTTCTGTGGGTTTTATTGGAAGCATGGCTGCGCTTCATTTAAAATAATACGACGTTTTTGATCTGATAATGCCCAGTTATAGCTAAAATAGTGTACAGTTGTTGTTCGTGACGATCAAATATTTGGAATGCAGTCGAAGTATTAAATTATTAACTCGCGGTTCTGTTTACGTCTGATTACTTCGCACTACTCCAACTACATCACAAAGACATGCCTTGGGACTTTAGCTATCAATGTCGGAACAAATTGTACATATAGCACTTCTCACGACCGTAAATGTTGGAAGTTTCCACTCAGGTATATGCAACGTCGGCCAGTCTGCATGCTCGGCAAATCAACAAAAAAGCGAAATGCTCCAGAACGGAATCGAAGTAGTTTAGGAAGCGCTCAAATTAATTCTTCCATCATCAGGTCTCCTGTGTAGGAGACTCTTGGTAAGATTTTAACCCTTTAGTGCAACTTAAGGGCCAAAAACGACCAGCGTTATTCTCAAAAATCGCAAATTAATTTTCTTTTCTTTTAAATGTTTTCTCAAAAACATAGGTTATGATCCCTCGTTGGAACGAGCTCGTCGAGTTCGTTCCAACTAGGGGTCATAACCTATGTTTTTGAGACAAAAAGTGAAAAAAGTAGTTATTCATGAAGTGTCGTCTGCTTTTCATGTTAGCTAAAGGGTTAAGGACATCTCAACGATTCGAAAATGTTCGAATCGGCGACAATCGAATCGATCTATCAAGACAGATCGAATTTTGAATCTTCACAGGGCCCCAACATGGTAACACATGGGTAACCTGAAACGATTTCAGAATTCGACGTTAACACTCCCGCCTGTGTCAAAAAAAGCAAAGTCGTGTATACTAGGGTTCATTGAGATATTCTACGGAAGTGTTCTATTCACTATTTCATAGATTTTTCGACGTTAATAAATATGGGTCCACCTGGAAATGTTTTTAAATGCCATCAACGTAGTGAATAGAATTAAGAAAAAGGTTTTTCTCTTATTTTTTCGGGTTTCGAACTGAGCTCGTTATTTTCGTTTAGTCCGCGACTAAATTGAGTGCTTGTTGCGATTGATGCCGCCTTTGAAGTTGGGAATTTCCAGTGTTCTATAATTAGCCTCGCAAACCTGATGCGTTTTTACGATATCCCAAATACCCACATCCAATTTCGGATACCCATATTATGTTCATTTATGATGTATTTTTATATCTTCCGGTTTCGGTGGGAGGACCGGTCTAACACGAAATCGGATAGGGGTATTTCCGAAACCGATCTACGAGCATCAATGCTTTTTCTGCTTCGGGTTTCACCACTTTGTCCATGATCGCCGCTGGATCGAATTGAGCGCGCTTTTCACATGATTTTTTTTCAAAATTAAAAAACAAAAAAGGTGTATCTTTGCAGTATCTCGATATCAATGGGACCAAATCGTTATCATTTGTGACTAATTGTGGTAGAAATATATTTTTAATCATGTTTCTTGTGATAATCTTTCATTACAAACAAAGCTGGTAATCACTTTCGAATATTGGTTCTCGTCAGAGAACCGAAGTTAAGAAACATTGAGCCCGGTTAGTCCTTGGATGGGTGACCGTCTGAGCGATCGATTCTTACTTCGCGTTGTCTCCATCGGCAAGACACTTAACACCGATTGTCCATATGGGGGTACGATGACGCCGTGTGCTAAGGCGTACTGCAAGTCGGTGGTGCGCATGAATTCAACCGATCTAACCATGCCTGCGCCGCCGTGCGGAGATACGATATTGGGGAGCGGTAGATGCTCGTTGTTGCTCGGTGCAGTGGCGGCGCCAGAAATTTTTTTGTGGGGGGCAACTAGGTGGGCAGACTCCCATGAAGGGGGGCAAATACGTAAAGGATCACATCATTACTTTGTTATGAGGTAGTCCAAACTTGGACCCAAAGTCCGTAATATACTTTTTTGGTTTGGTACGTCTGTCATAATGTGAAATCCATGAATTTTTTTAGACAAGGGATATGGATAGACATGCCTTTGTTGGCTCATAACTTAATTATAACTTATAAGTATCTGCATCCGAGTCTTTAAATCTCTACTGCCTGGATGTGTTCATCAGCTAGCCTGAGGCTTTGGGCTAAGTGTGTATGGGAAATTATTGGGAATAAAAAAAGAGAGGGGTGTGTGTGTGTGTGAGAGAGAGTGACTGAATGTGTTTGTGTGTGAGGGTGGATGGAAATGCATGCGAGATGGTTGGGGGGCAACTGGGGGGGCAAAGCCTTCGTTTGGGGAGGGGGGCGGGGGGGGGGGGGCAAATGCCCCCATGCCCCCCCCCCCCCGTAGCGCCGCCACTGGCTCGGTGGTTCTCTCTGGAGACCCCGACTACCTCCACCAGTTCAACTGTCGCCGACACGATATGACCATGGCTGTTAAAGTGTCGTTAAACCTTAATAAATAAATAAATAATTAAATAAATAAATAAATAAATAAATAAATAAATAAATGGAAAAAATTGATGTTTAGTGATTTTTGCAAATTTCTGTACTCATTTGTCCAAAAACAAAAAGGAAAGAGCACATTGTGATTTCCATAACTGCTTTCAAAAAGCATTAGGGAACAAATTTTGTGTTATATGTTTTGATGACCTGCTTTATCCAATGTCAGTTTTGACTACATAGTCTGGTAAGAAAAAACTTGTCCTTTTAGGTACTATTTTTAAAACAGAAAGAATGCATCCCATTTTGCTTTCCATACATTTATTCAATATTTTGAGGTAACAAAATGTCTGTTGTTTATTTTGCTGCCACACTTTATCCAATACCAGTTTTGGCCGTATAAATATGAGTACAGTTGGACAAAATTCATTTTCCAATTAATTTTGTACATTCCTGTACTCAGGTTTCCTGGGTAGGATTGATATAGTCTATTTTCCTTTGCATATCTGTATTATGTGTTATGGGGAAACAAATGTTCTGTGATAAGTTCTGGTGTCGCTCAAATTCCAACACATGTTAGGCAGTATTATCCAGAAAAGTAAGAGGTCAAATATCAAGGGAATTTCACCTCATTTATGGGAACAAAATGTATATATTTTACTTGAAAATAAACTCTGCATCAGGATGCAGTCAGCTGTTTTATCTCAGTCACTTCCACTTCCAATGCTATGCAGCTCTACACAATTTTCTCATGGAATAGCCTATATCGATTACCCTGCTGTAAGCTACTAGCCTCGTGAGTGCGGATAAATGCTTGAACTCCTCGGACCGTGATGACCAGATTAAATTTCATTCCTTACTTTCTTTGTTTCAGTCATATAATTATTAAGAACCTGAGTGTCAGCCTGAGCCCATCCAACTATATGAGTTTGTCAGGGCAAAGCCAGCCTAAATATAGGGGCAAGGGGCCTCATATTTAAAGATATTGTAAGTTCAAAATATATTCCGCATCAAGGCGAAAAACCTACATGAATTTCACTTCTCTGTAAAGCTGGAAAAAACACACGTGGTGTATATCCAGCTTTAGCGCAGGGACCCAGGGGAGAAACGGTATGTTAGATAAGGTCTAATCTCATTTAATTTATACAGTAGTCGGAGTCTTACGAGACGTAATCGGTTGGTGTCAAGATATCGTCACGGCCAATTAAGAAACGAGATTCTAAAACGATAGAAATGTCTATCGTATCGTCACCTGATCATTAGGTAGCAATAACGAATCGGTTTTCTCGACAAGTGAAGTCACCGTTAAGTCACGCGCGAGATGACTTGTATTGATTCTGTCTCGATATATGTCATCTCCCACCATTTTGACAGGTGGACAGATGAGCGTCGGTCCACCTGACAGTTTAGGGTAAAAAGTATATATACCTGGAACAGCAGAGCATTAGACACACTTGGGGTCACACACACGTTGGTGAAGTCCAGGACAGGCGGACTCTGTTTCCTGGCATAAGGGTACCTTCGATCACAGGACCCTGAAACGGCTGGAATCGCCAGAGAGGGCATTCCATGATTGATTTAGCTTAACGTTGATAGGCGGCTACGGGGCCGAATTCGTGAGAAGGAACACTCCAGGTGGAACGTTAAAGTTTAGATTGTCGAGTAGCAGGTATCAGCCTGCAATAGTCAGAAGTGTAGGTTAATTGTATTGTGCGTATTAACCCTTTGAAGCGCCAGACTGATTGCGTTCTGAGTAGTTTGTTTTGCTGTCGAAGCATCGTAATACCGACTGGAGATCGGTGTGAGTGATAATTTCGCCCTAGAACAAAAGGGGCATTTGTGAATCGTGAATTCAACCAGGAACGGTGAATATTTCAATAGGACTTTCACGGAGGACTTTCAAAGGCACATAGGGTATGAGTAGACAATATCTGACCCAAATCAGAAGTACGGTGGCTTTATAGATGACGAACATTGCTGGTCGGAACCCTCCGACAGCTAGAGGTACAGTTACGCGCAGACGTTGACATTTGAGCCTAAGCGGGTGGAGCTCTTATGGCGAGCTCACAGTAATAACATTTAAGATTTGTGAAGCTCTTATGGCGAGCTCACGGTAGTAACATTTCCAGTGTGTAGACTATAGTGTCAGTACAGGGCTATAGAATGACTATATGATTGTTTAGAATTATTTAACCGTAGCGACCCATTTTCTGTGAAAAGAATCGAATTGTTGATTGTTGAAATATTGAAACGGATTTATTTTTATGTGTAAATAAAAGAATCGTTGTTACTTTAAATCATTCTTTCCATTATACAGCCTGAAGTGATTAGGAATCACACCTAACGGAAATCGAACCTATTTCAGGCCAATTTGGCAGAGAAGGAATCACGGCGTCGGTCTAACTCAGCTCTCTGCGCCGAGTTCGCGACACTTGGATTCCGACCCTCCACGTTGGTCTAATTTTCCCGCAACTTCATCAGCGGGACTAAATAACCCCACGTCAGCCCAGGCCTTATGGGGCCTCAGGTGCCCCTGACATTGATTGGCGAGCGCTAACCAGGATATTTCTAAAAGGTAAAAAATGGCTATATGGAAATTGTGTTTTATTTTAACGGCGGTTCTGTTTATGTTTTGACGCGTTCGGTCAGCTGATGCCGTTCAAGGGTTTAATATCGCAATACAGTAGTCCCCAAAAGGATACTTAATAGCCACTATAACTGCGGTAGGTTTCATAATATTTGGGGCGTTTAATTACGTAAATTACAGAGGTAAATTAAGATTAATTGCCACATTTTTTTTCTTTCTTTCTTTTCCTTCTTCGTTCTTTCTGACGAGTGTTGAAGATAGAAAGAAAAATCAAAATGGATGTTGTTACACCCCTCGCCCAACTGGTATCATTAGGCAAGGAAATGGGTCTTGAGGGGGCCGAACTTCATAAGTTCGTTAAAGATGAGCAGAAACGTGAGGCCAAGGAGATTGCCTTACGTAATGACGCAAGAGAGAGAGAGGCCCAAGCAGTAAGGGAGGCAAAAGAGCGAGAGATTCAATTAGAACGAGAGCGCGAGAAAGACGCAAGAGAGGCGAGGGAGAGAGAAGCCCAATTAGAACGAGAGCGTGAGAAAGACGCAAGAGAGGCGAAAGAGAGAGAGATTCAATTAGCAAATGAGGCGAAAGAGAGAGAGATTCAATTAGCAAATGAGGCGAGAGAGAGGGAAGCCCAATTAGCAAGGGAGGCAAGGGAGGCAGAGCGAGAGCTCCAACAACAGAGGCACGAGAGAGAATTAGAGCTCCTCAGAGCAAGGGCCGATGTGGAGAATGAAAGTCGGCGCTCAGGGGATTGGAGTGCAGGGGTAGCAATTCATGCCCCACGCCCCCATCTCGCTCATTTCAATGAAAACACAGATGACTTGGACTCGTACTTGGAGAGGTTCGAGCGTTTTGCCTCCAGTCAAATGTGGCCAGAAGACACATGGGCTATGTGCTTGAGCCCTTTGTTGTCAGGTAAAGCCCTCGAGGCTTATACCAGTATGCCTCCTGCACTTCTTAACGACTACAGTGAGCTGAAGAAGGATTCCGGACCAAGTTCCGAGAGATTAAGCAGGAGAAGGGAGAAACAGTACCTCAGTATTTTGCCCGAGCTAGGCGGTACTTTGACCGCTGGACTGATCTCGCAGAAGTGAATGAGTCATATGGAGCCCTGCGAGATCTATTTCTCCGGGAGCAGTTTTTAACTACATGCTCCAAGGAGTTGGGCCTGTTCATCAAGGAAAGGGGTCCGCCCACCTATGATGAGATGGCAACTGTGGCAGAACGCTACATCGAGGCCCACGGTGGGAGTGTAAACGCACCCAAATCGGCTAGGGGTGGGGCAAACGGGTTGGCAATGGCACCCGTAAGGCAACACCACCCCGATCCTCCTGCGTCGCAGACCAGCCGGAAGGGGAGCGCTCCCAAGGACACCACTTGTTTTATCTGCAACAAGCGGGGTCATATTGCCAGGGACTGCTGGCAGAAGCAGGTAAGGACCACAGGGACATTAGACCACCTCAGCAGGGGGCCGGGAACGCATCGCCCAGGGGTTGGAAGCAAGGCGACCGCGTAGATCCAGGGCCCAGTAGACAGACGGCAGCGTTCTGTCAAACTATCGGTCCAGAACACAGTCCCCTCCGGGAATGTATACAAGAGGGAGAATTAAGGCTGGAAGGCGGGAAGGTTGTCCCGATAATAAGTGGCATGTGTGAGAGGCTCACAACTTCGCAGGAGAAGGTTGATATGCCAGTGTACCCAGGGTATGTGGGACAAAGGGAGATCCGTCTGCTCCGAGATTCTGGGTGCTCCTCTGCAGCGGTTAGAAAGCAACTGGTTGACGACAAGCAATTGTTGGGGCGCGACCATTTGTGTATTTTGATAGATGGGACCGTTAGAAGGTTCCCCATCGCGAGGATAACTGTGGATACCCCATTTTATTGTGGCGAAGTGGAAGCCATGTGCATTGAATCACCTGTGTATGACCTGGTCATAGGTAATATCCCAGGGGTGAGGGCAAGCCCTGATGAGTTATGGTCCAGGGATAGGGGGCCAAGTGAAGGCCCAACGAGTAAGGAAGGGAAGGTTCCCAGGGGGAACCAATCCGATGGTCCAGGGGATGGTCCCTACACGACGAAATGTCGGGAAGTTTCAGGAGGGACGACTCCTGTCCAATTAGGGAGAAGGGGCCGCAGGCGGTCCAGGCGAAACGTCAAACAGCGAGGGAACCCAATGGGATCATTGGGGAAAGACCCTCAAGCAAATTTATGTGGGGGAGTTGAGCGCCCCAAGAAGTCGGTGTCACCCGTGTGGAGAGGGGAGGCCAGACCCACGCAAATGGCTGGGCAAACTTCCCCAGAATTGAGAGGGCACGGGTCAACACAAGTTGAGTATGTTAAAGTGGATGGGACCGCTAAGATGGGTGCCCAGGGGGCCGAGGAAAGGGTCCACAAATCAAAGGAGAAGCATCCTAGGTGGCGGAGACCACGTAGAGAGTGCCGGGGGCACCCAGCGCCCAATATGCGCAAGAAGTCGTCGCAATGGACCGGGGGGTCGACGGCACAAGGGCCAAGGACGGCCAGTGTCGTTCGAACGACGGTAATCGCCGGGACGAGTGAGCCTGGGGGATATAGCTCGTGGGAATGCGACAATGACAGGGTATGGGGACCCTGGTGGAATACCCGTAGAAATAACGGGGCGAGAAGTAGGGGTGTGTCAAGGGTTACCCAAGGGGATACTGGGAACCGGACCCCTACCAATGGTCGGTGGTTATAAAGAAGCAATAGTTGGGTGGCTGTGGGCCTGGTGTCTGGGACGGGGGCTCCAGTCGCAAATGTTTTTATGGATGAGGTGATGAGTTTCGTAAACTCGGAGTTAAGGCCCGGAGGAAATTTTCTTATTTTAGTATTATTATTGCTCTGACTGCTGACTAGAGTTGGTTGTGAGTGCGAATGTGAGATACACTGCCCCGTCTGTCGCGTGTGCGTGGACGGGGAGCCTGTGTGTCGAGGTTTGTAAGTATGGGATGCACAAACCCGGTGTTAAGGCCCGGGGAAACCGCGCATGTTTTTATTGACGAGAGTTTGTTGTGAGTGTGAGGCACACTAACCCCGTCTGTCGCAAAGGCGCGGTCGGGAAATCTGTGTGTTGAATGTGTGAGTGTGTGAGGCACAATTTTAATCCCCTGGTTGAGCTTTGTGAGGGTGAGGCTCAACATAATGCAGGGGTCGTTTGCCCTTCACAAGACATAGGGGAACGGGAGGCGAAGTTACACTCCGTTGGAATTAACCCATCTGACGCAAAGGCGCGGACGGTGTTACTCGTCGGAGTGAGTGCCAAGTGAACTGTTTGCAAAATGGGCGAACGTGTATAAAAATGTGTATGTTTAGGTGTAAATATATAGTATTACAGAGAGAGAGAGTGCTTCAAATCTAAGAATAATGCTACTCTCCATATGTAAACCCGCAAGACGGGAGCATGTGGTAGCGTGTGTGTCGTGGGAATCGGTATGGCCGACGCATGAGCCCGGTCATGAACCCCACGACCACTAGGGTACAGTTTTGTAGTCTTGAACATGATGGTAGATCGTAAAAAAGGTTTGAGAGGCGAGCGTGCGTGGCTTTGCCCCTTGTGTTTTAATGAGATACATAGGGTGTTTCTCTCGGGAAGGGAGTTGTCAGGGCAAAGCCAGCCTAAATATAGGGGCAAGGGGCCTCATATTTAAAGATATTGTAAGTTCAAAATATATTCCGCATCAAGGCGAAAAACCTACATGAATTTCACTTCTCTGTAAAGCTGGAAAAAACACACGTGGTGTATATCCAGCTTTAGCGCAGGGATCCAGGGGAGAAACGGTATGACAGATTAGGTCTAATCTCATTTAATTTATACAGTAGTCGGAGTCTTACGAAACGTAATCGGTTGGTGTCAAGATATCGTCACGGCCAATTAAGAAACGAGATTCTAAAACGATAGAAATGTCTATCGTATCGTCACCTGATCATTAGGTAGCAATAACGAATCGGTTTTCTCGACAAGTGAAGTCACCGTTAAGTCACGCGCGAGATGACTTGTATTGATTCTGTCTCGATATATGTCATCTCCCACCATTTTGACAGGTGGACAGATGAGCGTCGGTCCACCTGACAGTTTAGGGTAAAAAGTATATATACCTGGAACAGCAGAGCATTAGAAACACTTGGGGTCACACACACGTTGGTGAAGTCCAGGACAGGCGGACTCTGTTTCCTGGCATAAGGGTACCTTCGATCACAGGACCCTGAAACGGCTGGAATCGCCAGAGAGGGCATTCCATGATTGATTTAGCTTAACGTTGATAGGCGGCTACGGGGCCGAATTCGTGAGAAGGAACACTCCAGGTGGAACGTTAAAGTTTAGATTGTCGAGTAGCAGGTATCAGCCTGCAATAGTCAGAAGTGTAGGTTAATTGTATTGTGCGTATTAACCCTTTGAAGCGTCAGACTGATTGCGTTCTGAGTAGTTTGTTTTGCTGTCGAAGCATCGTAATACCGACTGGAGATCGGTGTGAGTGACAATTTCGCCCTAGCACAAAAGGGGCATTTGTGAATCGTGAATTCAACCAGGAACGGTGAATATTTCAATAGGACTTTCACGGAGGACTTTCAAAGGCACATAAGGTATGAGTAGACAATATCTGACCCAAATCAGAAGTACGGTGGCTTTATAGATGACGAACATTGCTGGTCGGAACCCTCCGACAGCCAGAGGTACAGTTACGCGCAGACGTTGACATTTGAGCCTAAGCGGGTGAAGCTCTTATGGCGAGCTCACAGTAATAACATTTCAGATTTGTGAAGCTCTTATGGCGAGCTCACGGTAGTAACATTTCCAGTGTGTAGACTATAGTGTCAGTACAGGGCTATAGAATGACTATATGATTGTTTAGAATTATTTAACCGTAGCGACCCATTTTCTGTGAAAAGAATCGAATTGTTGATTGTTGAAATATTGAAACGGATTTATTTTTATGTGTAAATAAAAGAATCGTTGTTACTTTAAATCATTCTTTCCATTATACAGCCTGAAGTGATTAGGAATCACACCTAACGGAAATCGAACCTATTTCAGGCCAATTTGGCAGAGAAGGAATCACGGCGTCGGTCTAACTCAGCTCTCTGCGCCGAGTTCGCGACACTTGGATTCCGACCCTCCACGTTGGTCTAATTTTCCCGCAACTTCATCAGCGGGACTAAATAACCCCACGAGTTACGTTTTTAAGCAACGCGTCCTTTTCCAACATATTATCGTTATTCAAACATGAACATAATTAAATTCTAAAAAATTATTTATGCACTTCAATCTCCCTTCGTCTTCTCCAACCTCCAACCCTACTAGTTCCCGCCTACCTTTGCTCTCTATTAACTCGTAATTGTCATAAACACTCTTCGTGTGCATTTCAGTGTTATTAAGGAGGGTGGGGTAACTCTATTAATTAGTTTATAGGTTTTTGTATCGGACAAACTGTCACATTTCAATATTTATGTAATTCTTAAGTGTAATAAGAGCAGTGTGCCAATATGGCAATTCGACTTCAGTTATGTATCAAACAAGAAATCTCGCTGCGGTGGTTCATTTCCTTACAATTTTGTGGCAATAAAACGCTTTATATTTCGTGCATTTTGCTGCATTCTATACTCATTTTTCCTGTCATTAAATCCCAAACCAAACAACTTGATCTCCTCTGAGATGGCTATTACAGTAACTAACTGTTTGTCGGAAACTGTTTTGCACATGTAGAGGAACGCTGGTGTTCACGCTTTAGTCTCACATTAACCCTCGAAGACACTTATTGCTATAAAAAGAGTATCATTTGGAAATGACAAAATTGGCCTACTTGGGTAGCTACTTTCTATCAGTTTGGAAAGGGTTAATTTCAAACGGTGCGCTTTGCTGCGATTAGAGACGTTCACTGAACAAATCTTCTGTTGTAAGTTTTCCCTTATGGCTTAACTCGACATAACATGGCTTTGGCTACTTAAAGAATAGTACAGTTTGAAATATTGTGATTTTCTGTGAATTTTGCAGTTTTCTGTACTCATTTTGTCAATTAAAATGACTGACAGTTTCGTGTCCAATACAGTCGGCCTTTTCACTTTAAAAAGTTGGGACAGTCCGTAATTTGTCCAACAAATTACAATTCTCCAGTTATTCTTCTTTTTGAAAAATATTTGTTGCTTATTTTTTTATTAGGATTTCCCAAACCCAATTTGGGAAAGACTATTATTTATTTATTTATTTATTTATTTATTTATTTATTTATTTATTTATTTATTAAGGTTAACGACACTTTAACAGCCATAGTCATATCGTGTCGGTGACAGTTTTACTGGTGGAGGAAGTCGGAGTATCCAGAGAGAACCACCGAACATCTGCCAGCTCCCCAATATCGTATCTCCGCGCTGCGGCGCAGGCAGGGTTAGATCGGTTGAAGACATACGCACCATCGACGTGCAGTTCGCTTTAGTACACGGCGTCATCGTACCCCCATGTGGACAATCGGTGTTAAGTGTCTTGCCCAAGGACAAAACGCGTGAGTCCGAATCGATCGCTCAGACGCTCGCCCATCCAAGGACTGACCGGGCTCGACGTTGCTTAACTTTGGTGATCTGACGAGAACCGATTACCGCAACGCTACCACGCCCCCTTGGGACAGACTATTGTTATTCTTCTTTTCTAAAGCTTTTCTTCATTAATTTTTTTTTCCGCCGTGAATTATGTCTTTTGCCCAGCTCAAAGACAGCTGAACGATTTCAACCAAATTTGGCAAACTTATGTAATGTCATACAACCTAGTGAAATGAGGTATCATCATATCTGTGAAAATGCATATTTTAAAAAATTTCCTGTCAAAACCACCAAAATTTTACCATTTTGCAACATAGCTCAAACACAAGGAGCACGATTTCAACCAAATTTAGTATACTTGTGTAATGTCACAAACACAACTGAAATGAGGTATCGTCATATTCGTGAAAGACCTTCAAAATTTCTCCATTTCTTAAAAGTCTCAAAATTGTTTATAGTTATTTAGCTCAAATTTTCCAATAGTTTAGAGCGTAATATAATAGACCAAAATCACCACACAAATATTTAAAAAGTAATCCCTATTGGCCTAAAACGACACAAATACAGCATTTTTCTTCAAAATTTACCAACTTTAAGGGTAAATTTCCCCAATTGCAAGGTTCTTGTAACAATTATTTTGGTGTGTATAGATGCACACTCATTGCAGGCGAAAATTACTGCTTACTTTTTAATCTCAGATTTAACCCTCAAGCACAATAAGGGCGAGAATAAGAGTACCATTTCAAAATGCCAAAATTAATCAAATTTGGTTTTTTTTTTCTATCGTTTTGGAAAGGGTAAATTTCAAACACTTTTCTTGGCTATATGTAGAGATTCTTAATGGAGACATCTGGTGTTGTAAGCTATGCTCTGGTGCTTAACCCACCACATACGTTGGCCACTTAAAGAATAGTACTGTCCGAAAAAATGTTTTTTAATGAATTTTGCAAATTTTTGTACTCATTTGTCCAAAACAGAAATAAAAGAGCTCATTGTGCTTTCCATAACTGCATTCAAAAATCAAGGTGGAACAAATTTTGTGTTATATGTCTTTGTGTTCTACTTTTATCCAATACCAGTTTTGGCCGCACAAATATGAGTACCGCCAGACAAAATTCATTTTCTGATTAATTTCGTACTTTTCTGTACTCAGTTTAGGATTGGTCTAGTCTATATTCCTTTGCATATCTGAATTATGTGTTATAAGGAAACAGATTTTTTGTGATAAGTTTTGGTGTCACGCATAATCCAACACATGTTCGACAGCATTATCCAGAAATTGTTTTTTAATTTGCATGAATTTTGGTGCATTCAATACTCATTTTTGTCTGTCATTAAATCAAAACCAAAACAACTTGATCTCCGCTGAAATGGCTATCAAAGTAATTAAGTGTTTGCCGTTAATGTTTTGCACATTTCGAGGAACGCTGCTGTTCACGTTTTAGTCTCACATTTATCCCTCCAGGACATTATAGAAAGAGTATCAATTGAAAATGTCGAAATTGGCCTGCTTTGGATGCTACTTTTTATCAATTTGGAAAGGGTTAATTTCAAACAGTGTGCTTTACTGTGATTATAGAAGCTAACCGAACAAATCTTCTGTTGGAAGTATTTCTCTATGGCTTAATTAAACATAACTTGGCTTTGGTCATTAAAAGAATAGTGCATTTAGAAATATTGTGATTTTCAAAGAATTTTGCAGTTTTCTGTGCTCATTTTTCTTCCAAAAGTACATAACTCAGTGTTCTTTCTATATCTGTTTTCAGCAATTATTGGGGAACAAATTTTGTGTTATATGTTTTGGTGTCCCGTTTTTCCAATATCTGTTTTGGCTGCATAAAAACTAGTAGCATCACAAAAACTTAGATCTTCACCAATATTATCACACAAATATTTCAATGTTAACCCCACAACCACAAACAACGTGAATGCAGTGATTTGTGGTAAAACTGAGAACCTTCTAAATGCCATTTACCGTTACCGTGAGCATCATATGACAAAGTTTTGGTTCGAATAGGTGTAGCAATGAAAGTAGACAGACGTTACCACTAACATTTTTCACTGTGTGATTTAACCCTTTACCTAACATGAAAAGCAGACGACACTTGCAAAAAAAATTCTTGAATAACTATTTTTTTTCATTTTTTGTCTCAAAAACATAGGTTATGACCCCTCGTTGGAACGAGCTCGACGAGCTCGTTCCAACGAGGGGTCATAACCTATGTTTTTGAGACAAAAAATGAAAATATTTTGAACTTTAATTGGCGATTTTTGAGAATAGCGCTGGCCGGTTTTGGCCGTTACGTTCGGTAAAGGGTTAATTCCCCGGTATCCTAATCACTAGAATGAGTACAGTTTCAAATTACCAGAATTTGCCCATTTTGCTCACTATTTTGTGTAAGTTTGGTGAGGGTTAATCGGAAAACGCTTTGCATCACTGTGTGCCTACTGAATAAATTTGTTGTTATTATTTTATAAATAAATAAATGCAACAGATTTGTTGCACCATGAAGTTGAACTGTACTCTTTGTGGCCTTGTATGCATTTTCCATGCTTCATTGGAGAAAGCAGTGAGACAAAAATGGAAGATTATTAACCCTTTACCTAACATGAAAAGCAGACGACACTTGCAAAAAAAATTCTTGAATAACTAAATTTTTTCATTTTTTGTCTCAAAAACATAGGTTATGACCCCTCGTTGGAACGAGCTCGACGAGCTCGTTCCAACGAGGGGTCATAACCTATGTTTTTGAGACAAAAAATGAAAATATTTTGAAAATTAATTGGCGATTTTTGAGAATAGCGCTGGCCGGTTTTGGCCGTTACGTTGGGTAAAGGGTTAAGTTATTAATGTTCAATTGGCAGCCAAAAGTGTCAGTATTCGTAGTAGCTCACACCACAACATCTCCAAAAGAAATTGTAGTTTGTATTACATGTATTTCTTATCTGAAACAGATATGATGGAAAAATTGTGAAATCGTCGGCGTGGGAAGCTTACCCTCTTTTGTTGGCATGTCGTACACATTCATAAACAAACAGAATGGTAGAGATATAGAAAAAAACGTATAGGGTTTTCAAGTAAATAATTTATTCTACGAGTAGGATTAAGAATGAAACTCCGGCGCGTCGGTTTCATTTTTAATTCTTCGAGTAGTACAAATTTTTTACTTGAAAACACTATACGTTTATTTTGTTTATCCCATAAATCTTCTACAGGGCAGTCGCGGAAAAATTGTGCTATAATTCGCTACAAAACACAACGAGTAGAAGGGAGCACATTGGTCCAATTCGCTCGACCAGCAAAATTGGCAAAAATAAACAAGGCGCAGTAATACATTTCTGTCTAAAAATAATTCCCAAACAAACTTGAGCTAAGATTGCAAAATACTCTATTATATAAGCAGTCGGTGGTGTTTTATGCTGGCATTGTGTAATACTTTCAAACAGATTTAAAGAAATCAACCATCGACTACTAATCAAGCCAGACAAATGTGGTAGAGGCCAGAGGTCAACAAGTCAACAACAATAACGTCTTTCAGTGTTAAACCTATGGGGAAAATTTATCACCAAACTAGGCGAATGAAGCAAAAATTTATCCAAGGTCTTTATTGTTCAAATAAACGGCCATTTATGGGATAAAATAAATTAATTATTGGTATTTGAGGTCACATACAGCATCCATGGCCATATCGTGACCAAAACATTATGTATTTATTCAAGTATAGCTATTTGTTGACACTTGAAACACACCCTGTTTTGTTGGCATGTTCAACATATTCACAAACTGACAGAATAGTAGAGAATAAATTTAGTATTGGTATTTAAGGTCACTTTCAGAATCTATAGGTATATCATGACCATAACATGTATTTATTTAAGTTTGTCTAATCATTGACACTCCAGCTACATACTGAATACGACTCCCTCCACAGACGTTGGCTGGTGGGTCTTGTTTCACCACAATATAATAAAGATGAACAAATTTAGAATTGCGTTGTTTATAAGTTGACTTCCAATCGATCTCTCGCTTCTCCGCTCTTTCTAATTATTTGCTGGATCTCTGTTTCTCTGTTTCTATTGTCGCCTGTAGATTTTTACTCGTCAAGATTCTCCCAGCCTCGTTACCAATGTGGACTCGTTAACAAAGAGAGACTGGAAGTTCAAAGGTTCCATAAATTTAGAGCAAAATACAATACACCAAAATTCCTACACAAATATTTCAATGTTAACATCCATGGCAACAAACGACACGAATGAAGTGATTTTTGGAAAACTGAATGCCATTTACCGTTACCATGAACATCAAGTGACAAATACTTTGGTTTGAATAGATGCAAGACTGATAGAAGACAAATGTTACCACCAGCCTCTTTTCTGTGTGATTTAACCCTTCACCCAACGCAGATGATATCAAAATTTATTATTTTAAATATCATTTTTTTTTAAATTTTTCAAACAATTTCAACAAAACCATATCATGTGACCCCTCGTTGGAACGAGCTCGACGAGCTCGTTCCAACGAGGGGTCACATGATATGGTTTTGTTGAATTTTGTTGAAAATTAATATTTTTTCAACTGCTGAAATTGCATATTACACGGTCGGATGCGGCCGATTTGTTGGATAAAGGGTTAATCACTAGTCTTTTTGGGTTTTTTTCATTTTATTTTTATTTTCCACCGTCAATTTTGTCTGTTTCACAGATCAAAAACAGGATGAACTATTTCAACCCAAATTGGCATACTTATGTAATGTCATAAAACCTAGTGAAATGAAGTATCGTCATATCTGTGAAGCTGCTTATTTTCAAAATATTCTGCAAAAGCCATCAAAATTTCACCATTTTTCAACATAGCTCAAAAACAGTCGGTACGATTTCAAACAACGTTGGCATACTTATGTAATGTCATAAAATCTAGTAAAATGACATATCGCCAGTCGCCTCGATAACTGCAACTATCTTCTGATTGGCTCTAAAACATCTATTCTTGAAAAGCTACAACACATCCAAAATTGTGCTGCTCGGGTCATAACCAGAATTCAAAAGTACTGCCATATAACACCAGTACACTCTGCGTTACACTGGCTGCCCGTTAAGCAAAGAATTCAATTTAAAATTGTCCTTTTGGTGTTTAAGTGTATCTCAGGATCTTCACCATCCTACCTTTCCGATCTGCTTACAATTCACAAACCCCCGAGGTCTCTGAGGTCATCAGGTGAACTCAATCTGGTTCAGCCCGTATCCAAATTTACTAGTGCTGGTGATAGGGCCTTTGCGGTTGCTTGCCCACAGCTTTGGAATTCTCTTCCAATCGACATAAAAATAGTAAATTACTTGAATCATTCATGTCTGGTACTAAAACCTACCTTTTTCGAAAAGCATTTCCTTCAGTGGTCTTTTAATTTTGGTCATAAATTGACCTTACCAGGTGCGTGGGTGTGACTGAGTCATTGAGGATTGCCTTGTTACTTACTCGTCAAGTTACACTCACATACTTGTTTTGGTAAAATTGTAGTTTGTTTTGTTTTGTTTTTTATTTTGTTTCAATTCAATACCCTTTTTCTTTCAAGTTCTGTCGCTTATCGCCACGATATAGCCTCGGTTGCTGATGTGGCGTTAGGCATCAATAATTAAGGAATAGTGCATGGCTTGGAGTTGACTACGCCCATATAGTGCCCAGTGAGGTGGTGTAGTTCCCGCCGCGAAGCGGAGGGAACTACACCACCTCACTGGGCACTATATGGGCGTAGTCAACGACAAGACATGCACTAATCCTTATATTATATCGAACACCCATCAAGAAAAACATCTGTCCGATTTGTTAATCTGTTACCAAGGTAGCAGCCCTACCAACCAGCGTTATATAGATAAAATACCATGTAGTTTTTAAAAAATATGTTCGTCTTCCAAAACACGGCTAACTTGGATTATTGATATGAGCAGAAGACAGATTTGAATCGGTCGGCAAGGGTAAACAAAACATTTCCCCCAAACGGAACTGTCTATTCTAGAATCGCGCAACTCGCGAATGAAAACTAAAATTTTCGAAATTTGACAACGCAGTTTGGTAATTTCCACACATTCGTCACACATATACCATGGGTCAGCACGGGATACAAACTCCGAAGATTCAAATGAATTCCATTATTTATTCGTTTACTGCCCAAAACATACAATTAAATAGCGAAATAATATGAGCAGCGAAACAAACGATTTTTCATATCCGGACGCGTTCTCATGAACGTTTGACCCAGGTATGGATCATTCTCTTCAAATCGAGATATGGATCATCTTCTCAAGGAATAAAATGAACGCCTCGGAAAACGTGACTTCATCAATGGAAAATCGATACATTTTTCCACAAAGATTTCTTTCCGGGTCGTTTTGTGGATGTTGTGCCTGTGTGAATCGATTTTTAAATTTAACCTGATCAGTTTTATTCGCCCAGTATGAAAAGAAAAATGATATAGTAGTGTGCTAAAAATAGAAAACGTGTAGTGCCTGGGTGTAGTGCCTGGTCATTTCTGTGGATGCAAACTACACGAAATAGAGTATCATCTTTCAGCCAATCAGAATGCAAGGAAGTCACGCGAGATATAATATATGATAATAGTGATCCATGTATCAAAGTATCTGTGAGAGAATGTATGTGTATGTGTTTATATGTATGTATACAATTATTGTACAGCCATGAGCACAGTGTGTGGATTCTAGGCTTTAAAATTATTATTATTAGTATTATTATATTCGTGAAAACGATTATTTTCAAAACATTCTGCCAACACCATCAAAATTTCACCATTTTTTTTCGAAAATTTCAAAATTGTTTACAGTTATTTAGCTCAACTTTTCCAAACATTTAGAGCAAGATATGATACACCAAAATCACCAAACAAATATTCTAAAATGCACCCGTATTGGCCAAAAAAAAAACCCATTAATATAGCATTTTTCTTCAAAATTGACCAACTTTAAGGGCAAATTTCTCTAATTGCAAGGTAGTAACATTTATTTTGGTATCGATAGATGCAATGATGATTGCTGAAGAAATTTAGTGTTTACTTTTTAACCTCACATTTAACCCTCAAGCATAATGATGGCGAGAACAAGAATACCATTTGAAAATGCCCAAATTAATTTACTTTGGTTGCTTTTTTCATTTTGGAAAGGGTTAATTTAAAACACTTTCCTTTGCTACATGTAGAGATGCTTAATGAACACATTCGCTGTTTTAAGTTATGCTCTGGGACTTAACCCAAATATGTTTTGGCTACTTAAAGAATAATACTGGTCAAAAAAATGAATTTTAGTGAATTTTGCAAATTTCTGTACTCATTTGTCTAAAAACAAAAAGGACAGAGCTCATAGTGCTTGCAATAACTGCATCCAAAAATCAGTGGAGAACAAATTTTGTGTTATAAGCTTTGGTGTCCCGCTTTATCCCGTTTTGGTCGTACAAATATGAGTACCATCAGACAAAATTCATTTTACCATCAGTTTCGTACTTTTCTGTACTCAGTTTCCGTGGGTGGGATTGGTATTCAACACATGTTTTGACAGCATTATCCAGAAAAAAACTTTAATTTTTGTGAATTTTGCTGCATTCCGTACTCATTTTTCCTGTCATTAAATCCAAACAACTTGATCTCCTCTAAAATGTTTTTCAAAGTTAACTAATTGTTTGCCCTAAAATGTTTTGCACATATAGGGGAACATTGCTGTTCGCGATTTATTCTCATTAAGTTATGACATTCTTTTGAGTGACTCGGAATAAGTCAAAACGATTAATTTTAGAAGTTAGGCATTAAGATATTGGCCCACCCAAAGAGGTCATCCCGCAAAAAAATCCATAAAAAATTCATGATGTGCTGCAGAGTTGAGAGAATTTGAAAGGGCATTGATTGGGAGCCTGGTATATGTAGACGCAACACCCCCGCGGAAACCCTGGGAAACGAAACAGTGCTTGTTTATTGAGGTGTACAAGTTATGTTTTACTTGTAAAATAGGACCTGGTAACCAACGTGGCTGGGGTGCAATCCGCCAGTAAGTTGGAAATATAAGCATAAACGATTGGCAAAACTTGACTTTATACTTATGTTGTGTCATGATATATCCCAGATACTGACAATGACGTTGAACACCAACAAACAGATGCAGCAAACATTATACAATAAAGTTACTGTTAATACTTTTCTCTGATTTTAGCCTTCAGAACCCCTATGAACCCCCGGGAAGTGAAGGTCTGCATGTCGACTGAAGTAGATGTATTTTCCTCCACTGATAAAATAGGACCCTGGTAAGCAAACGCCAGAGTGTTGCAATCCCTCAGTAGGTGGGCAACATAAGCATAAACGATAGGCAAAACTTGACTTTTTACTTACGTTGTGCCATGATATAGCTTAGAAGCTGATAAGGACATAAGACACTTAAAAATAACACTTCAGAATACTGGAACCTAGAATAGAGGAATGTTTAAAACTACCTATTTTGTTTACAATTTTCTATCAGTTTGGAAAGGGTAAACTTGAAACACTTTGCTTCCATGGGTGTATAGTAGCCTATTTAACAAATTTACTTTTGTAAGTTTTGAGGCAGGGCTTTACCCGATATCTGCTATGCTCGTTCAAAAGTACGTCCAACAAAGTTCGATTTCATGTGATTTTTTCAGTTTTCTGTACTCATTTTTTTCAAAAAAGAAAAGTTGTATCTCATATTCCAACTAGTGTTGTGAAGTACAGACAAAATCTGCCCAGTTTAGGCTTATACCTTTGCTACATGAACCGAATAGATAGTTTGTGTGAGGCAAGGAAGGGGATTACCCTGACGTTTTCACATTCCAGTGCCAAAACATTAGGTGTAAAGATAATCAAAATGATTGATAGTTTCTGTACAATCGGCCTTATCAAATTAAAATGTTGGGAAAGCCCGTAACTTGTCATACAAATTACAATTCTCCAAGTTTTTTTTCTTTCTTTTCATTCATTCTCTTTCGTTGTTTTTCTTTTCATTTTTCGTGAAACGTGCATTTCACGAAAATCCATGAGGGAGAGACAGTAGGGATCTCATGCACCCTTTGTCTTTTGGAAGCATGAGTTGTCTTGGTGTATGTCTGTCGTGATAGTATCGTCTCAAATTAGCAAAAGATGACAGTATTCTTTCATGCCACTGTGTACTGAGGCACACTGCTCGTCGAAGGTGTACTTGTCTTCAGTCAGTGCTAACCCTGATTGTGCGCTGTTCGTTAGTTGTCTCCGAGGACTCCGGCTTCTTCCACCTATAAAACACTCTGACACGTCGTAACCTTGGCCGTCGAAGGTGTAGTTAAACCCCAATAAATAAGTAAATCAATAAATAAACCTCCATGAATAAATTCTCAATAATTTTGAGTTATGAATTATAATCCCGACTGATATCCCATCTATATCATCAAGGCATGCCGACAAAAAACAAAACCGGCAGTTTTGTTACCATGTGAACCAGCTTTCCAGTGATGCCCACTAACTGCATAGCATATCCTCCACGACGAAAAATAAAAAACACTCACACGGCAATCGTGGGCATTTCCCTTGCACCTTTGTTTCTTCATACATCTTCGGACCTCTATCCCTTTTCCTTCGTGGTTCTAATTTGTGTATGGATTCATAAAATTCTACTTTTTTCAATTCCAACATCTCTCCAGTTTAATTCTTATGACTGCGATAAAATTAATTGCACTTTAAAGAAAACATCGCATGTGTAACGAAGGTTCGTTCGGTTACAGAAAAGTTTCTTTTTAATTTTCAGTCTGTCTGTCTGCATGATTTCTGAATGACTGGAAAGAGCTTACAAAAAGTGTCAACCTGTTGCTTTATCCGTTTATTGCACGCCTGTTCTATGAAATCTCCATCAGCAGCAACATTAACCCTTTACCCAACGTAACGGCCAAAACCGGCCAGCGCTATTCTCAAAAATCGCCAATTAATTTTCATTATTTTTTTCATTTTTTGTCTCAAAAACATAGGTTATGACCCCTCGTTGGAACGAGCTCGTTCCAACGAGGGGTCATAACCAATGTTTTTGAGACAAAAAATTAAAAAAAAATTAGTTATTCAAGAATTATTTTTGCAAGTGCTGTCTGCTTTTCAGGTTAGGTAAAGGGTTAAACCATACGAAAAATGAAAATCCCTTCAACACACTGTGCGGAACGGAAACCGTTGACGGACTATTTCAAATAGAATCGAAATTTCACAGGAATTGTTTTACAAATCGTGCACCGCAATTACAATTTTAATCTCTAGCGATAGCTAAAAATCGTCCTCTGAGTTCCAGGAACTCAGGGGACGAAATAGTAACACGTGTTCCCCTCGCAAATTTGGTTGGCGATAAAATGTGTTCTTCTTGTTGATAGTTGTCAAATAAATTGCTGCGTGTCCTGGTGCGTGTCCTTCTAATAATTAGTTTTATAGTCGTGAGGTCGTGTAATAAACACGGAACGACACGCGCGTGTAAATGGGTTAATCGACATGGAATTTGTGCCATCGAGGAAGAATAAAACTCGAAGCCAGCGGCCTCTCGTTTTATCCGTCAGCGCTGGCACTCTTGCCATATCGATTAACACATTCACACGCGTGTGTCGTTCTGTGTATTTTCTGCAACCATGTTTTATCAATGTTTTCATGTTGTATTGTTATTCTACTTTCAACCATTCTGAATTGAAAATATTGTATTGTATAAACAAAACTAACTTACACTCAACTATAATGGCCGGGGATATGATATCTTTCATAAAAATAACGCAGGGACCAGTGGCTTTTATATAGGGGGGGGGGGCGGGGGGTGGCGGGGGGTCGACGACCTCCACCTGAAATTTCATCTGAAAATGTTTGGCTCGTCGAAAAAGTTTGTGTTTTTGTTTTTAAAATTATGCGAAATTGAAAGAAAATAACGTAATAACGTGACGTGTGGAATTTTAAGCGACCGTACTCCAAATTGACCATTCTGGGACCCCGACAGCCCGATTCGAGTATTTGTTTGACTGACTCCTTGTGACTAAAGGTCAAGTGTCGAATCTGATGATCATTGGTAAGAACGAATCGATATCGAAGACTCAAACCCAGACGGAAATCTCCCAACCGGGGGCTCACCTTCTCCACCCTCTCCCACTATTACGCCTCTGGTCAGAATAAAAAGAGATTCACACAGTGGAAGTCGCAAGAGTTAACATTTTTTAATTTTTTATTATTCATAACTTATGGAATCGTTGGTCGTCGGGGGGGGGGGGGGGTAGATAACCGGCCACTCCCCCTAGTTGTTGCAACTCAATTTTTTCACAAGCACCAAAATAGGGTGACAAGGTATTATTCGCGTTAATACAGGGACATCCACTTCCAGAGACAGTGGATGTTCATATGTTAACTCACATCATACTTTACGTCATGCATATAGCGATAGCGCCTGCGAAAAAGCCTACCTTAGGGCCCCACTGACCAGCCGTTCCGAAGAATATACCCGGGGAGGCCCCAAACCCCACACACGAGAGTGGAACACCCGTTTATTTCGCTCAACCCAACTCGCCGCTATGCGCATCAAATACACATGCGGATAAGTTTTGTTCGTTTATTTTCACTTAGTTTTTCATGTACTTTATTATTACGCCCCGACGAAAAGTCGGAAGCATATTGTTTTACTCCTGTCTGCTCGTTCGTTCGTATATACCGTACAAGGCTTGTCCGCCTAACACCTTCAACAGTTTACAAGGTAGAAACTTTTTTTATTTAACAGGGCATTTATACATGTATAAAATGTGTGTTTATTGCCAGGAATTTGGTTCTGTTCACTTTTTCACAAAATTACGGGTTTTTGAACGTAGTAAATTTTTGTTGAAATTTCGAATATAGGGTACAATTTTGGGTACATGATTTGTCCAGCTGACTCCGCCCACAGTTTTCAAGCTGGGCCTTTTTGTTTTACAGAGTATGTATACAAATACGAACGGTGTGCATATTACCAGGAATTTGATTTTGTTATACCAAAGGTGAGCACATTGCCAGGAAAGTGATTTTGTTCATTTTTTCACAAAATAAATGTTTGTGGAATTTCGAATATATATGTAGGGTACAAGGTTTGTCTGCTCAACTGCTCCCACAGTTTTAAAGATAGAACCTTTTTATTTTACAGGATATTTTTACATAAAGCAAAGTGTGCTTGTTGCCAACAATTTGATTTCGTTAATATTTCACAAAATTACGGGTTGTTAAACTTAGTAAATTTCTGTGAAATTTCGAATATACGGTATATGACTTGTCATGCTAACGCCACCCACAGTACAAATGTAAACTAAGGTACATGGTAAAACTCGCGTGGGCTTCATATATGTCTCACAGACACACCACATTCACGAGAAACAAATCACTTTTTGCTCTCCAACCTCCTGTGTTCATGTTCTGTGTATATGTGTGGGGGGTGTGGGTGGGTGGGTGGGTGGGGGGGATTCTACAGTCTAGTTTTCTGTTATTTTTGTTTAGTCGTTTGGATCTCGCTTTTTTCAACTCTATGTCCGTCTGGAGCGGGATGTGGACATTGTCTGGACGATTTATGTAACGAAAAACGCGACTCGAGGTGAAAGTCACATATTCGCCATCAAACAATCCTTGACGACGTATATCATTGTGAGTCGTTTCGTATCGGAAGTAGAACTGAATTAATCTTCTGTTTTTGAAGTTATTTATTTCATTAACCCCTTACCCCAAAGTAACAGCAAAACCGCCCAGCGCTATCAACAGAAATCACCATTCAGTTTTCAGTTTCTGTCTCAAATGTCTGAAAAACATAGCTTATGATTCCTCATTGAAACGAGCTCATTCCAACGAGGGGTCATAAGCTATGTTTTAGACGCAAAAAATGAGAAAAAATAGTCATTCAAGAATTTTATTTGTAAGTGTTGTCTGCTTTTCGTGTTAGCTAAAGGGTTAAATGCTCATATTCAACAGACAGCATTTGCAATTTTTCCTGAAATAACCGGGGATGTGTGGGGGGAGGGTAAAGAAAGTTTCCAGTAACGTATGAGGAGGGGGTGGGTGGTCGGAGTGGCCAGAAATCAGGGTTTTTTCCATGGTCTAAGATTTTTTTTCCTTTCATTCTTTCAATAATTTTATAGGCTTTTTGTGACAGGTACATCCATATAAATGTTGATTTTGTGATTTCTACAGATTATTGTGTTATTATTCTGCTTTCATTCATTCCGAATTAAATTATTGTTTAAACTAAACTAAACTATAATGGCCGGGGATGTGATATCTTTAACAAAAATAACACAGGAACCAGTGGTTTACATACAACGGGGGTGTAATGGTGTGAGGTGACAACCCCCGCCACAAGTTTCATCTGAAAATGTTCAGCTCTTCTAAACAGTTTGGGTTTTTTGTTTATAAAATTATGCAAAATTGAAAGAAAATAACGAAATAATGCAGCCTGTGGAATTTTAAGCGTCCGTACTCCAAATTGGCTATTCTGGGCCCCCGGCATCCCTATTCGAGTATTACAGCCCTAATGAGTCATTAGTCACTTTTTTTCAACGAAAATGATTTTTTAAGCTTTTTGCTCAGCAATATTAGCAGTACAATACGACCGCCGTGGACTGGTCAGTTTCCATGGGGTGGACAATATCTCAACGGACGCAGAAAAATTAGATTGCAAACACTAATTACATGTATAGGAATAATCATCAAAAATTTATTTAATGAAGCACCGGGTACAGACACAACAATAAAAATACATTCAGACGACGAAAGAAAAGAAATGTGGCGATAAAAGCTCTCGTAAGTCAGGTTATGACTAAACGGTTGTGAAATACAACCCGAAATGAAAAAACCGCGGTAAAAGTAGAGAAAGCAAAATGTAAAAAATCCTGTTAGAAAAACTTTGAAATGTATTCTAGTACCCCCTAACTCCCAGTAATAGCTGATGTCAATACATCCGTCGAAAATTAAAAGAAACTAAGATTATCAAATTGCAGAGCAATGTCAAGATACTTCCATGCTCTTCATAAAAGTATGATAAGTAGATGATTTTGAAATTGCAGTCCGTCACCTTTAAACGCACAAAGTCGCAGATTAGGAGGACATTTTTTAATTTTTCTGGCGGGTGCGTAGCGGTGCGGGGATGTGCTCGCACTGCTGCCTGGATTTGACTTTTTGATTTTGTTCCAAAAAAAAAAAAACAACATTCGCGACAGACCCCGTTTCGATTCGATATTCGATTTTGTAGATAAACTTGAACCGAAGGCCCCCAAAGGTTTGGAAACCAACATTTTTTTTAAAAAATGGTTGTCCATTTTTGTAAACAGTAATGATCGGTTCTGCGCGTGTATTTTCGTTAAGTAAAAGCTTAAATTAGATATTATGTGATGAAGAGAAAATCAAATTCGTCACATTTTGATATCAGATTTCTGAAACCCGTATTATACAAATATTCAGGTCGTCGCGAAAAAGACAGATTGTCGGGAAATGGTGTGACCATAAGTTGTCCCGACTCTCAAATTCAACCCCGGACAGAAGAAATACTCCATCTACAAAATCAAGGCACGCCCAAATGATGTAGTTGGAATATTTGTCAATGGGGATTAAGTTTAACTCTTTCCTATTCGGCCGACTAATATGCAAAATTAGCAGATGAAAAAATATCATTTTAAAAAACAAAATAATTCAATAAAACCATACCATATGACTCCCTCATTGGAACGAGCTCATCGAGCTCGTTCCAAATGAGTGGTCATGTGATACGGATTTGGAGAATTTTTTTGAAAAAAAATTGGAAAAATAATATTTAAAATAATAAATTTTGATATCGTCCGCTTTGCGTAAAGAATTAAAAAAACAAATCAAGAAATTTGTTTCGGAATAAATATATGTAATGGACGTGATACATGAGCCGGACTCAAAATTAATCACACTGGGTCCCCAACATCCCCACTCAGCAAGAGACCTCCATTTTCCTGTAAATCGTGCCTCACAAGAAAGTTCACTATTGCACCAGCAAGAGCGAATCAATATCTAAGACTCTAATCCAGATTAAAAAGCTCCGACTAGAAAATTATTGCAGATATATCATACCCCTACACCCTACGCCTCCTAGTTACGCCCCTGTATTTTTTTGTTCTTTGAAATATTTTTTTTTTTTTTTTTTTAAAAAAACATCGAATAATAACGGTGCAGTACTTACCAACGGCAAGAATTGTAAAAGCGATGATCAATTTCCATTCCATTTTTGATGAATTTATAATTCTCAAACTTCCTTCACGTAGTTATGGTAGATTATCAAAAACAACTTGTGACCGCGTCCTGTATAAAATGTTGCTCTTATATCTACCCGGCGGAGTGATACAGATTAAACTGCGCTTTGTACTCGTTGCTAAATACAAGGATGAAAACAGATATTGAACAATATTGGAATCCAAGCCCATCCACTTAAGCAAACATTTCGTCTTTAAAACGTGTTCATTTACGTTTTGTTTGATCGGAATATTCAGAGATATAAGAGAGTAAACAATATGTCCTTTGCTCTATACAACCCGTGACATTAACCCATCTAGCAGAGTGGAATTGCGACATCATGATTTGTTCAATGCAGAATCCCTTAGTCGTATCACACAAATTTATTTTATTTTATTGAATGAATGAGTGATTTGGGGGAACGAATAAAACAACCGAAAATCTTATTTAAAACGCACAATTAATAGACCCCCACCCCCACCCCCCGAATCTCGAATTTCGGATATAATCGGATCTCGAATCGAATCATCCAGAGGGTTTCAAATTGAATCGAATCTCAAATCGAATCTTAGCCCTTTACCCAACGCAGACGATATCAAAATTTATTATTTTAAATATCATTTTTTGAAATTTTTCAACAAATTTCAATAAAACCATATCATGTGACCCCTCGTTGGAACGAGCTCGACGAGCTCGTTCCAACGAGGGGTCACATGATATGGTTTTGTTGAAATGTTTTGAAAAATAATACTTTTTCAACAGCTGAATTTGCATATTACGCGGGCGGATGCCGCCGATTCGTTGGGTAAAGGGTTAAATTCTTTCAAGGTGTAAATATTGTTTACCTTCGCACAACCGCAAATATTCCAGTCACCAGTCGAGGTTTCGAAATGCAAATCGTCTGCTTGGGCGAGTGAATAAAAAAAGCGGAATATTCTATAACAGAATCAAGTAGTTTCGGGAACGGAACATTCTTGAACTATTCTTCTGTCATCAGATATCCTTTAACACTCATGCTGCCGAAAACGACTATTATCACGTATTTTATGATGATTATCTGTGCGTTCGGGTATGCGCAGATCTAACCTACCATCTGATTAATTGTTAGAAAGGGTTCAAAGAACCCTTTCCAACAATTAATCAGATGATAGATTTTTGAATATGTCATAAATCTTATTAAACTTCCTCGCATACAGGATTACAAAGACGTCATCCATATATGACTAAAGTGGGCGAGGTAGTAAAGAGGTAAGGAGATGAAGTGAGGGATAAAATATATTTCTCCTACCATTTGCCACCCCCCCCACCCCCCTCCCCCTCCACACACACACATACTTCGTTTACCCTGGACGTGCTCATGATTTTGCGATCACTGTATACTGTCTAGAAAATCACTTTCGTGGCGGCGCGACATTTGACTTCAGCATGTCATGTCAAACTTTTATTTACATTGTCACCTTTGATAATTCAATATATTTTGTACTTCAGTAGAAATATTGTTCTTTGGTGTTCTCTTATTCATTCTTATTTACCCTTTATCCAACGAACACGATATCAGCATTTAGTATTTTAACCCTGTGAACACTGGTGGTGTCTTCCATGTCATTTCAATGGCAGCAATTGGTAGAGTCCGTATCTATTATCTGGGGGTTGACCAATTAATATTTCCAATGTACAGCCTTGGGGCTGCATGTTGAAAATATTCATTGGTCTACCCCACTCATTCACTTAACAGCCAACCCACTTAATGAAATTATGACGTATCATGTTCATAGGGTGGAATAGGGCCTCTCGGGTCAAAGGGTTAATTATTTTTGTCTCTATCAATTTAGAAAAAAACATGAACAAAACCATATCAATTGCCCCCTCATCTGAACGATCTCAATGAGGGGTCACGTGATGTGGCATATTTCTGCACAATGGAGAGTCATGACCATGATAGTTTTACTGGTGGAGGAAGCCGGAGTACCCGGAAAGAACCACCGAGCAACATCGAGCAAATGTCTGCTCCCCAGCATACTAACTCCACACAACCAGGGTTAGCATTGGTTGAAGACCGCGCAACCGTACCCCCACCTGGGGAATGGGGGGTTATGTGTCTTGCCCAAGAACACAACGCGGTTGCCGCAGGTGGGTTTTTTGAATCGAGGATCTCTCGGCTTGCGGCCTGCACCTCTACCTACTGAGCTTCCCTTCTCCCAGGGACGGTTATACAACGAATGAGATGGTTTGTGAATTGAATGGTGATTTGAATTGTTCCCTGATAGTTTTTTATCAAATAGACCTTATATTTAGTCAGTATGAAACGCACAGACTCAGACTCTTGTTTTTGTATGGTTATTTTCTTTCTTTCTTTCTTTCTTCTTCCTCTCAAAGGTCTTGCTTTTTGGCATGCTGATAGACAGTCACGAGTACTCAGCCACCTCTGTTTTCCTGTCTCCTGGGGCATTGGGTTATTCCTGGAAGTGTTTTGAAAGTGGGACACCCTCATATCTCAGGTACGGTATGACCTATGTACCCTATACAAATACCAAAGGTGTCGACACTTAACGGGAGTTCCAAATATGGGTCAAGGTCACTGAGGTCACATACGGATCATTGAGTGTATTGTGGAGAATGGCCAGAGCGAAGTTAAAAATGTTAAAAGTGGTTGACGCTCAAATCTCAAAAATAGTGTGACCTATGAACTTCTGATCAACACCGAATGAGTCAAAACCCAATGGGGGTTTAAAATATATGGTAAGGTCATTTAGGTCACACAGAGGTCATTTGCATTTTAAGAATTGCTGGAAATCGCATTTTATGACCACATAATACATTACCGAATTCCACACTTCTATTTTTACACTCAAAAACGTGGGTCTGGGCAAAAAATATTGAAAGTAGGTCACGCGTGCTATGACCTATGGACCTGGGAACAACACCAAATGAGTAGAAGCTCAATGGAGGATCAAAATGTAGGTTATGGCAACCGTGAGATTACCCAGGGGTTATTGAGTGCATTTTTTAAGAATCGCCGGAAGTGACATTTCATATCCCCACCCACAACCCCCTAATGCATTCCCGAAACTCATAATGAATTTTTGTTCACCCCAAAATTAAGCTCATATCTCAAACATGGCGTGTGGATATGGGACCAACACAAAGGAGACAAAATTCAATACAGGGCCAGCATATGAGTCAAGATCACTGAGGTCACCTAATGGTCATTGAGTGTATTTTAAAGAATTGCTGGAAATCGCATTTTAACACCCCCCACCCCCCCCCCCCCCTCTCCTCATTTAATGTATTTTCGATGTCTCAAAGGGTGTGCAGGGCAAAAATAATGAAAGTTTGCCACGACAATACCTCAAAGTCAGGGGCGCAGGAACGGCCCAAACATTGGCCCGACATTAACATCCAGATCCCTATTTTTTCGAATTGTTGCCATCGATTATGGGGGGGGGAGGCAGAAAAACAAATGACAGTGCATGCAGCTCGTCTTTTGAGGAACATAATATGACAAAATTCCCTGCCAAATTGCCTTTGAATTTTGTCATATTATGTTCCTTGGAAGACGAACTTTAATGTGGGCCCTCCCCCCCCCTCCCCTGGGCGTCCGTCCAGTCTGCCAATTCGTAAATCCGGCCCTGCCCCAAAAAATGTTTGAAAAATGAGCTCTCTCAGACCAATTTTGGAGCTACTTCTTTAAGAAGTATCCCCCAAAATCTCCTCCTCTTACGTTAACTCGTCATTAATAGCCGTCATTGTGTGCCAAATATTAAAGAAACACGACGATCTATGCGCGCACTATGTTCGGATATCCGCAGAACAAAATTAAAAAATCATAGCCTAGTTCTTTGATATGAACGACGTTCGGCTGAAGGTCGATCACAAAAATGTCATGATCGGCAAATGTTTTGCCCCGACATTGGTCGGGGTGGTCGGCGCGGCTCCGGCGCCACTGAAAGTGGTATGGTATCAGGACCCGGGATCAACACCAAATGAGTCAAAATTCAACAGGGGTTCAAAGTATGAGTCATGCTCGCTGAAGTCACAGAGGTCATTGAGTATATTTTCAGAATGAATAAAGATTACTTTTTGAGACACCCAATGAATTTCCGAAGTTCATACATGTATTTTTACACTCCAAAAGAGGTCCGGGCCCAAAAAATTTAAAGTGGGTCACGTTCATATCTCAAGCATGGTATGACCTATGCACTTGTGGCCGTCGCCAAATGAGTCGAAACTCAATGAAGGTTTACATATGGGTCAAGTTCACTGGAGCCAAACAGTGAGTCATTGAGTGCATTTTTCAGAATTTGATGGAACTCACATTTTATGATCCGTTAACGTATTCCCGAAGTTCATACATATACTGCTACACTCAAAAAGATAGCGGAGCCTAAAATCTTGAAAGTGGATCACACTCGTATTTCAAGCATGGTATGATATATGACACTGCGACCAACGCAAATGAATCAAAATGAACTGTTGGTTCAAAATATGGATCACGTAACTGACTGCTTGATCACAATTGCTGGATATTGCATTTATATCGCCCAAATTAATTCTTGAAGTTCATGCACGCATTTCATGGGTCAGAAATTTTTTTTAGCTCCCTCCAATCCACTTTTTAGAGCATTGTATATACTACAAATCATGATGATAATGTGCATGTCCTGTGATTTGTATCAGATTCGAGGTGGTGTTCAGAATGGGATCTCTACGAGCCGGCTTTGCCGGCGAGTTGTGATCCCATTTTTGGACACCACCGAGAATCTGATGCAAATCACAGGACAAGCACATTATCATCATACTTCATTTATCTAATAATTCTGTCACATAAACAGATTAAATCTTAAATTATTATTACAGTTTTGGGACATAAAGTTGGGAAAGAAATAGTTTTAAAAACATTTTTGTGATACTATATTGTTGTGCTCTCTAACAATGAGTAACGCTGTCAGCGCAATTTTTAAAGTTGCGCTTTCAAAGTATTCACTCTCAGTGCCACTTCCTATGATGACACGCTTGAATTTACGGGTGTGTAATACTGAAGTGTGTAGTTTCTATTTATTGTGTGTGTGTGTGTGTGTGGAGTGGGGGGGGGGGGGGGGGGGGCATTGACAATTAACAGTTCTGTCTCTTACCGTAAGGTATTTTGTTTTGTTTTGTTTTGTAAGCGAGCTGCTGAATCAATCACTGTAACGCACATAGAATGTATTCATGCTCCTGTTATGAAAGTCAGTCGCGTTCTCAGAAAGAAGGCGTCTACATGGTACGGAAACAGAATGAGTCGTCTATATGATACGGAATCGGAACACATTATGTGATACGTTCTGATTCTCGTGTTTTTTATGTCAGAATCTATATGATTGTTAGATAAAATCTAAGGTTAACAAATAGGCAGAATCACAAGTAGTAAGGGAAGGGATTATGGAGACCTGATTTAACACTGAAAACTCCCATAGGGTTTTGAAGTTTTTGAAAATATACGTTCAGAAGGAATACGGGGACCTGATTTAACACTGAAAATTCCCATAAGGTGTTGAATTTTTTTTTTCAAATTCACGTCTAGAAGGAATATAGAGACCCGATTTAACACTGAAAATCCCCATAGTCATTTTTACGCCAGAGTGCCAGCGGCCGATGGCAGTTTGGAGTAAAAATTTCTGGGAATTTTCAGTATTTGTGTACAAAAATAACATGCACCTATATTTGGACATGTTTTAGCCAGATGTCCACTCTCCTACAAACATAACAGTAAATCGCGAGTTCGTGAAGTTGATCGATAATAGTTTTTGGTTCATATCATGTATCAGGTATTATCTCATAATGTTCCCCAACAAGAAATCTCACTTCTTATTTGTAATAAGTACTGTTTGTATTACCTGTTTTTCTCTATTTTCTTGGATATCGCTATCTCTCTATCCTTCCTTCTGTAATAAGTACTGTTCGGGTCATTTGCTTTTTCTAATCTTTGATCTCTAACTTTGTACATCATTGGAGCAGTACAAAAATTCAGTCTTAATCTCTTCGCCCTAAGACAAGTGTGAAGAAAAGCTGAGAATAGATGGCCTATTATACTCTCCTATTAAGAAATGATTTATGTAATTATTAAATAAACCGTGTGTATTTGTCACAGTACACTGAAAATAAAATGTATTGAATTGGAATTAATTGCATTCAGTACATTTTATTTCCAGTGTGTTGGGACAAATGCATACGGTTTATTTCAATAATTACATGAAACATTTCACCCCACACATGAATATTGTTGGTATAAAAAAGACAACTTTTTGTTTTTACAGAAATGTCAAAGTAAAACATTAAACAGTCAACATGTCTCTGCCACTTAATTCTGCATATCCTATATACTTATCAGAGCTTACAAGACTTTCGAGTTTTAGTATGACAACAAATCCTATTTTACAATCCAAGAAAGAAGGTTTAGCTGAAGCTGGTCTTTTCTATGTGTGGGATAGTAAAAATAATGTTTTGTTTGTGGGCTAGGTTTAATGAATTGGGAACCTAAAGATATTCATTTACAAGAACATGTTAAGTGGTCACCAAAGTGTTCAATTGATATGAAATTGTCAATTTTACAATCCACCATCATGTATGCAGACACCTCCAGATAAAATATTATCAGTGATGGATTATGGATACAGTTTAAAACAATTATTTTCAACTATGAAAAAATACAAGTGTCTAAACGATATTCCTGATTCTAATTTTCTTCATTCACTCATGTTATTGGATAATGTAAATATATCATTTAGTGATGTGATTGCAAGAAAGCTACACTTGCAAATAAATTCAAAACTAAGTTAGGCAAATAATTTATAGATAGATGGTGTAGAAAATGATTATCAAGATTTTCAAAGTACTTCACTTCAAGAAGAAAATGGGAAAAAATAGTGAATTCTACACATTTATTGTGAAAAAAATAAGGGGTATAAAAAGGGAGCTATTCTCGGTTTTCTCCACACTTGCTTGTTTTGATGCCAATAAGTCAAGACTTATTTCTACAAGAGAATACAGAAGATGAAGAGAAGCTTTGAAGATAACAATGAGATAGAGAGTGAAACCGAATATGCTAGTAGAGAGAGCAAGAGACGAAGATTAGAGAATGAAAGAGAGTTATATATAATCCACCCACAGATGCAAAGATCTTTAAGAAAATTCCATTCAGAATCCCATGTAAATAAACTAACATTTAAAGCATTTGATGAGAAGAATCCATTTGAAAATCTATCCAAGGTATTTGACAGCATGTTAGCAGAGATTAAAGATGAATGTATGATAGAAGAAAATGACCACATGAGAGTGTCTGTGAATCACCCCGGCTTGGAAATAGGTATATATATTCCATTTAACAAAGCATCTTCTATCACTGGTAATACAGTGTTAGATGAAATTGAAAAAGTTGTACAGTCCAATAATAACTTTACTATCCATGATGGGAAATTATCTTTAGAAGTAACACACACCTCCCTACTACAAGGGTCCGGGTGATCTAAAACAAAATCTTTTGAATCTGCTGATAAAATGGTTAGTAATAACAGAAGTATTGTTGAAAGTAAAAATGTTAATGATTCAATGTGTCTCGCACGTGCCATTGTGGTAGGAAAGTGTCATGTCGATAAAGATGGGTCAGACCATTGGCAAGAGAAATTTAACAATTTAGAAAATTAGAAAAGAACTTTCAAGAAAATGAAACTAAGACATTGATGGATAAAGCAGGGCTTGATTATAATACCCCCTTGTGGATATGTTGAGTATTATAAAACACAATATCTGCTTTCTCCAAACTATGTCATCAAAATTCTTAGCCAGCGTAAAACTGATTTGACCCACCGAAAGCTACAAAGGATAATAAAGTTATACATATATGCCACCATCACCAACACTTTGACACCGTTACCAGCATCGTTTAATTTTTTAAGGTCTGGCTATTATTGTGAACTTTGCAATCAAGGCTATCGATTTAAGGAATGACACATGTTTCCATTTGGCTGTATTTGCTATGCCCCATCAACAATATTCCTTAACACTCCGTCACCTATTGCAATTGCAATAGACAGTTTGTTTTATAAGTTTGTCATGTTATCAAAAACCATATCACTACAACAGGTAGAGAACAGAAAACCATTTGCCAACTACTGCAGCAATGTAAAATATGTAACATATTAATTTACCCCAGAAAAGGAAAACACATTTGCATGGGTTTTAAAAAATGTAAATATTGCCAGCAAAAAGTAAATTCTGAACATAAATGTTTCATTTTCCAAAATACATATCACCTGATAATGACACAATGCCAAAAATTCCATTTGTATTTTCTTTTTACTTTGAAACCATCAAGACTCGGGAGTTCTCATTCCAAAGTTCTGTATTGCTCATCATGCTTGTGCAGAATATATCTGTAAACCCATAGATCAAACATGCACTTCATGTAACCAGTTTGGAAAAAGAGAAAAAAATTTTAAAGGGGAGACAACTTTGGTAGATTTTTGCAAATGGGTTGATAGTAAATAACTTAAAGGGATGAGAGCTATTGCCCATAATTTAAGAGGATTTGATGGACAATTTGTTTTAAGTCATCCTGTTGAAAATGATACTGCAACTCCAGAAATTATTATGAATGGAAACAAAATTATTCTACTTCAAGCTTATGGTGTGAGACTAGTTGATTTTTTAAGTTTTCGTTGGATAACATTGGCACAATTCCTATAATATTTGGTTTAACTGAATTAGCAAACGTTTATTTCCCTCATTTGGCAAATACACAAACTGATCAAAATTATATTGTTGGTTATATTTAGATGCAAAATTTCACATACCTGATTCCATGACTCCATCGGATAAGGAAGCATTCATCAAACGGCATAACCAAAAACCAATGCTACATTTAACTTTAGAAAGGAAATGGAAATCTGTACTGTAGATCAGATGTGGATATTTTATTAAGAGGTTGTGGGTAATTTAGACATACATTTTTAAATAATGATGAATAGACCCCTTCAGAGAAGCAGTAACTTTAGCTGATGCCTGTAATAAAGCTTGGAGAAAAACATCAATGCCAGAACACACGCCTGTCATCATTTCAGACATAGGTTACTCATCTTTAGTCAAATACTCTATAAAGGCTATCAGATTTTGACAGTTATTTGCGCAAGAAGAACACATACATGGACAACATGCACTGAATGATGGGGAAGTTAAATGGGAGATTATTATGTTGGTGGATTCCACAAAGACACAAACACCATTTTTGAATTTTTAGGATGTATGTGGCATGGATGTGAAAACTGTTATTCAGACAGAAATGCAAAAACACCCAGTCAATTTAAAATGCTACACAACTCTATACATACAGACACAGGCTCACATAGAACATATGAAGTTACTTGGGTACACTGTGAAAGGGATATGAGAACATGAATATGACACTTTATGCAAAACAGATTCTGAATTAAGAACTGTACTCAGTTCATTTTTTCCAAACACAGATCCAATTAAACCACAGGAAGCATTATTTTGAGGGGGAACAAATGCCATTAAAATATACCATAAAGAAAATCAAAGCTCAAACACTGAAATAAAGTATATATATATTTGTTCACTTTATCCATATGCTAATAAACAGAGAGAATATTCAGTAGGTCATCCAAAAATACTCACAAAAGAAGACATGCATACACATAATTTAAGATAGTATAGGGGACTCATTAAATGTAAAATTTTACCACCACACAATCTTCACATGCCAGTTTTTCCGGTTCACTGTAACAAGAAAATGTTTTTTACACTTTGCAATACATGTGCAGAACAAGAAAATGATCACTGTGAACACTCACTAGAACAACACAGCCTTGTAGGTAAATGGACAACTATTGGACTTTTTAAAGTCATGGGTATGGGGTACAAAATACTTGACACTTATCAGATTTGGCTCTGGGATGAAGAGTCTTCAGAAATTTACAAACATTATGTGAATAAATATTTAAAAATGAAACAAGAAGCTAGTGGGTATCCAGAGTTGATGAAACCAGATATAGATAAAGCCACTTTTAAAAAAGTTTATGCAGACATTGAAAACATAATTTACAAAACATTTTAAAAAAATCCAGGGAAAAGATCGTTTGCAAAAAGATGGACAAATACTCACTTCTGGTAAAGTGAAGGGGATTACATTAGGTTTCCACGCATCACAGAAAGTCAATTTTGAAAGTATGGTTGAATGTGTGCAAGATAGACAGAATTACAAAATAAACATTGAATACATACATAGAATTAAACATAACAAAAACAAACAAGTTACAAGTGACGAACGAACCAAAACATTTCAATATGTATACACAAAACGTTATGTGGTAAATAAATATGATACATATCTATACAGATTTATGATATAAATAAAATTAAATAAAACCAGAACAGAGAAGTGTAAATAAACATGAGACATGTCCAAACGTGCTAAAGGTATAAATAGAAATAAACAAAACAAGAACAGAGAAGTGTAAATAAATATGAGACATTTCCTTACAAGTTAAAGTTATAACAAGCCCACACCTGTTATGTCAATGGAATATTTGAATTTCAACCATGGATCTGCTCAGATGTATTTTAGAAAACAATATCACATGTTAGGCATTATTATATGATTTCAACTTATTACTCCTAGTCGCCAAACAATAGCAAAGGATATTATTCAAAGGCTTTTAGAAAAACAGAAATGTATATTGAATTTTGTGATGCTCTTATCATGATTAATGCTTTTTTACAATGACAATTTACAAAATATTTGGACAAAGGTTATGTGGTATCTTATTATTAATGATGAATAAATCATAGATTATTTATATAAACAATGTGTACCGCAAATTGAACAATATTTGAGTAAAGGGCATCATCGAAATGCAAGTGTTATTTACATAACTCAGAACATGTTTCAACAATCTAGTCATATCATAAGTTTAAGTGCACATCATATCATTTTATTTCAAAATACAAGAGATAAAGGACAAATAAAAGTAATGTCAAATCAAATTCAATTACCATATTTAAATTCAGCTGATCAAGATGCAACACGCACAGAGCATGGTTATTTACTATTTGATTTTCATCCCAGAAATCCTGATTCATTGAGATTAAGAACTGATATTTTTCATCAATGGGCAACACAAGATGAACATGAACCTATCATATATACAAGACTATAGAAAGGATAGTGTTGTGATATTTGTGTCAGTTGTTTTAAAAATTGGTTAATAGTGCACATCACCATGGTATCTTTCATACATTCTTTTGAAAAACCTAGTCATCAGACAAATCCATTTAAAACAGATAAATTACTTAATGAAGGATTTAAGAAAAATTTATTAAAATGGCTTACATTAGAAAATAGAATCATACTTAATAAGAAAATAAAATTGCCAAAACAAACTTCAATCTATATGGATAAACAAGATCTTGAATAACTTGCAAATCTGGGAGTAGATCTTACAACAAAATGAAACATTATTTTAAAATCTAGTGGTGGTGGGGTTTTTTGGTGGAGTTATTGTTCGTAATTTAATTTGATGGGATGATTATAAAACAACTAGAAACTTTCAATCAGCATTTACAAAGAAGAAAACATATAAGAAAAGAAAGTCTACTAAAAAACATCAAATAATTCATCAAGTTACAGAGAGATAAAAAATGAACGCAAAATAGAACCTAAATACAAGTACATAAATTTTGAAATTGCATCTCATAATTCTCCAACAAACAAGTGTACTAAAACAAAAGCATTACTTGTGAGAAATATTCTAAAACAAAGAAAAGTATCATGACTTAGGTTAACACGTGTGGTGTTAATAACAAAAGAGGGTGTAAAAATCTAAATCCTGAACCCATGTATTCTGTACAAAATACAGAGTATGTACCATTAAAAAAGTAGATTCCCACAATGACATGTGTTACAGCCTTAAATTCTCCTAAACGTATTTGTGGAATAAGATTGTACTTTAAGTGAAAATGTTCTAATAAATAAAGTATAATCTTCACACATATATAAATAGCAATATATTTTATTTGTTTCATTTCATCCATGGATACTGATAGAGAAGGATGGTGAGGCAAAATAAGAAACAAAAAATTCCTTTAGTGAAAAAATATGGTGGTATGTTGTTGAGCCAAACTCCTCCAACTTTTCATGAAGAATCGGTAAGACATGCACCTAAATAATTAATTGTTTGTCAGAATGCTGTCATAATCTTTTAAAAGGCAATGTGCATCTATCACCAGGTGAGAAAGAGAAATTGCATCTGGAGCATGAAGAACTAAGAACACTTGCTAGTAATGAGTTTCTGTTCAAAAGACAAAACAAATATTAAATCAAAAAGGTGTTTTTTACCATTACTTGGGTTACATGCTCCAGTGGTTGGACTTGCAACAGATGTTGGAAATAAATTAGTCAGTAAAATATGAAGCAAATGCCTATTGTACCTAATCAACTATTAGAAGATATGCAATGGTTTAGAAATGAAACAGTCCAATGCCCTAGATTACCACCTAACCCAAACGTTATGTACACTGCACAACTGCAGAATAATTTATCGTCAGTGTTAGACAATTCAGAGTTATCAGAAAGTGAGAAAGAACTTAAGTCTGGGGAAACTTTGCAGAAATATCAAATGTCACACAAGAAAGCATTGCAACCTTCACTGGGCATCCCTGATCTAGAAGAAAAAAAAATCTATATCTTTATGAGATCGAATTACAGAAAGTGTCCCTGTTATGATGAGATGTAAAGCAATGCCATTATTATCTGCTTTACCAACTCATCCAAACATGAGCTGGGATAATCAGAGTATATTAAGTTATGATGGAGAAGCCATACATAGTTCAAACATTACTGATTTAGTTAATGATGTTCTTAGACATCGAAAAGGTTTCAAACCAAGAGGATGGGAAATATTCTGCCATGTATTAAACGATATAAATATACAAAGTTTTGGAAGAAATCATGGACGTTGGCTATGGATGCATAGACAACACACTCATAAAGGTAGCAGTAAATATCAAAGTCCCCCTGGAGATGGTTGTCCAGAGTTCCCTTTATCAGTATGTAAAAGTAAGAAACAACAGTGGAGTAAAGACACACCAAAATCATTACAAAACGTTAATTATCTAGACATAAATATTTTGACAAATGGGTAGCCTGTTGAATGATTTATTAAATGAATGGTATTACAAAACACCCTGCTGGTTGTGGTGGTGTACAACAATTGTAGAAGGCAAAACATCAAAAAGATAATTCTATTGCACTTGATCAAGTAAAAGATTGGTTAAAGGGAGAGAGAACGTTTATTTACATAAACCTATCTGGAGAAAATTTTCAAGATGTAAAACTTTAATAGGTGAAATTGATCATCAATGGAAAGTTGATATAGCAGACTTACAAAGTTTACAATCTTACAATGATCAATTTCGTTATTAAGTTTGTGTCATTTGTGTATTTTCAAAATATTCAGTATATCATCAATCCATAATAAATCTGGAGAGACATTAACAAAATCATTTCAACCTATTTTGAAAACTTCTGGTCATAAGACATAATGATTACATTCTGATGAAGGTTCTGAATTTAAAAATAAGGAGGTTTAGAAATTTCTGAAGAGAGAAAATATTCATTTTGTCATAACAGAAAATCCTGAAACAAACGTAAGAATTGTAGAATGATTTCAGCGTACATTGAAAACACGTATGTTCGAATATTTCACACATAAGCAAACATTAAAAGATATTGATGTGCTACAGAACTCAGTGGATAGTTACAATCATAGTTTCCATCAGAGTATTCAAAGAACTCTTGCTTCTGTATCTATAGAAAATGAAGTAGAAGTTTCTCAACATTTGTATGGAGAAGAACCCCAAAAGAAAAAATACATTTCAAATTGGTGATTCAGTGTGTATTAATAAAACCAACGTTTTAAAAAAGGGTATTTACCAAAAGGACAAAATAATTCTTTGATATTACACATGTATAACATACAATTCCACCTACTTACACACTTGAAGATTAAGGTGGAGAAAAAATGCAGGAGACATTTTATCATCCGGAAATTCAACATAAAAAGATGATAAAAATATATTATCGAATCAATTTTTAATACACGGTCAATATGTGTGGGGAAGAAAATTATTAAAGAACTTAAAGTAATTGGGAAGGATATCCAACGAGATTTGATAGATGGATGCCCGAAACTGATTTGGTATAAAAACAAAAATGTCTCAAATGAAACTTCATTACCTAATGAAAGCACAAGTGTTGATGTACAAAGCCAGCACAGCCAACAATTTAAAATTTCTGGGAATTATGTTGCAAAAAATCAAGTCACTCATTTCACACTGATTATTATCATTTATGGTATTATAATTACTGCCATTACACATTTGAGTTTACAATGCCCTGATAAAGAATTGCGGTTAGTATTATTAAGTAGTTATTTGGATTATATTCTTCCAAGTCCAGGTTTAAAATACAACAAAAGAAAAATGAATTTGTTTTACATAATACTTCTGAGTGATAGTTCTATGAATATGTTTCCAAATAATATACAATGTTGTTTTCAAACACAATTATCTAAACTCATTTATCTTGATAAAAAAACGTTGGGAAGTAGGATTGGTTGAAGTAATTTTACTTTTAGAGGCCAAACATATTACAGATGAAGAATATGTTTTTAAAATCATTGTGACAGGTACCAAAATATAGCCTCATATCACTATATCATCTCTGAAACATATGATTCATAAAGATGCTGCTGCTGTTGAATTAAATATTTTGCCAGGTTCCTATGGAAATAGGGGTCATGTCATAGATGCAATGCAAAGAAATTCAAGAAAAACTTGGTGATATATTAAAAACATTTGATCTGTCATTTCATGTTGAATATTCACATCTCCAAGGCAATGTAAGTATAGTAGGAAGCAGTATTGGGAAAGTGGGTATTGAAATGTCAGAAAGTTTATTACAAAAACTGGGATGTAAAAATATTTCTCCTGTCATTTTTCATAACATGGGGAGAGATGCATTTAAATATAATGTAGATTTAAATATTGATTTCAATCAACTTTTTATTCATTCGGACATTGCAGATTATACATTTTTAGGTGATACTGAAGCACCTATTTCACGAGTGATTCCCTTTGGCTCATGAAAAGAATGTCAACACATTCACAAAGACTTTGATAATGTACATTACGTACCAGTATCAGAATCTTACTTTGATCAAATTGGTATAAATATAAATGGAAACACTGGTAAACCTTTTTAGTTTGTCAGTGGAAATACTGTTGTAAAGTTGCATTTTAAAGAGCAGAACAAATTACATTTATAACAAAATGATGTCTGTATATCAAGGTACACCACATCAATATGGGTATGGTTAGGTTCTATTTTTCGTACAGCATTGAAAACAGCTGTACCGTTTGTAAAAGCCATAGCAAAAATGCATTTCAAACTTTAAAACACGAAGTTTTGAAACATGGTATAGAGATGGCAACGGACCTTTTAGGAAAACGTAAAGCACCTAAAGAAATTTTATTAACTCATGGAAAAGATCTTTTGAAATCAATGGGAGCATCTGCATTAGGTATAAAAAGACAAAAACGAAAAGCAGTAAGTCATTCTAAGAAAATTTCCCAAAATAGAAAGACGTATAGAGTTCCTGTAAATCGAAATTAAAGACCGCTTGATATATTTGATGTTACACAGCCCTCGAGTTTGATCCTTCTGTGATGGCACAAGCGCCGTATTGATTAACCAATTCGCATGCGCGTGTCATTCTGTGTTTATTACACGCCTTCACAACCATGAAAAAATATTAGAAGGACACTCAATTTATTTGACAATTATCAACAAAAAGAACACATTTTATCGCCAACCAAATTTGCGAGGGGAACCCGTGTTACCATGTTGTCCCCTGAGTTCCAATGTTTTCTATGTACCTACTGACACATGGAACATGTTGGAACTCAAGGGACGATCTTCAGCTATCGCTAGCGATTCAAAATGTAATTGCGTTGCACGATTTGTGGGAAATTTCAGTGAAATTTCACTTCTTTTTAAAAATAGTCCGTCAACGATTTCCGTTCCGCACATATGTGTGGAATAGATTTTCATTTTCCCGTGGTTTAGTGGGGTTGTAGATGTGGGTTTCATAGAACAGACGTGTAACGAATGCCATGGGGGTTCTTTATTTAGTTTAACTGAAACCTCACTTGTTCATGTTGTGTTATTTTCGTGTAGATATCGATGATTATTTCTTTCGTGGGCATTTAAAAATATGTATTTCCATTCGTGGCAAATCTACTTGTGGAAATACATACTTTTCATGTCATCTCTTGGGATAATCGTCGTTATCCACCCATAGACGCTCTATAGGTACCGCACACGTGGTAGCTGGTTCTCACTAATACTAAACGTCCACAGAGTGGAATATCCACGTCGAGAATAACTCCTAACTTGAAAAAAACTGGAAACACAGGCCATGGAAGTCCAGGTGGTTATTTAGCTGAAATTTCACGTGTGTACCTCAAGCATATCCTCAGTGAGTTATTGTATGGGTAGACGTACCTGCATGCACTCTTGGAGTGTTGTACTAATACCCCCACCACACTCCACTCCCATCGTTCTGTACAGTACCTTGGGAGCACAACCCCCAATATAACAGGAACACCCGAACGCTCATTGATCACACAGAGAAGAGTGGCCCGGTGTGACAGGAATGGAAGTCCGTAGGAAAATTAGTCCCTCTGGACTATTATTCCGCGGAATTATAGTCCTAAGTCTAACATTTCTAGGAATAGTAGTCCGGCGGACTACTATTCCTAGAAATGTTAGACCTAGGACTATAATTCCGCGGAATAACAGTACAGAGGGACTAACGTTCCTACAGACTTCCATTCCTGTCACACCGGCCCCCGCCATATTGGGAGATGGGTGGAGGGGGTTGGGGGCATTTATTTCTATAAATAGACACTTCTCAACAAAAACAAAATTCTGAATTGTCTTCAATTTCCCGTCTCCTCGCAATTGCCGATTGTTTTTTAAATACCAGGCCTATGTTTTGATGTATGTGAAAAGCAAATATATATACATTTTTTTATTGCAAAACATATTGAATGTATATACAATTTATTATTACACATCCATTCAGCTTTAAACCCTTGTATTTAACGGAATAACTGCTATGACATAAATGATTCTGTATTCAATGGGTGGTGTACAAGCCGGAACGTTTTTCCCAGTACTGTTCATACCTGTTTCTTTCTCATCGAGTCATAAGTTATACTTCGAAAAGTTTCCAAATTTCGTTACACAATTATCAACAGTCTGTCGCATAGTGTGAAAATGAAAACGTCTAAAGTAAAATAAAGTCGGTTCACAAAAAATTAGTTAACCAAAGATGAGATAATATTTTTTAAAAAACCCAATCATTTCCAACCAGAACATTAACCCAGTCCCGTGGCAGTCTCGTTTTGTGGACCCCGCTATATCTGAATTGGTCAACTTTATTTCGGTAAAGCTTCATACATCTTGGCATGCTTCGAACTTCTTTTAAAAAAACGTTTCCCCCAACTGTTTTGCAAATCTGCACATATTTGTACTTATATTTTTACTAACAGTAATAGCCACCAAATGGTGGTGTGAATGGGCACCAGCCGAAGAGAAACAGCAATACGAATTTCAACAAACATTGGTTCCGAAAAGGTTGTTTTTGAGTTTTTGTCGATCCATTTTATCAGTACACCTTCAGTCAAAACAGACTCTTCACCTTTTGGTTTAAACAACAGAATTAAAATTTGTTTATTTAAATGAATGTCAATGCATGGGCTGTGTAATGAACACAGAACGCGATGTGTGTTTGAATCGGCAGGTGTTTTACATAACGAGTTGGAATGGCATAGTCATATATCGAGAGAGCCGTAGGAAATATGATTACGCCATTCCACCGATTCAAACACACATCGCGTTCTGTCTGTGTATACACTTAATGATGGATTATCGTAGAAAATGCAGAAAGATAGAAATTGTATCCCCCACTCTGAAAATAGGGAAATTTTCACTTTCGTGGTATTAATGAACATGGCGCCTTTAAAAGCATCACTTCAAGGTGAATACGAGTCAAATTATCACTGGAAATGAACAATTTGTTCTAAAACGTACAATGAAAAGAAAATCTAGTGTTTTTGAGTGGATACCGATCATTTTCAGCAATAATTCAACACGTATTCACCTTGAAACGTATTGATGCATGAAACCTACTGGCTGAATCAGATTGCAAGACGCTATCTGTTCCGATTATCGATCAAATCACTTCCGCGTATCAATGCGCATCAGCTGTTTACAATTATGCATCAAAGTCAAGGTTGAAACGAACGGAATTATCGACAGGAATGATCAGATTCTTATAAGAAGCGCATAATAAAAAGAAAATCTAGTGTTTTGAGTGGATTCCAAAAATTATCTCACTCGTGACCGAGACAAATGGTTATTTTCGCTCGCACAAGCGCTCTCGAAATATAAACATTTTTCCTCGTCATTCATAAGATAATTTTCGGAATCCACTCAAAAACACTAGATACCCTCCATATATTGTGGTTAACTCTTGGTCACAACTCATGACGGAAAATTGATACCGTGTTACGAGTTTTTAAAACGGGCTTTCGTTTGCTGTTTGATGATATGTAAGCTGTTGCACTATGACTAGAAGTCATAGCGTAGCATGTTATACGTCATCAAATGTCACCTTTGGAGGAGTTGAACGAGTTGTTTGACTTGACGCCATTTTACGGGTGGAATAGGGTGACCTGCGACGTGTTTCGTTGACCTTCCTGGACGATCCAGAAATCTTGCTGAACAGAGATAAGTGATTGAGAGAAGATTATTGCCAAAGAACACGAAGACATGAGATGAGTTTCCACCCACGCCGTAAGTTACCTAAAGTTGTGTGTCTATTTTATAGGTGTGTGTGTGTGTGAGGGAAGTGGGAAAGGGGGACAGTGGCAAACAGGCCTAGAGATAGGCAGTAATACGGTTTCGTTGCTCAATTAGGAATAAGGGACATTGAATTGAATAAACATGGATAGAAAAAGTGGCTCCCGTAAAAAGATACTGATCTCCATAGAAGACTCGATACCTCGTTATCACACCTATATATTACGCCCACCCTCCGCCTCGTCACTTTTGATAAAAACATACATTATATCATTCAACGAAGTTGTGATGTCATATTGAAATTGTGAGCCTTTTTTCTTCTTTTTTTCCTTTCTATCCTCTCAGTTTTGCACAATTCTACTCCCCCTTCTCGATCACAACAAGGTTGTTTTCTTCGGCCCTTTTGTATTCATGTTATAGAAATCCGGTCATCAACGTAAAAGTGAGGATAAATTACAACATTCACTCCTACATCTGTCCATCCATCAATAGTATGCATTCAAACTTTGTAGATACATTTTATGACGAAAACGATATCTACAAATTGTTTCATTATATTTTCGACCACAAAAAGATTGTGTCGGTGAAATTACTGACTTTACGGCCAGAAAATCAGGTGCGATCGATCTTGTTAAAAGTTTATTATATTATAGAAAACTTAAATTTAGGAACCAGGAGTGAACATAAAAAACTAAGATTTTACTTAGATCTATACTTAAGGGTGGAAATAACTTTCTTCGCTTAGCAAACTACTTGAGACGTTATTCATAAACAAACTAAGCACCTTTCATTTCATTCAAAATTCAGCTATCCAACTTGAAATTTTGTTCCAATTTCATTTTTCACAAACACAGAATAATTAGCAGAAAAGTAGTTAGGTGTGTTTTACTGATTGATTGCTTCCGAGGAAAAACGGTGTACGATTTCGCTGTAAACAAAACGGCTGTGCCTAGTAACGCATCGAGGGGGAACAGCTTTAGCTTGGTTCACCTCAGCCGAGTTCGAAGTCATATCAGCCGAACTCAGTAATGGGCAGTTCTGGGAAAAAAATCATTTTATAAATTAACTCTCATATCTTGTAGTCTAGCCGTTAGGTAAGAAAATATAGATCTCTCCAAAATAACTGGTATCAAGAAAAATTTGTTGTCGCTAGAAAGAGCAGAGTTCACCCTATAACATATCCGAAATTCAGTGAAATCCATTTTTGGAAGAAGTTTTTGGAAAAGTACGACATCGGGTGTTTTTTTTTATTTCTTTCCAGTTTTGAGCACATATTAATCAAGTCAATGAATAACACGACCCGTCAGTTTATTGTAGATTTCGGCCCGATCGAAGAGGTAACAAGCTAATTTTGATGTCGATCAAACCAGCAATAACCACAAAATAACATATCCAGAAGCAACAGAACTCCGCACTGAGGATAAAATGAATGACTCTAAAACAGAATTCTTAGTGATATCCGGGGTTCGCATGCCTACACCCACTGTTACATCAATTCAGCATGAAAAGTGAATCGGCCAGGAATATTGGACTGATTATGGACTCAAATTTAAAGCTAGACATCCATATCAATAAAATATGTCAAAAATGTTACTGGCAGCTTCGGAATATTGGAAGACTGAGAACTTATCTTAACCAGTCAGCACTTGAAAAACTTGTGCACTCCTTCATCACCTCACAACTAGACTATTGTAATTCAGTGTTAGTGGGGCTGCCGCAGTATTTGATTCAGAAGCTTCAAAAAGTTCAGAATATTGCTGCTACGATAATTACTGGTACCAAATGCTCTGAACACATAACACCTGTTTTAAGACAATTACATTGGCTTCCAGTTAAACAGAGAATTAATTTCAAAATATTGATCTTAGTATTCAAATGTATCCACAAACTGGCTCCAGTTTACCTGCAAGAGCTCATCACTGTATACACTCCATCACGCAGTCTGAGATCTAAAGATCAAATTCAACTAGCCATACCTTTTAGCAGATCTAATCTGGCTAATGATCGTGTGTTCTCCATCGTGGGTCCAAGATTGTGGAATGCGTTGCCTATTAGTGTCAGAAATTCAGAAACTATCAACATCTTCAAAAGAAATCTTAAAACTTTCCTGTTTACTGAAGCATTCTCCTGAACCTCCCTAAAGGAAACTGAAACATGTGACTCTTTATTTTCAGAAAAGTGTATTTTATTTCTGTGAAGCGTTTTAGGGCACTCTTCGTGGTTTTACGCTTTTACAAAATCAATTAATATTATTATTATTATTATATTTCTCAAAATCCAAGATGGCTGCTGATTTAACAGCTTTTGCACTAGGTCATTTCATTTTTCTCCTTTGCCAATGGAACGCCAGAATTTCTGAGCCAGATTTAAGTCGCATGTTCCTAAGGTTTCCGTAATCCATTTTATTACACAATAAAATGTGTTCTTTTGTTGATAGTTCGTCCCCTGAGATTCAGTGTGTTCTATGTGCCTACGCACATAGGACATATTGGAACTCAGGGGACGAGTGAATTTCTAAGTGTCCTTCTAATAATTGCTTTTATAGACGTGAAGACGTGTAATGGACATAGAACGACACACGCGTGTAAATGGGTTGATCGATATGGCTCTTGTGCCCTCGCTGAAGGATAAAACTCGAGATCTGTGGCCTCTCGTTTTATCCTTTCGCTCCAGCACTCGTGCCATACATTGCCATATCGATTAAACCATTCACACGAGAATGACGTTCTGTGCATTGATACCACAGATTGCCAGTGGCCTCTCGTTTTATCCTTCAGCGCCGGCACGCATGCCATACCATTACCCCATTCAGACGCGTGTGTCGTTCTGTGTATTGGTATCACAAATTCCCAGATTGCCAGTGGCCTCTCGTTTTATCCTTCCGCGCCGACACGCGTGCCATATTGATTACCCCATACAAACGTGTGTGTCGTTCTGTGTATTGATATCCAAGATGTCTGCCAAATTAACCCTTTACCTAACATGAAAAGCAGACGACACTTGCAAAAAAAATTCTTGAATAACTATTTTTTTTCATTTTTTGTCTCAGAAACATAGGTTATAACCCCTCATTGGAACGAGCTCGACGAGCTCGTTCCAATGAGGGGTCATAACCTATGTTTTTGAGACAAAAAATGAAAAAATAATTAAAATTAATAGGCGATTTTTGAGAATAGCGCTGGCCGGTTTTGGCCGTTACGTTGGGTAAATGGTTAACGACATTTTCACTAAGTCATTTAGGTTTTCTCCTTTGTCAATGGAACGCCAGAATTTGTAAACCAATTTTAAGTCGCCTGTTTCTAGGACCTTAGTAATTCATTTGATGCTACAGATTACCATCTGGTTCAGAATGGACGCTAAACGGTGACCTAAACAAGAATAATTGGTATTTTTCTTCACTATTCGCCAAATTGTCTGTTCTAAAACAGAACACAAGAAAAACGCATACAAAATGTTAGTATTCATACCCGAAGAGATTTCATGTTAGTTATGGTTGTTTTTCACGAGACCTACCACTAGCATAATTTTAACGTAAGGTCGAAGCGCAGGGCTCATCGGCAATAGCAGTGGTCCGAAAGGTGGCAGTTCGGTTCTGACCCGCGCTATCTGCTTTGTGTCCTTGGGCAAGACACTTAATCCCGATTGTCCACATGATGGCATGGTGTCGCTTCGTACCAACGCGTGCTGCACATCGCTGGCGAAATTGCCTTCAACCTGTGCTACGTGTATCTCTCCCCGTGTCGTGTTAGTAATTTGGGGAGTCTGACAATTTCTCGGAGCAGCTAGGTTGTTTCTCTCCAGGGTCCGACTTCCTCCACCTGTGGCATTGCCCCACACGATGTCATCCTGCCCGTTGAAAGAGTTAATTTATTTATTGGTGTTTTAAGGCCTCATACTTACGCACAATGGCTAATCGTGACCGTGACAGTTTTCCAGGTGGAGGAAGCCCGAGTAACCGCAGAGAACCCCGGGCAACGGCGAGCTGCTGTCGGCTCTTCAACATTGCAACTCTAAACTCTGCACCGCGGCAAGGCAGGGTTAGATGGGTTGAATATATGCGCACCATGTACGTGCAGTACGCCTTAGTGCCCCCATGTAAGTAATTGGGGTTAAGTGCCTTGCCCAAGGACACAACGCGGAAGCACGAATCAGTCGATGAATGGAAAGTGTTAAACCCCAATAAACAAACAAACAGTCGACAGACCACACTGGTTATTGAAGAGAAAAAAAAATGAAATACAGATATGGTTAAACTAACATAAAATTGAAGCCCTCTTAGAATTACATCGGGTGAACTTTCGATTAAGATTTTCGGCATCGTCATGATAGGAGTAAATGCCCGTCCGTTCAGTCTCCAGTCGCAGTTTTCGGATCGAGTTCAACTGCCCCAGTCCAGGTCACAGCCCAGAGATAAATCTCAGCTATCTACAGTTTCAACATTTGGCATCGACCAATCGGTTGTTTCGATTTACATAAGCTCCGCCGATGTTCACATCATTACCTGATACAAGGTTTCCTAAGATCCAAACGCAGAGGCGGACTGGCCGAATGATCAACCGGAAATTCTTGGTGGGCCACTACTATGTTCCCCCCGGGGACCCCAAAACTGATGCAGCTTAACGCCTGTGGGTACGTGAAATTTCGTAAAAAGGACCAAAAGGCGAAATGGATCTGATTACATAGACGGTCGGTATGTCAAAATGTTCTCTATATGGGCTGCCATTGGCAGTCCACGTAGACAATATTTCAGTAAACCAGCAGTCCGTCTGCCTTTGATCGCTCAGATGAAAGGAAACGGCGTTCCTTCAATTTCAAAAATCAAAATTTGATTGGATCGAACTATGGTCGTCCTACCTCTGTCCGGCATGGCTCTTACAAAGACCACGAAATGTCAGCGCTGACTTTCAGTGGGTGCCACATTGAGAAACGCGTATAGATGTAGACCAACAAAAAAAATAATACTCGGCCCTGAAAGACACCCAAGAGCAGAACCGCTCGATGGCTCTGTTCCACTTGGATATCTACATGTACGCTCATGCAGTCGCGGCCTGCAAGGTTATTTATTTATTTAATTATTTATTTATTTATTTATTTATTTATTTATTTATTTGTTTATTTATTTGTGCTTTAAGCCAAATCAGCAGCTAAGGTTATATCGTGGCGATGAAAGTATTATCTTGAAAAGACCATTACTCATAATGTAATAATCTAAAAAAGTCGTTGAAATATGAAATGAGAGGAAAGAGAGGAATAAAACTGAGTGTGAACCGTAATAAGAAAGTCAGACCAGTTGTACAAAAAATTCTGTGTGAATCAACCTATGAAATAAATATGGATAGATGAATTTTAGAAAGGTAAAACAATTTTAAATTTATTGAAAAGGTTGATTATTTTCAAAAATGAGATGACTTTTTGCGGGCTCGTAAGATAAAATGAATCTCAAAGATCCAACAGTAAAATACTGTCCTTTAACATGATTAAAATTAGAACAATGTAAAAGAATGTGCTCCACTGACAACACCTGCTGGCATGGAGCACATTTTGGTCGCATATTGCCCTCCAACAAACAAAAATGGGAAAGTCGTGTGTGACCAATATGACACTGCGTCAAAACTGCAAGATCCTTTCTACAACGGTTACTGGACAGGTAGTGATCAGAAAGAGTTTGTTATTTGTCGCTCCATTCCAATCCACCTGCTATACAGATTTGATGTAGTAACTGACATGTGGCTTAAAATCACTGAAAGGGATGTTAAAATCAGTGAGAGGCTTGGTTAAATCCTGTTTTGCTGCACTGTCTGTCTTGGTATTAACCAGCAAAACACGAGGTCATATTGGATAGACATGAGAGTTGTTAACTTCTCACAACACAAAGTTCCAAAATGACAGGGTTCTTCAATTAGGGGTTGAGTAAAGCAAGTGATGAGGAAAGAGAGTCTGAAAAAATAGTCGACTTCTTTTCCTGTACATTCTCGATGTGTGTGAGCGCAAGTTGTAAAACTTTAACTTCAGCTGTGAAAATAGAATTCTGATTGAGGTGATATGATCACCAGTAACAGCAGCTGATGATACGTTGTCACTATCTTAAGATCCATCTGTATAGATCCCTTTATATGTACTATACTTGAACTTCATTTCGGCATATTCCTGCTTGAACTGCAGAAAATTTGTTTCAGATTTTTTTGTAAAGGCCAGATCCAAAATAACTTGGCTTTTTGAGATGCCAAGGAGGAAAATGTGGTTCACGGTTTTCTTCTATCGTACGTGGTTCACTTTCGGCGGAATTCATACGGGATTTAATTCCGGCCTGCATGATTACAGGGGAATAATGAACCAGGTCCCCATAATACATCCCAGTTGAGCGTTTGCGTTTTTGGGGTTCACGATTTGTGTACTGTGTCCGGGGGCTAGTTTGATTCTCAGATTATTGGTCACGCAGCAGGAGCCCGTGTATCTAATACAAGTTCGATAATAAGCCAATCAGTTGCTAAATAATGTGATTAGGCACTTCTTGTTTAGCACGCTCATAAGGGAAGTGTCAGTATGTTGGAATCGATCCTGTCCAGTTGCAATTTTGGTTTTATTCGGGTGTGAAGTATTTTAGACTATAGCGTTTCTTGAAACCAGAAAGCTTGTGAAACTAGAGGACTGCGACAATATCATCGACCGATGTCTAGGGATGAGCTCGCAGCTGACACTCTTTGTCACACAAACAGTGCCAACGAGTGCTGGGATGATGAAGTTCACAGAGGTCCGGTGGCAGAACTGTGCCATGATAAACCCAAAAAGGATCGATGTACTGGCCTTAGGGGAGGGTAAAGGAAATAACCCTAGCAGATGACTATATTAACTATATTGACTATATTAACGCCATAGATAACCAAAATGGTCTTAGACTTTACTCAAGATACGGGGCGCGACTATGTGCTACAACTTTGAAAACGCTCGGTGCTCTGCAACTCTGCAGGTTAATGGAACATGAACCACGATGTTTCTACCCAATCTTCCGAGAATCGACCAAAGCAGGAAGTCAATTTCGTGCACTCTCAGATGTTCCTTAGCCTTAGGTCAAGGGTAAAGATATCCCCTCACTGCCTCTCCCCTCCCCCAACCCCCACTGTCATGTTCGCTATCGTCACCCATGTCACTAGGTGTGTAATTTCCGCGAGTCTGGCTAAGGCAATACATACATAATTTTCAGATTGGGGTATATTCTCTCACTCAACTTGAAACCACCACATCACTGTGTGTAAACAACGTAAACATACCATTAACGCTTATATAAGCTTAACCCTCAGCACACTGATGTCGAAATATCATAATCTAAGGCTGAAAATCTTCACCATAATGCAACTGGGAATTTAACCAATTCAATGTTGTTTGACGGAGCTTATTGAACTCTGTCAAACAAGACTGAACTGGTTAAATTCCTACTTACATTATGGGAAAAATGGCTTCTTGACTAGTAATGTTGTCTCTCTCTCTCTCTCTCTCTCTCTCTCTCTCTCTCTATCTATCTCTCTCTCTCTCTCTCTCTCTCTCTCTCTCTCTCTCTCTCTCTCTCTAAACCCAATCTCTCCCGACTGTCATGACTCAAAGTCCCGACGGATAAATTATCTCAATCACATCATCAAAGTATACCTTCGAAGAAGGCATACGATGATGATGTAGTTGGAATATTTGTCAGTTTGAATCACAGGTGAAACTTCTTACTTAATTAGATCGTACTTGTCTCAAGATTGGTCATGGCGGGACCGCAATAGTCTTAATCAGCCACAAACGTCTATTGGCATGAGACCGATTGTGTGTGTGACATGAGTCCATGAAGCAAATCTAGGCCCGTAAGGAAGTACATGATTACAAACAACAAGAGCCATTCGATATCTGAGACTCCAGTTCTAGATGAGAATGTCCTTACTGGAAAATTATTGGGGGTGTCGGCCCCACACCACCCCCGTCCTAGTTGAACCCCTGCATGCCGAAAGCGTGTGGGCATATTTTTATGCTAATTTTGTCCGAGAAAATGGTAGAATTAGGGGTGCTCTCGAGCACAACAACGCAAATGCCTCTGCCTAGATTTGGGCCCGTGATCTGAAAATCACATGTCTGCGCTCTACTCATTTAGCGCGATGGCTCAACACTAGATCAGCCTCCAGGAGATGGTTGTTCTTGTATCTGATTCAACATACAAACAGTATTATTAAGATCTGTTATAAGTAGGCTTGAACCTTTTAAACCGGTATGCACAAATGTTTGAGTGAAAAAAATGCTGACTGTCCTTGGGAAGGAAAAAAATCAATATCAAACTGGGAAGGAGGATCAGTAATAATTTAATCTTGTGGCCCCATAGGGAAGCCAGGCTAAATTATTGCTGAAGCCCTCGTCAAGGTGATAGGTTAATTTCACGATTTTGTTGTTTAAAAGTGTATATACTTTTAATAATCTTTCTCACTCTGCCTAAATATAAAGCGTTCAGTTAAATACATGACAGACCCCGAACACATGTGTTACTTAAACAGAGCAGCAAAATAATTCACGGGCTTTTAATTAAGCATGAAATTTAATGGCCATTATTGTGCATCTGTTGAACGCCATAATGAGCTGTCTGATAATCGATTAAAGGGTGTAAAGATCAGTGGTCATTATCTATGTAATTATGTCCAGTTAATAGCTAATTGTTGTAAAAACAGTACATTCTACAGGTTCTGGACACATACCCATGTTACAACAAATGTGACCTGTCACCGTACGTCAATGTGCACTGAAAATACGAAACTTTCAACGAAACGTGGAAAAAATGTTACATTAAGACAGATCGATAAAAAACAAGTTCATGAGATGTAATTAAAATGGGAATTAATGACCTTGCGATCGAATAAGAGTCGGCTGTTTTCTAGAAAAATTCATTCCAGCCTCCGGGCGTGTGAGACTGTGGGGCGTATGCGACAAGCTGGGCATTTCCATGCTATATGTTAGAGGGGGTGCTGCATCGGTGCGAAGGCTTTAACGCAAGGGGAGTCACCGAGCTCATATTTAGAGTAGGAACAGTCGCGGGCCAAGTTGGTGAACATATATGAGTGTAAGAACTGAAGTAGGAAATACGAGCTCCGGGAGCTCACGAATGTTGGTATTTAGGTGGACATGGACGATATTACCTGTTGTAGAAGGCAAACCAAACATAGATAGAGTAGGCTTTGCTTGTATGAACACTTGCCTGAAGTAACTAGAGGAAAGTGGTTAACCCTCGAAGTAGTGGCTGTTGGAGGAAAGGCGTCCAGTAACGTGACAATACATTGATGTCCGAGCGACGACAGTGGTAGTGACATTCCGTTACATGTTAGAGTAAAGGCGTCCATTAAAGTGACAATACGTTAGTGGCCATGCGATTGCAGTGATATAGTGAAGTTCCAGTTTTGTGAAAAGGCGGCCAGACCCCAAAAACACTACACTGAGCCGCGAGGACCAAACACCTGCGACAAGGAAGACGTAACCAGCGACAAAAGAGAACGTGGGCCTACAACGTGACTCAAAAACTTTGTAGGTGGGGTGTGCTTGACGTTTTGCTTTGCTAATTCATTGGCTTTCATGTAAGTCACAATTTACTATATTTTTATATGTATTAAAATTGTTAGTTTCAGTGAACACCCGTTGATTTTGCTTTTTGATGAAAAGTCACAGACCCCTTCAGGATAGGGATCACCCCAACAAAAGCGAAACGGTCGGGTTCGACACGGTGAGACATATGTTCACGCACGGGTTCAGGTGACACTCCTGGTGTCTAGGATGAAGACGCGGCGTGCATCTCTTTCTTCCAGTAACGGCCCCGCCAAGTTTCCGATAGCCCCCGTTAGGCTGTAGGAGTAAATTATTTCTGAACCATCCTTGAAATATAAAACAGATTCGTCCATTTCTCAGTCATCAGAATTATATGGTTCGATAATATAATGTAAAATAAGTGTAAAGTTACGTTTAGAAACCTTTATCAGCTCTTATCGTTCTGATTGCAGAATGTTTTATATCGGGTAACCAATGGCGTAGATACAAGATGGTGGGGATAGTAGGGCAAACTAAAAAAAAATCGGGCTTCTGCGGACCTTCCGCCTCCCCTAATCCGGCGAAACGTTTCCAATGCCCTTGGCGTCAACGTCATTAATAGAGTTATCCGCCATGGTGGCAGCTCGTTTCTTTAACTTTCTTAAGTTACGGGGTAAACATGAGTTGAAGAATCGGGAAGGGTTAGTTAAGCTGTTGTGCGGATTGTTCAGAGGTTTGGAATTATAGTTCATTTCATTAAGTTTGCCTGTATTTCTGTTGATTTCCTCGATGGTGCCGTCGTTTAATATGTATGGACTCCTGACTCCTGAATGCCAGGCGGGATTGCCGATGATTCGAGTGCCGGCCGGGGATCAGAAATAAACATGTCATATTCTTCGAAACCATGATTGTGTCCTTTAATATACACGCAAAAACCGCTCACAAACACACACAGCGAGACGAAGATCAGAAAGAGAGAGAGAGACAGAGACAGAGACAGAGAGAGAGAGAGAGACAGAGAGAGAGAGATATGTAGTTTTACACAATAACATCACTGCTCTCATTTGGGCTCCCCTCTTTACGGCAGTTTGGGGTTTAGAGGCAACGGGAAGGGCATGTCCACACCCTATACTCTTAATAGAGGATTCCTCCGTGTGATTTTACACTATGTGGCAAGTCCAAAAGAACACATAGTTTGGATATAAAGTTTCTCAAATTTACCCACCTGGAAGAACCCCAATATTTTGTATTTTGTTCCAAAGTTTGTGCTAAACAGCAGAATACATAGAGCACAGTCGCCGTGGTTTGGTCGTAATCCACGCGTGGGACAGTGATGTCCACGCATGCGTTTACCGGATAATAAAAATCATCAGTAGCAAACTTTTAATTAATCAAGCACCGGGTATTACTGGTGCTTCGTTAATTAAGTTTCTTATGATTATCTCTATAATTAGCGTTTGGAAGCTTATCTTTTTGCGTCGTATAAATATTGTCCACCCGTGGAAAGTGAGCAGTCCACGGCGGCTGTATTGTATACGCATTAATGCCATTGCCACTCCAGTTACTTGTGTAAAACATATTACTGTCTTTGGAAAAAGATATAATCGAAATCCGTCAAAGAATTAGGAGAAAGTTTCAAACATTATGAGTATCCACTTGAGGAAGAAGACTGTTTTCTCGACAGTTTTTGTTCACCATAGCAGTCTTTCTAGGGCATAGGATTCCATGCTAATGCTCGTTTCCTTCTTGTGGTGGATGAGTAAAAGCAAAAACACGAAATATCGGTTGAAATGAAATTATGTTTTTCCTCACTGGAACTTGCAGAATTGGATAAGTTAAATAAAGCCAATGTACTAAATTGTGTATATCACCTGCCCGATATTACATAGTACTGGACTAATTGGATGATATACACTTGCAATTTTGTAATTTAGTGTCTGAAAAGACAGGTTTGTTTATGTGGTGTATACTTGAGTCCGCTTGGCGGTTCAATGAGCAGATGTGTCAATCCATTCCCCCACTTGCATGTTTTGCAACAATTAAACTCTTGAGGATCCAGCAAGCAAATTTGCTGGTTCCAGACACCTTGTTAATCAGTTGTCTACCCGGTGGTCCATGAATAGACAAGGTGTTGGTACGTCTCGTGCGAATGTCTTTAGCTCTCTAACCGACCGTTCAGTCAGTGGCTTGGCGGGGCTAACTGAAGTCGGGGGCAAAATAGTGCTCTGCTAGTAATGGCAGCAGGAAAATAGTTATCGTCTCAACTTTAATTCATCTCGTGGTGTGATGAGAATGCGTATTCTCCCTGGGCGATGGTACAGAATCTTCCGGGGTACAAATTAACATTTCATGCCTATTGGAGCCCCATGTGTACGTTTCGAGGGATTTATTATCAAGAAAATGAAAAGAACAACCGAAATAAAATGACCTCAGAAATATCTCGTACATGAACCACTTCAGGAGATTTCAGGTATAATCGCAACAAAAGTTATTCCAATCTTCACCCACCACGCCCCTGACCAGGCCGCTGAAGTTAGTTGTGTACCGTCGACATTGACAAGTCGAAGTGTAATTTATCCATTCTTGACTCTTTGTGACATGTGAACTTTATTATTTTATTGGAAGCGATACAAATTTCAAAACATTAATTTTTCAACCAGAGAAGGTATGTGAATACGGATCTCCAGCTGAAAGAAAAGATGTTGCCCGCAACTACCTCGTCACCCTTTTACTTTGTTGTCATGGTGACATTATTTATCTCGTGTTATTACTGTGTTTGCTTTCTCTTAATAATGCAAACTTAAATTTCAATGGAACAAAATGTATGTACTTTGTTAACATGGTGAAATTGATTTAGCCTTGAATAAATAGTTACACGTGTGTATTCTCTGTGGTAAAGTATTGTGCGTCATGCTGTGGAATAGAGCATTGATCTGTGAACTGAATGTTGACAGAGAATTATATCTCTCGTGGATTATCATAAGAGTAAACCGGCAAGTTAATCATAACGTACAACACAGAAAATTTTGCGCGACACAGAGAAGTTCCATCACTGAACGACGGTAGTCATGGGGATATCACAGGTTGCTCAATATGGGCAAGCGCAGACTTGTTATTCTTTGGTTTAACATTACCGTTTGTTGGTTTATCGACTTCAACCTGGGTTTTTTTCTCTGTTCAATCTAAATTGCATTTTAAAATATTTAATTAAGGCTTATAAGGTGTTTTAATATTTTTGTACTTATTTTACAGACATCATCAGCCAGAATTGACTTGTATGTAATGCATGATGTGATGCATTAATTGCGATTTTTCAATGTGTTGAACACAGGCATAAACTCTAAGATCAACTGAGTGAAACATTAACCCAAATCAATTGGGTTGGTAGAATATGAACCCAGGTTGCTTCATATTCACTAAACCCACTTGATGTGGGTTGATTTTTAACTCAGTGATTTTATGTCTTATTATAAGAGGTCAAAACACGGGGCATGGATGATAAAATAATAACTACAATCTGCAGTAACAAGGAAGACGCTATTTCAGGAAACGGGGGTTTTAAGGGTTACGTTCTCTTCAGTTTTATATAAATTCTCAATGACTACTTCTACTTATTTGTGTTGTCCTTTTCATATTTTTGAGAGCTACTTCTCCGATTCGATCTGCGAGATTTTTACCGATTTTCGGATATATAAACTTAACAGAGACCAGCATCTAGCCGTCGTCATCGAAAGTTTGCTCTTTTTCCTTCGCGATTTCTTTCAATTCAATGTTCTTGGTTTACAATTGAAAAACTTTGCCTTTAAATTTCTTGTGTGCAAAGACTCCTGCGCAAATTTTAAAATCGATTGTCCTTGCTGCTCACATGACATTTCTTTTCCTTGCATTTTGTTTTTTTTTTTAAATTGTCTTTTTAATGTGTTTTTTTTTATATCTATATAATTTATTTTTCTTTCTTTACCTTTAACAGAAATTGTAAATAATTTTTATCTCAGAAATAATAATTTTTGTTATTCCTCTCTAATTCTCCCTCTCTCTGTCTCTCTTTCTCTCTCTCTCTCAGTCTCTCTCTCTCTCTCTCTCTCTCTCTCTCTCTCTCGGAGGAGGAGGAGAAGGAGCAGGAGCAGGAGCAGGAGGAGGAGGAGAAGGAGGAGGAGGAGAAGAAGAGAAGAAGAAATCGAACAAGCTTCAACTTTTCGTTTGCTACCGACACCTCGAAACTTTTATTTTTTTATTATTTATTTTCTTTTTATTTCCATTCCCAAAATCTGAGTGGAATATTCCCGATCTTTTAATAAATAAATATTTCCTTGATCGTAGGGTCCAGAGATTTGTCACCATTCGCCAGAAGTCTAAAATATCGGAATCTAAAGGACTCGGTTGCCTTCGCCGCCTGATCAAAGTCTCCCATTTATGTATTACCTCGTTCTCAATGAGCATTTTCAATGCCAGAATAAAACACATTACGAGAGTGACTTCGTGTTCCGTGGTCAAACATATGTGTTCGGTCGGATTGTTATATTGCAATCTGTGACCCGTGAAATAAAAAAAATAAAAGAAGAAAATAAGAGAATAATCACGATTATATTAGATTTGGACAAGACGCTCGTCAATAGCAAAGATAAATACGATCTCGCGTTTTAATTGGGAGATGAACGTCTCCGTGGGGTTCGTTAACAAATGGGTTGCCAGAGTCAAATTCCCGAATGTTTAACTCAACGAAAGACGTTTATCTCCATTGTAATAATTTCTGACATCGTTAGAACTGACAAAAATCTCAAAACCCGTCTTATTTGAAGAAAAACATTAAAAAATGTCATTTTCGATCTGGATCTATTTGCCATGATCGAATTTACAGGATGTGTTCGACTCGTGACTCGGGTGACGTAAGAGTTCGTTTCATATAGAAGTGTACCGAAATAAAATGACAGATGAAACAAATAAGTAGCTTTCAGATTGAAAATCTATTCCATTTGTTGATGATCAAAAACCGCAGTTTTTACTATCAAATTGAATGAATCTTTCGCCGATTGATAGGCATTATAAACAAAGCTTGTGCCGCAATCTGAAACGTTGCATTTTTAAGTTACATTAAACGACCTACACTGGCAACAGTGCGAAGTTTTACTTCAAAAGCCGACTCAAAGTGTTCACTGTTGTGTTTGTGACATTCTATAAACCATGAAACAAAATATCAGCCTGGAAAGTAACAAATTGTATTTGGAAGGAACATTCCAATGTCTAAAATTATGAAGACAGAATATGTGGAACGGAATCCAGAAGGTGGGTGATCAAAATTTATCTAACAACCGTTACCATCGAAAACAATACCAGGGTCTGTTCAATCGTGATCTGAACGGTTAGGCGTTGTTGTGCGCGCGTAACGTGGATGCAGACATGTTCTGATTGCCCCACTTCTGGCAATTTGAGCAAGGTAAGAGTGAATTTATCTGAGATTAGAGCACAGAAGCGATGGGCTCTCGGCTAATTAAATTATGAGTTCAGAAAGAACAACGAGATCAAATTTAACCGATGTTTTACAATTTAATTTAATGTACACAAGAAACAAAGGCAGATAACTCACGAGCACTCTAGGAGAATTCGTAATACTGAAAAACGACTAAGATGACAGTAATGAAAACAAAATGCGCGTGCGACGAACTAAATTGTTACATTTAGCATTTGGTTGATATGATAACGAAAAACAAAACGACTTCTTTTTTAACTCGGAAAAAAATTAACCCTTTACCTAACAAATCGCCCGCATCCGCCCGCGTAATATGCAAATTCAGCATTTGAAAAAATATTATTTTTTAAAAAAATTCAACAAAACCATATCATGTGACCCCTCGTTGGAACGAGCTCGTCGAGCTCGTTCCAAAGAGGGGTCACATGATATGGTTTTGTTGAGATTTTTTGAAAAATTTAAAAAAATGATATTTAAAGTGATAAATTTTGATATCGTCTGCGTTGGGTAAAGGGTTAAAGAAAAAGAATAAGGCCCCACAACGTAGATCTGTTTCTCTGGAAATCTGTTGGAAACTTGCATGTGGGAGGTATTTTTTTTTATTTTCCTTTTTATCTCTCTACCATTAAAAGTTCATGTTCTTGGTTTGTTTTATGGTTTAGGCCTCATAATTATTCTAAATAGCATGAGTGGTGGTCTATTTCGTCCCTTGATTGCAAGAAGGCTTTGCAATGCTAAGGCATTGCAAAGCCTTGTTGCACTCAAGGAACAAATTTATCAATTTTATTAACTTGGGTAAAATATCAGACAAAAACCATTTAATTTTTATTTTTTTAAAGTTTGCATTGATTATAAAAAAGAGAGTCAGTGGCAGCCAAAACGATCATGCGGGTGGGCCCGAGAAACACATTTTTAACTAATTTAGGCCTAAATTGCTTCTCATACCTCATTTTGTAGAGATCACTTCTAAAAATGCGGATGTCAACGTGGAACAAAAGATCAGATACGTTAAAATATTGAAAGCCCTGTTTGCGTTTATTTTTTTGTCCAAAGGACAAAGGCTCTTTGATATTAAGAGTGGCGGGTGACAGGCAAAATGATTATTACTATTAAGAAGATAAATGATCGCCACTCGCCATTTAAACTACATTTGACCACATAATCTCGCTTTAGCATCTTTTCCGGCACCACCCGAGAAATATCATTTTTCTTTTTCTTCAAATCTCTCGTTCTCTTTGCATGGACAAAAACAAATAAAAATTATCTCTTTTTTCTCAAGTTTTTTACACCGTCAGCATTTTTTCCCATACAAAACGAATGGGACATGATAATAATAAACCTATTCGGCTTATTTGGCATCACTGGAATTAGATGCTCTGATCAAGTTACGGGGTCATGACTCATAGCTACCCACAGGCCAATTTTTGTCAAGAATGGTACTGTGGAGATACGCTTTTACTAACCATGGGTGCTCTACCACTAGCAAAAATTCAAGAAGAATCATACACACACTGACAGACCCTTGCTACTTTGAAGTGAACAAAGACAGTTTCGGTAGTTTCAATTTTTTTCTTGATCAGAATCTGGAGGAACATTCAGTGACTAAATTTCTCTGCACCCTGCATTTCCGAAAAAGCTTACCACTCACATTTCCACTCCAAAAGCCATAAATGGGTGCCTTATAAATCAGACACTCAGTATTGGTGTGATATTTTTGTGGCCTGGCCGCAAGGAAGCTTAGGCAGGGACGATAATGGTGAGTGTTATATTAAGAAACACAGGCAACCCAAACCGAAAGAAACGGGGCGAAAAATTAAAGATTTGAAGGTGGAGTGGGTAACGCCTTTATCGGCAGCCGAGGAACGCGCAAAAAATGAAACGTAAAAGTACAGGCCGACGGAAACCCCGCAAAATAGCGGTGAAAAGAGAGTGAACACATGAGCGAGAAGAATCTCAACTTAAATCTAATGGCGTGACCAGGACACGAGTGAAATGGAACACCTTTAAAGCTGAACTCCTGAAGAAAAGCTCTTTTAACTGAAACAATACTGATTTTTTGTGAGGTTAGTGTGCGGATGAATCTCAGACCTGCGTTAGATCTAATGTACGGAAAAAAAATAAATATGTGGTGTCATTATCGAATTATGTTACAATTTTTTTTCAGAGACCCCAAGTTCAGATACTGCGTGGCCCTAAGGGTGAGATCAGTGGAATCCACACCCCCCCCCCCCCCCCTGCAATACGCTGCGGAAGGGTGCTAGAAAGGTTTTGTGTGCCAGAAAAGTACACATGAAAATGCGTGCGCGTTTGAAATGACATTGCTCTTGAGTCGCTAACTGGTGGCTGCATGTAATCGATTGGGTAATATAGTAGTTTATGATACGCTAATTAGAATCCACTAAGTAAGTAAACGTCCACTTTAGCTCTTTGTTGAGTGAATGTGTATTTTTTAGTAATTTGCAAGTTTTTATTCTTCCCAGAAAAAACATTAGCAAAACTTACCTACTAATTTTTTTTTTATTAATTGAAAGGAATAGTGTTTTTATTACATGTCACGATAAGCATATTGTTAGTTTATTACTCTCCAAAGTTGATTTAGTGGGATTTCCGTGTTTGATATTAAACGATATAACTTTACAAGTGAATTATACAATCAACATTTGTGTTATGTATCCGTGCGCGCAACGAAGACGCTTTGCCGTGGATGTAATCGGGACTTCATTGTTTTGTTTGTTTTTTTTAACTCTTTACCTAACATGAAACGCCAACGACACTTGCAAAAAAAACTCTTGAATAACTCATTTTTTCATTTTTTGTTTTGTTTCCAAAAGATAGGTTATGACCCTCATTGGGGCGAGTTCGACGAGCTCATTCCAATGAGGGGTTATAACCTATGTGTTAGATACAAAAATGGCGATTGTTTTAGAATAGCGCTGACCGGTGTTGGCCGTTACGTTAGGCGAAGGGTTAAATAATATAATTATCGTTAATAATGAAACGTAATAAACAGAGTAATCGCTTGACTGGGCTGGTTATATGAAATAATTCATTCGAGGCGAAGGACTGTATTGATAAACACTCGTGCGCATTCGCGCACTCGCATTTGTACAACGTCCTTCACCTCTCATTAAATATTTTCATGCAACCAGCGGTTACTCTCTATAAAATGAACGGAAAAAGGTAAACAAAAACATCAAAAGATGGAGAAAGTGTCGTTTTCTTATTTCTAAATGGGTTTAAACAAAGAATAATAGTCGAACGTTTTAACTGATTGGGAAAAATTGTAAAAAGCCAGCCTCAATATTTTTTATACCAATCTCCTGGAAAATGCTCGAAGTTTGCAAAATGATGCGCACATCGATGATACAACTTCTCTAACATTTCTAAATTTCAATTCTTATATAAGCTCAATTCTAGTTTTAAATTTTCTGACAGCATTAGAAAATTAAAGGGAGCTAACTCCCCTGTAGATCTCTTCCAGTGACGAAAATTGCCAGTCATGGACGCAGGTCTGTTTTCAAAAATCAAAAAGTTCCTAGTTGAACAAAACTGGGTTAAAATGTTACAAATTTATCTTACTTTCAACGTTTTCTTAAACCTAATAGCCCAGTTTTTCTCGATTACTTGTTCAACCGTTAGATTGAGGCACATATATGTAATCGCGAAAACGAGAAACTTCCGATTATGATTCGATCTTTTGTTTCGAGTTCATCACGTTCATTTCTTATTTTTTCAAGATATAAACATAACCATGGTATCTCTTTGTTGTGTTTTTCAACCCCACGTATTGATCCACTTCTGAACTGACGAGTGATTTGCCCTCTTATTCTAATTGTAAAAGACGGTTCAGCTCGTTCATTAATAGGCCAATGCAATCGTTAGTGGGATACCATTTAGCTTACCTGATGAAAATAAACTCTAATTCTCATGCCGCTCCTGCGTAGACGTTTTACAGAGCACCCAAAAAGAGGTTAGTGGTCACTTGCGTATAAAGTCGGACTGACCGTATGGTCCACTGGCAAAATTCCAAGTGGACTACCTATTGGGTTTGCCCTGCGGCCCCAGAATTGATGCAGTCCAACACCTGTTGGTGCCTACAATTTCACGAAAACGCCCGACAGGGAAAATGGATCTGATTGTATAGACTGCTGGTATATTGAAATGTTGTCTATGTGTCTGCTAATGGCTGTCCACATACAGAACATTTCATATCCCAGCAGGCTAGTCTGCCACTAATAAACAGACAGAACACGATGTGAGTTTGAATCGGTGGGTGTTTCACATAACTCGTTGGAATGGCGGAATCATATTTCGCTCGAGCCGTAAAACACCCACCGATTCAAACACACATCGCGTTCTGTGTTTATTACACAACCCATGCATTAAAATTCATTAAAATAAACAATTTTTAATTCTGATGTTTAACCCGGCGAAGAGTTTGTTTTGACTGAAGCTGCACTGATCAAATGCATCGATAAAAAATCAAAACGACCTTTTCGGAACCAGTGTTTGTTGAAATTGGTATCGCTGTTTACTAATAGTAATATCCACCAAATGGTTAGGCGTGAATGGGCTGGTGCCCATCCACGCCTAACCATTTGGTGGCCATTACTGTTAGTAAAAATATAAGTACAAATCTGTGCAGATTTGCAAAACAGCTGAGAGAAACGTTTTTAAAAGAAGTTCGAAGCATGTCAAGATTTACTGAAATAAAGTTGACCAATTTAAGTATAATGGGATCCACAAAACGAGACGGCCACGGGACTGGGTTAATGTTCTGGTTGGAAATGATTGTGTTTTTTTAAATTTATCTCATTTTTAGCTAATTTTTTGTGAACCGACTTTATTGTGCTTTGGACGTTTTCATTTTCACACTATGCGACAGACGGCCGATGATTGTATAACGGAATTTGGAAACTTTTCGAAGCGTAAGTAAACGGTGCGGTAAAAAAGTTCCGGCTTGTATATCACCCGTTGAATACAGAATCATTTATATCATAGTGGCGATTCCGTTGAATACAAGGGTTTAAAGTTTAATGGATGTGTAATAAATAGCTCAGATGTAACGAAACAGCGGTCTTCTAATTTAAAAGATCATAATTATCTCCCCTTGGGCTGAATTGTGGTCACCTCGATGGGTCCGCATACCTCCACCCCATGTTGATACCATTCTTGCCGAATGAGTTATGAAGATGATTCAAAAGTGCCATCAAAATGCCATCCGTGTAAGCTGCCAATGATTCGTTCAGTTCGAAAAATTGAAATTTTCTACGGGTTTCGCCTTGGTTCATTTCCCGGTAACTTTTCTTGACCCAGTCCAGCCCTGCTTGCAGAAGCCTCATACTCACCTAATGTGCAAACATCGTAAGCAACGGCTCGTTTGAAATATCCGAAAATATCCACGATTACGATGTAACCATAAACTATGAACTCACTGCTAAGTTTAATTATATTTCTGGAAATCGCAGTGCACTTCCGATATTTACTATAATATTGCTGACGAAGTAAAGCTTTAACTTATAAGAAACCAAAACCAGTTCGGGGGAAAATATCAGAGGATTATGTCAGTTAAAATGATTTGGCGATCCCGACTACATGCCCGAACCCCCCGGATTCAGCCACAGACCCCATTTCATGTGGTCATAAGTTAGTTCCAATGTTACCATCTGCGACCAAACTCGGACAACAGCGGTCTACACAACTCTCTGAAGAAAGCCCAGCGTTATGTCGTGCCTCCGATGGGTTACCATTTTAAAGAGAGCTGAAACAGCTGGCATGCTGGTGACTTCGCCCTTGAAATTATTTAGATGGCGTCATGTGTGTTCGGTGGGAGAAAATCATTCTTGAGTGGTGTTGCAAAGCTCGCCCACTAAGCTCGCTAGAGAAGCTACAGCTCTTCCAAGTTCTTTCAAGTGAAGCAATAGGATCATGTTGGAATACATAGCCAATTTCTTTTTGGAGAATTGGACTCCAATTTATTAACAGTTTCAATTAAAACTAGGTGAAGTGATTGTGCCCACAGGTTTTTTTTTCTCTTTTCAGTTCCTGGGCTTTTTCGTCACAAAATTGACAAAAATGCATAAAAACGGATTTTTTTTTTAATTTTTGTGTGGAAGTCCCAAACAAAAGATTTTCAGGCTAAAAAAAATATTTTTTTTTGTTGTAAAAATGACCAAAACGCATAATAAAACAAAGAACTCATTTCCAGATTTATGTCAAAAATTTTTAGTCCCACCCAGACCCCAAATTTTTAGTGTAAATTTTTTTTTCTCTTATTTATTTATTTATTTATTTATTGGAGTTTAAGGTCACATATTTCTGCACAATGGCTAACCATGACCATGAGAGTTTTACGAGTGGAGGAAGCCGGAGTACCCGGTGAGAACCACCAAGCAACGGTGAGCAACTGTCAGCTCCTCAACATACCAACTCCACACAAGCAGGGTTAGCATTGGTTGAAGACAGGTGCACCATCGACGTGCAGTACGCCTTAGTACACAGCGTCACCGTGCCCCCACATGGGCAATGGGAGTAAAGTGTTTTTTCTCTTAAAATTGATCAAAACGCATTAAAAAAAAAAATTCGGGATTTTGATCCAAATTTTCAGTCCCACCCGGACCGAAAATTCTCAGTGCTCAAAATTTTTTGTCTTAAAATTGAACAAAATGCATAAAACACGAAAAAATTGTTTTCGATTTTTGGCCTCCATTTTGGATCAACAAAAAACGGAAACGAATTTTTTTTCGATTTTTTTCATGATGCGGTATTACTACCTTCAATTTGAATCCCTTTTAAAGGGCTCATTATATATAAATCTCGATATTTCAATCCTAATTTTCCATTTTGAGAAAACTTTTGGTAGAAAACAAAACAAATTCCAATTATATTTGTTTTAGACAAGAGTAATTCTGACAAATCTATAAAAAGTTAAGCTGATAGCTTTTTCCATTCATGAGATATTGGCCTACCAGGCTTTAGGCATTTTTGCCCAACAAGAAAGCCTGTTTTTGAGAAAAATCATTTCCCATTCTGTTTGAAAAAAAAGGATAATAATCTTAGCAATAACAAATACATTTTCCTTTCAGAAAAACCTAAATTACGTGGAATTGTATTAACTGGTGATCAGAGTACAGAAATACTTTGATTTCCCACACAGGAGTGGATGCGAGATGTTTTGTTGATAATATTAGGCATAACTTGCAAGCCAATATTGTCAACAAACAGTAGTAGTTGTAGGATATGTTGATAGATAGTATAATAACATTCTACAGGAGTTTCTGTGATGGTATTGTTCAAACTGTCACCAAATCATATCATGCACCTGGTGGGACATCACCAGCTATCAGGCGATGCTGAGTTGCAAATTCCACTGGGACATTCTGCCAGTTAACAGGCACCTGGCAGAATACTATTTGCATGTAAAGATTTCATGATCTGAATGCAGACTGACCGGCTGTACAAAAGTCCAACAACAGCAACTGCCACATCAGAGGACTTCCCTAAATTTTCTGCTGACTGATAGTCACGTAATGAGGTGTTGCATCAGAAAATTGGTGAATATAAGCACTGTTTTCTGTGCGTTTTAGCAATGTTGTCTCTAAACTCATCACGTGCATGATACCTTGCTGAAAGACTTTAGATGGATACAACCATAGATGTTGAGGTATGAACTTTGTTGTTTTGTTGCTCATTTTAACGTGAAGTTACCAGGAGATAATGATGGTTAGTCGTGGGTTTATTTATTAAAATTATAGATAATAGATTGAACAGATTGTTACAATAAATCATTTGATGCACGACAAGATTCATGAAGTTACAGAAAACTGACAACTTCCTGGAACTTGTGTCCAAGGATAAGGTTTGTCTGTAAGAGAAAGCCAGAATGCTAAGGGCTGGTGGAACTTCGTGCTTCTATCAGTCACACAATGCCTAATCTTAGCCTATGATTATAGATCTATAGGTAACATCACTACAGACATACTTTTAAGGTGCCCTGACCAGGATTTTGTAAAACTCAGTACCCATAATTCCGTACCAGTGATGAATGACTGATCTGAGCTCTCTTCAAGAGCTTGCTGATCTAAAGTAACAAAAGTGTAGTGCATACAATTAGTGCACAGTGGTGGACCAAAACTGCACTTACTGCACAGTGGTAAAAAATCTCAAACAAACCTGTATTACTGGAAGAAAAAATGTGCAAAGTGTGCAGTGGTGGAGCAAAAATGTGAATTGGTGGAAAAAATCAGTACATTGGTCTAAAAGGTGGGCAAAAAGCAACAAAAATTGTAAGTGTAACATTTGCTTATTTTATAATATATCAGCACAAAAAATGACTATCCAGTTAACTCAGGCTCAAGTAGAAGCTTCAATGAAAAGCTAAACTTTGAGCTTATGCAATCTCAAGTCAGTGACTTCAAGACATGCAACAGTATTTGGATGACATGACTACATGTAGCCCATGGTACTACTGATACTACTTGATGCTGAACAAGCTGTCTTTCATGAGCAATTCACAGCCCAAGAACAGAAATCACTAGAACTGCAACAACAGCAATTGGATATTGTGAGGCTGGTGAAAGTGAGGTCAGCAAGGTAGAAGAATCCAATGCATCCACTAAAGCTATTACAAAATTGCACAGGTCAATTTTAAGAGGGAACAAAAATTTGGCTACAACAGTTCTCGTGATGCAATCTCAAGTGCTTCACTCCCATATCAAAGGATTTGATGGTAACCCAAAGAACTACCGTGCATGGATGAAGTTGCTTGAGTTACAGTGAACTAAAAAATTAAATTCCCAAAAAGAAAAGAAAACCAATTGCTGATTAGACAAGTGAGTGTGTGGTTAGTGATTTTATCTTGCGACAAGTTCAAAATAATCCCAAAATTGAGTGGATGGACCAGCAAAAAGACCTTAAATTATGCTATTAAAAAAAATGGATAACTCGATGGTGGGAAATTATTTGAAGCACATGAAACAAGAGAAAAATAAAACAATCATTCCTATGGTAAAGGATGTCTCGATCTCGCCAAGGAGGCATATGGTAATCAGATAGATGGAGCTTTGTTACAAAAGATGTTAGTGGACTATTTTAATGACAGGTTATACAAGTCAGACATGAGATTAAAATTAATCCAGAAAGAGACATCAATGCTAGAGAAGCCCTAGCCCTAAAAAATGAAATCCCCCCCCCCCAAAAAAAAAGAAGAAAACCGATTGCTGATGAGACAAGCGAGTGTGTGGTTAGCTATTTTATCTTGGGTTAAATTCAAAATAACCCCAAAATTAAGTGGTTGGACAAGCAAAAAGACCTTAAATTATGCTATTCAGAAATAACTGATAACTCAATGGTGGGAAATTATTTGAGACTATGAAGCAAGAGAAAAATGAAACAATTGTGTCCTATGGTAAATGATTTCTCGATCTCGCCATGGACACATATGGAAATCAGATAGATGGAACTTTGTTACAAAAGATGTTAGTGGACTATTCTAATGGCAGGTAATACGAGTCAGACATGAGATTAAAACTAATCCAGAAAGAGCCATCAACACTAGAAAAAGCCCTAGTGATAGTGCTCTTCAAGGCAGGAGTAAAATACAAACTAAACGGTCAGAGGAGAGATGGGATAAATGCAACATTATGAATATCCAAGGAGAGGTGATAGCCTAGCGGATTCAGTAGAAGATTCCATGAAAATTGACGCGACATGACATAAAAATAAAGTACATTTAACATCAACAGGAAGACAAAATTCACAATATCAAAGGCTGTATAGGCAGGTTCAACAGTATAGGCAGGGTCAACAGCAATATCAAAATGAGAATAAAAGGATTGCACAGCAAAGAGTTAATCGATATTCCAGACCCATTTGCCATCTTTGTGGTAGACCAGGGCACTACAAACATGATTGCAGGGTTAAAATCGTTAGACAAGTAGAGGTGCAGCTCCACCCCAACAACAGCCAACACTCTCAAACAGTGTAGGACAGTCTAGATTCGATACAGGTGCTTGTTTTCATTGTGGTTAGTTTGAGCACTATGCAGCCTCGTGTAGAGTTAACTTGAACCATTTAAATGAACAAAACTCAATCCTTGTAGGGTAATGGGTCGAGGCTCAGTCAACACAGACACCCTCAAGAAATGTCAGTAGTGAAAGGAAGTAATACATATCTCAACCCCAATGGTCCACAACTTCAAGAGACAGTCTACAAATCATTATAATCATTTATGACCCATTTAGTGGTACCAGGAATGGCGATAATGTGGTAAATAGTTCAGAAAATATTGTAGTTAGAAATCAAAATCTTCAGAATCATAGTATATCACAAAAAGCACAGAATAATACATTGCATAAATTCCAACACAGAAAAATGAAACAGTTAAATAACTTAGGACAGAATTACAGGTTAAATAGTATTCAGGAACTAGGGAATTATAAGCAAAAGAGCCATACTGTAAAATCTGAAAAAGTTGGTGTTCTCTGATAACCAAAAATCGTGAAAATAGTGGAAATAGGTATCCTGCAACCAGACTGCAACATAATTTTAAGCGTAGGCAGCCTATAAAATAAGGACTTAACTTTCAAAAAGTTGCCCCTTCTGTAAAACAGGGACAAGCAATACAGTACTGCAAACAATGTAATACACAGGGACATAATACTAGGAAGTGATAAGTAAAATGGAGAACTATTCCTTTTACAAATAGACAACAAGTTAATAAGGTGAGAAATAAACCAAAGTCAGACAGTAAAACAAAGATAGTTTCAAGCTCTGAATCATTTAGTAAACCTAAAACTAGTTGTAATGAAAAATCAAAACCTGCTCTAGAGCCGACTGGTAGAACAAAGAAAAATTCAGCTGAAATTAACCCATTTTGGCAAACCAGACCACTATACTCATTGTTGTAAAGCTAATAAACACTGTGACAGATGCCCTGAAAGGGGGCATTTTACAAATATTGCACCCGGATTTTACCAAAGAGGACATTTACTAAATTAGAACTTAAAAATATGGAGAAAAATGGTCAGAGATATGAATCAAAGACATCCCAGAAATCATCCAATAAATAGGGATAACTGATCAACATAAATTGAAAATGAAACCGAAAGTATCTCAGAAACTGAAACAGAAAGTAACTGGGAAAGTTAACAGTAAACTGGAAGTGAACCCAAAACAACTTCAGACACCAACAGGAAGTCAGAATAAACATCCAAAGCAGCCTTTGTCAAAAATAGTTACTGTAAATTATGGTTGTGCATCATTGGTTAGTGTTATGATTAATGTAGGAAAGCATTGAGTGAGACCTTTGTTAGATTCTGGAGCTCAATCTTCTTGTATTAGTAAAATGCATAAAAAAAAATTTGAGGCATAGGCCAAGGTTATTGGGAGATAGAAATTCTTTACCTCGAAAAGAGAGGGTAACAGGAAATTATGTTAGACCCAGGGGTCTAGTGAGACAACTTTACTTTTCAGTTAATGGAATTTCTCAGGTGAATGAGATTTTAGTCTTAGAGATGAACTTAATCAAAGTGTATTACTTGGTTTGGTTTACTTTTTGGAGCATCATGGTTTAAAGCAAGGCTATAAAACAGAGCAACCTGGGTTTACTTGTTAGTAATAGTGTAGTGAGTAACAATGATGAACATGTTCCTGTGATGTTAGTGAATAGCACTAATAAACATTATACATTAAAGAGAGGCTGTGTTGTTGGAAAATTAGAGCCTGTAGCACAGGGTGAAAACTTAGATAATGTAAAACAAATTTTGAAAAACTGATCAGCCTAAACAGAAAGTGCAACTTAGTGCCAAATATATTCAAGTACCTGCTGATAAAAGTGACATAACTATGAAATTAATTAATGAAAGTAGAGATTTGTTCACAGAGACAGAAAAGGGCTTAACCCAAACAGACACAGTCCCCATGAAGACTGATACAGGTGATGTCAAGCCCATCAAGAGTTGATGTTATAGGGTACCACATACAAAAAGAAAAATTATGGATGATGCAATCCAGGAAATGCTTGTCGCAGGAATTATTCACCACTCAAATAGCGCTTGGAGCTTTCCATGTCTCTTGGTGGATAGGAAAGATGGCCCTAAGCAATTTTGCATGGATTTCCACAAGTTTAATCAGGTCACGAAAGTAACCAGCTCGCCACTTTCATTGATTGATGCTATTTTTAACCTTCTTAATGGATGTAAATATTTTCCAACTCTTGATATGAAGTCAGGGTATTGGCAAGCCAGGATGGATGAAGCTCATAGTCCTAAGACAGCATTCATTTGTCGAAAAGGGTTATATGAGTTCAATACCATGGGCTTTGGCCTCGTCAATGTGCCCTCCGAATATCAACAGCTGATGACCATAGTCATGCAAGGACTAGAAGACTTTTCCCTAGCATATTTAGATGCTGTTTGGATTTTTAGTAAAGATGTAAAGTCACATATTGAGAATATTCACACCTGAGGCAACACAAGCTGAAATTAAAAACTTAAAATGTAAATTTTATAGTAAATTTCCTTTCCTACAATTGTTTACAACAGGCTCGAGTGTATGCTCTCTATTATGATCTTTCCCAAGTGCTTTGGGAAAGAAAAGTGGTGCAAAAGCACAAAAAAATAATCCAAAACTGAGTGCTACTGATGCACACCAAGCCGGGGATGCTCTTTGCCTGGAACAGATCCACAGTTTCCAGTGCTTGTGTGCAGACATGTAACCAATGACTCATTTTTTTTAATTCATCAAGATTTGAGTTATGTGGTCAGTGGGGAGGAAGGATTCTTAGCCGAATAAGAAGATGGGAGGGCCTTCACATAAACAGTTGTGGTAGGTATAATAAGGAAAGAAATTTACTATAAAATTTCAATTTCTTATCAACCTACCTTACAACTGTTTACAACAGACTGAATAGACAACAGAAGGAGGGAATCACATAACCAACCCCCACATAACCCGACTGTGCTGGAACAATGGATGGAAGAAGAGTTCCCTAGGCCTATAAAACCTTAGCATCAGAAACATTAGTTAACGACGATGAAAGATGAGGCATATGGCTATGTGTGACATACAGACAGACAGGACAGTAACCGAGCACATGGCTGGAACTGACTTTGTAAGAAGCCTATTGGCTAGGGTAGACAATAGTCTGAGCAGAAGAGAGGGGTCCCAAAATAAAAATCATCAGACTGCTCCTGCAACTGACTCAGATAGAAGATGGAGAAAGTAGAAGCACTTTTCCAGTAGGCTGTCATAAATCGTCAGTCACGATGAGCAAATGATGCGTGAATATCAAGTCAAATCCATCAAGTAATGGATTGAGAGGAGATCATCTGTCGACCAGGAATAAGAGACAGAAAGAATCATTTCCTGTCTTTCCTAATGAACTGTGTCTGGTTGACATAAATGTGAATTGCATGAACTGGACACAGCAAAGGAAATTACCCTCAGCAGAAGGAAGAGCCCTGATACAGATAGGAAGTGGAGAAGTTTTTGGTATCTGATTCTTGGCCAGGAAGGAGCAATCAGTGGTAAAAGTAACACTGTTGCCAGTGTTCCTGAAAAGGGCCAGATCAACCCAGAGGGCGTGAAGCTTACTAACCCTTCTGACTGAGGAAAAAGCCACCAGAAAACAAAAACATTTTGTATGTGCGAAACTGCACATCCACCTGGGATAAAGGTCCGAATGGCGCCCCACCCCAAGCAAAACAGCACTCAAGAAATATCCCATCCAGTGGTAAGCTGCAAAATCCTAGGCCTTTTCAAAGAAAAGTGCCAAAAGAGCTTGAAGTGGTTCGGATTAGTGCTGATACTATGCTTTTCCACATATGAAAAGGTCTCTGGAAGCATGGACCTGTACCCTTTGATGGTAACAGATATACCAGAAACTCTACAATCTGTGTCATCAAAGGGTAAGCATAATCATCAGAGTGATTGGCACGCCATCGACAGATGACCTTCCACTGGGCCACATAGGTTAAATCAATGGAATGTCGCCTTGAAGAAGAAATGCACCCCAAATCTCATCTCGAAAAACCTCTGTGGAGGAGACAGGATCTGACAAAAGATATGTGTGAAGGCACAATGAAGTCATGTCAACGTGAAATCTCCTGATTGATCCACACCCATGCGGTTACAGGGAGTGATCAGAATGATTTGACAACTGCAGCGGGAAGGCATAGCTGATGACACAATTCCAATCGAGTGAAAGAGCGTCCATGCCAATAACCAGAGGATCTGGACACGGGGACACGAAAGTGTCAACTTGGTAGTTCCAACCGGTAGCAAAAATATCAGTGCGTGGACAACCCCAGAGATCGCGAAGTGACTGGAACACCACCCAGTGATGCATCCACTCAGTGGAAATGATCTTGCCCCATCGGGACAGGGAGTCGGTTCGTCCATTTGCTGGAATGTGACGAAGCCCACCCCCACTCCAGCGTTGACATCCTGAGCTAGTAGTAAAGGATCCTGAGCCAATTCATACATGGGAACCGAGTGAGTGCCGCCCTGGTGCTGAATGTAAGCGACCACTGTTGAATTGTCCGACAAAATTCAAAAGGTGGTGGAAAACTCAGAAGAAGAGCAAGAAGCTCCCTCTGGTTGATGTGAAGAGCTGCTCGATCCTGTTCCATACCTCGTGAAGGGAAAAATCTAGAGGATCCAACATCGCACCCCATCCGAGATCGCTGGTATCTGCTGTCAGAACAAAATCGGACGTGGCCAAGTCCAACGGAACTCGCGGCATAATTCGCTGAACATCCGTCCAGGAGAGAAGGTGATGACGAAGAGATGCTGGTAACTGAAGCACCAGATCCAGATGATCGACATTCGGCCTCCAACGACTGAGCAGAAAGTGTTTGAGAGGTCTGACATGCACCCGACCTATACGAATTAGATGCATCACAGAACCGCAGAGACCGAGCAGCCAGAGAACACTCCAAGCTGTCGCAAACGTGGAATGGGACAGAGTCATGGCGAAAGCCTGTGAAATCTCAGCCTTCTCCCGGTGTTCTGCCACCGTATTCAGCTGAGTATGGAAGTCCATCCCCAGATGATAAAACGACTGAGGAGGGACCAGGTCTGACTCCTCCTCGTTGACCAGTGAGATTACATCTGACTCTAGAAGAGAGCAGCATTGGAGTGCCTCTGGAGGATATCATCTAGATATGCCGAAGTAGTCACCCTGAACTGTGTGCGATGGAAGGCTATCACATGTGACATCAGTTGGGTGTAGGCTCAAGGAGCCAGGTTGAGGCCAAACGGCGTGGCCTTGAACTGGTAAACTCGTCCCAGAAAGGCGAACCTGAAATACTTTTGTGATGTATGATAAATCGGAACGTGAAAGTAAGTGTCTCGCTGGTCGAAGCTTGACGCAAAATTTCCCTGGTGAATGGAGCGGCGAACTGACCTGAAAGTCTCCATGCTGAACTTGAGAGCAATGATAAACTGGTTTAGGATATTCAGATCGATAACCGGCCAGAGTCGGCTGTCCTTTGGCACCAAGAACAGAGGGGAATAAAATCCCACTGAATATATGTTTTTGATGACCTCGATCACCCCCTTTGACAGGAGATTGTCCACCTCCGTGATCAAAAGTTCCTGACGTGAAATGTCTGAAGGAACTTAGATTGGAAGAGGATCTCCCGACAGAGCGGGGTGCCTCTGAACGGATATCCGCAGCCCAGATCGAACAACATCTAACACCCAATGATGAGATGTGTTCATGACCCAACGGTCTGCAGACTCTGATATCCTTCCTCCATCCTGGGCCGAATCAAGGTTAGGATCTTCACTTCGAGCTCCGGCAAGGCCCGTGAGTGGAAAAATCACCTCCTCTGATAGATGAAGGATCCTGAGACCTCCATCTGGTCAGCCAATGCTTACCCTTACCACCTGAGTAAGAAGAATCGGTGGCAGGAGGATCAGCTATTGGCTTCACAGAGCAAGAAGAAGGGCGTTTGTTAGGCTTAGTACGACCCGGGCCTCCAACAGAAGCTGGTCAAGCTGGCAATGCAGCAGCTGATCTTTGGAATGACACTGGACGTCATCCCAGACCATTGCCACAGAACCCTGGAATATTCGTGGCACCACCAAAGAAGCGGATCGAAGAGCAGTGCGCTGACGTTCAGGAATGGAATGACTTTTGTCCACCACAGCATCCTGGATAACTAATTCCAAGTTAGCCAGGTACAGGCATGCGCGTGTGTAAGATGCACGAGCGCCTTGGAGATCACTCGCAAAGGAGCCTGTATGTTGTCAAAATTAACCAGATAAGTCTGACAACATACAGGCTCCTTTGCGTGTGATCTCCAAGGCAGATAAGCAGCCAAGTCTGAGATGATGTGATCCAAGAGAGAAAGCATGCCTAGCATCTCTCTAGATAAGCCCAACAGGAACGCCAGAGTCGCCATAGGAATAAAGGCCGGCATGGGCTTGGAAAGCCCGAGGGAGGAGGAGTCCTGAACCTGCATGAGCAAGGAGAGGGCCTCCCTAAGCTCACGGCCCGCATCAGCCGGTTCGACATGGGAATGATCCGGCAAAGTGGATTTGCTCCTGACCCTTTTAACCAGCAAAGGGTCAAGATCCTCCAGAACAACTGATGCGGGGCAACGAATGGCAGCCGAAACATCTGAATGCAGATGCTTATAGAAGTATGAAATACCCCAAGGATCTGAAGTGCGGGAACTCTGGACAGTCGCTGCAGACTTCTGAGGGACAGGGTCATGGCTGCACAAAATGCGTCTGTCCTGCCAAACTGGCCAAAGGACCAGAGTGCAAGGACGGGAATGCAACAGAGTCCATGATGACCCTATCGTGAACACCTGAATCCAAGAAAAATCCTCTTGGGCTCGACGGCTGAGAGACCACAATACAGGGTTCGGTCGTCAGCCCCTTACGCCTTCATTGAGTTGAAGTCATGGAAGGCTGAGGCCGATATCCCGCATCCAAACTACCAGACATACCTCTAGACCCTGCCGGAAAAATCATGGACCAGCTGAAACGGTGGTCGTAGATGTTGCAGATGGAACAGCAGTAGCAGCAGATACGTCAGCTCTTGAACTGGTGAAATGATGGAGAGAGCAACCACGCTCGGTTCCAAAACAGGTGTCACAACCTTAATGACAGCCCCAGATGTCGACTGGAGGGGGCAACTGTCCCAGAACCAGGCATGTCTTCACCAGAAAACACAACAGCTGCCACAGTATCCACTGCAAGAAATCACTGAACATCCCCCGTGGAGTGGGTAAGACTCTCACTAGTTGTGGTCCGGTTGGGAGACCCAAACGACAGCATTCCACTTTCCCACGGGCACGGAAGGAACGGCCATGAGAATGCACCACACGGTTTATGGAAGCTCTAAAGGAGGACGACCAAGATCCACAGAGGCTACAGGGTCAATCTAAAAAAACACCCATTACATGTGGGACATGAAGAATGGGAATCATCCACATTCCTCCGCAAAAGGCATTGCATACAAGGAACAGTCCTGGGCATAGGAGAGGTAGGAGAAATAGAAGAGAAGGTGAACTCAACAGAAAAGAAGAAGTAGAAATATTTTAACAAAACAATACTGGAAACAATACTTTTAATCTTACAATACACTTGATCGTAGTGGATTTATACCAGGAGGTCCGGTTTATAACTAATTGTTTGAAATGAGTCAAAGGGGACCTGGATGAATATCGCAAGTTAAAATGGCATACACCCTTACCTCACAATAAGGTTTAGCAAATTTTATAGGTGAAGAGGTATGTTTCTTATTTGGAAAAGTCACTGAATCTGATTTAAATGGGATGAAAGAAAATTCATGACAATTATCTTTGAATCAAGCAATGATGCAACAAGTAAAAAAACAAAGTATGAGTCTAATTAAATTAACGTATCATGCCGTTATTTTATGGTAAATTTATCGCGAGTAGTTTAGCTTTTGACTGTATTAAAAGAGCATGAAAATAGGCTAAATCTTTTATAGCATTTTGTACATTCATTCTGTCAACTTGAAACCATGTTAAGTCAAGTTGAATTAATGTTATTAACAGCAAATACGTATATGGATGATCTGCATGAGCAGATAGACATGCTTGCAGATGGGAAATTATCACCAAGAGTCATCAGTCCTACTTTGTTAACTTAGTATTAACGAGTATTCAAGACAGACTTGACGACCACACCCACCTTCCATTAAAATTCAAAAGTACTTATGGCAATACTATCATTTGTTGACAACTGCATGCATAGCATTTTTGTTAATGATAAGTTAGTTATTCTAGTAAAAATCCCGTTGATTAATACAAATTTTCAATTTGAGATGTTTAAAGTGCAAGATTTGCGTGTCCCGTTTGGGAATGTAAGCCAGATAGCATCAAAAACTGCGAATAAATTAGTAGTGATATATCGATTAGAAGCCAATACATTTATTGTGGATAAACAAAAACTGTGATATATACCATAATAGGTCATGATAAATGTGTAGATGATAAGAAATTAGTATGCATTTTAGTTGGAGCAGTAAGAAAGATACATATCACCTCTAGTTGCCTATTAGCATTATTTCTTAATATGAAACCCGAGACAAAGAAATTGTGTACAACTGATTTAAAATTGAATATAGACTTACCATTTGCAACACATATTAAGGAAGAACTTTGGTATATCACTACTGATGTACCATTGCGATTTTCAATCACGTGTCCAAGACGTAAGAATCCTAAACTATGCTGAATCATGCCACCAATTGGTAGATTGGAATTGAACCCTTTGTATATTACAACTAGCGGCCAACTATTAGTATATGGATGTTTTATCGCCGAGATAATATTATATAGTGTTAGTGTCTAAGACGGTTTTGTCCAATTTCTCATTGACTCAACATCAAATATGACAACCTGTGTTCGACAAAGTAAACATAACAAACTTTGCAATTCTAAAACTATTGCAAGACCTAGAGAAATTAAGAATAAATGACCTATTGCAAGAATTAGATAAAATGCAGTTGGCCACGGTAGAACCGTTCGAGGTACCGAAATGGGCATATTTTGTTGGATGTTTGTTACTTATACTGGGACTTTACCTACTTATGTATTAGGGTACAAGGCCATATTAAGTTACGCAACATAATCTTAAGATTTAAGAATAAACGGAATAGGAAACCTATTTTTTCTGCTGATGTATGTGGAATGTCTAATGTTGCATTTAACGCTGATGAGAACGATCCCATATATACTACCATGGGACAGCCTACAAACATTTCATCGCCAACAGCACCACCTTCTGATGAAATAGTAACAAGTATGTGACAATTAATCAAGACCAAATGAGAAACGAAAGACAGGACAAACCTACAACGTCATCATCTCCGTCTCAGCTGTATCCATCAGTGAACTATTATGCAAATATTGGAGAAGTACATGTGAACTTAATAGCTCGCGAATCAAATACTTTAACAAATACTGACTTACAATAATAACAACATAACATTGAACAATACTATTTGTGGTATTGGTTGTTTTACAGTGAGTGAATCAAGTAGTAGTGGAAACAGTAGATAGTGAGGAAAATAAAGTACTCAGGACCGAGCATCATTGTAAGGGCCAAACTGATGAGGAGGGGGGGGGGGGGACATCTATGAAGTGATAGGGAAAAAATTTCTCAAACTCCCCTTATGGACACTATGTACTCATTACATTGGAAAAATGTTACTTACCAATAATAAGTGCACCATGGTGCGCCTCCGCCTGCAGTCTGTCCACGAACTGGTGGAACACTCTCTGTTATAAAGAGTGTTGTTCAACCAGTACTGATACCCCAAGCTTGGAACAGTTGGTTAGTATGGGAGAGTGGTTGGGCTTCGCGTGTGGTGAGTTGCAAATATTTGCGAAAGATGAGCAAAGGAAACTGGAACAGAGTTAGAGCATCAGGTTACGTTGAAGCACAACCAAGCTGCCTTATGGGTTGAGAGAGCTGAGAGAGCTAAGGGAGAGGCAGCACTAAGAAAGAAAGAAATTCAGGCTGAGCAGGAAAGAGTGGAAAGAGAAGCTGCATTACAGCATGAAAGTGCTGCGAGAATAGTGATAGATACAGCAGGGCGAGATAAGGTTGCTTGTGAAAGGTCTGAAACGGCGCGTGAGGAAGCTGAAAGTCTGCTCCTGAGGGAGATGGAATTTTGAGGGCTGTGGCGCAGTTACCTCACGGTATGGGTAGACTGTGTGGAGAAAGTCTGAAACGTGAAGGCGCATTATCCCCAGTTACTCAAGTTCAATGGACAGACGGGTTTGAAAGGTTTGCTTCGCGGCAGGGTTGCCCAATGGTGAGCTCAAAAGGGCTATCTTCAAGAGATACCAACTCAATGAGGAGGGTTTCAGGTCGATATTCGGAAAGTGTTAGGCTGAGAAGGGTGAAGTGTGTAATAATTTGTGTCAAAGGCCACGACGTATTTCGATAGATGGGTCGAATTATCTGAAATTGAACAGTCATTCTCGGGTTCTTTCGGAGTCAATATCTTGTGAGAGTTTGCAATCACTTCAGAATTCATGAGTTCTTTAATGTGGCGTTCTCTCGGATATTGGCTGAAATGTCTGTGTGAATTGTCAGCATAATTTTTCGTGACAGTGTCGCTCGAATCCACAAGATTCGCCACATTCACTAATTGTTTAGATTTCAAGTCTCGATCGTCAGTCATGTTTTTATCTATGTAATTATCTTTTACACGTTTCTTGAAATCTGTCTGATCTGCACACTTTTTAGTTGTGGCGTCGCTGAAATCTGTTGGTTTAGGAATGTTATAAAGCTTGTAATTATTCATGTTCAATGGTTCCTTCTGAGGTCCGTATCTGCTCAGGAAATGATCAATCTAGTATGCGACAAAGACTTTGCGTCACCTTCCTTGACAATCTTTCTTTTTTCACAAGTTCAGCAGTTTTTACAAATTTATCGGGTTTTTTTTTTTTGTTAATTTTCTATCTAATTTATTTTTTCATTGTTTGTTTAAATTTTATCGTTTTTTTTACCGTATATAATTGTGACAATTTTTTTCTCTCAATGTAAATCGTTGAAGATTTCTTGAAAATGATCTTTCGAAAACCATCTCTTCAGAACGTAGAGACACAAGAATCAACAAAACACTTGATCGCGAGGCTGCACGTGTCCTGTACTGTAATAAATCAAAGATTTTAAATAATCCATAAATTCTTCAGGTTGTGAGATTCCAGAACTGTCACATTAATAATTTGGTCACGCAGTTTTGAACCATACCACCCAATGAGCACCGTCGCCCGCGAAATCACGTTGATTCAATATTCTGCATTCATCGCCGTCTGGTGGTTTTCTGGGCAATGCATCTCTCGAAAAGGCACTGCGGAAATGTTTTAGCTTCAGGCCTTTGACTGTATTCAACAGATCGATGTTAGACAGAGGTACTTTAGGTAAGATGACACCCTCTACCGATATGTTCGTATTTTTCATTTTTATTTATTTCGAATGTTTCTTTTTTATAATTTTTCATGTGTTTTATACATTATTTTTCTCCAATGCCAAAAAATGTTTTTTGTTGTTCATCCTGGTTCCGTCTCTTTGGCATTTTTTCAATCCCAAATTATATTGGCATGTAATCAATGATCTACTCCAAAAGATAAAACTAATACAATCCCACCCCTATAAATAATAAACAAAGACAATCAACAAACTTGCATTCACTGATGAAGAAAGAGCTAGTTTACTCAATGACACGTTTGTATCAAATGGGTTTATAGACAAAACAGACCACACTCTCCCGGCTCCCCCCCCCCCCTTCTAGCAATGACCTAACTGAAATTAATTTCGAAGTTGATGACATTGCCGAAGCCATTAATTCGATCCAGTCCAATAAAGCTCATGAGCATGACCAAATTAGCATTAAAATGTCAAAGGTCACTGCTACAAGTATTTCGCCACCTCTAAAACTTGTGTTTGAATATTCCTAAAGCAAATGTGATCCCTATATTTAAAAAGGATGGCCCGACAGATTAAATTAAACTATAGACCAATCTCTCTCCTGACATGTCTCAGTAAATTAATCGAAAAAGTGACCCTTAAATACATCCTGCCTTATTTCATTGAAAATGATCACCTCTACCAATACCAGCCTAGCTTTAGTCCCGGACGTAGCACAACGTTCCAGTTAATTGAAAAATATACACCCACTGCAGCTCTCTTGACAATAAATTATTATCTTGCTCGTTGTTTTGTGACATATCAACAGCGCTCAATACGTTTGATATTTAAACCTAAAGAGAACGGCATTTCAGGAAATCTGCTTTTGTAGATAGAAAATTTCTTAGATAATTGACAACAGAGGGTTTTGATTATCGAAGAAACTTCCCAGTATAAAATAGTGAAATCGGGTGTTCCACAAGGCTCTGTGTTAGGTCCTTTTTTATTTCTAGTTTATATAAACGACACAGCTGATCTGCTAGAATCACTTGCTAGGCCGTTTTCCGATGACACATGTCTATCATCAAGCAAAAATAACCCAGCTGCCCTAACAATTGTTCTAAATAATGACTTCAAAAAAAATTAACATTTGGTGCAAACAATATTTAGTTTCATTCAGCCCTTCCAACACAAAAGCAGTTTATTTTTCATTCATTCATGGCCCAACCTCACCAGACATTCATGTTAACAATAGCATGGTATAGAAGCTTGTGACCACCACAGACACTTAGGCATTTACATACAAAATAACCTCAAAGGGGATGTCCAAATGAATGAAATTTGCAAAAACGTTTCTTCCATATTATCGCAACACATTAGAGAAGATTTGCATATCGTGCATACTGCAGTTAATGGATTATAGAGATGTACTGTGGAACACGGTCCCATCTTGTCTCCTCAAAAGACTCGATCCCGTACACCTAGATGCAGCCCGTATCTTTACAGGCCTAAGATCAGTATCATCAGAAAACATTCTGCTTGAACTTGGTTGGAATTCTCTTTCACGTCTACGGGAAATCCACAAATTAAGTACAATGTACAGAATAGTTAACCATTAAGCACCAGGATATCCTGTAGGTTTACTACCCCCTCGAGTTGCTCAGTCTAGTACATATAGAGACTCTCACAGTTTTCCACTTACAAAACACGTACCGTAACTCGTTTTTGCCCACAACAGTGTTGGTTTGAAATGATTTGCCGAATTATGTTTCAAAGACCCTAACCGAATTGAAAAAGATATACACAAACTTGAACCCTGTAATGAAACCGCCAGTTTATTTTGCACCAGGAAAATAAACTGGCGGAAGAAAAATATCATGTAGCGGTCGAAGTATAAAGGCTATTTACCAACCAGCATGCTTGGTCCGGATCTCTTATTATCGTGGTAAATCGGTCGCTTTGTGAGCTAGAAGTCGACGGTTCGAACCCCGGCTCCCGCACTTATCTCTCCTCCTGATACATTTGGGGGCTCGCCCGATCCTCAGCTGTAGGTGGCACTGTGGGTGTTTTGACGGCTCTGGCGGAGGAACTTAGGTGAGATTCACGTGTGGCGAATCTCCAAAAAAGGGGAGAGTTGTGTAGAGGCCGAGGTATAAAGGCCATTTACCAACCAGCCTGGTTGGTCCGGATCTCTTCGTCTCGTGGTAAATCGTCGCTTTGTGTGCTAGAGGTGAATGGTTCGAACCCCGGCTGCCGCACTTATCTCTCCTCCTGTTACAATCATACATTAAAAGCTAAGAAAAAATTGCAGCGATCTAAACGGTGACAAATTTTCAAATTATATCTGCAAAATTCATATTTGAAGATGTGGACATATCCTCGAAAATACCTAACAAAATTTCGTTGAGTGTCCATTGTATGAAACGCAGCGTAATTTTCTTCTCAGAAGGCTCTCCGATTTTAGTGCTGTTACATTGATTGACATAGTTTTTGGCAATCCAAATCTCTCTATTTCTGAAAATAAATTCATACGTAAGTGCGTCCAGCCCTTTAGCTCACACACCCAGAGATTCAACAGTTGATTTAGAATCGAAGATACTCTTGCACCAGAGCATGTAGGCGTGCTTATATTGGCATATATACATGTATCTGAAGTCGCTGAGCGACAAATGTGTAAGACCTGAGGGTGATGAGGTTTGCATCTCCCGAACTTTCGTCCAAGAAAGCAAATGGATGGTGGGAGTCGGCAACAAAGAAAACAGTTCCTAAACTATATACTATATAATATTAATGACATTTTTCTCGTTATTATTATCATACAGCCACACCGGCATCAGAAGAAATGGAACGATTGAGAAATTCATCAACCCTAGCTTCAGAAACACAGGGCGGCAAATAAATACGCCAGAATACCTTCTGCTTCTAATAAAATACAGTTTTTTATTGTTATTATTATCATATTTGTTATCATAATACTGGTGATGATGGTGGTAGTGATGGTAATGATTATTTTTATTATTATTATTATTATTATTATTATTACTGCTTCAGTACTCACTCTCGACAGGTTATCATATAATTTAGAACGCACCTGTTCAAATGATCTCCCACCACCTGCTGAAGTATAGTTACTTTCTTTATTCTATCATGGTGTTATATGTATACAAATTAACATATATATAGTGTGTGTGATATGATATCATATATACAAGGATTTTACAGCGACTAAGAGACTAGACTTTCTACATACCACTCCAATCTTAATCTACTATTGACTGTCCAACCATGAAAATAAACACATTTAACTCACTTTATTTCTGTGCTCCGATTACCTTAAAATTCTTCTTTTTTATTTGTAAATTCGTTCGATAACAAAATTGTAATTGTTGTTTATCTATTTCGTTTTTTTTACATATTTTATTACATTTATCACAGCACACTACAGGGGAGGAGCGGAAATAAGTTGCAATAACTTGAGTTCCAATCCTTTTGTCAGTTAACATCAAACGAGAAATAAATCTGTTTAATCTAATGTCTGACTGTCATAACCTGACAAATTGTGTAATTTGTAATTGCTGTGTGCGGCACCTCGAAATTTGCTCATGTAATGACCGTGATTCTCACTTTCTTATATTCGCGTGCCAAATTTTGGGTGAATAGTTGCCTACAGATGTGACATTCGGTGTCTCTCATATAGTCCTTCATTTGCTCGTCTGTGTTGATCATCACCAGGAGTTTTGAATTGCTCGTGTATGTTTTTGATTCGAGATTTCAAATCTTCCACCAACTTTTGAGCCATGTCATTATTGTTCGACAATTTTGTGTGGGTGTATGTAGGGCTGCACGATATTCAAAACTGAATACCGGTATCGATATTCAAAGAAATACCGTGGTATATCGGTATATCGAAAACTGTTGCATGCCTTGATGATGCAGTTCGAAAAACCCTTATCCAACGCAGACGATATCAAAATTTATTATTTTCAAAATTAGTTTATCAGATTTTCCCCAAAGATTTCAACAAAATTATATCATGTGACCCCTCATTGGAACGAGCTCAATTATGTAGAAAGAATATTCAGATGGTATGTACGTCAGATATTTTCTGTCGTTGCTCTGACGACCGTCGGGCTGACACGAACTCATTTTTGCTGTGAAACATTCGAAATCGGCATTCACCACAAAAGGTGAGTGTGAGGTTTGGGCATGTCGACGGCAACGCATTGATTTGGATTGCAATACTCCTCATGATATTCCAGACATTCTTTGCTATAAAAGGAATTCAGACTGTTGAAACAGAAAAATCTCTCCCCATTGTGTCCGCTAGTCTGTGCCAATAATCACTTCATGCCCTTGATAAATCAGTAATGTTGGTTGTCGTCTACTGAAATTAATAATAAATTGATGTTTTTCTCGAGATTGTTTTGAGAACATATCTTCACCGGAAAAATTGTTGTATCCCAAAACATTGGCAGCGATCATGGGATTTCCTGTTTTCGAAATGATCGATGTTGCATAGCCATGTTGGAAAATTCATTCCTGACCAATCTAAATTCTTATAAGTTTCAACATACGTCGATACTCTGTTTGTGTACTTTTCTACGATGTATAAGGCAGTCTTGGTGGTCCATATGAAGCAATGACTGTCCTCTTTATTTTCCGTGTTGATTCCAGCTTCATTGTTTTTTTATGAAATAAGGCAAATTTATATATGTCTACGTTCACAATGGATCATATTTGTTGATTCCTAGATTCAATACTTCTCCGAATCTCCAATTGCTATCTTCGTTTTGATACTGTGCCAAAGATTGTATAATCTTTTCTTTCATCAAAGATAGCAGACATCGAAGAACTTTCAGTCATCGTCTTTGTGCAAGATTGAAAATAATTCCATTGACTTCACCCGACATCAGATCGATCTTCTCCATCCTGCACTTCAATGACATTAAACGTTTTAAAAAATCCCTGATGGCCTACTCTCGTTCTACCAGAGTGGAGAACAACTGTTTGCAGATGACATTAGCTTGGATTTCTTCTATGTCACCATCATCACCATTTTGTTAATTTCGACCTTCACTGCATCTACAATGTTCGTTATTTGAACCGTTTTTCTCTTTTTGTATTTCTGCTGTTGCCAATTGAATCGAAATGTTTTGTTTTCATTCCACTTTTCCACACGTTTGAAATGCTGTTTCTGTCAGCTCGCCTCCTCCACATTGAAGTATCAATTCTATCAGCTCATTTTTATTTTGCGACAATACACTTCAAACCAAACCGACATGTTGTAGATCTCAACTCTGCCACCGTTTTCTCACTAATCTCAGCCTTTATGACTCTGAACATTTGTGGTTTTGTTCGATAACTTGGTAATTTAGCAATGCCGAGATTCTTAACGTACATTTGTCATTGAGCATGCTTCCAGTGAAAACGACAGTTTTTTTAATTGTTAAAAATTGCTTTGCATGTTAAAAATTGTTTTTGAATTTTTATTTCCTATACATATGGGAGAAAAAATTGTTTTCCTTCAAGTTAAATATTTTTAACTTGAAGAAAAATAAAAAATTAAAATCAGTCAAAAATGTTTTTTTCATATTATATATATGAAATAAAAAGTAATAAAATAAATTTATAATTAATCCAAAAAAAAAGAAATGGCAATGGTAAGAAATATGGAATTGAAGAGAATCACTTCATACATTGGCAATAAACATTTTTATTTGAAACCTAATCTAACCCAATTGAAAGATGCTTAGGTGACAATGCTTGAATATAATATGATAATCACAGCATTAGTTTAATACTGAATGAAATCAAGTCGATGCATTTTTAGATTTGGAAAGTTTATGCCAAAGACGTTTACACTGATCTATGTCAAAACAAGATATCCCAAAAATCGACAAAGGTGTTGTGGATCAACACAAAGAAGAAGCTCTCAAAAATGTGGAAAAGTAAATGAATGTAGACGTGATCATCGAGAATCTACACAAAAAATGAATAGGGGAAAGTGACAGTTGCCATACAAATAAAAGACATAACGGTGTAAAATAAATGTAAAAAAAAAACAAACAAAAGATTGTAAAGAAATATTAAATTTCTGTTTTTCATTTTTTCCTGAAATGAATGTTTATAATATGCATTTTTTTTAAATAATATTTTTTTAATTTGTTTTTTAATTTTTTGTTGTTTTTTTTTATATCTGTGTCTTCTCATGAATTGGATACAAATCATTCCAGTCTCTCCTCTTTTGTTAACTTTTAGAAGTCTGTCGCGGTGATATGTATCATCACACTCATTTATGCATACACATTCATGAGAAATCTCAATAAAATAGTTTTTCATAGTTTTATGAAGATTTTTTTGTGTTCTTTCTCTATAATATTCTATCATGATATTTTGATATTTATCATATATTGAATAATCCATATTTTTAATGAATTTGAATGTCACCAAATGTCACCACAGAATTTACAACGATAATTCCAAAATATACCCTCGACATTTGGCTGTGAGATGATTTGTCCACATTTGAAAAGTCAAACATTCTAATGTCACCACAGAATTTACAACAATAATTCTAAAATATACCCTCGACTTTTGGCTGTGAGATGATTCGTCCACATTTGAAAAGTCAAACATTCAAATTCCATGGTCTCGGTTCTCCGATATACATATCTATCAAATTTCTCATCACGTCGAATTGCTGATCATATTTAATGCCGGTGTAACAGGAATGGAAGTCCGTAGGAAAATTAGTCCCTCTGGACTATTATTCCGCGGAATTATAGTCCTAGGTCTAACATTTCTAGGAATAGTAGTCCGGCGGACTACTATTCCTAGAAATGTTAGACCTAGGACTATAATTCCGCGGAATAATAGTCCAGAGGGACTGACGTTCCTACGGACTTCCATTCCTTTTACACCGGCATAAAACATATGATGATCGCATCTTCATATCTATCTATTTTTTATATATTTTTTTTAAATATATACAAGTTTTTATTTCCTATTATATATATAGAGGATATCTATGCTCTTTTCATGTGGATATGAAAGTATTATTTTTCATGAGCGCTTTTGAGATAACTTCCGATATTCACTAAAGAGCATAGATTTTCTTTTTGTTACATGCTTCCTGGCATTTTACTGAGAAATATTCATCCCATTTCAGCTGCAAACATTTTCAGGGCAATAACGAAGTTCTGCTGATCGTTCCTTCAAGTCGACGTCATACACCAAAAAGTGACATTATTTTGAAAGCCACAGAGGAATATTTCTTTATATCCACTGAGTCGATGGATATCGAGAGATATTTTTTAGATAATTCACAGGCTAGCAAATAATAAAATAATTTGTTTTCCTTCACAAGATCTGAGTGGGATATTCTTTATCTAGTAATAAATGCAAAAGATTTCCTTGATCGTAGTTTGTGAGATCTCCCAGCTGTTTCCGATATTCCTCAATTTCGAGCTTCAATGCTTTGGTTGCCCTCGACACTCGATCATTCTCTTCCACCATTGCATCACCTTGTTCTCGTTGAGCTTTTCCAACACCGACGCAAAACACAGAACTATAGCAGCTTTGTGTTCCATGGTGTAACAGGTGTAACAGGTGTACGTTCAGAACAGTTCCTATGACATGCAACCCGGACATCTCTCACTCATCGCTCTTAGAATGTTTTAATCTCCAAGATGGGTACACCCTCTAGAGAAGAGATCTCTGAGACACTTCTCACGCAGAACCATTTTCATATTCTCCACTTACTCCCAAGGATCTTCGATCATTAAAAATGACATGCTTTAATTTGTTTTGTTTTTTTTTTGTTTTATTTTATTTATTTTTTTTTATTATTTTAATTTTTTCCTTTTAAATATATGAGAAAAAAAACAGCTGACATTTTCACTACCTCAAAAAATCACATTTTTTTGATGTGGCGATGGAGACGTCAATATTCCTCTCAACATCGCAATGTCTCAGAGCTTTGTCGAGTTCACGAAAGAGGGGGAAAAATCCACCACATCTTAAAATTCTTCAAAATTTCTCCATTTGGATAACACGAAGCAGAACGGTGATAATTGGAAAATTACAAATCTAATAGATGCCGTAGTCCTGGCACTTTACAAATTCCAATGGGACATTTCTATTCAAAAAGGTACGTGTGTTGCAGCTCACTCACCATTTCTTACAATTCTCAAAAAATTTCCTCACTGAATTAGCACTGAGCAACATTAAGAAAATTGGAAATCTGAGGGATGACGAGGGTATAAAGGAGCAAAATGGAAGGAGGAAATTTCGCCTCTCCATAATTCTAAAAAAATCCCTATTGGAATAACACTGAGCAAAAAAGGCGATGGTGGGGAAAAATTAATTTCCACAAATATCAGAGGCGAGCGATTTCAACTTTTTTACAAATTCCAATGAGAAATGTATATGGAAAAGGGGGTTTTCGAGATCATACGTTCTTGCTCACTTCGAGTTTAAATTTATTTTTATTTTCTCAAGTAATCCACATTGGATTAACCTTAGCCGAAATACCTGCTCAGGCAAACATTGACTATTTTGTTAAACCTGAGCTCGAATTTTTTTCAAGCTATATTCCCATTGTCAGCGAGAAATGAATTTTTGCTGAGCTTGAATCCGCAATTACACCCTACTTTCGTTATTACTTTTCGTTTTTATATTTACAATTATACTCCTTTTACATAAACTGTTTCTATATTGTGCAAGCATAATAAGCTGGCATAAACATTTCTGAATTTATGGCATACTTCAACATTTTGCAATACCTTGCATCCTGATATTCCATCAACATAATTAGAAAAAATGCGGTGTCACTTGTTTTGTTCCGTCTTACCAAGTCACGGTACTCTCGTAAAAATGCATAAGTCCATTTTCAAACCGGGACGATTCATTCCGAAAAAACATATTTTTTGCGGGAGGTGCGGGGAGCGTGGGGTTGCTCTTTCAAGTGCTTTCGAATAAAGATATTACCAACAATAGTCTGGACCCTGTCCAATACACTTGAAGTTATTTATATGAATGATTTCTTGTGAACCACCAGTCACGGTGCTTTGAGAAGTGGTATTCAACTTCTTGTAGTGAGAGAGATTCTAGTTTGTTCACAGAATATTCCTTGGTTATGTTCTAATAGGAAGAGGTTACATGATATAAGCACAAAATAAGAGTGTTCCATGGGTATTTTCTCTCGCGCTTGCTTGTGCTTGTACAAAACGTTTTCTTGTTCTACTTGTACTATAAGCACTGAAGTTTAAAGTTGTGTTTCAGCTGTGTGTTCTTTGTTTTGTTTTTCCGGTTTAATTACATGCTAGAAAATATCATCATGATCAATAAAAACAATCTAGTTTAACCCTTTACCTAATATGAAAAGCAGACGACATTTACAAACAAAATTCTTGAATAACTATTGTTTTTCATTTTTTGTCTCAAAACCATAGGTTATGAACGAGCTCGACGAGCTGATTCCAAAGAGGGGTCATAACCTATGTTTCTGAGACAAAAAATGAAAAAAATAATGAAAGTTAATTGGCAATTTTTGTGAATATCGCTGGCCGGTTTTGGCCGTTACGTTGGGTAAAGGGTTAATTTACTTTGCCGAGTTGTGATTTATTGTCATTTAATTAGTGTTATCAAAATGGTGGTCTCGAAATGTGTAGACACTAAATATAAGGACCGCACATACTTTTTAATGGGTTAAGATTATCGCACAGGATTGCTTTGGTCCAAGGTATCACAAGAGCCGAAGACTCCAGTGATATTCTGGGTCAAGGCAATCGAGTGCGATAATCCTAAACTCATTTGAACGTATGTGCGGGTCTGTATTTATCACACACATCCCATGTAACAACCATTCTACACGAAAATGGAACTAAAAGCACTTTTAGCTGGATCATTGCTGTGATTTCGTCGTTGCCAACAAAACATCACTGTAAGTTGGTGGGATACGAACCTTAATTTGCTTTTTCAATTTTTACGGCATTCAATTCGTCGAAACCAATTGATGCCGATCAGTGTCACGGTCACGGATGATCGAACTTCTAATATTGACTAAACTGCGGGGAATAACACAACCAAAAGTTTTAAATAGCTAATAAGTTGATTGCACTCCATCATTATATAACCAGTTGTGGAAAAACATTACGTTGAAAACGAAATTGAATGTGTTTTGTGCGATACAGCTTTATTTTTATCGAGCAGGCAGAACAGGGGAAATCCCATATTTAGGCTTTTCCCTCTGGAAAAGACTGTTGTTTTTCTACGGATTATTATTATTTTTTTTTTTTTTTTTTTTAGGTTTTTCCCTCTGGAAAAGACTATTGTTTTTCTACGGATTATTATTATTTTTTTTTTTTTTTTTTTTTTTTTTCACACATTTTGTCCGTACGATTCAGAAGCCATTTTCGAACCGATTGTCACGAAATTTTGCACACGCATAGAGGGGCACAAAATCTATCTAAAAATATATCAACGCGGAATTTTCGATTTAACCCTTATTTCGTCAGAATTGGCAAAAAACTGCCAAAATTGAGGTTTATTGGCATTTTCTCGAAACACGTCTTGTAGATTCTTTTTATACATTCGTCATTGCTAGACCTGTCTGTGACACGCCCTTTGATACACACGACATATCCGGCGATGCATATGGTAACCCTCCACAGGCTGCCAAACATTGAAATTTTGATGAAATAGGCCGGTTTCAGGCCCCCACTACACCCAAACAATACACGAGAGATAAACATAACTAAATTTACTGGGAGTGAAATTCACCGAGGATCATTTTTGTCAGTAATAAGGGTGTTCAAAAAAAACAAGCGTTAACCTGTTTTGGGCTGGTTAAACCGCAATACCCCCATAAAGCTAAAAAATTCGTATTTTCCGTGGATTTCTCTAAACGAGTCTTGTAGATTTTCAAGAAAAAATTGTCACTCCCAGGCCTTGGTGTGACAATAGAAGTTGCATGGACAAAATACTGCGGTGAGCATTTGTTAACCCTTCACGGGCTGCTAAAAGTCAAAATTGTGATAAAATGGGTTGTTTTTGGACACCAACAGCACCCACTTGGTGTACCACCGAGAAAGGTTCCTTCTTTTATCGGACGCAAAATTGATGGGGAAACATTTTTGATAGTGGTAAGGGTATTCAAAAGTCGAAGTCTTAACCCATTTTGTACTGGTTAAAGAAACATACCCTTAAAAGCTTAAAATTCCCATTTTCTGTGGATTTCTCTAAAAGCAACTTGCAGGTTTTCAGGAAAAAATGACTATTCGCAAGTCTTTGTGTGACATTACAAGTTGCATGGACAAAATATACCGGTGATCATTTATTAATCCTCTACAGGCTGCTAAGCATCGTAATTTTGTTGAAATAGGCTGTTTTCAGATGCACACAGCACCCAATGCATACCCGAGAGATAAATGTAATCTACTTTGTTGGAAGTGGAATTCACCGAGGACCAAATTTGTTAGTAATAAGGGTATTCAAAAAACCAAGCATTAACCCCTTTTGGGATGGTTAATAGCAATATCCATCAAAAGCTTAAAAAATCATGTTTTCCCTGAATTTCTTTATAAGTGTCTCGTAGGGTTTCAATAGAAAATGGCAGTTGATAGGTCTTAGAGTCACATTACCAGTTGCATGGATAAAATATTCAGATAAGCATTTGTTAACCCTCCATGGGCTGCTAAATGTCAAAATTTCGAAAAAAATAGTCTGTTTTTGGACACCAACAACATCAAATGGGAATGCTGCAGAGAAACATAACTTCTTTTACCGGACGCAAAACTGAGAGGGAAAATTTTTAGTAAGTTGTAAGGGTATTCAAAATTTTTTAGTAAGTGGTAAGGGTATTCAAAATTTTTAGTAAGTTGTACCCCTTAAAAGCTTAAAATTCCCATTTTCTGTGGATTTCTAAAAAAAATCTAGTAAGTATTCAAGAGAAATTGACAATTTGCAGGTCGTGGAGTGACATTACAAGTTGCATAACCAAAAGATTCTGGTAAGCGTTTGTTAACCCTCCAGAGACAGCAAATTTTGAGAAAATGGGCTGTACTTGGCCACCCAATACACCCAATGTGTACCTGCGAGATGAACATAACCACCTTCATTGGAAGTGGGATTCACCGAGGATAATTTTTGTAAGTAATGAAGGTATTTATAAAACCAAGCATTAACCCCTTTAGAGCTGGTTACAGGGTGATACCCCTCAAAAGGTTACAAATTCATGTTATCCAAGGATTTCTCTAAAACCTTCACGTAGATTTTCATGAAAAATTGTCCATTCTCAGACCTTAGTGTGAATTACAAGTTGCATGTAGAAAATATTTCAGTAAGCATTTGTTAACCCTATGCTGGTTCTCAAACATCAAAATGTTGAAAAAGTGGGCTGTGTTTGCATACCTGCAGCACCCAAAGTTAAGAGTTGAAATCAACATAAGTGGAAGTAGAAGTCACTGAGAATTATTTTTATAAGTAATAAGCGTATTAAAAAAACAACCCTTAACCCGTTTTGGGTTGGATAAACAATTATACCCATCTACTGCTTAAAATTCATGTTCTCCCTGGATTTCACAGAAATCATCTCATAAATTTTTAAGTAAAAATGGCCATTCACAGTTTTTGGTGTGAAATTACAAGTTGCATGAATAAATATCCCTGTTAGCACTTGTTAACCCTTAACAAGTTAGCAGACATCAATATTTTGGATACATTTGAGATAAAACGGACCATTTTCAAATAGATACAGCACTCAGTGGGTATGTGTCAAACAAACATAACTCCTTTTGTCGGTCATTAACTTGTTGGGCGTCGATATTGATATTAACCCTCTCCACCATTAATGATGGTTTTTACCTAAACAAATTTTTGTATCAAACTGAGTCATTTGACACTTCTGTACTCACCTTTTTTCATGACACCAATGAAGGAACTTCAGTGAGACAGTCAAAAGCAATTCATCATACACTGTGGGGTCATGACAAATCATGGAATCTCATCGGGAAAAGCCATGATTCTCCAGAATCATAAAGTCTAGTTTTTGGGTTTTTTTTTTTTTTTTTTTTTTTTTTCACACATTTTGTCCGTACGATTCAGAAGCCATTTTCGAACCGATTTTCACGAAAGTTTGCACACGCATAGAGGAGCACAAAATCTAAAATTGTACCGAAGCGGAATTTTCGATTTAACCCTTATTTCGTCAGAATTGGCAAAAAACTGCCAAAATTGGGGTTTATCGGCACTTTCTCGAAACACGTCTTGTAGATTTTTTTTATACATTTGTCATTGCTAGACCTGTCTGTGACACACCCTTTGATACACACGGCATATCAGGCGATGCATATGGTAACCCTCCACAGGCTGCCAAACATCGAAATTTTGATGAAATAGGCCGGTTTCAGGCCCCCACTGCACCCAAACAATCCACGAGAGATAAACATAACTTCCTTTATTGTGAGTGGAATTCAACGAGGATCATTTTTGTCAGTAATAAGGGTGTTCAGAAAACCAAGCGTTAACCCATTTTGAACTGGTTAAACAGCAATAGCCCCATAAAGCTAAAAATTTCGTGTTTTCCGTGGATTTCTCTAAATGAGTCTTGTAGATTTTCATGAAAAATTTGTCACTCCCAGGCCATGGTGTGGCAATAGATGTTGCGTGAACAAAATACTGCGGTGAGCATTTGTTAACCCTCCACGGGCTGCTAAAAGTTAAAATTGTGATAAAATGGGCTGTTTTTGGACCCCAACAGCACCCAATGGGTACGCCACAAAGAAAAGTGCCTTCTTTTATCGAGCGCACAGTCTACATGGAAACATTTTTGTAAGTAGTAAGGGTATTCAAAAGTCGAAGTCTTAACCCTTTCTGGGCAGGCTAAAGAGAGAGACCCCTTAAAATCTTAAAATTCGCATTTTCTGTGGATTTCTCTAAATACATCCTGTAGGTTCTGAAGAAAAATTGACTACTCGCAGGTCTTTGTGTGACATTATAAGTTGCATGGACAAAATATTCCGGTGAGCGTTTATTAACCCTCTACAGACTGCCAAGCATCGTAATTTTGTTGAAATGGGCTGTATTCAGACACGCACAGCACCCAACGTGTTCCTGAGAAATACACATAATCTCATTTGTTGGAAGTGGAATTCACCGAGGACCATTTTTGTAAATAATAAGGGTATTCAAAAAACCAAGCGTTAACCCCTTTTGTGGTTGTTAATAGTGATACCCATCAAAGGCTTAAACATTTATGTTTTCCCTGAATTTCTTTACAAACATCTGGTAGCGTTTTCAAGAGAAAATGGCCATTGATAGGTCATGGTGTCACATTACCAATTGATTGAATAAATTATTCCGGTAAGCATTTGTTAACCCTCCATGGGTGGCTAAATGTCAAAATTTTGAAAAAATAGTCTGTTTTTAAACAACAACAACATCAAAAGGAAATGCAACAGAGAAACGTAACTCCTTTTACCGGACGTTAAACTGACAGGGAAACATTTTTGTAAGTAGTAAGTGTCTTCAAAAATCGAGGTCTTAACCCATTTTTGACTAGTTAAGGAGATATACCCCTTAAAAGCTTAAAATTCCAATTTTCTCTTGACCATTCGCAGGTCCTGGAGTGACATTACAAGCTGCATGGACAAAATATTTCGGTAAGCATTTGTTAACCGTCCAGAGGCTGCCAAGGATAGACATTTGGAGAAAATGGGTTATTCTTGGGCAACCATAACACCAAATGTGTACCCGCGAGATAAACATAACCTCCTTCATTGGAAGTGGAATTTACCGACGATCATTTTTGTAAGTAATGAAGGTATTCACAAAAGGTTAAAAATTCATGTTATCCGAGGATTTCTTTAAAAACATCTCATAGATTTTTAAGAAAAAATGGCCATTCTCCGATCTTTGTGTGAAATTACAAGTTGCATATACAAAATATTTCAGTAAGCATTTGTTAACCCTATGCAGGTTCTCAAACATCAAAATGTTGATAAAATTGGCTGTGTTTGCGTACCCACAACACCCGTAGTTGAGAGGAGAGATCAAAATAATAGGAAGTAAAAGTCACTGAGAATTATTTTTGGAAGTGATAAGAGTATTCAAAAAACAACACATAACCCCTTTAGGGATGGATAAGCAATGATACCTATGAAAAGCTTAAAATTTATGTTCTCCCTGGATTTCTCCGAAAACATCTTGTAGATTTTAAAGAAATAAATGGCCATTCGCAGTTCTTGGTGCGACATTACAAGTTGCATGAATAAATATTCCTGTTGGCACTTGTTAACCCAATACAAGCTGCCAGACATCAATATTTTGGATACATTTGAGATAAAATGGACCATTTTCAAATAGCCACAACACTACGTGGGTATGTGTCAAACAAACATAACTCCTTTGTCGGTCATTAACTTGTTGGACAACACTATTGACATTAACCCACTCCACCGTTAATGATGGTTTTTACCTAAACAATTTTTTATTAAACTGTGTCATTTGAGACTACTATCTTTACCTTTCTCATAGCATCAATGAAGGAACTTCAGTACGACAGTTAAAAACAATTCATCAGACACTGTGGGGTCATGAAAAATCATGGAATCTCATCGGGAAAAGCCATGATTCTCCAGAATCATAAAGTCTAGTTTACATTAATATGTGTGTGATAAATCGGTTTTCGATGAGCGCAGGTTGACTGAAAAACAATCTCGTTCTGAAACGATTGGTCGCAATTGCGTTTCGTAACATCAATACAGATTTATATTTTGCCTAGTCGTTTTTATTTGTATTGGGTGAAATACGTTCTTGTTGTAAGATGAAACTTTAATACTTAAAAATAAAGATAAAAAATCCTGTTTGTTCAGGCTAGGCCATTTAATGATATATTTCTGTGCCGCTGTGTCACGAGTATTACCCACATTACATGCTATTTTAAGACACGTGCTCGATAATTTCTGAAAGCCTGCTCAAATCGAGTCATATGTGTACTTCAAACTGAACTATGGCGAGAATCTTTGGATTTTTATGTTTTAAAAATAGAATCTGAATCGTCTGTGAAATTAGAAATATTTGTTGAGAAGAAAACACACACACCGTGATTTTGTATCAGGTCAACTCTTCTACCTGTGGAATCTAAGACATCCGGCTTTATATTCCACAAAAGGTTGCACTTTCTTTCTGTGAAATACAAATATTTATTTTATGTTCGAGGTTCTTTATTTTCCGTTCTTTGTTTGTTCTCGTTTGAATTTAATTAGGTAAAATGTAAAGGGAAACTCGTAGAAAGACCTAAAACATAGAGCTTTCAGGATTAAAGAACCCTTTATCCAACGCGTGCGATATCAAAATTTGTCATTCTTATAATGTTTTTCGATTTTTTAAAAATATTTCTACTAAACCACATCATGTGACTCCTTATTAGGACGAGCTCGTGCCAATGAGGGTAACACGATATGTTTTTGTTGAAATGTGTTGAGAAAAATATTCTTTCCAACTGTCCATTTTGTAAATTACGCGGGCAGATGTGGGGCCGATTCATTAGGTGGACGATTAAATGTTGCAGAGTCACTTGTGACTTGTAGTATTGATTTATATATTAGTGTTTACGGTCACCTACTATGCACAATGGCTAATCGTGATCGTGACAGTTTTACAGATGGAGGGAGCCGGAGTACCCGGAGAGAACCACGAGCATCGACGAGCAACTGTCAGCTCCTCAACATTCTGTCCAAGCTCCACTCAAGCAGGGTAACAGCGGTTGAAGACATGTGCACCATTGACGTGCAGTACGCCTTAGTACACGACGTCATCGTGCCCTCATTGAGGCAACCGGGATAAAGTGCTTTGCCCAAGGATACACCGCGGGTCGTCCCAGACGGGGATCGAACTCAGAGGTCCAACAGTCTACCACTGAATCATCGCGCCCCCTGTCCTTGTAGCAACATTCGCCGAATGAGAACATTTTTGTTGTTTCAAAACCGTTTTTTTCCTTGATTGCAATTATATTTCACAGAGGATGGAATATTTTAATTTTGTCTTTGTAGGTTTTCCACCGGAGAAAATCTAAATTATCTGAGAACTAAGTACAAGAAGCTGGTTGTACTCACTGATTAATGTGCAGAAGACATGTCAATGTTCTTTTGTCAGAAAATTGTAAATAGTTGTGGGTGGAAAGTCAACCCATCATGATTTTGTAGTTGGCCACAGGATACAATCTTGAGCTTTTTATGTTTCAAAACAATTTGAAAGACGAATTTTGCTGCGTCGGTTAATTTTAACAATACATATCTTCCCAACTGCAAGTACTGTACTGAGGTGGGTGATTACTAGAGAATCACGCAGTGTACCTAACGAATATTTCCGTTTTCTAAGACGTGTCTTATGACTGGAAAAAAAACATGAGAAGTCCCAGCGAACTTTCAGCTCGTGGACCACCAGGTTATGTCTATAGTGGCCCACGAGATGCAAATTTGTCAGTACAACTCTTTCTTTCTTCGAAAATGTAAAATAACTGTAGGGTGAAAAATTCACCCCACAGCGATTTTGTAGAAATTGTATACTGTTCCTTATATTTCACAAAAACCTGAGCAGTCTATAAATACTATCAGTTACCCCCCATCTGTTTATGACCCGTTTCAAGCAATATCTCACAAAAAGGTATTTTATAACATTAAACATTAACATTTGGTTGTTTATGTGACCTTAAACACCAATAAATAAATATTTGGTTGTTGTTTTTTGTTATACAGTTAAAGCTAGAAGTCCTGTCACGAACTGTGCGCTTATTGTGGTTTAATTGCCCGTAGGAATTGCGCGCAATTGCCATATCGAATGGCATCCAAAACACGGCAGGCTCTCCTGATTACTCATAGTAAACAGAGGCAATGTTTCTGCCATTGGACCTCCAACATTGCTTGTGCACATGCCATATGTACAAAATTTGATAGCCTTACTATGGTCATAACGCGTTGATTAACTCGCAGATCGTCGTGCTATTTGTGCGCATTTCATGACATGGCTTCTAGTTTTAACTGTAGCTTTGCATCAAAACAGATCCGAAGTTCTAACACGATTTATAACAGCAAAGTAGGGAGCGCGGTGGCTCGGTGGTTACGGCAGTGGACTTCAAACACAACGACCACTCTTCAGTCCCGACCAGGGGTAACTGTGTTGTGCCCTAGAACAAGGCTCTTAATCCCGATTGCCCACAAAACAGAAGCAATGTGTAACAAAGACTACTGCATGTCGATTGTGCACTTATCTTCAACCGGGGGCGCGATGGACCAGTAGGTTGAGGTGCAGGTGCAAGCCGAGAGGTCCTCGGTTCGAATTCCACCTGCGATAACCGCGTTGTGATTTGGACAAGACACTTCACCGCCATTGCCCACGCGGGGGCACGGTGGCGTTGTGTACTAAGGCGTACTGCACGTCGATGATGCTCTTGTCCTCAGCCAATGCTAACACTGCTTGTGTGCAGTTAGTATGTTGGGGAGCTGACAGTTGCTCTTGCCCGCCGTAAAACTGTGGTGGTCATGATTAACCATTGTGCAGAAATATGTGACCTTAAACACCTGTAAATAAATAAATATTATTTTCAACCTATACTAATCCTGCTTGAGCGGAGTTAGTACGTAGGGGAGTGTGACAGCTGCTCGCCGCTGCTCAGTGGTTTTCTCCGGCTCCTTTGGCTTCCTCCGCCCATAAAAGCATCCGACACGAGGTGACCCAGTCTGCCAAAGGTGTCGTTAAACCGCCATTAAAAATAGCGGCCAGATCTTCGATCAGCGATATAGTTTTCGGGCCTTTGTTGTTCATTCATTTTTCTCCAACGTCTAAAGGATTATTAGCAAATTATCTTATTTTACCGTTACCCAATACACACGATATCCAAATTTGTTAGTTTAACTCCTTATCCTTAGAGGTATCTTCCAAATCAGTTCAATGTGAGCAATTGGAAGAGCCCATATTCTTTATTTGGGGGTAGACCAATTAATATTGATTGATCTACCCACACATTCACTTAGCAGCCTTCCTACTTAATGAAATGATGTCATTCATTGTTCATGGGCCAGAAAAATGGGCTCTTGGTTTCAAACGGTTAATTAGTTTTTATACAATTTATCCAACAATTTCAACCAAACTATACTATGTGACTCTCTCACTGCAACGAGCTTTTTCAGATCAGGGGGTAACATGATATCTGTAGGTTTTTTTCTTATTTTGGGAAATATTTTTTTACTTTTCAGCTGCCGAATTTGTAAATTTCGAGACGGCTAAGAAGGCGTTATTTTCACCTTAAAACAACCTCCGGTTATTTATTTAACGTCACGAGAACCGCAACAATAGGTGTGTTTTCGAACACAGTTATTAGGCCGCCAGTGTGTATTTTGAAGGAATTGAATGATCCATTTGGGCTTCTAAACTGTGATATGGTTCTCTGTTTCACAAATCTGGGTTTAGTTTGTAAAAATTAACTTTCTTTTTTTTTCATTTAGTTTTATTAGTTTTTTAAAATTTGTTTTGTTACTAGAATCAATGTAATTCGATTTTCATCTTTATTCTGTACCCTTGTGGTATTACAAATATTTTTCGTCCAACTAATTAATTAATTGGACTTTTTTTTAAAAGTGTTCATTGCATGTTCCGGCGCGTTCCAGGATGTAGGCGCACTTTGTGATAACCTCAAAATCGATTCACTTAACAGTCGTTTGTTTATCCAACCGTATTCGTTGTCTGTTCTTGGTTTCGATATGATTATTTGCAAAAGTTGTTGGCACATTACGTATTTTTCCTTCGCGACATAACAATTTATACTTGTACTCAGCAATTTATTTAAACTCCCCTCTTTCCATTATTGATCTGTTTAAAATATGTGAATGTGTGAATACATGAACGATCCAAATCTGTTTATGTCACGAACTTAACCCGACCTTCTGGTGACATCCACATTAGCTAAGTGTAAACACAAGTGGATGATTCGTATGACGTTGCTTATTAAAAAGACCGCATAGAATCTTCTAATCGTGTATGATGGGATACCGTTAACATCCCTCACGACATTATTCCAAACACATAATCCCTCCCCCTCCCCGACAAAACCCCACCTAGACAAAATCTCGCCTAACAAAATCCCTTCACGACAAACTCCCTCCCTGTCAAAATCATCTTTCTATGCATCTGCCCACTGCACTTACGGAGGCGGGTTGCACCAGAACATTTGTAGTTTGTGGTCAACTGAGTTGTAAAGAAGGAGTCCAAGGGTTTTTTTTGCGAAAATATACAAATTAATAACATTTAAAAAAGTATAACTTCAACACTCTGCTCTAAATAATAAAATTTTCGAGTCGCAAACTTTTCCCATTTTTGAACTAGGAATTTAACCAATTCAATCCCGTTTGACAGAGTTCAATGAGCGAACAAATAGAAAATATCCTTCATGCCAAGCCAGAAAATAAGCAGATTGACATCTGCAAAATGAGATCCCCAGAGGGTGAATTTAGTGATGCTACCCTGCATAGCAGGGTAGCATCACTAAATTTACACTCTGTGAACCTCAATCTGAATCAGGATCTCAAAACTAAACAGAAAGAGGTACCCAGAGGATAAATTGGCCCACTGTAAGGGATAGCATCATCAGGTTCACCTTCTGAGGACCTCAATCTGAAAATGTCAGACTGCTTATTTTCAGGCCTGCTTCATGCACACTTCGAGTCTGTGTTTCGGCCCCACAATAGGCTTAATGATGTGAATGATGGAATCTAATATGTCGGCAACCAGCAAGCAAAGCAAAATGGACGACGAAACCGCTTATAACTCAACAACACGCTGACCGTTAGCAGTAAAGACACGTATTACCGTCACAAAAATGTTGCAGCATGCATGCTCACTTGGGTTACCAAGAGATATCACGTGGCACCTAACATGTAACACAACATGACGTCACTTCAGTGGTTATACACAGATGTCATTCGCATCGGGGTCATCTGGACCACTCACCACTACAAACAGAAGATGAATTAGTCAGTTTTGAAAGCTGCCGGAGACGATAAAACTTTCCAGAATATATGACATAAGTATGTAGCTCGCAATGGGCCATCTAGAGTTTAACAAACTCAGTCAGCGGTAGGATGTTTTGAATAACCATTTTTATTATACGCTAAACGATAGACTATCGAAAAAAATTGCGGAAAGATAGCAACCGTATCCACTGAGTTTTCTACAGTATTTTTGAGAGTAAAGCATACATTTGTTTCTGTAACTCATGAGATGATTTTCGCTATTCACTCAAAATCAATAGATATATCCTCTATATAATCTTTACCACTGAGTCAGTTTATTATATATCTCTAACATTTATTGTGGAATGATGTGGCTAAGTGATTAGAGCATTGGACCTCAAATCGAAAGGTCGGCAGTTTGATCGTAACCATCGACAACTGTGTTGTGTCCTTGGACAAGACACTTAATTGCGATTGCTCATGTGGAGCACGGTGGCGCCATGTATTAACCCTCTACCAAACGTAACGGCCAAAACCGTTCAGCGCTATTCACAAAAATCACCATCCAATTTTCATTATTTTTTCACTTTGTGTCTCAACAACATAGCTTATGACCCCTCATTGGAACGAGCTCAATGAGCTCGTTCCAATGAGGGGCATAAGCTATGTTTTTGACGCCAAAAAATGGAAAAAAATAGTTATTCAAGAATTTTATTAGCAAGTGTCGTCTGCCTTTCATGTTAGGTAAAGGGTTAAGGCATACTGCACGTCGATGGTGCACTTGCCTTCAGCCGCTGCTATTTCTACTTGTGCAGAGTCGTAAGACTGTGACTCTGACAGTTGCTTACCGCTGCTCGGTGGTTCTCTACGGGTACTCCGATATACCCCGTCCGTGAAACTGTCCGACACGAGTTGTTTGAAGTGTCGCCTGATTCCAATTAAAGAACCAAAACCATATTTCATGACTATGGTAACGAATGGAGTACCGAATATTTTTTTTTTATTTTTTTCTTCCTGTATACTGTTCGCAAAAGCAGCCGCTTTCTCAATCGGATAGCGATCATCATGCTACATCCACACAAACGGGTCGGGATTTCATAAATAAAATACCATAAATCAAGACCGAATGAAGAAAAACAAGTATCTGATATTCATTTTTCTCGAATACTTTTTTTCGACCACTGACATTCCACAGTACTATAGAGAGAAAAGCACATTGTCCAATTCTGTAAACACCGTAGTGTTATTCGACTTGGGTAGACTTGGGTAGAGTTGTTATTCTCTTGCGAAATGCCTGATGAGTATTATTACACTCTGTAGAGAGGAGTGAAATATTTCCCGCAACTCACCAGAGTGTAACAACGGAACCCAAACTTAATTGCTGATTTTAATATAATTTTAATATAATTTACATTTACATAAAAGCAAAATTTGACGTGAAGACCAACAACACTGGGGATTTCTTTCATATAAGTTTCCCCATTAAGTGGCACTTGAATAAATCGCACCATAGTGAAAATTGCAGTAAAGTGGTTGCAACATTGCGTGAGAACCCGACAGACTGGCCTCTTAGTTCAAGAGCAATAAGTGTATCTGGAATCTCGAAAACCAGATAAAATAAACAAATATAGCACAATACTTTTTAAATTTGTCCACGCGAATTGGAATCACTGCGAGCGTACAGCGTTACATTTTGCTTCAAGCCTGGAGAACGAAAAGAAACGAATTATATTTACAATCATACAAGTTCTTCGCCTCCCCCCCCCCCTCCACCTCCCAGCGTGTCACTGGGATGGAATACCTACGTGTATCTAGAAACAAATATTCTCTGAGTACCCAGAATAGCAAGGTTTGTACTTACGCGGCAACATTAATTATTCTGATCTGCCCCTTCAACAAAGTAGTTCCAAATGATTCAATCTGTGGGCGTGGTCGAAGGGATCTACTGAAGTATCTTTGGCCGTCATGTTGCTTTTACCACTAGAAAAAGTGTGTTTTGCTTTCTCCTTCCCTTTTTACAGGCTTTTGACCTTAAATGTTGTTGAACAACAAACGATTGTTGTCGAGGATGTTCTTGTGGAAGGTAAAAAGAACAAGAAAGGAATTATAGCAGTCGTCCTTCAGTTTATTTTAGCTGTTAACCTTTTGACCACGAGAGGCCACCTTTCCGAGCCGGGAACATGATTTGTTATAATTTCATTAAGCAGGATGTTTTCTAAGTGAATGTGTGGTAGACAAATCAGCCTTGGGGCTGAACGTTGAAAATATGAATTGGTCCGCCCCCAAATAATGAATAAGGACTATTCTAATTGCTGCCTTTGAACTGACATGGATACCACTGGGGTTCAAAGGGTTATTTTTCATGAACTGCACGAGGTATCTATATATTATATAACTGCGTAAAAGTGCAGCATAATTAGAGAGGATAAAGGCAAACATTGTGATTGTCAATCTTAAATCCACTCTCCCCATCACACAGACAGACAGGCAGACATACAAACAGACAGACATGAAGTTAACTCCAACACCTAATCTACAAACATGGACGGATAAACGGGCAGACAGACGGTAAACAGGACATGAATAGTGATGTGATAATCTACTCAAAGACGAGCGGATAGACAGGCGGCAAAACAGACACTGGCGGTTGAAGTTGTGCATGATATCCACATCGCAGCTGCAGACAGACAGGCGGCAGACACACTTTAAAATCAAATGGGTTATAAATTAACCTAAATCAACTGGGTTGAGTGGATATGAACCAAGCATTGTTCATATTCACTCTGCCTAGTTGATTTTGGTTGATTTTCAATCCAGGTGATTTTAGAGTGCAGACAAACTGTCGAAAACCGGGATGTGGCCGTTACTGGAGGAAATAGATTCACGCCGCGCACTCAGCCAAAACACCAAGGAGTGTCGACTGAATCCGTGCGTGAACGTATGTCTCATCGTGAAAAACCCACCCGTTTCGTTTTTGTTGAGGTATTTCTTATCCTAAAGGGGTTAATGATTTTTCCTCGAAGAGCATAAATCAACTTTGGTTCAATGAAATTTGTAACATCCATAAAACCCAATGAATAACACAAACGCCAATTATACCCCACCCACACAGCTTTTGAGTCAATCTGCGGGCCCGCGTCCTCTGTTGTCACTGGTTGTTCGTTCCTTGTCGCTGGTGTTTGGTCCTCTCAGCTCAATGTAATGTCTTTGGACTCTGGCCGCTTTGTCATACAACTGTAACTTCACCAAACCACTGCTACCATGTGGCCACGTATTGTCACTTATTTGGATGCCTTTTCTCTAACGTATGACAGAATGTCACTCTGACATTGCCATCGAACGGCCACTACTGTATCGTCACTTGACTGGACGCTTTTCACTATAGCAGCCGCTACTTAGGGGGTTAAGAGCTTCCCTCCACTTATCTCCGAATAATGTTCGTACAGGCATGACCTACTATGTCTAGTATGGTTTGCCTTCTACAATAGATAATACTGTCTACCTAAACGCCAACACTCGTGAGCTCCCCGAGCTCGTGCTTCCTACTTCTGATTCTAAACTCATATATGGCCACCGACTTGGCCCGCGACTGTTCCTATTCTAAATATGAGTTCGGCACCTCCTCTATCCTCACCGTTTCGCCTACGACCCATAGTCTAACACGCCTTGAAACTAGAATGAATTTTTCGAGAAAACCCCCGATTCTTGTTCGATCACAAGGACATTAATTCCCACTTCGATTGCTCCTCTTGAACTTGGTCGCTATAGATCTGTCTTGATATAAAATTCTCTTTTAAATTATTTTAAGTTTCTTTGACAGTCTCGCATTTTCGACATATACTGACATTCGGTGACAGACCGGATACGTAATTTGGATGTATGTGCAGAACATGTGCGATGTATTGTTTTTACGACAATTACCTATCAAATGGACTTAATTACAGAGATAATGACTGCAGGAGAACACTGGTCATTTACTTCCTTTAATTTATTACCAGGCAGCTCATATGACGTTCCGTAGACGCGGTGTAATGTCATAAAATTTCATGCTTAATTAGCAGCGCATGAATTTTTTGTGCTGGTCTATTAAAGAGACAAATCGGTTTTTCAGGGGCCGTCATATACCTAATCTTCTCTTTTAGACTGAATGAGAAAGATTATCAAAATATATACACTGAATCTTGATGGGTTTCAAACATGATATAAATACAAAAAAAATGATTTAAACTCAGTGGTGAGCTTAGGAACTGGTTAAACAGACGGGCAATAGTTGATGTTATTCTTTGATGGGCTATAATTTAGTCCGTACAAGGATGTTGCGCAAGCTTTTGTTGTTATTATAAGCGATGACACGTCGAAGATTCAAATGTTCATTTAATTTAGAGTTGCTTAAATTCAATTCATCTTTTAATATTTTTTGCTATTTTGACATTCATTCTGTTGGATGTTAAAGTGAAAGGAGTGATTGACCTCCTTTCGCATTCTCCCTCTGATATGTTCATACCAAATGGACAGAGGGTTTGAAGCGTATTGATCCAAAAAGCTTCACGTTTTTCTGAATTCATCTGTTTCTTCTAATGTGTCTTTAATTGGTGGTTGTTCAATAGGATATATTTCGAAATCGTACAAAGAATGGCCTGGAATGTTAAAATGTTGTGCCACTGGGGCATCAGCAATGTGTTTTATATCCTGTTTGTGTCTAGTAGCACGTTCTCGGAAAGGATTTTGACTTTGACTAACATACTGTTTCCGACAGCGTTTACAAGTGATAAGGTAAATAATATTTGGTGAATCACAATGGAGGGAGTTACGGATCTGATAATGATTTTCGTTTGTTCGGAGGAAAATTCCTCTTTCTGATCAGGCATAAAGGGTTGCAATCTACAAGGAGGCTTTTTGCAATTCAATACCACGCCACTACAATTCTGCAACGGCCTGTTGTGTTCAATTTTCAGTGGTTCGAAATCAGTAAATTCTGCTTGAGTTTCAAGCTTTTTCAGAGTTTGAGATTTCAAGCTACGCAAAAAGCGCGGTGAATATCCCTTCGTTCTGTGGGCGCCAAACAGAGTAGAACAAGTCTCGTTGAAATTTACTTTATCACTTGAATTGCAATGGAAATGAATGAGCTGTGATTTGATGATACCTTTAGTTGAAATATTGTAATGAAAAGCGTATATATTTTTTATTTAATTATATCTTTAATGATTTAAATACAGAAATTAAGATTTCATTTGTGTTTGGCATTATTCTTTAGCTTTTGAATACGATAACAATGGAAAATGGATATTATTGGAAAAAGAGGAAATTTTTCAATTTGCCAAAAAGTTGACGGAGCGAACAGGTATGGGTTCAGTATCAAGTATGAGACCTATTACTGTTAATTAAAGCTTGACAACGCCTTCCCGTGCTCCTAATCAGATTACTGGTGGTCCTTTAGTGGGATGTTCTATTCTTGGACCAGCATGGCACAATTTCCTGGACACTTCTTGGTTGGACTGGACGGGCTGAAATTGCAAGCTGCAACTCATTCCAGACATGTTCGATTGGATTGAGGTCAGGGGACCTTGCTGCCCAGTCCATATTGAGGGATTTTTAATACGACTCTTATCCTCATTTCAGAAAAAGGGGATTCTCCAGAAGGCACCCCAATTTCGGCACCCCTTTTTTGGGAATCCCATTTGTGGAATCCTTTTTTTCTGAAATGAGGATAAGAGTCGTAGTAAAAATCCCTCAATGAGGTCTAATTTACTACGACTCTTATCCTCATTTGACAAAAAAGGGATTCCACAAATGGGATTCCTAAAAAAGGGCTGCCGAAATTGGGGTGCCTGGGAATATGGCCATTGGATATAGGCTTTTATTATACACAAGGGAGATAACTCTGCATACAGATTATGGGAAATCAATGGTTAGTTATAATTTATATAAATGACCTAGATAAATGAAACAACAAGAGTACTTGGAATAGGGTCAGAACTACTGCTATTACGTACCATCTTACCAGTAACAGGGTGATACAAAGCATTTGGTAGGTTAATATTATCAACGGTTAGGATGGGACCTACAGAGGAATATACCTACCATACTCTGCTGCCGTTCTGTATTACCCGGCATTGACCCCACCCCAGAATATCGCTCAATAATATGAAGCACCTGGTGGATCAGTTGTACCAAGGGCCAGCAAGAGACCTACACGGATATGTACAGCCTATGCTACACTACCGTTCTAAACTACCAAGCATTACCCCCACCCCCACAAAATCACTAGGTCTACCATAACGTACTACATATACCAGCCATATAATAAAACAAAGCAATCGGTTGGTTAATAGTACCAAGCACTAACAGGGGCCTATAGGTGTATATACCGCCCATACTATAGTACCGTTCAAAACTACCAGGCAGTACCCCTACCCACAATACCCCTATGTCTAGCATTGCATACTACCTGTACCAGTCATAGGATAACATGAAGCATCAGGTGGATTAATAGTACTAAGGGCCAGCAAGAGACCTACAGGGATATGTACAGCCTATATGGTATCCTCAGATAAGTATCCTATAAAAGGTATCCTCGATAGGTATCCTCAAATAATACAATACCAGGTCCTCATAACCTCAAAAGTCAATGAGACTATGAGGCATAATATATGAGGACTCATTGAGGGCTTTTACATAGCCCCCATGGCCTCATACGACAAAAAAGGGATTCCATAGCCACGGATGTTTCCCAAAAATGGGATTCCATGGGATATTGCCATTGATATAGGCTTTTATTATACAGAAAGGAGATAACTTTTCATACAGATTATGGGAAATCATGCAATCTGATTGGTTAGTTATAATTTATATAAATGTTCTAGATAAAGGAAACTACAAGAGTTCACGGAATAGGGTCAGAACTATCAAGAATAGACCAGAAATAGCTAAATATAGTAATAATAAGATTAACTGTTCCAACTAATAGGCTCTTCTACGCTACTGGAGTATACTCCAGAACAAAGGAACATGCCTAGGTAGACGAAAACTATTGCATATATAGATAGAAGCAGAGAATTCTGAAAGAATTCGAAATAATACAACTTGTGGGGTTGTTTGTGGTAATTAGATTTACTCTTCTACAAAGGAATATACCCTCCGAACATGCCCCGTCCTAAAAGAAGAGTTTAGGTAACATAGCAATCACGTGCTACCATAGAAACCAAGATGGCGGCCTCCAGTATACAAAATGGACGACGGAAACACGTATCACCCTAACAACACGCGCTGCGCATGCGCACTAACACCACGCATCTCTATGGAGATGACGTCACAACATGGCCGCTCACGCGGGTTACCATGACAACACAACATGACGGCACTGGGTCACGTGACATGACGTCACTTTCGAGGTCATCTACCGAGGTCATCCAGAATTGGGGTGAAACATACGAGACATACTACTAACTGTGCTGTTTTTACTTCTTATATCATTTTCTTCTGATTAAGTTTTCAACAATTGCATGACAGGATGCACCGTACTATGATTTTTCCTAAAACCGTACTGATTTGGATGTAGGATACTAAAACGATTTAAGTATTTTAAAAGTCTTACTGACATAAGCTTTTCTAACACTTTTGAGAGTGTCGGAAGAATGCTAATGTGTCTGTAAGTTGTAAAGTTATGTTGGTCGCCTGCTTTAAATATAGGAATAACTTTTGCGATTTTCATTTTTTCTGGAACAGTGCCACACGAAAACGAACAATTGAAGATGTATGTTAATGGGTTAACGAAGGGGTCAATTGTTTGTTTAAGTAGATTTGAACAAATATCATCACAATCTTTGCTTCCTTTTGACTTTAGGGATTTAACAATATTTATAATTTCAAAATCACGTGTAGGGCTTATGTAACTAGAGTGATGTCACGCATGCAGCCCGACTGTGCCAGGAATTGCAATGCTTAGACGCAAAATAGTCGGAGCCATTTTTTGTTAACAGTTTACCTAACGAATCTGCCATATCTGCACTCGTGATATACAAAATGTGCTATTCAAATTTTATTTTTTCATTTCTCTACTTCAAAACATGCCTCATGACCTATTAATGGAACAAACTTGATGAGCTTGTTGCAATAAGGACTAATAAGCCATGGTTAGAAGTAAAAAATAAAAAAATCTGATGTTTCAGAAAAATAATTTGTACTGTTGGCTTCAACTTGTGTTAGGTAAAGGATTAAAGATGCAGTACATAAAGCAATGTTGGGCTAAATGAGTCAATTTTCTTTTTTGCATGTAATAACTCCCAATCCTTCAAAATGCATTTTGGGAATAATTGCCTAAGTGACACGTTTGTGTGTGTGTGTGTGTGTGTGTTGGGGGGGGGGGGGGTGGAGGGGGTCTGGAACCTATATTCAAACCTGGCCTGTATTACTAGCTGGAAAATACACATACCAACTTTGGTTGAAATCAAATAATCCAAACTGGAGTTATCAGTCGGAAACCAATTGTTTACAGACAGATGGATGGACCGACAGATGGATGGACAAAAGTCATGACTATAGCCCTGACTATAAACAGTCAGGCTAAAAATGCATTTTGTACTAAAGAAAAAATATTGCATGAATGGCCCTGGGTGAGGAGGAGGTGGGGTGGGGTGGGGGTGAGGGGTGGGGGGTGAGGGGTGGGGGAGAGTGGGTGTGTGTCAGGGGAGTCCAGTTTTTTCCATATGGTCAGTCTAAATGCCTCAGAATGCATTTTGAGCAGAGAAAAAAAATACTTAACTGGCACCATGGGGTGGGAGTGGGGGGTGGTGGTGGTGTTTGTCTGGGTTTTTAACCACAAACTTTAAAATTTAAAAAAGCATTTTTGAAGAAAGAAAAAAGTGCCTAATTGCCCCCCGGGGGTGGGGGTTGGGGCTTACGCGAGTTTAAAAAAAGGTTCCGCATGTAGTGACTGTAAATAGTTCAAAATGCATATTCGAGGAAAGAAAAACAAATACCTAATTGGGGGGTGGGTGGGGGTGATAATTTGTGTCTGGATTTTTAACCACAAACTTTAACCAAAACTGTAAAAAAGCATTTTTGACAAATGGAAAAAAAAGGGGTGACTGTAAATAGTTCAAAATGCATATTGGAGGAAATGAAAAAAAGCCTAATTTGGGGGAGGGTGAGGGAGGGGGTGTGGCGGTGGTGTTTGTCTGGGTTTTTAACCAATACTGTAAACCAGCATTTTTGACGAAAGAAAAAAAAAGTGCCTAATTGGGCCCCGGGGGGGGGGGGTGGAGGGATGGGGGGGACGTAAGTTTTAAAAAAGGTTCCACATGTAGTGACTGTAAATAGTTCAAAATGCATATTGGAGAAAAAAAGGGGAAAAAAAGCCTAATTGGTGGGTTGGGGTGGGGTGGGGGGGTGTATGAGGGGTGGTGTTTGTCTGGGTTTTTAACCACAAACTTGGAGCCATCCTACCAAGCTACAATGAAATCCCTTTATAATTTTGGCCTGTGGAATATTCTAAAGGTTTTCGGGCTTCGGGCCTCTGTTGCCATCACAGTTGCCCAAAAGGGGACGTTCTCATCTAGACATTTTTTTAAGTCAACCTATCAAGTCACAATGAAATCCCTCCATAAATATGACCTGTAGACTGTGCTAAAGGTTTTCGGGCTTCGGGCCGCTGTTGCCGTCACAGTTGCCCAAAAGGGGATGTTCTCATCTAGACATTATATGAAGTCAACCTATCAAGTTACAATGATATCCCTTCAAAATATGACATGTAGACTGTGCTAAAGGTTTTCGGGCTTCGGGCTCGGGTAGCCATCATGGTTGAATGATCGCAACCAATAGGGGACATTCTCATTTGGGCATCATGTGGATTGATCCTACAAAGTTACAAGGAAATCCCTTCATAAATATGACCTGTAGACTGTGGTGAAGGTTTTCGGGCTTTGGGCACCTGTAGCCGTCACAGTTGCCCAATCAAGTCCAAAAGGGGACTTCTCATGTAGACATTATATGAAGTCAACCTATCACGTTACAATGAAATCCCTCCATAAATATGACCTGCAGACTGTGCTAAAGGTTTTCGGGTTTTGGGCTCGGGCAGTTGTGATGGTTGATATATCACGCCCAAATGGGGAAATTCTCATGTGGACATCATACGGAGTCATCGTATCAAGTTACAATGAAATCCATCCATATTAAACATGACCTGCAGACTGTGCTAAAAGTTTTTGGGTTTCGGGCGTGGGCAGCCATCACGGTTGATAGATCATGCCCAAATGGGGACGTTCTCATCTTGGCATTATACGCATTATACAGAGGCATTCTATGAAGTTGCAATGAAATCCCTTCATAAATACGACCTGTAGACTGTGCTAATGGTTTTCGGGTTTTGGGCTCGGGCAGCCAAACCGGTTGACCGATCACGACCAAAAGGCGACGTTCTCAAGTAGACATGACCTAAAACCTGCATATGAAATTGTGTGACGATCAGACAAGAACTACCAGGTATAGCTGTACTTGAAAGTTGAATAAAAAACTTTAACCACAAAACTTTAACCAAAACTCCAAATGTCAACTTAACAGGAAAAGAAAAAAAAAGAAAAAAAAAAAAAAAAAAAAAAACCCACTTGAACCTTCAGTAAAAAACTTTAACCACAAACTTTAAGCAAAAATCTAAAAGTTAACAGACGGACAGACGGACAGACGGACGGACGGACGGACAAAAGTCATTACTATACCCTCACGGTAAACAGTCGGGCTAAAAATTATTAGTAGACTTTGCCTCCATGAAGTCGTGAAACGACCTCTTAGTACCAAGTATTTTATCACTTGTTCGTTTTCCTATATTTGCAAAGTAAGTATTGAATTCTCTAGGTATTTCTGTCGGGTCATATATGTCTTTATCATTATGAATAAAAAATCGAGGTACTGTTTGTTGTTCCGTTGGACTTTTTAATGGAGGCATTTAGTATTTGCCACGTTTTACTCATGTTAAATTTGTGCTCGTTTAGAATACTTTCAAAATAAATTGCTTTGCATTTCTTTTTCACTTTATTGAATATTTTAGAGTAGTTTTTTTTTATATTAAGTTCAGTTGGGTGTTTTAACTTTTTATTATAAAATTTGCTTTTATTATTAGATGAGACTTCTAACCCTCGTGACATCCAGGGTTGCCTCTTTATGAATTTTACACAGTACAGACGCGTATTCGGGGGGAAAGTCGCATCAAATAATTCTTGATATATATATAAAAAATTATTATAAACCCTGTTTGGGTTATCTGAAGCCATAACAGAGGAAAAAACACATTGTGATAGAAGTAATGTGAAGTTTGCAATAGATTCAGAATTTACCTTACGAGTGCATGTATATGATTCTTCTTTTGTTTGTGGGGGAGGGGGAGGGGGCACAGTTTCTGTGTGAAAAGTGCCAAAGAGGTCGGAAACGTCAGTTTTGGGTTTCGTAATGACAGGTAAAAATCCCTGGCCGAACATTTGGTTGGTATAATTATCTGTTTTGGGGCTATAGTCATATTTAAGAAGATGAATATTAATATCGCCCTTTATATAGGAAGATACATTTGTGAGATTCTATGATGTGAGAAATGAAAATCGACAGGTCATGACAAATTTTAATATCAATATTCTCTTTAATAAAGAACCAGACTCCTCCTCTACCGCCATCAACGTTGGGGCGGTTGTGTTTTTATAAGATTATGATAGCCGTCGAGGCAGTATGATATAGTTGAGGGGACATTGAAGATTGGCCAGTGATGTCAAACTTATTTTCGGTTCCTAAACAGAAGATCGTGTAAAGATTCCCAGTGGGCATTAATACTTTGACAGTTAATATGAAAAAGCGAGAAAGATCGGGATTCATTATTGATAATCGATCGAAAATTTTCTGGCATATAATACTTACATTTGGGTTTATGACTGTGGAATGGAGAATCCTCACCATCGCCGGGAGAGGGGGGTGTATTGTTGCCTAGGGGGCTATGAAGTCGTATTCCAAGCCAGTCTGGGCCTCGCCTAAAGTTATGTTACCCGCCGTATCGATTGACAGCACTATTGTTACCAGCTTCAGTATGTGTATTAATTAGTAGCGTTGAGCTATTTGGATATGTTTGACAGCCCGATTTCATGTGCTCATATGGAGTCGGATGGAAGAAAAGGGAATTCCGAACAAGGAGGAAGTGAATGAAATAAATGGGAGAGAGACAAATAATTTCATTTTTGTGTGTTCTAATGAATGAGGATGTTCTCACGAGTTGTGCTGCATGAAGTGAGTGGATGAGTGGAAAATAAACGGATTGATGAAAATATGAATTGAATGTACTTATATATATACATCACAGAATGAATGAATGAATGCACGAACTGAATATAACTAAGTATATAACAATATACCTCAATCTAATTAGCTTATAATGCTCATTGTTAGCTAGAAGTATAGGATGAAAATGCAAAAGAGTGTGGGACAGGATGTGAAGGAGGATGGAGATAGGAGGAAAAGAATGGGGAGAGAAAGAGGGGCAGGAGAGGGGAGAGAAATCGATATCCTGTATGTAAGAGTGAAATAGACATAGAGAGAGAGAGAGAGAGAGAGAGAGAGAGAGAGAGAGAGAGAGAGAGAGAGAGAGAGAGAGGAAAAGAGAGGGGGAAGAGAGTCCGGGAGAAAGAAAGAGAGAGATACACTGATAGACAGCTCGACAGATAGACAGATAGACAGACAGCTCTACCGACGCCAGCTACATTGTGAATCTTTTTCTCTGTTCATTGTGGGGTGAATGCAGCAACCCCACAATGGTCGATTGCACTTAATAATTGACCCACAATGTATCTCCCTTTAAAACATATACCCCAAAAAATCATATATCAAGTTGGAATATACACTAAACTTGTCGTAGAGGGTAGAAGTTGGGCCTGGGGATATGCAGGCAGGTAGGACGGATGGACGTATGTAACGGACATACTGACAAATTTAGAGACGGATAGAAGGTAAGGCGGAGGGATGGACAGACACGGACAAATAAGACGGCCAGACAGCTGACAAACGGTCAAAATATTCATGACAATGTTTCCATTTTTCAGCAGATTGTGCCGCATTACCTCCCATTGTAATGCACAATATAACTAAAAATAATAATGTGCAGTGTCAAAGTGAGCGTGGTATGAAATATGTCATTTTTTTCACAGCGTTGGAGCCCACTTAAATGAATATCTTCTAATTTAATAACCTCATCAACTGAGTACAACTTCCAAACACAAGAACCAATTACCATAACTTCAGTATAGAATTTATCTGTTAATTACATGTCAGTTATAGGGTGTACTCATGTTAATTGAATAAAAAAAATTGTAATATGTCGACAAACTATTATGACAAACACCAATTTCCCAATGTTTCATCAGTATATCTATTACACACAGATAGAGCTACCGATAGATATACATAAAACAACGTAACGCTTTAATACATGTACCGCAAGACATCACATAATATAGACACTATAGTAACTGAGAAAGGTAAAGTGAAGTTAAAAAGAGAGAAGAAATGGGATATGAGATATGCAAGTAAGCAGACAGACAAACAAAACAGACAAAACAGCTCGACAAACAAACAGACAGACAGTCAGACAGACAGACAGACATACATACATAAGAAACGACAGACAGGAAAGATAGACATTTGGATAAAAAACACACATATATCACGAAATATCGCGTTGATATATACACTCTACTTGTCGAAGAGGGTAGAAGTTGGCCCTGGGATTATGCAGGCAAGTAGGACGGACGGACGAATGTAACAGACAGCCAGACAAACTAAAAGACGGATAAAAGGTAAGGTGGACGGACAGATAAACTCGGACAAACAATACTGTCAGACGGCTGACAAACACACAGAATATTCATGACAAAATATCCATTTTCCAGCAGATTGCGCCCCATCACCTCGCGTTGTAATACACAATTTAAGAAAAAATGACAATGGCAGTGTTTTCACTGCACTGGAGCCAACTTAAGGGAATATCTTCTAATTGAATAACCCCATCAACTGAGTACAACTTCCAAACACAAGATCACTGTCCATACCTTTTTAAAATGTATCTGTTAAATATATGTCAGTTATAGAGTGAACTCATGTTAATTGAATAAATCCCACTTAATGGAGCCCACTTAAATGAATAGCTTTTAACTGAATAAGCCCGTCAACTGCATAAAACTTCGAAACACAAAAAACATTTAGCATACCTTCAGCAAGAAATGTATCTGTTAATTACGTATCAGTTACAGAGTAAACTCATGTTGATGGAATAAAAAGTATTGTAGTATATTGAGAAACTATGAAGACAAACTCATGTTAATGGAATAAAAAATAATGTAGTATATTGTGAAACTATACTACTCAAAGTTTGCTAAGCACCACATATTTGACACATCATTGTGAAATTTTCTTGTGACATATTTGCAATATTTTGGGTGGATATGATTTAGGAATGTATTGAGATGGTCCCCAGTGTTTACATTAGCTCTCTTAACAGACAGACTTTTCGTGACAGTCATGGAAAGCATGTACCCCTCGATTTTCATGATGTTTTCGTGTACTGTGTACATGTACACGACATGTGTAGGGTATTCAGTCTTCATTTCAACACAAAGCCTTGTGATTTAATGATTGAATATGGCGAATGCAAATATAAGAAGACATTTGTCTGAAGCAGAAATGTGGCGGGATGGTGGAGCAATGGGCTACCCATCGTCGGGTTGGTAAAGCCCTTGGTGTGCACCATACGGTGATCGCCCGAGCCTGGGTAAGATTTCAGCAGTATGGCACACCAGTCAGACGATATGGTCTTGGCAGTGACAGGGCAACATCTGCAGCTGAAGATGGGTAGATCATTCAGGCCCGTAGGAACCGCTTTGACACAGCAACACAGCTTCGCATTGACCTTCAGAATGCATCCGGGGTAAATGTTTCGACGCAGACTATCCGAGCAAGGTTGCAATGAGGTGGTCTCCGATCGATAAGACCATGTATTCGCATTCAGCTGTTGCAGAACCACCGCCAGCCACGATGTGAATGGGCCATGGATCACGTGGGATGGACCAGAGAAGATTGACGACCTGTCCTTTTTACAGATGAGTTAAGGAACCGCCTAGACAATACAGATAGGCATTCTAGGGTATGGAGAAGACCAGGAGAGTGATTTCATGCAGCCAACATTGCTGAGCATGGCCGCTATGGTGTAGGAGCAATAATGGTCTGTGGTGGCATCATCCTGGATGGACGTACAGGGCTCTGTTCCTTGAACGTGGTACATTGACGGCACAGCGGTATATTGATGAGATCCTGGATGCCCACGTCAGATTGTATGCAGGTGCAGTGAGTGATAGATTCATTCTGATGGACGATAATGCCCGTCCTCAGGTTGCCCATGCTGTCCGGAAGTACCGACAGAGGGAGGGGATTGAGCGTATGGACTGGCCAGCAAGATCCCTTGACCTCAATCCAATCGAACATATCTGGAATGAGTTGCAGCTTGCAATTTCAGTCCATCCAGCCCAACCAAGAAGCGTCCAGGAGCTTGGTGCCATGCTGGTCCAAGAATGGAACAACATCCCACAAAGGACCATCTGGAACCTGCTTGGGAGCGTGAGAAGGTGTTGTCAACGTGTAATTAACAATAGTGGGTCTCATACTCGATATTGATCCCATATCAGTTCGCTCCGTCATCTTTTTGGCGAATTTGAAAAATTTCCTCTTTTACAAATAATATCCATTTTCCATGGTTATCGTATTCAAAAGCTAAAACAAAATGTCAAACACAAACAAAATCTCAATTTCTGTGCTTAAATCATTAAAGATATAATTAAATATAAAATATATACACTTTTCATAACAATATTTCAACTAAAACGTAAAACAGGTAGTTGGATATACTTGGTGCATACCAAACTTTGAGAAGTATATCATGACAAAAACCATTTTCCCAATGTTTATGGACTATTTTTCCACATTTTATCCAGTACAGGCATTCAATCCATTATATCCCGTCTGACAGAGCTCTGTGAGCTCTGTCAAACAAGATACAATATAACAGATGCTCATTAAATCTCAAGAATACATGAAAGTAACCAAATTCCCGTTAGTCGAATGAGGCAATTAGTCCGCTATATCCCGTAACAAATGCTCAGTTTATCTCCAGAATATAAGAAAGTGACCAAATTCATATTAATCGAATAATCCTGATAATTGAATAATTTTCACTTAATGGGGCCCACTTAAATGTATAGCTTTTAAATGAATAACCCCGTCAACTACATACAACTTCCAAACGCAAAACCATTTACCATGCCTTCAGTACAAAATTTATCTTTTAATTACTTATCAGTTACAGAGTAAACTCATATTATTGGAATAAAAAATATTGTAATATTTAGAGAAAAATTCGTGACAAACACCAATTTTCCAATGTTTGGGGACTATTTTTCCTCAGTTTATGCAGTACTGGCATTTAATCCATTATATCCTGCTTCACAGAGCTCTATTAGCCCTATGAAACAAGATACAATATAACAAATGCTCAGTTTATCTCCAGAATACAGGAAAGTACCCAAATTCCTGTTAATCGGATAAGGCATTTAGTCCACTATATTGCGTAACAAATGCTCAGTTTATCTCCATTGTACAGGAAAGTGACCAAATTCATGTTAATCGAATAATCCTGATAACTGAATAAATTTCACTTTATGGAACCCACTTATGAATAGCATTTAATGGAATAACCCCGTCAACTACATACAACTTCCAAATTCAAAACCATTTACCACATCATCAGTAGAACTTTATATGTTAATTGCATAACAGTTACAGAGTAAACTCATGTTAATGGAATTGAAAATATTGTAATATCTCGAGAAACTGTCGTGACAAACACCAATTGCCCAATGCTTATGGACTATTTTTCCTCAATTTATCCAGGACGGTCATTTGATCCATTATATCCTGTGTGACAGAGCTCCATGAGCTCTGCCTAGCAAGTCACAATATAAAAAATGCTCATTTTATCTCAGTAATACAGGAAAGTAACCAAATTCCTGTTGATCGAATAAGGCATTTAGTCCACTGTATTCCGTAACAAATGCTCACTTTATCTCCAGAATACAGGAATACAGGAAAGTGACCAGATTCCTTTAATCGAATAATCCTGATAATTGAATATTTTTTACTTAATGGAGCCCACTTAAATGAATAGCTATTAATAGAATAATAGAATAACCCCGTCAACTGCATACAATTTCAAAACACAAGACCATTTACCTTGCATTCAGTGCAAAGTTTATCTGTTGATTACTTGTCAGTTACAGAGTAAGCTCATGTTATTGGAATAAAAAATATTGTAATATGTCGAGAACCATTCGTAACAAACACCAATTTCCCAATGTTTATGGACTATTTTTCCTTAGTTATCCAGTGCAGGTTTTTAATCCATTATATCCTGTCTAACTCATGTTAGTGGAATAAAAATATTATAATACTGTGAGAAACTATCCTGACAAACACCAATTTCCCAATGGGTATGGACTTTTTTTCCTCAGTTCGTCCAGTACGAGCTCTATGAGCTCTGTCAAACAAGATACAATATAACAAATGCTTGTTTTATCTCTAGAATACGGGACAATAACCAAATTCCTGTTAGTCGAGTAAGGCAATTAGTCCACTATATCCCGTAACAAATGCTCAGTTTATCTCCAGAATAGAGAAAAGTGACCAAATTCATCTAAATCGAATAATCCTGATAACTGAATAATGTTCACTTAATGGAGCTCACTTAAATAAATTGCTTTTAATTGAATAACCCCGTCAACTACATACAACTTCCAAACACAAAATCATTTATCATAACGGCTTCGATACAAAATTTATCTGTTAATTACATATCAATTACACAGTACACTCATGTTAATGGAATAGAAAATATTGTAATAAGTCGAGAAACTATCGTGACAATCACCAATTTCCCAATGGTTTTGGACTTCCTTACCTCGGTCTATCCTGCACAGGCATTTAATCCATTATATCTGACAGAGCTCTATTAACTCTGTGAAAACAAGATACAATATAAAAAAAATGCTCAGTTTATCTCCAGAATACAGGAAAGTGACCAAATTCATATTAATCGAATAATCCTGATAATTGAATAATGTTCATTTAATGGAGCCCATTTAAATGAATAGCTTTTAATTGACTAACTGCATTTATGAAAATGTTAACGCAAAAACTTCTCTCAAATTATCAAACACAAATTATATGTAACAACCCGTATTGCCCAGACTGTACTGGATAGTTTACTATACTAATCTGTAATACAGTTCTGCTTTTACCGGCTAGCTCGTCAGTTTCTCACTCATCTTATTCCCAAATTATTTTCAATATTATTTCCAATGTATTCTAAAATATCATTGCTATTTTATTTGTTTTTCTTCCCCTGCAATGATGCAACAATGCAACAATACAACATTACTCCAAAAGGATCTGTATATCTCTCTTCCCGGCTGTATACTCTGTCTGATATGCAGTTGCTCCACTTATATTTTTTACCTTGGGGAGAGCAGGAAGACAGCCAATCTGGCTATGCTGCCCCACCAACGGTATGTATATGTATATGTATCACAATATTATTCTGTAAATGTATTATATTTTACATACCGTTAAATAAAATAATAGAAAAAAGAATAGAATAGAATAACCTCGTCAGAGATAGAAAGAAAGATTGTTGGGCTGTACAAAGGGTCTTCATTTGGCACTCTAGAAGTTGTTAATGACTTGCTTCTGTCATTAACGATTACTCAAATAAGTCGTTTAATCCGTCATATCTTGTCCGATAGAGCTCTATGAGCTCTGTCAAACAAGATACAATGGAACAAATGCTCAGTTTATATCCAGAATACAGGAAAGTGACCAAAATCCTGTTAATGGAATAATCCAGATATTGAAATAATTTTCACTTGTAGAGGGGCCATTTCAATTAACACTATTCTACTGTAATTTCTAATTGACATATAATTCAAAATTATTTGATGGTTAATAATATTTATTGGATTGACTGAAATTAATTCTTGGGAATTGGAGATGGATTTGGTGCTCCTTGGGTGAGTTGACTTGTTATGATATGGTCTATGTCTGATTCCGTCCAAAAACGGTGAACACGACCGTCAGATGCCTTACAAAAAAGTTTTCCATTTACGCACCACGAGTTCATTATACCTGTGGTTTTGAAAGCTTTTTGAAGCAAGTTGTAGTTCAGTTTTGTGACATCTTCTGAAACACTTATCTTCGTACCTTTCAAATTTCTTTTTTTATTGCAGTGCCCTCCAATTTGGCCGTCCGAGAAGTAAATTTACCAAGAATATGTCTTTGCGGCTGTTTTCTCGAACGAGTGTTAAGCAGATGGGCTATTGATATATCTGATGTTTTCAGGTTTATTGAAAGTGCTTCATTTAAGGTTTTTAAAACTTGCTCAGCACATTGAGTAACTGTTTCATCAGCTGACTCGCCAATACCGTAGATCCGCACACTGTCTTTTCGCGTGTACTGTTCTAGGTCATTTAACTCGTATTTGCGCGCATTAACTTGTCCGACCAATTCAGAATTTGTCCTTTCAACCCTTTTATTTGTTTCATTTAACTCATCATGTGTTAACTCGAGCTCGGAGACACGGCTTTCTAAAATTTCATTTTTTTTTGTTTAGAGACTCAATGATTACATTTTTTATTTCTATGAGTTCCAACTTACTGACCTGTCTCTCCGAAAAACATTTTAAACTATTTGAGGTTTTTTCACCTAAGGAATCTAAGCGCCACACAATAGATAATAACTGAGCTTCAATGTTTTTCAGTCTATCGTTTTGACACTGACTGTTAGCGACATTCTGAGTTTCTTTACCTAGAAATTCTGCCATTGTTAACTTGGGTATTTTTGGTTTGGGATCACACAAAGTACTTTCTTCGCTCTCTATGGTTGAAGATGATTTATTTGTATTTTTTTTGTTCCTGGTCACGTCGACGATCAGATTTTTTTCTCTTTTGACCTGCTTTACCCATCACATAAAACAAAAGGTCATGAGAATTGATATCGATCAATAGAGGTAGAGCATTTACACGGTTGGTTTCCCTAGTAATAATCGATTAGTAGCATTTAACTCACTGAATCACGGGTTGGGAATCCAGAGTCCAGTATCTGCGAAGCCGATTCTCGTATGGGACAGCCAGAATGCGAATAGTGTCCAATGAAATCAATCAATGGCTCTTTTTTGATTTACACACATCATCAAAAATTCATCAGAGATCTATAAAGAGCATCCACAAGCAGCAAATCAGATTCTACACAGCATTATACAGAACTCAAGAGAGCACTGTCAATTTACACAAACATTTTCCTTTTTAAAACACTTTAAAATGTAAGAATCTAGCGAGCGACAAATATTGTTACCATCCCTCAATCTTCCATCTTCCAGCCGGGTTTTTATTATACTACTGCTAATTGGATAAAGTATTTTGAGTATAAATAATTAGTTTGTGTTAAGTTAACTGATTTGTGTACGTCTTGTTAATTCACACAAATAATGGCACTCAATCTGCAGACACTTTCAGTGGATGAATTCCAAATACTAAAAAATAAAAAACAAAAAGCTCAAAAATTGTACACCTGCAGACAAAACAACGGCATGTTGACAATGGACGATTTTGTAAGAGAGACAGGTATAAATTAATTATTGTGGTCAGACTTGATGGAAAATGAAATTAGTACTCTGGAAATGCCTCAAACAACACAGCTGAGCTCCATTGATCCTTTCAAAACTGGTAACCTATCTTCATTTCCAATTACAGTGCAGCTACAGTCTAGCTTTGATTCATTTCAATTGCCAACACCACCTAAACCTCTGCTGTCGTCTCCTCTCAATAAAGCACTAAAAGATCAGCCTGCATTATATATGCCACAGGTTATATTGGAATTGAAAAGAAATTAGATCTATTCAAAGAAAATACGAAGAAGACAGAGAGTATTGGTGGAGAGACAAGGTTTCACTGGAAAACCAAGTTAAATGGCACGAAGCCAATTTAGAAGAGGTAAAACATAATTCCACTCAGCAGTTGAAAGACCTGAGCAATGAATTTAATGCTGAATATGATAATTTGCTGGCAGAATTGAAGAAGGAGAGGGAAAGGCATAAACAAACTGTCATTGGTCTTCCAGTATCTACATGACGCAGGAATACTGCAGATGTGAATGAGCACCAAAACGTTAAAGAAAGTGGACACAGCCAAATAACTTGTTTACGGAATGAGATTGAAAAGCAAATTAAGAGAGAGTCAGAATCTACAGCTTCTGAGTGTCATTCTGAAGATACGATTTATGAACCTGAAAAACGGTTCGCTGCTGACTGTAGGCCGAAAGAAAAACTGAAGTCAGACAACACTGACCTTGCTGGTAAAAAGAAGAAGCAGAAAAAATGAACCCAGAAAAAAGTGGTGCTGAAGATGACTGCTGTCCACTAATTCAAAATTTTCAGAAGGTAGGAGACACAGAAGGAGGCACCGATCGCAAAGTCGAGAGCAATCTACTCGAGGATCAAGGTCATCACGTGGTTCGTCATATGAACGATATTAAGGAAGACATAATCGTGATTCATCTCGTAGACGTCATGCCTCCCGTAGAAGACAGCCTGCATCAGGCAGTTCATCGTCTCACAGTTCAGAATCCATAGTAGAGAAGGCAACAGAGAAGAGACGCTTCTATAGAAAGAAGGTATCACTCGAGAAGATCTGATTCGCCAGAAAAAAGGCTCGGGATCAGCATCTTAATCTAAAAGACACAGAAGTAGGAAACATAGATCTTCTTCGTCAGATTATTCGGGCAGCTCAAGCAGTGATAGGAGCTGGCATCATACACATTCTTGTCGTAGGAGTAAAAGTCCGCCCCGACCCAAATTGCCGGGTTTTAATGGAAGTTGTTGGGCTAAGTGGGAGCTTTTCATATTCCAGTTCGAAAGGATTGCAGAACAGAGAAAATGGGGATCCAAGAAAAGGCTGAACAGAAGATGCACTGGAAGATGTGAAGTTTTTGGATGGCAGGCAGTCATACAGATCTTTGAAACATGAGCTCAAAAGACGTTTTAGTAGAAAAGAGGCACCAGCATCTGCAAGAAGGCAACTCTAGTACCTTAAGCAGAAGGTGAATGAGCCATTAGAGGAGTTTTCTCCAAGGGTGCACATGGTGACTACTGAGGGGTATCCTCAATCTGATTGCCACACCGTGGAGCAGATCTCCACTGAAGCATTTCTACGTGGCAGTGAAAGTTGTAATGGAGAAAAATTCTTCCTCTATCTTCAAAGCGCTGATGTATATGAAGTCCTCCATCGCAAATCAAAAAGCTATAATTAGGTGTCGCTCTGGTAATTACCACCAGAGGCAAGTGACTTTCTCTTGAGTCCGAACCAGATTTCTAGGTCAGTCAAGTGGAACTGGAACCTAAGATTTCTTCATTAGTGACCAATATGTCTGCTTTGGTCAAGTAAAAGTTGGGTGGCGTTGATTCCTCGTCTGACAGTGGGAGAACAAATTATTACAGAAATCTTGCATTGAGACAAAATAATTAGAGAAAAAACAAATTCCAAAAAGACTAAAGATTTCAGAATTCTGATAAGAAGCAGCCTTAACAAACAGCGTCAGCAGGCTCATGGAGGTCAAGATAGAACACACTGACAGAGTAGGAAGATTTAAACAAGTCAGGGCACAGTGCATAGGCCGACACGGTGTCCAAGCGAAGTAGGCCTGCCTGTAAATAAAAATAAATCTGGGAAGCAAATAGTAAATATAGATATTGAAGAAATCCCAGATATAACCATAAATAGGTTAGCAGGTCTGCCGTTGATGTTGCCCCTCACTGTAAATGATGTAAATACTACAGCCATTCTGGATACTGCTGCCATGTTGACGATCATGGATGAACAGTTTTTTTAAATCCTCAAATTTATAGTTCACACCTGAGGCACAACAAGTTCGCCTAAGAGGCATTGGGAAGCAACCAGTTATGGGCACTATAATTCCTGAATTGGGGCTGGATTTCCTTATCTCCAATAATTGCATAGTCAGCCTACGCAACAGTACATTGACCATTGGAGAGGACGTCGTGAAGGCATATTTTAAAAGAACTGGCAGAGATTTTGATATACCAATGGCTCGAGTAGTTGTAAGCTATTCAGTCACATTACCACCTGGTACCATCACTATTGTGGATTTGGAATGGAGCCGGTTGGTCATGTGAGTGGCATTTTATTGTCTTCCTTAGTAGGAAATGGTAAGAATGCTTGTATAAAAGCAATTAATGAAACAAACCACTATGTCAAATTGAAGAAAAACCTGTACATTGACAATGCAGAAGTGATTGTCGATGGAACTGCTCCTAGTTTATGTGACTTCGAGTCGCCCTTAGACAATGGGAAAACAGAAGACGTTGGTAACGCAGGTGAGATTGTCGAAGGAAGTACTCCTAGATTATGTGACTTCGAGTCATCCTTAGACAGTAGGTAGGAAAGTAAAAGATGTTTCGAGCTCAACTGGACGTTTATATGACATGGGATCTCAGGTGCCTGGTAGTAATGGCGACATTCAGGGGCAGATCTGTTTAAAAACTTAAGTGATTTTGAATCAACTGCTTCTAGATTTGTCACCAGTGATTCTGCCGCCAGCTTAGATGATGAATTGTACAGGATTAGAGAACAGATGCCACCACACAGGCTGGAACGATTCACACGTTCAATTGGTACATTCAGTACAGAACAGAGTGTGGGAGTAGGTAAGCTCATAGAGTATTAAGATGTTTATTCCCAACATGATTTAGACCTGGGGTGCCTTGAGTAGATTAAACATGAAATTGTTCCTGGTGATGCTCTCCCAAACAAACACAGGATGCGTCGAATACCTTTAGGCTTCGAAGACAAAGAGCAGGGACATTTAAATCCTAAAACCATGGGGTCGATAGTATATTGATAAAATATTGTGAAACCCACACCCATACACGACGAGCAAGCGGAAGAGCGTACTTAATTCATTTAGCATAACGGGAGGTATTTTTTTCTCAGGCAGGATACATTCTAAAATCATGGGATCGAGAGTATATAGATAAAATATTACGAAGTCCATATCCATGCACGAAGAACAAGCAGAAGAGCGCATCCAATTCATTTGGATAAACACAAAAGCGCATGAGACTAAACCTTTCAGGGCATTGGATTTCGAACGATTTTGAATTGAAATAGATCGGTCATAACCTGGTCTGATAAGGCATATTATACTAATACTGCGTGACTGTACATTCGCATATTAACATTCAGATGCTTCACAAATGATACCCGAGATCAGTTTTAAAAATAAAACATTTCACAAGGGTGCATAGATAATGAAGTATAAACAGATACACTCAGCGATAGTGGATTGTATGTAAATAAAAAAAAGATTACGTAAATAAAATATTGCAGGACGAAGTCCAAGACGTAAAGACAATTGAACATTGAATATTAAATTCAGTGTTCGCATATATATTATATTACCAGAGAGTTGAGACTCTACAGTACTGCTGGGAAATGCGTATGGACAGTTTCGACTAGAGTACATTCAAAACCCTTTAGGGGCATCCTGTAGTGCGTTTTAATCTACGTAAGCACTGCACTCAAAACTTCTTCACGAAGACGATTGGCTGTTTCTTGAATTTTCTTGTGAATTGAGTCGTTACAAAAACAAATTTCTAATGTAGACAAGGGTATTAATGTATTTCTCACTAATGGCTTCTCTGACAATCTTTTGAAGTGCTCGATATGCTGTTTCAACTGCATCTTCTCTATCCATTCCATCTTCGTTATATTTGTTCATGAGGTCAAAATCATCGTGGTATTTGTCATAGGCACCTTGGACGATAGTTCCCATCACAGAAAAGTCTTCTTCTTCCTCTTCATCTTCTTCTTCTTCTTCATATTCCATATTTTCGGATAGGCCCGACGATTCGTCGGAGTCCGAATCTCTTAACCAATTTTTTTGGTGCACAAATGGATTGCAATGTGTCCGCTCTCTTCGAAGGTCAGATTACAAATGACAAGTTTCTAACGAGCACGACCCTTTTATAGGATATCTTACAGAACATTGATGATGGGTTTGACTAACTTTCCTAAAAATCCCCCTTTCTGTATAATCCGTCTTGTTTTCCTATAAGATAGTTCTCTCCTTGGTAAAGCAATTCTCCTAATCTGGTGCCTGTATGGGATCAGCTTAGCTCTCTCAGATTTGGTCATAGGTACTGCCCCCTTCAATATATTAGAGGCACAATCACAAAAACATTGTATCAAATCATCACTGGCCGTCTTGGCCATAGTTTTGGCTTCATGTCGATCAGCATCAGATAGGATTAGCAGTGTGTCTGAATTTCTGTCTAGTCTTGTAGTGTTGCTCGATTTTTCCGATTTCCTCATGGGACAGTTATCATCTTCATGTCTGTTACGTGTGAAGCTCCTGGAGAATTCATTCTTTATCACAGTATCTGCAGCAATGGACTTTCATGGCTTCACTATTTCGTGGTCGTTGAACAAAATGAGTTTATTTTCATACCAACACCCCTTTTATACCCGTTTCAGCGCTAGGACTGGGTTGATAAGCTCTGAGAGAAAACAACTCTTTCGTAATATACATCTTATTTTATATCAGTAGGAATTCCATCATCTGTTAGCAGCTTCAATACATGTTCGTATTTTCGCAGGTCATCAAATTTCACCAAATTCATTGGTATCTTATCTTCGAGGATGTTGGTAGCACATTTACATAAACAGGTAATCAAATCTTCATCAGCAGCGAGTAGAACGGCATCACTTTCCTCCTTGTCAGCATCATGTAAAAATTCTAAAAGTGCTTTATTCTGGTGAGTCATATAATCTCCAGTATCTCTCTCCTCTTCTGTTCTTCTTATACAGTGTTGTTCTTCATCGCCCTCCATATTGTGTGATTGGGCGAACAACTTAGTACAATATCTACAGTGGAACCGAAGATGGTCATTTCCGTATCTTCTAGCATTATCCGATCTCGAAAATGACTTGGAACAGTATCTGCAGCGAATCGGTAACATGTCTTCACTCAACGACGGTCAGGACAGAAATGAGTTTATTTTCATACCAACACCCTTTTTATACCTTTCCCAACAGAAGTACCCGGACGTAGCAAGAAATACCCGGAGGTAAGGTTTCTACAACAAGTATCCTCCAAAAGTCCAATACAATAAGTATCCCCAAATACCCGTATAGCCTATGTGCTATTGCACAATGTGTCACATTGTGCATTTTCACATAAGCGCATATGACATAAAAGGGATTCTCCAAAAGGTATCCTCAAATAATACAATACCAGGTTACAGGTATCCTCAAATATCCGTATGTACCTATGTGCTAGGGCACAATGTGTCACATGCTAGGGCACAATGTGTCACATTGTGCCTTTTCAAATAAGCACATATCGGCACATCTAGCATGTGCTCGTGCACAATGTGTCACATTGTGCATTTTCACGTAAGCACATATGACAAAAAGGGATTCTCCAGAAAGTATCCTCAAATAATACAATACCAGGTCTTAGGCACCTTTTTCTGAAATAAGGCTAAGAGTCGTATGTACGAGTCACTCGAACAAGCAATTGCTCGATAGCTCATTTGCTCGATGGGCTTCGAGTCGTTCGAGCAATGGCTTTTCAGTAACTGCTCGATAGCTTATTGGCTTTCGGAATGATATATGCTTTTGTTATACAGAGGGGAGATAACTCTGAATACAGATTATAGGAAATCAAGTGTCTGATTGGTTAGTTATAATCAAAACAAATGATCTAGATAAATGAAACAACAAGAGTACTCGGAATAGGGTCAGAACTAACAAGAACCGACCAGAAAAACTAAATATAGTAATAATAATCTAAACTGTTCCAACTGAAGGGATCTTCTACTCTACTGGAGTATACTCTAGAAAGAGGGAACAGATTCAGGTAGACGAAAACTAATGCATGTACAGAGAGAAGAAGAGAATTCTGAAAGAATTCGAAATAGTAAAACTTGTCGAGTTTATTTGGGTAATTCTTCGAATCGTTAATCGAACATACCCTCCGAACATACTCCTGCCTTGTTGTAGGCCACATAGCAACCACGTGCTACCATAGAAACTAAGATGGCAGCCTCCAGTATACAAAATGGACGACGGAAACATGTATCATCATAACAACACGAGTTGCGCATGCGCACTAACACCACGCATCACTATGGGGATGACGTCACAAGATGGCCGCCCACGCGGGTTACCATGACAACCAAACATGGCGCCACTGGATCACGTGACATGACGTCACATCCGGGGTCCTGCCCGGAATCCTGCCAATGAGTCCCGATCCATACATCTCCTACTACTAAGGAACAAACTTGCTCCAAAACAGGCAAACATTGTCACACTGACTCACATCAGTTATATGAGACAGAGTAAAGCACACAAGCTACGTGCTGACATACTTGTTCACTTGCATGCTCATTATACTGCATCAGTAGCTGGAACTGGTCATTCTTAAGTTAACCTTTACCCAATGCGGGTAGCAGACGACACTTGCAAAATAGATTCTTGAATTTCTAAACGTTTTCAATTTTTGTCTCAAAAACATAGCTTATGATCCCTTATTGGAATGAGCTCAACGAGCTCGTTCCAGTGAGGGATCATAAGCTATGTTTTGGAGACAAAATTGGAAAACATTATAAAATCTGAATGGAGATTTTTGTATGCAGAGCTGGGTGATTTTGTCCTTTGCGTTGGTTAAAGGGTTAATGTTATAAAGCATCAACGGTACGGCAGTTATTCAGCTACTGTGCAGAGTTGGCCGATTTTGTCCTTTGCGTTGGATAAAAGGTTAATGCTATAAATCATCAACGGTACGGCAGTTATTCAGCTACCTATAAGGGCAAGTGATTAACCGGTTAACCAAGGTTAATCCATGTGATTAATCGACCAAGAAAACCCTTTAACCGTTTCAGCTCTAATATGTTTGTGTGCAGAGAATATTACCCAAAGTTTGAAAGGTTCAGGCCCAAAATCAAGCTAAAAATGAAAGGTATAGAGAAAGACGTTAATGGTATCGGGCGTTAATATTAGGTGGAAACATACCGGTGGACAAACTCAAATTACCAGGAACATTGTGAAATTTCTTAACTGTATCACGTATAAATAGGGTGAAAATGGACCCACAAAGGTAGAAGAGTGTAAAAGAGCGGCTAATCTTCAAAGTGACATAAACCGACAAAATGATGATAACCATTTACCCATCATAACAGCATAAACCGACCAGCGCCATTCACTAAAAATACCACTCAATTTTCATTGCTTTTTTCATTTTTTGTCTCAAAAACCTAGCTTATGACCCTTCATTGGAACGCGTTTGTTGAGCACATTTCAATGAGGGATCATAAGCTATATTTTTGGCTGCAACAAAAGGAAAATATTTAGGTATTCAAGAATTTTGTTTGCAAATGTCGTTTGCTTTTCGTGATAGATAACGGGTTAAATGGAAAAAAAAAACAGAAAACAGCTGTATCTTAATTTGTTTGAGATCTGCAGCATACAAAAAGTTCAGGAAAAGCGGAAACAATTAATTTGGACGTCGCCCCACCCCACTTCCCGCCTCCCACACACACATTTATGTTACAAATCAAACGTATATACATATACGTGGGTATATTTATTGTGAGTGAGGTGTATAATGTATCAAGTTAAACAAAGGTATCAGCTACATTTAAAAAAGCTGATACTTCAGACTTGGCTGCACGGAAAGACGCCGTAAAGGAAAAAAGGAATAGAGAAGAAGATCATGCAGAAGATTCAGTCATACTTAACCCTTTACCTAACATGAAAAGTAGACGACTCATGCAACAACAATTCTTGAATAACTATTTTTTTCATTTTTTTGTCTGAAAAACGTAGGTTATGAATCCTCAATGGAACGAGCTCGTCGAGCTAGTTCCAAAGAGGGGGTCATAACCTATGTTTTTGAGACAAAAAATGAAAAAATAGTGAAAATTTATTAGCGATTTTTGTGAATAGCGCTGGTCCGTTTTACTCTCGATACGTTGGGTAAAGGATTTTTAAAAGGGCGTTCGTGTACCATTATTTTGTATTCCCCTGTACACATAAATACAGAATATCGTCTGGTACATACGTGTGTGTGGGGAGGGGGGTGGGGGTGAGGGGGGGGGCAATTCCCGATAATTTTCTTGTCGTTTGAGTGTGTTTGCTCTGACCTGTCCAGTTGTCAAACTAAACATTATGGGCGTGTCCAAGGATGCAAATAAACTGTAATTGGTGCAGACGGACTGTTTGTTATTTTCGTGTGCTATTCACGCTGTGTTTTCTCTTAAGTATTCGAGACCACGTTTATTGTTGAAAATAATAAAACTGTCGCCCACACAGAAGTTGATATGACTGTAATGATATAAACGACGGAGACTTCAGCCGAGTAAAGGACATTATACCCCAACAGATTGTAGTCTAGCGATTTGAATGGCTGACAGGTACGATGTAAATAACACCCTCATCTTCTTGAAATAGATGCATATTTGTTTAGCCCAGTGTGAAAACATGAATATGCAGACAATGTGATTTTATTTTTTAAAGTTCATAAAAATAGTTTATGATATTGGCACCTGTATTAAAATTCACAGTGCTATTCGTTAACCTCTTACCCAACGAATCGCCCGCATCCGCCCGCGTAATAGGCAAATTCAGCAGTTGAAAAAATATTATTTTTCAAAAAATTTGATCAAAACCATATCATGTGACCGCTCGTTGGAACGAGCTCGTCGAGCTCGTTCCAACGAGGGGTCACATTATATGGTTTTGTTGAAATTTTTTGAAAAAAATTTAAAAATAATATTTAAAATAATAAATTTTGATATCGTCTGCGTTGGGTAAAAGGTTAAAAAAAATAATCAAAATAATATCTTTAATTTGGTGTTATCCATGACAAATATTAGGTCACTGATGGAACTATATTTAAATTATCAGTTGTTCTCCTTTCTCTTGTTATAACTTGTTTTGTTGGGTGTGGGCGTGGTGTCTATCTACCTCAATGTTTACTTGGGGAACTCGCTTGTCTGACACATTGCCATCGACTTATGGGGATCTGAAGAAAGATATAAATTCAGCAATTAAGATTTATTTACATGACTGAACGATTCACTATACACAGCAATTAACAATCAAATAATGTAGAGCTAAACTTTAAAAAAAACGCATTTCTATTTTATAATTCAGGATACTTTATTGCAGCTAATTCCTACAGATCAAGTTGCCAATTGTTATTTCAACAATTTCAACGAATATGTTTTGTGAGCTCAAATTTCTTGCAACATGCATACGTCTGTTATGCTCAACAGACAAACAACTGCAAACCTAACTGGTAAAGGTTGCCGCGATGTAACATGACGAAGCAAAACTAAATGTATTTACTTATAAACTAGATAAACAGTTCTACCGTTTGGGGTGACACTTGAAGGGAATAAAATGGGTTTAAAATTATATTTCAGTATAACGTGAAATAATGGCCTTTTCATAACAAAACTGTAATTAACCCTTTTTCTTACAAATCAAAATAATCAAATAAAGCTAGTGATGTTTTTCATCTATTGGCAATCGAACACATTGCTCTCTCCAACACGAGACAAGCCATCAATAACAGGGTTGTTTATTTAATAAACCGCCATAACATAAATAAACTTTACTGTTTTCTATAAGTACCCAGAAAAATATTCTGTTTTTATACTACACAAGTTTGCGACATTTTACATTTATTGGAAGTCGCCATCTAATAAAATGTAAAATATCAGTAACAAGGTTTTACTAAATCACAAACTACAAGTATTTATCGCTGTTAATACAAAATAAATCCGCATGCGCCTATACATAAAATATTTGTAATTTCTTTAATGATTTATGCATGCTATTTTAACCCTTTACCCAACGTAACGGCCAAAACCGGCCAGCGCTATTCTTAAAAATCGCCAATTAATTTTCAAAATATTTTCATTTTTTGTCTCAAAAACATAGGTTATGACCCCTCGTTGGAACGAGCTCGTCGAGCTCGTTCCAACGAGGGGTCATAACCTATGTTTTTGAGACAAAAAATGAAAAAATTTAGTTATTCAAGAATTTTTTTTGCAAGTGTCGTCTGCTTTTCACGTTAGGTAAAGGGTTAATTAAGTTAGTGACATTTTACATCTGTTGGAAATCGCCGACTGTGATCTTTCCAACAAGACGTAAAATATCACTAACAACACTGTTAACCACGGCCAGCTCTGAACATCGATTACGAACATCTAATTCTTACTAGCATTCAGTTAACTGAGAAACAAAAGTTATTATTTATATTTGACTTATTTGAAAACCGAAAACGAAAAATCGTCGCTTGAGTGCTAGAATATTCTTTGTCCCATATGAGACATAGAACATTCTAGCACTCATGCAACAAAATGAGTACCATTCTTATTTCCATTAAAACGCAAAACAAAATTTAACTATGCTCTCACCTGAATAAAGAAATAAATGCCGCAGTTTGGATTTATTCACATGACTGAACGATTAACTTCCTGAATGAATGAAAATGCTGAACATCCGAATGAAATGAACTCCCTTACGAACCGATTTAACTTCCTTCACTCAAGTAAAGCCTTATATACTTTCTTCAATGTATTGTTGCTGTCAACTCGTCGCCTGGGTGCTAGAATGTTCTATGTCCCCTGGGACATAGAACATTCTAGCACTCAGGCGACGAACTGTTACTTTGCAAACACGCCAATTCCCAACTCACTCAGTTTGTTTGTTGACTAAAACAAACCCTGATTACTTCCCAATTGAATTAAAAACTAACCCTATTCATACGGAACGCAGTCGTCACAAAAATTAAAATTAATTATGCTATTGAGCAAATCACTAATACGTTGACATTTTATTGTAGAATTACTGTCAACAACTCTCAAAAATACATTGAAAACAAAATTTCACAGTACAATTTAATCTGAAAGAAAATACTGGAAATACCCAATTGTACTATTTCACTCAGAAAGATATTTACCTAAAACATTTCTCCTTTTCCACCCTAAAACACTTTTTCAAAATGCCATTTGGACAGTATTTGCTCTTCTGTTGTTTTGTCACATCTATTTATACCTATTCGATGGCAAAGTGCTCACTGATTATTCCAATAAGGATATCATTGCCGATTCATTTATCTTTGTTACATCTCATAATGAAAATAACTATAGATACAACCCATTATATTTTGTTTGGCAGAGCTCGTAGAGCTCTGTCCAACAAGATATGATAGGTTACTTTCGTATTCTGCAGAATTGAAATTCCTTCAAAGTGAAGTAACCTAATGAGAAAATAAATTCGTTATCCATGTATAGTCCAAAGTGTGTGGAAATTTACATTGGTTAAAAACTTATACACCCTTCCGCTGCGCCTCACGGTGTATCGTTTTCAAACCAGTGTAAATTTCCATACACCCTGGAATATAGATGGATAGCTAATATTATAATACAAGCTAATATTATAATACAAGCAAATTCTTTGATTTCAGTTATAAGAAATGAAATGCATTATCGGAGTATGAATGCGGGATGGGCGTATTAAGTGTGTATGAACTGTTAGGCACAACTTAACACGCCTATCCAATATTCATACTCAGATAAAGCCGGAAATAATACATTTCAAATCTTATTTGAATAATGTTTAACCTAATTTCATATTTGACAAAATCCTATAACATTTCAACATTGAAACCGTCTCTGTTATGTAATTTTTATCATTTTACTCCGTAATTCCTTTTCCAATAGAAAAATGCATTGACCATCGGAAAAATATTGTTTTGTACTTCGGGGATTATGTCCGTTCTTTTAAAAAGTTGTAAAGTTTTTAGTTTTAACTTATACGTATTCTTCACAAATGCGCCTCTTGAACTGTTTTATGCCTGTGTAATAGAGTAGATAAAGTCCAATGTGTTCCTATTCTCGAATTATCTCGTCATGAAAGTCGACTTTCCATGAACTTATCTTCCTTGAAGTTATTAGACGCACGAGGAAGGTCCAATGGCATCAGAAGAAAATAAGGCCAAGTTTCCTTTCTTACTTTTAATAAACGAAAACAACAGACAGCTCCCGGAGCTGTCTTTTGTTTTCGTTTATTAAAAATAACAAAGGGAAACTTGCCTTTATTTTCTAAACACGACTTTTCATGGCAGGCTCAATAGAAGTAACTAGTACACAGAAAATCCGTCATTAATAATATATATATATCAGTATCACACCTCCAAACAATAAATCCACGTTGGCTCTTTGTTTATCCGATGTTTTTTTTTTTTCTTTATATAGTAACTTGCAAGTTTTCATTCTTTCCAGGAAAAACAAGCACAGCTCACATCCAAGAATTTAAGGTTAATGGAAAGGACGGTGTCTGCATTATATGTCACGATGCGCGCACTGTTGAGATAATGAACAGAAAAAAAGTTACAGAAAGTCACAAAATTGTGAAAACTCCGTTTTCTTACTTTTAACCCTTTGAACACTTTTGGTATCTTCCATGCCAGTATAATGGAAGCACTTGGAAGAGCCCATATTTATTATTTGGGATAGACCAATCAATATTTTCAACGTGCAGCCTCAGGGCTGCACGTTGAAAATATTGATTGGTCTACCCCACACATTTACTGAGCAGCCATCCTATTTAATGACGGCAATGCGTATCATGTTCCTGTTCGGTAAAGAGGCCGCTAGGGTTCAAAGGGTTAAAGGGGTTTCAACCTGTTTCAGCTGAGAATAATTGTCAAACGTTCAAACTCATTTGGTAAAAAAGGTTAAAAAGCCAGCTTATGTATTTTTATATTACTCTACAGGAAAATGCCTGAAGTTTGTTAAATGATGCGCATGGTGATGATACAAATTCGCTAACATTTATAAATTTTAATTTTTATATGAAATTCGCATACTCTTGGTGTTATATTTACTAACAGCTTTAGGAAATTAAGGTGAGCATACTTTCCCGCAATTTTCTTCCAATGACAAAAAATGTCACCCATGTGTATTTGCCTGGAGTGTCGAAAACTAAACAATTATAAATACATTTGGTGAGATTTAAAACGCGGTCAGACACGAAGAATACGTTGACATTATTGGACAGAATGCAAATACGAAAGGAAATAATGTACACATGACCTCCCAATGTGGACTAGATTTTGAGGTGATATACACCCTGCGGTTGTTGACTTAGTTGTACTTTTTAAAGAGATAGACGATCTCCTTAACCACTTTTCTAGCCTGACGACTATATCCGTCCAGCACTTTTAACCTTTTACCTAACACGAAAGGCAGACGACATTTGGAAACCAAATTTTTGAATAACAAATTGTTTTCATTTTTTGCTTCTGAAACAGAGGTTAGGAACCTCTCGTTGAACGAGCGCGCAACGACCTCGTTCCAAAGAGGGCTCATATGCTACAGTTTTGAGACATAAAAAAATGAAAAAAATAATGAACATTAAATGGTGATTTTTGTGAATAGCGCAGAGCGGTATTGGTCGTTACATTGGATGAAGGGTTAAACAAATCGTCGTTCAAATGTTATTATTTTTTTTCAATTTAGCTTATGGTCAGTCGTCGGGACGAGTTCGTCGCGGTCGTTCCAATGGGAGGCTATTCGCTATGTTTTGAGGTAACAATTCAGCCATCGGAAATTGTTTTGTTCAATACTCTTCTATTCCTGTATATGTGGTTGTAGTGTTGGATGAATTACACACTTAAATATACATTTGGTATAACTTACAGGGTGGTCAGATACGAACATAACCTCTCGAAACCGTTGACATTGTCGAAAACAATGAAGAGAAATATATTCTGCATTTGCCGTTCTTATTAGATTTAGTAGATTTTATTCTAACTGGGAGATATTCATCCCGATGATATTAAGTGAGCTGTGTATTATACACAAGTGGAAGGACTTCCTGATCATTGCCCTAACGTGACAGTTGTATCCAGACATTCAAATGATACAATTAAATTCAATTTTTGCCACCAAGATTGCAGTTGGTCCCTTATTTCAACAAGCTCGGCAGACTCGCCCCGAGTAGATGTTATAATCTATGTTTTGAGACACAAATGTAGTTATATAACCCTTTCCAACCAAGGTTATCGTGACGTTTAAACGTCACGTATAATCGGGAGTTTGCTACGCCAAACGCAATCGTTAAAAGAGTACGTAATATTACGTACCTTCGTAGTAACGCAATGGAATTTTCGTACCGTAGCCGTAGAGGGTTAAGAAGTTCTGTGGAAGGTACCTCTCCTGGTCGTGCTACTACAAGGTTCCCCTCCCGGTCTCTCCCCTAGTTAGAAATTCACTACCGAGAAAAAATTAGAAAATGTATCCATGAAAGGGGGATAAAATTGATTCTAGTAACTGAAATGCCAACACATTTATGATAGAATTATCAGGTTATTAATATATGGTATTATTCTGGGAATTGAAAATGTGCAAAATAAATGCTCAAGCAGAGAACTTTGAGCAATTCACACTCTCCTAGCATTAAATCAGATCTAATGCAGGAATGATAAATTTTTTTCATGTTCATCATTTTGTAACTGTGAATGATGGAATTAACTCAGGATAACGATTTTACATGATGTGATTTTCTTGAAGTGCATGTCGAAGATTTTTTTATCACGACAAGTAAACGTACTATAGAAATCTCGTACCGACTGACATCCTGCATAGTTATGGCGCTCGATATTGCATTCACTATATTTGTAAATAGTAACAGTTGGAATTTTTGCCGATTTGAAACCCAGTTGGAATTTTGGGACGTAAAGGCGAATTCACCAAAGAAGCTCTAAAATCCAGACAGGTTAAATTTCCAACTACTCATGACTTGCCCTCCGAATTTCCAACTATATGACATTTTGGCCAGGATTGGGGTTGCTGCCATGAGTTGGTTTATAATTATTATATAATCATGAATAATTACTGGGGTATGATCAGACGAATTAAAAACGGCAGTGCCCAGGCCACGGCCATAATGACAAAGACTCAGCTATACGAGTATTATTTGAAAGGCGGATCACTTCCAGTCAACACCAGAGCAAATTCCACAATTACCGACCAGCTGCCACTTTCTTATAATATGTTTTCAAACCTACTGGTTTTGGTAATGTATTATTGAGCAGTATACTACCAAAAGTGTTAAGCGAATCAGATTTATACGAATTTCCATGCAGTGGGGCCTCGATCGTTTTGTCATTATTTTCCGATTTGTCAAACACCCTCAAACGTTCCGGTGCGTAAAAAGAACGGCAAAGTATATAATGGCTGGTTCACAACGACAACCGCAAGGACATTTAGGATTATCCACGATCAGTACCGGGGCAAGTCAACAATTGGGTGACATCACATTCAGATGGGAGAAATTCGTATTTAAACCGACCCTGTCCCCAAGATCGCAGACAAACATGGCATCGTACCAATTAATCGTGCTTTTTTATTTCTTTGATGTCGCCACAGAATAATTGATTTGAAGTAGCCGATGACAGTGCTTTCGTTGTCTTTGATGCCACATTTGGAAAGTTAAAATGATCGGCCTTATCGAGGTGGTGGTGCAAACAGAACATGCCCCTTTAGAGTGTTTTGATATGTTCAGTCACAAATGAGCTGAAAGTGTGTCTTGTAAGTGTGCCATGCACAATCCGTCCCCTGAGTTTCAATGTGTTCTATGTGTCAGTAGACACATAGAACACATTGGAACTCAGGGGACGAATTATTAGCCCGTTTACCCTCGTTTAGTTACGAATTTCCCCATAAAATAATTTTGTCCCGGTACCGACGGGACAAAAGCTTCAGTACCGGTGCCGGTTGGAGCATGAGGGAACCGGCGGTTCCAGTGCCGGTACAAGTACCAGTTGACATGCCTGTCCCCGATAGAGGTTATCGAACCTATGGCGATCTTACTTCAAATCGTAAACTGATTTGTAATTCATACAACACTTCATTCGGGACATCGTCTGCTACACGTGTGGAACAAATTTAAAAATTAAGCATTTAGCAAATCACGCCGTTGATGAAATAATTGCGAAGCGGGAAGCCTCATTTCAAATATTTCGCGTGGTAACGTTAAATGGTAACTTAACCGCTGGAGCCTCAAACATAGAAAAAAAAACTACGCGCGCTCTTGTCCAATCAGAGGATGGGGATTTTAGTCTTATTGGAACATATGTCCTTTCATACATCCATAGAAGTTTGTTTTTATCTGAAATTGAGGTTTTCATATCTTGTTTTCTAGGAGAACATTGAGATTACGCTCATACAAATCCAAGGATAATATTAAATGTTTTGCGTATACAACTCGCTGCCTGTTCACACATATAATACCAAATGGGGAAGTTTGGCAATTTTCCCTTTTTTGGTGTATCAGTCTTATCGTCGTTTTCCAATTTGATACAGATGTCATGCAAAATGGCACAGGAGTGTGGGGGTATGATCACATAAACCTCACAAAAGCCTCATTGGACATTCTTCATTTTTCATTGATGCTCTCTCTCATGACTCAATACTTGTTTTTCTGAAATGTGTGAATTTGACCCTTGGTGAACTTCATAAAAGGTAAACAAACACAAAAACGGCAGCCCTTTTGAAATGTAAGCATCCTAAATTGCAATTGGTCTCGCATTCTGTTCCTTGCAAGAATGAGAAAAAGATTTCAACGAGTCTGTTCTAGGAGGATTGCAGAATTGAACCAATCGGTAAATTTAAAGTATTTTATTGTATAAAATCTGATCTCTAACTAATGCTATAGCTTACTTTCAGTCAGTGTTTTCTGCTACATGGTAATGGTTCCATGGCAAATATTAGTTTCCACAAAATCTATGTTTCATTCCAAACAAATTGATATATAATTTACTGGGCTTACTCCTTTCTGACCTTCTCTGGACTTTGAGACAATTACCTGAAATTTGACCAGAGTTAGGCTGGACGTCCCTTTAAGTCGATCTAATATATCAGCAGCACGAAAATACGAGATAAGAAAAAAAGCGATATCGGAAACGAAAACTCCACAAATCGGAACTGAATTCCGTCGAGATATATAAACGAGGCGGAAAAATACTGACCAAGAACACTATAGCAGCACTGAAGAATGTGCAACAAATATGCAAATTACTAGGTTATGATGGCCCAATGACTCTAAGATGGAAAACACAACGATACTTCGACCTTTTTGTCACGTGGCTTCTAGAACCCGACAAAAACTGTGGAAGTCTGTACCGCTATCTACAATATTTGTCAACCACCACTGCTTTCAACGAATGAAAGGGGCTCCTTAATGATCAAAATAAAATACCATTTTCACTGATAGTTTTTTTTTGTTTTTAACTGTCGTCATAAAATACAAAAGTAATATAGAACAACTAAAATGGAGATAAAAAATAATGAGGTTTTTGACTGGTTGATTGCTAGCCACAATCAGACCTATCAAATAGAAAGGAATGGGGATACCACTGCAAAAGCCAACATTTTCCTTACCCACGTTTCGTATTTAGTCAAACGTAGATAGTAGCTTGTTTATAGAAATTTGTTCTATTATAAATTATTGGAGAGTTTCTGCTGCAATCTCCAATAATTTGTAATAAAACATTTTTTGAAGAACAAATGCAGACAACAAAAGTAATCTAGCCCTCAACCAGTTAAATATTTATTTTGTGCATACATATGAGAATCGTGTCGCATTTCGCGAAGAGATAACAACACTGTATCAATGTATAGTACTTATTGCATCGCGATGTAATATCGCTAAAATCACACCCTATGATAGTTTTATGCACTTTCAATTTTACCTCTGAAATAAATATAACGAACGCGGGCCGAAAAAGCGAATGCGCCGTTGACTGAGAATCAAATGATTAATTGTCTTTAGCCTTATATGCTGATTTTTAAATAAAAAAAAATACTTACACTGGCTTCCTGTTGAACAGCGTATTATATTCAAAATTCTTCTTTTAGTTTACAAATGTCTTAACCCCTGCACTCTGATGTCGAGAATACTCGACACCTCCCCCCACTCTAAGCCCCACCACACCTCCCTGTCATCCATGGTTATCCCCCCTGTGTTGTCAGAAATTCAGCAATTTAGATTTTGGTTGACAGAGCTCAATTGGAGCTCTGTCAACCAAAATCTAAATTGCTGAATTTCTGACAACACAGGGGGGATAACCATGGATGACAAATCAGGCGTTTCGTCATCAGAGTGCAGGGGGTTAATGAGTTGGCCCCAATGTTATTTGTAAGAAACTCCAGCGTTATACTCGTTCACGATCTCTGATATCATCCTCTTCAAATAAACTCTGTTATGATCCTGGTAATCTTGAAACGCCAGGCGATCGGGCCTTTTCGTCGGTCGCTGGTCCTTTTCTCTGGAACACTTTACCTGATCACCTGAAGTCACCACTAACATACACGTCATTCATAAAGTGTCTCAACACTTATCTTTTTCAAAATGCATTTCCAGTCCCCTTTGAATGAATGCATATTGTTTATCAACGACATATTTCACTGAGTATTTTTTTCTGGTTTTTTTTTTGCGTTTTTTTCGACTGTGTAAAGTCTAAGAGCACTTTATGTGGATTCGTGGCTCGAAACTGTATTTATTATTATTATTATGATGTGCTACACTAGTAATAATAAAAACACTGTTACAATGGTTCCTGAGAAAATAACAAATATGATCTGTAAGTAATTTTCGACATCCAAAGAGAAAAAATCAATAACAGCCCCTGTTGGACCCGAAGCGCTCAGCGTACAAAGGTCCATTGATTATTCAGGCCTGGCATTCTTTAGGAGTGCAGGAGTGCTGCACGCCTACTGCACGTCTAGAAAAAAAAAATGAGGAGAGCAGTTTTTTTGCACCCCTTGATTTTTTGGAATGCCAGACCAGTGTTTGCGGCTGCCTTTTTTTAATGTTGGCCCCATCACGTAGATTTAATATGTCTGCTCCCAACACCAAACATAACACCATACTTAGTGCAAATATGTCTGCTCCCAACACCAAACATAACTCCAGTGGGATGATTTGAAAACAATTGTAAACATATTCCTCATATGCCAGAGAGGTTTGGGGGAAGAAAGTTTTTTGATATGCTCTCCATTATCCAGTGTTAAAATTTGTAGGGCCCGTGACACTCCAAAATATGACCACTGGAGGTTGTTTACAACACACTTCTAAATCACTCTTACAAAGTTGTTGTGTTTTGAATATGGAAGCGTTTTGGATAAGACCCCGACCCCGAGGTCATTGACCTCGGTGCCCAAATCCGATAAGCCTTCCCACCCCCTCCCCCTTCCCCGCTCCACACTAGGTCTAGGCTATTTTTTTTTTTGGCGTCCCCTCCTCTAACCGTATGTACCCTATTTTTTAGGCTATCCCTCCCCAAAGCCCATTAGTGTTCCAGGCTATGTATATTCCATTTAGGCTTACCCCACATTGTTTTGGATTTCCCTGTATGTGGGCTCCCCTCTCCCCAAAACGCAGTCCCTCCCCACCAAAGTCCAGGACTGTTCCTCCCCTTACCCAAAGGCTAGCCCAAAGCTGGGGGACTTCCAAACTGAGGCGTCCACTGAGTACTAACAAAGTGTTCCCCCTCCCCGTCCGCACGTAAATTTCGAGCTCTGTTGGTGTATTTAAGGTAACAGTTGTCAAGGACATGTACACGTAACTACAAAGAAAAAGATTAATTTGAAGACTACCTGGTTTGTTTAGACATATTGAAAGAATTATTGCCTGAGGTGTGACGACGTCTCACGGTGTATTGAGCTGTTTCAGTAGCCCACGTGAGTGGTCTTGTTAAAACACTCTGGGCATGGTTATGGGGGGATGTTAGTCCGCATGAGCGGCAGGTAGACCTCGGCAGGACCTCGGGCATGCCCAGTCCTATATAAGGTATGATATGAGTCAAGTGAAAGGGGGTGGGCGATAGAAAAGGAAGGGAATGCGGGAGACAATGGGACAGTAGTGTACCACGAATGAAGGATAACACGTAGTTTTATGGGGTCGTGAGATCTTTATAAGGTATGTTCGATTGTATGTGAGTATATCTAATCACCGAAAACGAACTGACAATCACTAAAAATGACCCGTGTTTGCCCCAAATGGATTCCAAAACCTGCCATCTTGACTATAATATAATAATAAGATAATAATAATAAGAAGAAGAAGAATATTTATAGAGCGACTAATCCCCAAAGGCTCTAGGCGCTTGGCGTACCTACTAAAAAAAATTCGAACTTGACAAATTTGGTATAAATATGGTATGTAGAAAGTAATGGAAAATATAGAAAATGGTTTTCTGGCTGTACACATTAGTTTGATGGGTGCTGTACTCTGGATTCATCAACAGGTGTGGTATTACTGATATCAATTTGGAGGTATTTTTGATACAAAAAAACACTTCAGTTTCTTTTTGAAAGAGTCCAAATTGACGCTATCACGGACATTCAGGGGAAGGGAATTCCAAATTTTGGGTGCTATAATTTGAAACGCACCGCGGCCGAACGTTTCGAGGTTATAGTTTTTCTCAGTTAGTAATAACTTGTTATGAGATCTTAAAGCCCAGGACGGGATATAATCGTGGATAAGAGATGCCAAATAATGGGGGAGGGTTGAGTCTGATTTACGAAAACAAAGAGTGGCTATCTTGAACTCTATATGTGCCCTTACAGGAAGCCAATGTAAAGTCTTCAGCATGGGGTGGCATGTGAACTCTTTTTATGACCAAGAACTACTCGTGCAACATTGCCGTGAATACGCTGCAAGGTGCCGAGGCTTTCTTCGGTGGTGTTAGTGAAGAGTGAGTTGCAGTAGTCAAGACGCTGCAAGATAAAGGAACATGTTAGTTTTGCTCTGGCATCTTGAGACGGGTATGATCTCATATGACTTATACGTCTAAGTTCCAAGAATGAAATTCGGGACAGATGATTGATGTGATCTTTCATTGTCAGACTGGTGTCAATGATGACACCAATGTTCCTGGCTCTGCCAGCAAACTTGATGTCCTCATTACAAATTCGAATTTTGTCGCATTCTATGTTTTTCAACATTTTGGGTTTACCACACTTCTTTACCTCAGTCTTTTCACTATTCATTTTGAGTTTGTTACACTCCATCCACGACTGGACAGAACCAACACAAGCTTCCATGTTGGTCAGTGAGTGGGAAAAATCTGGTGGAATGTTGCTGTTATACAACTGTGTGTCATCGGCATAGATGTGGTACTGGGTATTGTGTCCTGTGATGACCTTACCAATGGGTTGGGTGTACAGTGAATATAAAATTGGCCCATGGACAGAACCTTGTGGCACACCAAAGCGTAGGGGGGAACCTCTGTGAATGAACACCTTTAATTACAACAGACTGTGTGGGGTCTGATAAATATGATCGAAACCACCTTAAAGGCGGACCCGATATGCCGAATGTAACTTTAAGTCGCTTGATAAGGATGTCGTGGTCGATCGTATCAAATGCGGCAGATAAATCTAACAATGTAAGGATAGAAACATTTCCGTTGTCAGCAGCCATGAGTAAGTCGTTGCTGATGCGCAACAGATCCGTTTCAGTAGAATGATTCGGCCGATAGGCAGATTGAAAGACTTCCAAAAGATTGTTGTCGACTAAGTGATCTTTCAGTTGTGCAAGAACCACCTTTTCGATAATTTTAGCAATGAATGGTATATTTGAGACGGGTCTGTAGTTTTTAAGTATATTTGGATCTAGGTTCGTTTTTTTCAAAAGCGGGGTTACAACTGCGTGCTTGAGATGCGATGGAAAAACACCTTGATTGAGTCATAAGTTTACAATGTCCGTTATGAGTGGCACTAAGTCTGTTAAGTGTTTATGCTAAAGGTCGGTGGGGATTGGGTCCATGGAACACGACTTTTTACTACAAGCCAAAATGCACTTTTTGATGGAATCTGCACTGACAGGCTTGAATTTGGAGAAGACGTCCCCCTGAAAAAATTCATAACAGGGCGGGTTAGCCGACTTCGAATCGAGCTCAGATCGAAGTTTTGCAATTTTGTCTTTGAAAAAATCACCAAACACATCGGGTAGCTCTTTTTCGGAGAGGTTGTTGTATGGCAACTTTCAATTTTACTACTTATATACGATGACTTAGCATCATTAATGAGACTAGTTACTCTGTGGTTGGAATGAGTAAATATTTCACGGTGAACAGTTAGTTGAGATTTTCGCCACTTCCGCTCCGCTTGGCGGCGAGATCGCTTGGCCTGCACAGTTTCTTCGGCGATCCAAGGGGCCGGATCACGATCGCTGATTTGACGTGTTCGAAGTGGAGAATGTTTGTCAAAAACTGTCTGGAGAGTTTGATCGTAGATCTCAACGAGTTCACGTTTATCACCAGGTACGATTTGACTAAATGCGATGGCAATGTCCCTCGCAAACATGTCATGACTGATAGCCCTGAGATTCCGAGAAGAGATGGTTACTTTCTTGGGTGTTGGCTTGTGGACATGAAGCATCATGCTTATTAGATAGTGATCCGAGACACATTTGTCATCGACTGTGACTCTTTTAACAGTTGGCCCATTTTCACGGAGTACCACCCAATCCAGGATGTGGCTGTGACGGTAGGTTGGTGAATTAACAATTTGAGTCAGGTTACATTGGTCAAGTCGTTTTTTAAGTTTGTTTGCATTCAAATCCGACGGAGAGTCATAATGTAAATTTATATCCCCCGGCATGAAAGGGTGTTTCTTGTCCAGAGTGAAAGTATCGACCTGTTGAATAAATTCTGTAAGAAAATTCGACGCTTTAAATTTGTTTTTCTTTCTAGGTGGGGGTCGGTAGATGCACAAAAAGTCCAGCCGGTAGTCCTTTAGATGCAAAGTAAATACCGATGCTTCGAATGTTGTATTGTCTGAAAGAACTGTGGATGAAATGTCCAAAACATTCTTGTATACAACGCATATTCCGCCTCCAGTCCAGGTGGTTCGTGGGCAGGATATAACCTTGTGCGACGCAGGTGTGAAGTTTTGAATTAAAACTTCGTCCCCAACCGAACTTAGCCATGTCTCTGTAATAAAGAAAACATCAAAGTTTGCGGCCAAGTCAGAAAATGTGGTTGCCTTGCTGCGAACTGATTGGTCATTAAGGAGACTATCTGTCACTAAACTACATTTGGAACCACACTGAAAGTCACGGGAAACGAAATCAGAATAACGTGGGGAGAAGATCCCGGACCTGTTTATCAGTTTCCGCCTTCCCACCCTCTTACTATTAGTGCTGTAGGGCTTTTGTGGACTGGTGTGGACTTTTGTGAACTGATGTGAGATGATGTGAACCTGATGTGAACTGAATATGGACTTTTGTGGACCTCTGTGGTCTGGTTGCCGACTTTTGTGAACTAATGCGGGTTGATGTGGATTGATTGTGGACCGATTGTGAACCGATGTGGACAAAAAGGCTCGATGACTAGCGTGGGCTTTTGGGGACTCAATATTGTGGGGGTTTGGGAGATTTAGGGACTGAATATAGTGGTTGTTAATGCAGCAGTTGTTGTGGTTTGTTGGTACAAGAGTAGTTGGTGGTGTAGTTGTGGGTGGTGCATTTTTGTAGCGGCTGATGTTGTTAAGCCTCTACCCAATGTAACGGCCAAAACCGTCCAGCGTGGTTCTCAAAAATCGCTAATTAATTTTCATTATTTTTTTCATTTTTTGCCTCGAAAACATAGGTTATGATCCCTTATTGGAACGAGCTTGTCGAGCTCGTTCCAATGAGGGATCATAACCTATGTTTTTGAGACAAAAAATGAGACAAATTAGTTATTCAAGATTTTTTTTTTGCAAGTGCCGCCTGCTTTTCATGTTATGTAAAGGGTTAAAGTTGGTGTTGTACTGAATGGTGTTATAGTTGGTGTTATTGTAATTGTAATTGTTGGTGTCGTAGTTGCTTTATTCATTGTATCGGTTGGTACTGTGGCTGATGAAGTAGCAGTTGGTGTTGTAGTGGTTGGAGTAGTGACTGTTAATGTAGTAGTTGTAGTGGATGTTGTTGAGGTTGTGACACAGTTATAGTGATTATAGTTGTTGTTCTTGTAGTAGTTGTTGGTATTGTAGTCGTACTGAGAAGTAGTGTAGTTTCCGTGTGAGAGTTGTTGTTGTAGTAGTTGTTGTTGTATCCGTTAACCATTTACCCAACGTAACGACCAAAATCGGCCAGCGCTATTCTCAAGAATCGCCAATTAATTTTCATTATTTTTTTCATTTTTTGTACAAAAAACATACGTTATGCGCTCGTTCCAACGAGGGGTCATGACCTATGTTTTTGAGACAAAAAATGAAAAAAATTGTCACTCCAGAATGTTTTTTTGCAAGTGTCGTCTGCTTTCCATGTAAGGTAAGGGGTTAATGGTTTTACGTTAAGTGTAGTACCGGTTGGTTCGGTTGTTGGTGTTGACAAAGTTGATGTTGAGGTGGGTAGTGCAGAATAGATTGTTGATGGTGTGGTAGTTGTAGTTCTTAGTGTTGTTGCGGTTGAGGGTGTTGTAGTTATCGATGTTGTCGAGAGACTTGTTATGGCGGCTGGTGTTGTAGTTATTTGTTTGTCGAGGAAAAGAAATATTAAAATTTCAATGATTTGTATTTGTTTCTCGTGTTTTGATGGCACATTGTTTATGTATGGGAACGGTATATATTTGATGTCAATAATATGCATTACAACTTACATGTATAATACCCTGTGAGCTCCCCGTCTTAACTCAGAGTCGAGTGCCCTTTTTGATACCTCTGCTCCCTTGCCTGTGGAAGCTACCGATCCGCTTGATACGTTAAACCTATTCTACTCTAAATTGTTTTGCAATTCAGTGTTCAGTAATACCCGGAAAATACGTCAGCCATATTGCGTCGTCCACACCACCACACACAATTTGTAAAACACACCTAGGTAGAATGCACTCTAATATAGCATGAACTGTATATGGTTTCAATTATTCGGTGTTTGACGAACGTATTTGGATAAAAAAATGGGTCGATCTCTCATCACTCGCAGGCGAAGAAAACTGTCATCGATTCTGAACCTTATGAATATTTAATTCACAGCGAAGCCATCTATCACTAAAGCACTACACTCATCACGTCAGAGAGATTTTGCAATTGATGGCCAAGTCATCCGCCTTAAAAATATTCACATTAACCCTGTACATAACATGGAAAGCAGACGACACTTGCAAAAAAAATTCTTGAATAACTAACTTTTTCATTGTTTTGTCTCAAAAACATAGGTTATGAGCCCCTCGTTGGAACGAGCTCGACAAGCTCGTTCCAACGAGGGGTCATAACCTCTATTTTTAAGACCATAAAATTAAAAAATAATGAAAATTAATCGGTGATTTTTGAGAATAGCACTCGCCGGTTTTGGCCATTGGGTAAAGGGTTAAGAGAGAAGAACATAAAATATCAAGACTATTGCTATATTCGAGTGGTAGGAGGGATGGAGAAAGCTCAACCGAGGAGGAAGATATTTGACCCAGAAAAGAGGCTTGGCACCATACTACACATTACGTCATCGAAATCAAACTACAGCTGGTGCGATAAAAATTTACTGTTCAGCCGAATGTTCGCTGAGAAAAATGAATTGCACAGTCGGAAAGAGCATTGAAAAATCCCGTGCCGTATATATCAAAGATATATAATTCGAAAACGAGCGCTAACACACGACAGTGATTGGTTAACATACAGAAGCCTGTTGAGCAGCTGACATTCCAGTGACGTCACTTTTGCAAATATGTATTCAGATAACGCCATGTGGTGTTTGGCGTGGGAAAATCTTCCTCGTGTGGTACCGAGGTAGGATGTGTCGCTGTGTTTATTGAAACGAATCGTAACGCTATGTTCGTTTACAAAAGGACAACCACAGCACATTAGAATTGTGATGAGTTTATTCTTTTCATATGTCAACATTTCTATATCTTCGGCCACGACCCGTTCTTACACTTTTTAATATATGAATGACTTCAACTTCTTGTTATATAAATAAAAGGGCGGCAAAATCAAGAAGCATGTTCCCGATTCGTCTTTTCCACACTGGCTATACTGCATGGTGATACACGGGGGTAAAATCCTGTGAATTTTTGACATGGGAAATCAGATATACATGTGTGAGTATGTGTGTGCGTGTATGTTGAAGAATGTACGTGAAAGAGTGGTTATTCTATCACTAGTCGTTTCATATTGTTTTGTTGCGACACAATTTTCTTGGTTGCTGTGGCCTATTTCCTTACCATTCGCCTCTAACGAAGATATAATGAAAATTATTATGCCTCATGGCTATGACATCAGCCGTGATTGGTTAATTTGACACCTTCTAAAAGTCATGGTACTCGAGTTTTAGGACAGAACACGGGTACTATCGGAACGTTTTTCCCTGGAGACTTGAGAACAAAGAAAATGTAAGCTTCACTTCCATTGATAAGCGTCGAGTGCGCACGCGCCGATTGGAATTTCTCAACACCAAACACTGACGCCGTGTCTGTTTTAACTTTTTTCGTCACCGACAGACACAAACTTACCAACAAATATGTCATTTTCAGTGTGTGTGTTTTGAATTTTAACTGCAAACAATGAATTCAAGAGAATCAGAAGTATTAAAAACTCACGTGTTGTTCACCACTTTAGTGAATCATGAATGTGACTTCAATCAATTAAATTTCCACAAGTTTAGTATTACTCCTCGACCTCACTGAGTCTCCGCCTAAAGTTCAAAATAAATTGTTTCACTCCGCTTAATTCTGACAACTGTCGCCGTTCAAGAAACTTGAATTGAAATTCCATTATACCCCTTATCACACAAGTATTAATACTGAATTTTAACGTGAACAGCTTGATGCTGTTGTAAACACTGACATTTGGTGATATAGAAACCCCCAAAGCGACGGCACTTGTAACAAATTTGGTGATCTGGAAACTCCTAAAAAGACGTTATTCGTTCGAAATGACATCAGTAAAAACATGTTTCTGGATTCGACTACATTGTGACGAGATTGACGGCATGTTGCCTTTAACGCTTACAAAGAAAGCTGTAAGCTATTTTTTGTTCGGAATAATAAAATAATTAGAACGTTTCTTTTCATGTTCTATCGGTCGATAGTACCTGAATTTGTGTGATTTCTGAAAGAAAACCTTCAACAGCTTTGCTGCTTCAGGTTTTATTTCAGAAACCATACAAACTCAGGTACTAGCGACGGATAGAACATGAAAGGAAACGTTCGAATATTATAATAGAATGGTGTTGGTCAAAATGGTCCTGTTCAAAACATATGGAGTTTGAAACCTTCAACAAAAATATTAAAGTGTCTATTTTGATAGAAATAAAACATTTTGGCAATATCTGTCTTTCAAAATTGCGAGGGACAAAAAGTGGGACGGGGTATTAATTATTTATTATTTATTTATTGGTGTTTAATGCCAATTACTTATGCACAGCGGCTAATCATTACCGTGTTTACGGGTGGAGGAAGCCGGAGTACCCGGAGAGAACCACCGAGCAACGACGAGCAGCTGCCAGCTCCCCAACATCGTAACTCCGCACTGCGGCACCGGCAGGGCTAGATTGGTTGAAGAAATGCGCACAATCTGCGTGTAGTACGCCTTAGTACACAACGTCATCGTGGACAATGGGGGTGAAGTGCCTTGCCCAAGGACACAACGCGGGAGTCCGAATCGATCGCTCAGGCGGTCACCCATCCGAGGACTAACGGGGCTCGACGTTGCTTTACTTTGGTGATCTGGCGAGAACCGGTTACCGCAACACCACCGCGCTCCCTTGTGTGGCGGGGTAAGTAAAAATATTAAAACGCAGAAGTCAAGTGACAACCAATATTTGGTTGCGTTGTTTGTTTTTCTAGAGCTGGTATAATAGTGAATATGGGATTGTTTTCACCAAAAATGTCCTTAACCCTTTACAGAACGTAACGATGAAAATCCACCTGCGTTACTCGCAAAAATCACATTTCATTTTTCATTATTTGTTTTCATTTTTTGTCTCACAAACATATCTTATTAATTAGGGGTCACAAGCTATGTTTTTGACGCAAAAATGAACACGAATAGCTATTCAAGAATTTTGTTTGCAAGTGTCGGAGGTTTTTCGTGTCAGGTAAAGGATTTATGAAACAGAGAAGCGGAAAAGGATATTACTGTCACCTTTGTAAAACAAATCGTTAGTTGAAACTTGGATGTTTATACGGTATGTATCTGCGAGTAGTATGTCATGTACCCGGACACCCCACATTTGGATGACCCCGGTGGATGACCCCGGAAGTGACGTCATGTCACGTGACCCAGTGGCGCCATGTTGTGTTGTCATGGTAACCCGCGTGGGCGGCCATCTGTTGACGTCGTCTCCATAGTGATACGTGGTGTGTGTGCGCATGCGCAGCGCGTGTTGTTAGGGTGATACGTGTTACCGTCGTCCATTTTGTATACAGGAGGCCGCCATCTTGGTTTCTATGATAGCACGTGAGTGCTATGTTACCCAATTTTTCTGTAATAAGTCGGGGTATGTTCGGAGGGTATGTTCCTTTGTAGAAGAGTAAATCTAATTACCACAAACAACCCGACAACCTCTCCAAATCACCAAAATCTATCCCAACTTTTACTATTTCGAATTCTTTCAGAATTCTCTGCTTCTATCTATATATGCAATAGTTTTCCTCTACCTAACCATGTTCCTTTGTTCTGGAGTGTACTCCAATAGCGTAGAAGAGCCTTTTAATTGGAACAGTTTACCTGATTATCACTATAATTAGCTATTCTGGTCTATTCTTGTTAGTTCTGACCCTATTCCAAGTACCCTTGTTGTTTCATTTATCTAGATTATAACTAACCAATCAGATTGCTTGATTTCCCATAATGCAGTTATCTGCCTTGGGTATATCAAAAGCATTCCCAAAAACCCAATAAGCAATCGAGCAGTTACTGATAAACCATTGCTCGAATGACTCGAATCCCATCGAGCAAATGAGCTTTAGAAGAATTGCTCGATCGAGTGACTCGGCATATTGCTCGAACGACTCGAATCCCAGCGAGCAAATGAGCCAACGAGCAATTGCTCTTTCGAGTGACTCCTCGAACGACTCTTCGACCCATTTCAGTATTTGAGTATACCTATGGCCCAGGTATTGTATTATTTGAGGATACCTATCGAGGATACCTTTTAGAGGATACTTATCTGAGGATACTATATATATTACCTGTACTACAAGACATACCTATCCCAAAAAATTTATTCTATTCGTAGAATTAAGAATGAAACCGACTCGCCAGAGGATCGTCGGTTTCATTCTTAATCCTACTCGTAGAATAATTTTTTGGGGATAGGTATGGCTTGTAGTACAGGTCGCAAAAATCACATTTCATTTTTCATTATTTGTTTTCATTTTTTGTCTCACAAACATATCTTATTAATTTGGGGTCACAAGCTATGTTTTTGACGCAAAAATGAACACGAATAGCTATTCAAGAATATTGTTTGCATGTGTCGCAGGTCTTTCGTGTCAGGTAAAGGATTAATGAAACAGAGAGGCGGAAACGGATGTTATTGTCACCGTTGTAAAACAAATCATTAGTTGAAACTTGGATGTTTATACGGTATATATTTGCGCTCTTCTTCTATGGAAAACCTCCACCCATGGACGTAGCAGGTCGATATATGCTACAGGCATATCTGCTAGCTATAGAACAACTACAGCACTCTAGAATTGTGATGAGTTTATTCTTTTCATATGTCAACATTTCCATCTATCTCGTCCATCTATTGGTGGGGGTTCGGAGGGGGGGCGGAGGCTCTCTCTCTCTCTCTCTCTCTCTCTCTCTCTCTCTCTCTCTCTCTCTCTCTCTCTCTCTCTCTCTCTCTCTTTCTCTCTCTCTCTCTCTCACACACACACACACACACACACACACACACACGCTCTCTCTCTCACTCTCTATCTCTCTCTCTCCCTCTTGATTTGTTTGGAATTATCAGAGACAGAGATAGATGGAGGAAACAGATGGAGAGAGGGGGTGGGGGCATCGGTAGGGGGCAGAGGCTTAGGGTTAATGATAGAGACAAAGGCGTAGAAACAGGCAGGCAGGGCTTGAATAGGCCGTGGTGACAGAGATAGGGTTAAGCACATTTGTCGGATTTCATTTTTCATCTAAGTAGTGTTAGTAAACTTCTACTTTTCATTGACACAAACACATAAGCGCAGCTTGTTCAAGTCGTTGTTACTAGTGGCCTTTACGATTGTACCTCTCTTTTGATAGGATCTAAAAACTCCACCCTTGAAAAGCTACAAGACATCCAACATTGTCGGGCTGATATCTCACATTAATGGAATTATATTATACTGTAAACGAGGGCTGAAAGGGGCGTGCCTCACAACGTCCCAGCGCGCCTTCGGCGTGCTAAAACCAATTCGATTCATTGTCGGGCACGTGTCATCACCTGTTCTCGAAAGTGTTTCCACATTACATCGGTCTTTTTTATCTCCTCTGACTTCCGATTCGGGAGAGAATTCAATTCATGTTGTTTTTTTTATTATTAGTCGACACGTTACCAGCTTTATAACAAAATTAAATATATATCAACTTTTCCAATATTGTGTATAGAACTGAGTGACTCCCTTGTCTATAGTTTGAAAAGAATGTCATAAGGGAACGCTTTGTCTTTGATCCCTTTGCGTACACGTTGAAATTATATAATATAAATAATAAATTACCAAAACCAATGTCATTACTCCTAATGTCTGTTGTTTGTTCAAGGATTTGTCAACATTATAAAAATGGCTTTTCTAAACGTTTCTCCAGTGTAGATCAACTTTGTTCTTAATAATCAATTTAGAAAAAAACAGACAGTCATGTTTTAACACGCTCCCTTATTTTGTTGAAGCATTGGCGATAGTGATAGCGAAAAGCATAATAATAATAATAATAATAATAATAATAATAATAATAATAATAATAATAATATAATAATAATAATAATAATAATAATAATAATAATAATAATAATAATAATAATAATTATACTACTACCACTACTACTACTACTACTACTACTACTACTAATAATAATAATAATAATAATAAAATAATAATAATAAGAATAATAATAATTATTATTATTATTATTATTATTATTATTATTATTATTATTATTATTATTATTATTATTATTATTATTATTATAAATAAATTTTTGATATAGCGCTCATAACTGTTTCTCATTCTCATAGTGAATGAAACACACTCTGTGTCGCTGTTTTAACTATGTTGAAGGTTCTTTTGAAAAGATGGGTTTGAAGTTTGATTTGAATTTTTTAAGTGTCTCGCAAGACTTTACAACTTCTGGCAGAGAATACCAGAGAGCCAAATGATCTCCCAAAAAACATAAAATGTGTTCTGAAAAGTTGCTTTGAGTAGTCATTTGTTACTAGACCTAATGGTATAACAGCTTGGTGTTCATTGAATCAGTTCTGCTGAGAAAGAGGTTGCTGGATTATTCATACATTTGTAAAGCAATACCAATATCTTAAATTCAACTATTTCTGATATGGGAAGAAAGGCTGTATCTCAAAACGTCGAAAACATTAAAATCTGTACCGGTGTGCTTACACAAGAGAACAATAGGCATAAGGCTATATCTATATCTTATTAGCAATGGGCATTTGGTGGGGAGGGTTTATAACCGTGAGAGAATAACCAGGAGTGTCTTGTGTAATTCTCAATGGCGTTTCAATGATTTGTAAATCTTGAGAAGCGCGTCTTTGTTTGCTCCCCAGTTTGTACCTCTGATTATCTTCAGAAACCTTATATGGATACCTATGACATTCCGCTAGAGATAAGGTTTGAGTTTCTTAACCCTTTCTGACTCCGCACACGATCTCAAAATTTATTATTTTAAATATCATTTTTTTAAAGTTTTCAAAAAATTTCAACGAAACCATATCATGTGACCTCTCTTTGGGATGAGCTAGTCCCAAAGAGAGGTCACATGATATGGTTTTGTTGAATTTTTTGGAAAAATAATATTTTTCCAGCTGCTGAATTTGCATATTATACGGCGGATGTAACCGATTCGTTGGGTAAAGGGTTAAGTCTGAACTTAACACACGACGCTGCCGTAATATTGAGAGAGACGCGATGCCTAAAAGTCAGCCTGGCCTCAGCAGTGGTCATATTGACCCTGGAACCTTTCTATTAAAACGTCCAAAATACCAGTCTAATAGAATAAGATTCAGCGGGGGTATGATGGGGTAGTGGGATGGGAGAATGAAGGATATGTGGCTCTTAGGTGACACAAAGTAGAGGGTTGGTATGCTTATCGGAGAGATTGGGAAGAGTGGGGTACGAGTTGTCATCAAGCGGTTCGTCTCAGATTGTTGGGAGGAGAGTAGAGGAGTGGGGATGGGGAGACATTTGAGGGCACAGGGCTAATCAATACCTTTTCACGTGAGAACCGGTACAAACCAGCCGCAGGCCGCCAAAGTCTTACTATTGTTATTATCAAGGTGCATACAAAGGATTTTAATTTTATCTGATCTTTCAGTCTGAACCCCGCAAACATCGATTGATTCAGTGACACATTTCGGGAGAAGCTTATTACTTCCTAACAGTATAAACCCGGTTTCTGATTCATTCATATTCAATCTATTCTACAACATTCAATTTTTCACATCATTTAAAGTGGAAGGAATTTCATTGACAGCCGGAGTTTCAGCACCAGGTCTCTCTTACCGGAAGGAGCGATACACGCTATGATCATCTGCATATCCAGCAATTCGTTGGCTGTCCTTGACACAAGAACTCAAAGTCCATGCGTAGCAAGTGAAGAATATAGGGCCGTTTATGCTACCTTGTGGTACTGAAAAGACAACATCGCTTTGTCCCTCGATTATATGGCTGAATATGCCGGGTCGAGTGTATCATGTGACTTAAAACCAGTGCTGGAAATGAACAAAATTGACGGGTGCCGTTTTTAAGCTCTCGTGCATTCAGAGACGGGAGTAAATTGCACCCGTAAAATATTAGTATTTGACTTTTCGAAGGAATACTGTCACCAAACACTAGAAACCTTAACCATTTTAAATCTAGTGGTATCTTCCATACCAGTACAATGGCAGCAATTAGAAGAGTCCATATTCGTTATTTGGGGTAGAGCAATCAATATGTTCAACGCGCAGCCTCGGGGCTGCACGTTGAAAATATTGATTGCTCTACTCCACGCATTTACTGAATAGCCATACATGAATGGCGCTGTGACGTATAATGTTCCTGGTCAGAAAGCGGCCGATCGGGTTCAAGGGGCTAAATGTAGAAGGAATTGCTGGATTTTGAAAGTAACTTGCTACTGGCTGCTATAGTGCTACTTTCGCAAAACAACACACATTTATATGCCCTCATAGTATATTATTAGTGCTCCTCAATATTTTTCAACACGTGCATTTTTTAGCTCCCGTAAAATAGAAAACACGTGTGCTGACGGGAGCAATTGCACTCGCTCTCGTCTCATTTCCAGGACTGCTTAAAACCCACTCTACATTAAATTCTGTAACCCCATGAACCCTGGTGGTATCATCCACAGTTGGGGATAAACCAAGTAATACTTTCCACGTGAAGCCATCTGGCTGCACGTTGGAAATATTGATTGTCTCCCCCATTCATTCGCATATCAGCTATCAAAGTTCATAAACTTGTGACGTATCGTGTTCTTGGGTCAGAAAAGTGGCGCTCGGGTTCAAAGGATTAAATTTAAATAACATTTTATCGCAATGGGGAGAATAAAAATTAAAAATTAGCACAATTCGAAGACAATATCATGCTTACCACGGATGTTTTAGTAGAAACTCGAGATAACAACTCGGTTAGATCAGTACTGAACAGTCCGCTCGTTAAGGAAAAGTCAAAATCCACGCGTGGGAAATATTTTCACTCATGCGTTAGCATCGAATCGCCAATACAAAACAATGAAATCGCCATCAGATATTCAATGAAAGAAATACCGAGTTTTTTAATCAATATAATAATATTATCTGTACAATAAGGAGGAAATCACGGGTCGCGCTCTCTTATTGGATGATGTGGCGTGCTCAACAGCGCGTCAAATACCTGTTAGTGAAGTGTCGAGTTCAATCTACCAAGACTGACCTGCATTGTCTCATTATGGCTGTATCCAGATAGTGTCATGGAATGAAACGTCCTTCACGTTGAGTGCTGTTGAAACACGAATTGAACGATTGCGATAAATGTCCAATGTGCATGACTGGGAGTGGGCTAATTTTTAGTTAAATTTTAGTACTTTTACGACTTCGGGAAAACATGTGTTGATTTTGTTGTTGCCTATTTTTGAAAGATATAATCGATCGGACGGGATACAGGAATAACAATGATTACTTACAAATGTAAGTACTATATGTATTGGCACATAAAACGACTAAACAACATTTCCAAACTCATGCTTTTTTGTACTTTGAAAACGGTTGCAACATGACACCATTAAAACTCGAGGTGGACATACGTCTTGTGATGATCACATTGTAAACTGTTTGTTGATATATATTGTAACCATGGAATTCTTACAAAATATCACAAAGAACGGGATTTGTCATTACAATTTTCTATGGATCAGATAGTTGCATCTAAGTACTTAATTCTGCGAACTGCACCTCAGAAGAAATCAGCGACACTTATCTTTTACAAATTTCCCGGATGCCATAGAACTGAGAAAGGACGCTAGTTTGACTTACACTGGGTTGGCGGCGGTTCGAACCCACGCCGAGAGAGTTTCCTTCGGCACCAACCGCCTAGCGAAACTGTACTGAACCACGCACACCACTCGGCACCGGGGGCCGTGTGGTGTGTGTGGTTCAGTACATTTTCGCTAGGCTGTTGGTGCTGAAGGAAACATTTTCTATGCATTTGTTTGAGGAAGTTTTGAATGAGTTTTATTGTCCACGTGGAGGTGTGATGATTGTCTAAATACGGTATCACTCGTGATCTCAAAATATGGCAGTAACATGCATTTCGTAATCGAGATGTTTTGCCTAAAATATGTTAGCGTTGCGTGGATATAGACTCAAGCAAAATGAACTCATTTTCGTGGAAGCACGTTGTACTAAGGCATATGGAATAGTGATGGCACGTCTGTTCCCATTCGTCGCGAATGATTAGCGTAATTCACGGATTTTCTCATGTTGTAAGCTGGGAACCTTTATTCGATATAACAAGTTGGAATGGCCAAGTCATATTTCTCGAGAGCCGTAGGCTCGTGGGAAATATGACTTCGCCATTCCAACGAGTTATGCAAAACACCCACCGATTCAAGCACACATCGCGTTCTTTGTTTATAACATTTCCCATGCATTAAAATTCAGTTAAATAAACAAATTTTAATTCAGATGTTTAAACCCAAAGGTTTAGAGTCTGTTTGTTTTTCTTAAAGCTGTACTGATCAAATGGGTCGGCACAAAATCAAAACAACCTTGTGTTGGGAACCAGTCTAAATTACATTCATTATCTTTTCTATTTATTGGACGTGTTTGTTGAAATTCGTATCGCTGTTTCCCTTCGGCTGGTGTCCATTCACGCCTATATCCGTCTTTGAAATTACAATTGCGATGCAAGATTCGGAAATTTCGCTTCTATTTAAAAATAGTCTGTCAACGGATTTTCATTTTCCGCATGGTTTAGTGTTGGCGTGGATGGGAATTTCAAAGAACAGGCGTGTAATAAAGGCAATAGTGACGAGCAGCATAAACTCTATTGTTCAACCCCCCCCCCCCCCGCCCCTCCCAGAACAGATACACTTTTTGAGGATTCGCATGTTAGCCTCAATAATTTCGGTATCCACTTCACTATCTGGACATGACCAACGAGATGATTCTGTAAAAGGAAGTTTCTGACCGCTAGAGTTTCAAAAGCGGTCTGCTAATTTCATTTGCCCAAGTAAATTACAGTTATATCGTGGCATATTTGGCTGATTACCAGTTTTTGTCTTCGATGCTGGTACAAAAGTTAAACCGCGATCTACAAGAAAACTTTCTTGAGCTGTTAGTCATTCATTGCCAGACAGCGAAGAGTAATGCAGCTGTGTATGTACACTGGGTTCTATGTAAGGACAACCCTTTGGAGGTAAACGCGTTGTATGATTACCAACCACAGAATGTTACCATCAAGAATGATATCGTCCTAATATGGAACACACAGGCACACACTGATAAACATATTCCATGCAACAAACCTGACATAATAGTGAAACAACGAAAAAGTGGTACCTTCTGCTTGGTATCTTGGTCCTAAGCAATTATAACATACGGCCGTGGAAAATTGGAAAAAAAGTCAAAGTCTGTGGACCTTTAATTGATAACAGCAGAATGTGAAATCAGAAGACGAGTATTATTCCAATAGTTGTGGGAACTACGGGCGTCATCACCAAACATCTGGGCTCGAAATAATAATAATAATAATAAAACAAAAATAACAATAATGAAAAAATAATAATAATTTTATAGCCTTAAATCAAAACTTAGTGCTCTTTGACTGTACAAAATTGCATTTTTTTAATTAACGACAGGAATGATTCCAGAGAATCCATTTATTTTACAGCGTCTTGATGGATTAGTTGTGGATTAGATTTTGTTTGTTGTGATTATAAATCAATTATAAATCATTTGCTGTGAGTAGGTAGTGGTAGGGCACGTGCTTGCGTGCTGGCGGGCGGGCGGGCGGGCGGGTGGGCGGGCGGGCGTGCGGGGCGGGCGGGCGAATTGATTGTAAGCCAACAATGTGAGGGCAATTTGTTTGGCGATGATTTGCATTCGAGTCATCTCAATGATAGGCATACTTTGGATTTAAATTTGCGTCGCAGCACAAGCGATCAAATATCCAAAATCTTTAGATTCGCGTGACTAGCCTGTTTCCAACCCATACAAAGATCGCACCAAATTAAAAATGCCCACAATTTTTGTGCTTTCAAGGTTTGTAATTTTCAGTTCTATGTTTTAGCTCTCTTTAATTTTGGACAAGAATGGCTTTATTGTTCATGTAGCGAATTCGATTCATATTGAACTTTTGTATTCTTATACCATTTGAAGTCTGGCGTCGCAATCACGACAACCCTTCATTTTCAGGTATATATGTATGTGATGGTGAGTAGTAGAGCTTATGGCTGTGTTTATTTATCTCTCACGCTTCGAGGAACAGGGCATGGCGGATATGGAAATAGTGCACGTTTGTTCTCGATGTCCTTTAATGGGGGGGGGGGGGGGGGGTGCTAAAGTGGTCTCTGCATATGTTCAAGGAAGCTGATATCATCCAGTTCAAGGCAGCAATATTGATGTTTCTATATTGCTGGTAGCGTATATTGGTTACATTAACGAGTGGGTAAAAAATTCCACCCAGCGGCTTTCACCTCAACATTTAATGGAGCATAAAATATAGGAGATTAGCTGATTGGGACATTATATATTGATTTTGGAGCCCTCAATAAAAATGTTAAAGTGTCTTTTTGGAAAAAGACTTAAAATATTTTCACTGGTGGGAGTTGAAAACAAAGGTGTGTGTGTGTGGGGGGGGGGTGCAGCTAAACATATACCATTTCAATTGGTTGCGAAGCCGGGCGGCAGTGTGGAAATTCCCAAATTTAAACGCAGAAAGCACACAGCAATATATATTCTTTCCAGTACATTTTTATGAGAAAATATATACTTCTTAAAGTTTGCTAAGCACCAAATATTTGATACATCATTGAGAAACTGGCTGGTGACATATTTGCGATATGTTTGGTGGATATGATTGAGGAATGTATAGAGATGGTCCCCAGTGTTTACATTAGCTCTCTTGACAGGCAGACTTTTCCTGACAGTTATGGAAAGCATGTACCCCTTGATTTTCATCATGTTTTCGTGTACTGTCTACAAGTATATGACATGTGTAGGGTATCCAATCTTCATTTCAACAGAAACCCTTGTGATTTAATGACTGAATATGGCAAATGTAAGAAGATATTTGTCTGAAGCAGAAATGTGGCGGGCAGTAGGGATGGTGCAGCAAGGGGCTGCCCATCGTCAGGTTGGTGAAGCCCTTGGAGATCACCAGATGGGAAAGATTTCAGCAGTATGACACACTATGGCACACTAGTAAGACGGCATGGTGGGTGCAAAGACAGAGCAACATCTGCAGCTGAAGACCGGTTTCTGATCATTCGGGCCCGTAGGAACCGCTTTGCCACAGCAACCCATCTTCGCAGTGACCTTCAGAATGTATCCGGGGTAAATGTTTCGACTCAGACTATCCGGGCAAGGTTGCACGAAGGTGGTCATCGTATTGCGCTGTCCCAGAACCACCGCCAAGCACGATATGAATGGGCAATGGACCACGTTAGATGGACCAGAGAAGATTGGAGACCTGTCCTTTTACAGATGAGTCAAGGTACTGCCTAGACCACACAGATAGGCGTTCTAGAGTATGGAGAAGACCAGGAAAGCGATTCCATGCAGCCAACATTCCTGAGCATGATCGCTATGATGGAGGGTCAATCATGGTCTGGGGCGGCATCAGCAGAGATGGACGTACAGAGATCTGAGTTCTTTAACGTGGTACATTGACTGCACAGCGGTGTATTAGTGAGATCCTGGATGTCCACGTCAGATTGTATGCAGGTGCAGTGGGTGATAGATTCATTCTGATGGACGATAATGCCCGTCCTCGTGTTGCCCATGCTGTCGGGGAGTATCGACGGAGGGAGGGGATTGCGCGCATGGAATGGCCGGCAAGATCCGCTGACCTCAATCCAATCAAACATGTCTGGAATGAGTTGCAGCTTGCAATTTCAGCCCGTCCAGTCCAGCCAAGAAGTGTCCAGAAGCTTGGTGCCATGCTGGTCCAAGAATGGAACAACATCCCACCAGGAACCTGATTGGGAGCACGAGAAGGCGTTATCAAGCTGTGATTAACAGTAATGGGTCTCATTCTCGATATTAAACCCATACCAGTTCCCTCCGTCAACTTTTCGGCAAATTGAAAAATTTCCTCTTTTACCGTTTTCCATGGTTTTCGTATTGAAAAGCTAAAAGATAATGTCAAACGCGAATAAAATCTTAATTTCGGTACTTAACTCATTAAAGATATAATTAAATAAAAAATATATACACTTTTCATTACAATATTCCATCTAAAACGTAAAAGCAAACTTGGAGTGGTATATATACTAAGTGCATACAGGACTGCTTCCTAAAAAATTAGTTTGATCAACTGAAGAGACGGGAAAATGTTAATACTGTCGGCGATGCAAATGCTATGCCTCGCCACAGACGTGCATGTTCTCGCGCTTCTGAAATATCAGCAGCACGATATATTTATTGATTTGGCTTAAAAATTGTTAGATATATCGAGCAGAAGATATTTCTGCAGCGTGAAATAAAGTGTTCCTTGATTGCAAATAAGGTATGTTACAAGCGTGCTAGCGATTGTTATGAACGGAATTGGAATTTCCCACCATCCCGTCACTGCTCTATTATATAATGGAAAGACTCGCACTCGTGTCCGATAGATGGAATTCGAGGTAATCATATCTCTTTTTATTAAAACAAACAGCTTTTGCATGCATTGGTTTTGCCTTGATTTATTGTACTATTGATTTGAAACACATCTGAAGGTCTACTTCCAATTGTCTAAATATTTATTAAAGAAAGATCTAACCATTCGCTGCTTACGCATCAGGAAGAGGTTATCAACCGTTCTGGTCATCTCATAACATCCCAACCCACTAATTCGCAACCTGCCTTTGCAGACAAAACGTTAACATCTGAATCTTACTGAGACAGGTCAATATTCAAACCGCTGTTAAGAGGCGTCAGCAGTTATGAATATTTACTTTGACCATATTTGGTCTGCAAACGCGTATTCCTGTTGGGATTGAAGGTATTGAAAAATAATTCAATTGCTGGAGATATCGTGTTATCTCCGTTTTAATAGAGTAAATACTGACTTTTTTATGTTCTTCGCAAGGCAAATATAACTCAATATTTTGATAATAGATGAGTGTCCAATGCTACACAAGTCATGAAGGGAGGGACGGTATATGACATGCCCCCGAGCAGATTATGTTGAAATTTGAATAATAAAGTAGATGACTCATGACAAGAAAATATTTGTGTTAAAGTATGTTTTGTTGGTTCGTTTCCTTTGACGACCACATCTATAATTGGCATTTCTATTGATTACTCGTCGAGATCATACATTTGATATGCACTTCAACCATATTAACCCTAGCGTTGTCGTGCATATCAGTTCAATGTCAGCAAATGGAATAGTCCATATTCATTATTACGGGGTAGACCAATTAATCAATTAATATTTTCAACGTGTAGCCTTTAGGCTGCACGCTTGAAATATTGATTGGTCTATCTCACACATTCACATAACAGACATCTTATTTAATAAAATTATGACGTAAAATGTTCCCTGGTCTAAAACGTGACCAGTCGGGTTCAAGGGGATAACGGCTTCGTCTTTTTGATATTTGGCTGCAAACACAAATTGCTTGCTCATGATGTAAAGTTAAATGGTACATAAGTATTCACTTTCAAATAATCCAGACATTTTTTATCCCAGAACTGTTTTCTGAAATGCTGTGGAAAACCGATATTGTAATACATCCGCTATTGTAACAAATTTATTACAATAGCGGTTGATGCAAATTTTTTCATCAACCGTTGTTGTAATAAATTTATTACAATAGCGATTGATGCAAACTTTTTCACAGGACGCTATTGCAATAAATTTATTATAATAGTCGAGTGTCAGCTGTAATAAGTTTTTCATTAATTTGAGAATAAGCTAACTAAGGATGGCTACAACAGACGAGCCATTTTGATTCAAAATTCAATCTCTTTGTATCAATCACACCGACAAAAACGCCGGAAATTGACGAAATGACCAGTATAATCAGAAACATCTTGCTCCAGACAGTGTTCGATAAAACCATACAAACAGGGATGTCAGTGACATCAGCTCGTTTAGTTCTTTCGATTTGTTTTTTGTATTTAGTTATTGGTGTTTAAGGTCACATCTTTCTGCACAATAGCTAATCATGGCCACAACATTGAGATAAAGCCAATTTTTTTCAATCGTTTTTTCCCAGGTTGTCCATTTTGGAGAACTCCCGCCACAAGCATTGGTGACTGCGACCTATTTTACCTGAAAAAAGACCCAGTTTATCTCAATAAACAAGCACTGCTTCACCTCCCGGGGTTATAAAATTTAATATGGTTGACCCTTTATCCAACGTAATGGCAAAAACCGGCCAGCGCCATCTCAGAAATCGCCAATTAATTCGTCAAGTTCCAACGTGGGGTCATAACCTATGATTTTGAGACAAAAAATGAAAAAAACTAGTTATTCAAGATTTTTTTGCAAATATCGTCTGTTTTTCATGTTAAGTAAAGGGCTAAAAGATTTGTAAAATATAATATGTATGACAATGAGATGGTTGGCAGAAATGTTGTGAGCGCATTGGTGATGAGTTGGGCGGCAGAAACGAGACGGATTTTTCTGCAATATTATTTTTGTATAAACCCTTTCAACGCTAAGCTAAGAATAGTTTGGCCTGCTTATGCATTTGGAGCAGTCTAAAATGATACATAGGAATAATCTGTTCCAATTTATTCAAAAAATGACCAGTCGTCGTCAAGTATTTATTGTTCGCCCCTTCGTATGCATGCCAATAAGATGAAACGGGTTAACTTATTACATTAATAGTTTGGTCACAAATTTCGCGTGTTGTGGGAAGGGGGTGCAGGGCTCGGTGACTCAGTGACGTAGAGGGGTGATCCAAAGGCATGAGTTAGCAAGATTTCCTACTGAGGAGGCAGGCTACCAAGTCGACATATGCCACAGACATATCCGAAGTCCGTAGGCTTGAGGTGAGGTGGGTATGACCCTCCCATTGGTTGGTCTCCCCCGAAATCAATTGGATGGTCTTACACACACCCACCTCAGGCTTACGGTATCCTCTCCCATCGGTATGGGTTCGAGAGGCTCTCCCGTGAAGATTTTGAAATTCAATCCCCTGAAGCTGAGTCCTGAACCCTCTGGGACTTTAATGTGCCGATTTTGAGGAGGAGGAACTGTAATTTTAAGGGTGGCTCCCCCAGCACCCCTTCCCTCCCACCGGGTATGCGCCACTCACTGTCCGAAGGTCGTGGTTTGTAATATAGTCTGTGCAGTCTGCGTCGTGTCCTTGAGAAAGACTCTTCCTTCCCATTGCTCACTTGGCGGCACGGTGGTGTCGTGTTCTTGAGGGCGCACGTACTTTCTACCAACGTTAAACCGGCCTTGGCGAGATTAGAAAGTTGAAATGTCTGACAGTGACTCGCCGTTGCTCGGTGGTTTTTTCCGGGTACACTGGCTTCTCCAATCCGTAAAACTATCGCCGACCCGAACTGACATTGGCCACTAAAAGTGTCGTAAAACCCCTATCATCATTCCATCCATAAAAATTAGTGACACCCCCCCCCCCCCCTACTCAAAATGGGAAAATTAAAGCACCAGATGGTCCCAGATTCAGTCTCAGGGCATTGAATTTTCAAAATCTTTACCGAGGAGCCCCCACGGACCCCCACCGATGGGATAGGGATACGTAGGCCTGAGGTTGGGTGTGTATGACCCTCCCATAGGCGGGTATTGTGGGAGACCCAAACCCCCACCAATGGGAGAATCATACCCACCCCTACCCCATGCCTACAGCTTTCGGATATGACTGTGGGATATGTCTACCTGGCAGCCCTCACCACAAAAATTAGCCCCTTCCCCTCAATGGGAAATCCTAGCTACGCACCTGCCTTTGGATCACGACTGCCCTGCATCCTCTTCCCACCCCGCGTAAGATTTGTGGCCAAACCATTAAAGTGATAAGTTCAACCCTATCAAGCTATTAGCAGGTATACGAAGGGGCGAATAAAAAATACTTGAGGACGACTGGTCTTAACTGAATCCAACACCCCCTCCACCCCCCCCCCCCCCCCACCCCCATCTTGGGCTGTTTGAATAAGATTGTCCCATGGTATCATTTTAGACTTTTCCAAATGCATAAATAAACCAAATGTTGGATTAATGTTGGAGAATCAAGCTCTGTTTCCCCCTCTCGATCTTCATTGAAACTTAATCATAATGTTTGCTTCTCGAAGTTGCCGTCTTGGCGGCCATCTCCATACAAGACAATATGGAAAAATATCCCGATAGCATGACATGTGTTTCAGGGTCAGAGTTATAACTAAGTCGCCCGATTTGCGACCTCAGTGCTTGTAAAAGGGTGAGAACTCTCCCGTCACCCCTATGAGGCGGCCATTTTGATCGTCATATTTGTTTTATGCTAATATCTCAATTTCCCCAAAGCTGTTGTCGCCGCAACCGGTAGTTTCAATAAAAGTATGTCCTGGTCCATCACAAACCATTGAGAATAAACTTTATAAGCCAAAACACACGTATGTCCCTGGGCGACTGGACTGGTGAGGCTTTATGCATCTTCCTTCCTTGCATCCCCGTGAAAAAGAAGCCGCCTTGTCACCTTTTTTAATAAGATACAAAGGTGGTGGCCTGATTTGTGTCACCCAAATATTTACAAGAAGTTTCACCTGCCGAGTAAGTATTATTTTTATATTAATCTTAGTCGGCACTGGTTTTGTTTTTTATGAGTCGTAAATCTGTTCATGTTCACAGGATTATTAACATTTCACGTTTGTCTTTGAGAGGGGTTAATAGCTTCTCTTAGGCAGAAGTCAGAAATTTGATATAGCAGCAAAAGCATGAGGTTAACTCTTGTTAATTAACTTTCTGTTGGTCAATTTTTTAGCTGTTTCCAGTACCTAGTAACAATACAATACTTTGAATGAGGATTCAAAATTCTGTGTGGCTGTGCTGTTCTGTGTTTTTGAAATTCAAAGGTTTTCTCTTTCCAACTGTGGCGCAAATCAATTTAAAATATATATATACTATTCAAAGTTTTTTAAGCATCCAATATTTGACACATCATTGTGAAATATGCTTGTGACAGATTTGCGATATATTTGGTGGATTTTATTGAGGAACGTATTGAGATGGTCCCCAGTGTTTTCATTAGCTCTCTTGACAGGCAGACTTTTCGTGATAGTAATGGAAAGCATGTACCCCTTGGTTTTCATGATGTTGTACTGTCTACATGTACATGACATGTGTAGGGTATTCAGTCTTCATTTCAACACAAACCCTTGGGATGTAATGATTCAATATGGCAAATGTAAGAAGACATTTATCTGAAGCAGAAATGTGACGGGCTGTAGGGATGGTGGAACATGGTGCTACCCATCGTCAGGTTGGTGAAGCCATTGGTTTGCACCATACGGTGATCACCAGAGCCTGGGCAAGATTTCAGCTGTATGGCACACCAGTAAGACGGCATGGCGGTGGCAGAGACAGGTCAACATCTCCGTCAACTTTTTGGCAAATTGAAATATTTCCTCTTTTATCAATAATATCCATTTTCCATGGCTATCGTATTCAAAAGCTAAAAAATAATGTCAAACACAAATACAATCTTAATTTCTGTACTTAAATCATTAAAGATATAATTAATAGGGACCTGCGAGCCGGGGATAAAACTTCGAGCCGAATCTCGAGCCGAATCTCGAGCCGAATCATCCCTCTGGTATCGAGTCGAGTCGAACCTCAAACCTTGAAACCGGCACGACGGCGACATTCGTGCTTCCATAGTCTGCAATACCGGTACTCTGCATGCTGGATGAGTTCAGAATCAATTGGTCTGGAATCGAGTATTCTCGCACTGCGAGAATACTCGATTCCAGACCAATTGATTCTGAACTCATAGACTCGCAGTTTTATTCTACCCACTTGGTGGTCGTGCTCAGCCTCATCAGCACCAAATACCATTATTATAAAAGCAAACAAGGCATGTCGGAAAATATGATAAAAAATCTCAAACTCAAAGTCTCGCGAAACACAGTATCGCGCACTAATAGTGAAGAGATCGTACGGTAGCCCGGGGGGTTAATAATCAACAAAATAGGAGAGCTAATACGTTCAGAGAGCGATTTATTACACTATCGTTAGCGTATGGCGGCGTGTTCTTGATGCGAGCGAGTGCACATATAATTCGCCGTTTGAACAGAGGTCGGTTCGAAAAATACGAATCGGACGGTGAGGTATCGAGTCGAATCGAATCTCGGCGATGGTTTCGAGTCGAGCCGAATCTCGAACGGTTCGCAGGTCCCTAATAATTAAATAAAAAATATGTACATTTTTCATTACAATATTCCAAAGCGTAAAACAGGTAGTTGGATATACCTGGTGCTTAGCAAACATTGAGTAGTATAGTAATAGTTAGTGGTTAGTGTGAGGAATTTGTGGGGAAACAGTTTTTTTCAGCGGAATTCTCAGGAGAATCTTTTCTTTTCGTTTCATTCAGGACAGGAGATTTGCACAATGACTCAGGACCAAGGTAAAATATTTGTTATTCTTAACCGATTGGATGTTAGATTTAATGTGTGCTTAGAAATTGTTTTGTAGGAATTTGTTGGCGCGTGTCCGTGGGCACTCTCCAATAAATTGTAACAAAATGAAGCTTGTATAACAAACAGTATCATTTGACTCTAACTGTACATCTGTTGATGATAGGTTTAGTGCGGTAAATTTTGTGTGGTCTGGTGACCCGGACAAGGTTGCATCTTAATGCTAATTTGTCCTGACCACCATTCCCACCATTTGGCTCCACACTGGAGTGGCTGCTTTGGACGAGTGAATAAATGCGGTATTTTAAATCAGACTAAAGTTAAATATTGATAATGTTTCACTTTCTGGATAATTGTTTGGAATGTTCAATATACTTTTCCTGCTGCTTTGTTATTTATTCACCGTGAAATCAGTGAGTGGTCTGAAGTGTTCTGCTTCTGCGTAACGCATCCGATCAATCACCACTGCGAGCAAATACTTTTGTTCCAATACCCCGATGGATTCTGTCTTTTGATTGGTCAGAATGGCTTGGACAAATAGCCATGGCAAAGGGTGCACCCAACATCAAAGGTATATGAGAGCGTGCAACATCCAGGGTATAAGCGCACGCGAAGCATGGGGGGTATATGGTTTTAATGAAAGCTTTTCGCTTCCGCTCGCCTCATTACAAAAATCGAACCAAAAAACCGAAAATAGTCACAAATATCATCAGATTTCTGACAATTCAATCATAAAAATAAAAAAGAGAAAATAATTCGTCCCCTGGGTACCAATGTGTTCTATGTGCCAATAATAGGCTGCCAGTAGGCACACTGAACACATTGGAACTCAGGGGACGACATGTCAACAAAATACTGTTTACTCGTTTCCTTAACGACCCAAGAGATGTAACTCTATCTGTTGTCTTCTGCGATTATAAAAAACAAGATTATTATTACGAATTTGGTCCAAATGACTGTGGAGCTGAGAAAAGAGTCCACAACTTTATTTCCACTAAGTTGTATTGTGTTTCAAACGGGACAAAGACGTTATCTCCGCCAACATGTATGGTATAGTGAGATTTAAATACCTGGATGTCTCATTTAAACACCTCGCCTGCGGTTCGGTGTTTAAAAACCGACATGTAGGTATTAAATCTCTATATACCATACATGCTGGCGGAGATAACTTATATTAATTATCAGCAGCATTAAGGTGCTATATAAGTAATGGAATTTTGTTTATTTTGAAAATTCTCACCTCTGATATTCCTTCAATTCAAATTAAATATACACAAGTTATGCAGCAAAATGACGGTTGGGAGATATAGAACAAGTAAAATATATGCAACCAACTCATGAGTTGACAGCATGCACCACTGGTTCCTGGAAGTCTGCTACCGTATTCGTACCACTATAATAATACAATAATATTTCCTGAGAACAACTTGCCAAATGTGCTTCACATATCCAAGAACAAATCTAGGGCATCAAAATCCTTCTAAACACAGCGACGGAGCTGCATGGGGGTAAACCCCAAAATTGACGGCGTTGTTTACAAAAATAATCCTACTTTCGATTTCCAGTCAACGTCATTGGACGGAAAAAGCATCGAAAAACAACGCCGTCTAAAATCAACTCATGAGAGAAAGATCGCCTTTATACTGCATACTATTATTATATAGAGACTACACAGTTGCCATCTTCTGTGCACGGTATCTTGACACCTGGTGAAATGTCTTAGAATTGCGATTTTGTGTTTTGATGGAAATTCGTGGTATAGAGTGATTTGCGCATGTCCGTCGAATGTGGATTCCATCTTCAATAAAAATGCAGACAGCGTTGTCTTTCCCTAACTTTTGTCCCATCGCTGCATCCTAAAGTGTTTTGAATGCCTAGCTTTCATTTTGGATATGTGAAGGAAATTTGGCCAAAAGTTGTTCTCAGGAAATATTATTCTAGTATCAGTTCTGGTACGAATACGGTAGCAGACTTTCAGGAACCATTGGTGCCTGCTGTTGAATCTGAGTTGATTTCATATAATATTTTGCGAGTTCCAAATATCCCAACTTTCATTTTGATGTATAATTGGTGTATATTTAATTTGAATTTAAGGAATATCAGGAGTGGGAATTTCAAAATCCCATTACTTTTTGGCACCTTAATGTCACTTTTAGGCAAACAAGGCTATAAAGTGCAACATAGGAATGAAGTCGTGTCTAACCAATCGTTGATGCCCGTGTTGATTACCACGAACTCAAGCCCCATAAGGGTAACAAATCTTGATTACTATATACAGTTTCACTTTCAGCAGCCAAAGCTATAAAGCACAATATATGAATGAATCCGTGTATAACCAATCGTTCATGCCTATGTAGATTTCCACGAAACTGAGTCCCTTTGGGGTATCAGGTTCTAATTACCACAAGCAGTGTCAGTCTACTACGGTAGTCTAGAACTATTTAACTTTACAAGCTTTCCACATGCAAAGCACCTACAGTCATCCCTCAGTGAATATCCAAACATAATAATAATAATAATAATAATAATAATAATAATAATAATAATAGTAACTTGTGTATAACTTGTGTATATTTAATTTGAATTTAAGGAATATCAGACGTGGGAATTTCAAAATAAACAAAATTCCTTTACTTATATAGCACCTTAAACCCCAATGTGAACTTGAAGTTAGTTGTGGTGATTTTGTTCTCGATGAATGGTTAAATGACTAGGATATAATTTCATTTAAACATGATAACTGATTTTAAAGGGTAAAACTGTGTAATATATTATGAATGATTTTATTTGTAAAGGGTAAACAAGTCAAATGTAATTTGGTGTCTGTTTAACAGTATTCAAGAAATCAGCTTTCAGGTGTGAACTGTTTTGGAGGATAGAACTCGCTTGCAATTGTGAGTCTTGCTTTTGATTGTCACTGATAGTTGGCATTGTTCACTTTGTCAAACATCGACTGTTGTGCATCAATGGAATGAGCTTCCTGGGATTATTTCATTGGGGTACATCAGCCCATGTTTATCGATGGAATTTATTTCTTGTGAAATTCAGGTTGGTGCCCTCTGCTGGGGAGAGCTCTAGACGTTGTTACCAGCTGAGTGCACCGGGCTGTGTTTCCCAATGGAAGTCATATTATAACCTTGTATACTGTTCACACTTGAGCATATCTTTCTAGCAGAACGTTTATTCTGTGAACTTAGTGTTCTTTATTGTTATTTTCAGGGGTTCTAGTTTACTATAAATTGTGATGTACAATTGATGATGTTGACACTTTAAAGAAATAAAAAGAACCCAGGTAAAACTGTATTCCGCTTCTCAGCTGTCTGTTCTGAGATTGCGGTTACAATATAAAATCCGAAATCTTTGAAAAATTTAATAATTATAGCAAAATGTCACTGGTGTAACATGTCCCTGACTGATCGTTTGAAGGCTGTGGCTAAAATTTATAAAAATATCCAAGCCATAAGGTAGGTAAGAATCTGTGTGTCTATTTATAAGAACTAAAGGGGTACATACAGTATCGTTTGGTCATATCTAAACTAATAATTTGGAGACTGTTGTATTTTAACCCTTTACCCAACGAATCGCCCGCATCCGCCCGAGTGATATGCAAATTCGGCAGCTGAAAAAATATTATTTTTTCAAAAAATTTCAACAAAATCATATCATGTGACCCCTCGTTGGAACGAGCTCGTCGAGCTCGATCCAACGAGGGGTCACATGATATGGTTTTGTTGAAATTTTTTGAAAAAAATTAAAAAATTATATTTAAAATAATAAATTTTGATATCGTCTGCGTTGGGTAAAGGGTTAAAGTCGTGTCCATGAATTTTAGTTTAAACAGTATTTATTTCCAATTTCGATGAGTTGCATTCAATAACAATAAGGTGTTTGTGGATCCGACAGTAAGCTATAAGCTTTTACAAGGTCGTTTCCACTCGTGAATCATTTACAGATACAGATGACGGGATGGTAACTACATGTATACATTTATTAGGATATCAAAAACTGGAAGTACTATTAATCGTTAGAGGGTATGAAGAAAATTAGAAATAAAAGTAAATTTAAATTTCATCCAAGGTATTAAGTTTCAAAGTTGAAACATTCTTTGCGTTATATTGAATTCCACAGCATGGTTAGAGAATCGGAGGTAATCTTCACGTAGTGGAAGATACACCTTCAATGAAAAAAAAAGAAGATTTACATGCCTGCCGTTTCAATGCGGTTGCATCTTACTGTGGATACAAGGCTTCAGGGCCATACATGTGAGGATTATAAATACCATACACGCCTATTTATTCCGAGAGGGAGACCCGCGAAACCAGTACACACCTCAAATGAGAGCGTATCACTCTCTCTCCCGAGGTGACCACATCCACAACGAGTCCGCCACCCACAACAAACAAGCGAAAATGGTTCAACTGTATCGTTTAACTGGCCATACCTTGGATGAACTGACGTATAGAAGCTAAGAAATTGCCCTGTGTCAGTTGAGGGCGCGAATGGCCACCTTGCCCCAGGAATCCCGGCAAGTGTGTTATCATAAGGTCGCCAATGAGTAGGGGGTCTTATTGGAATCACTGGGGGGGGGGGGGGGGGGGGGGCAACTGTGTTATTAAAATAATTGTACATAGATATAATCATCACAGTCAGGGTGCTAATGACAGATAATTCCGAGTCGATAACTGATATTCGAGTGGAGAAACGTGTATTCAGGCTCTCCACTCGAATATCAGTTATCGACTCGCAATTATCTGTCATTAGCACCCTGACTGTGATGATTATATCTGTGTACAATTTTAAGGAAACGGAGAAATCATTATTTCTCCTTTGTTTTGTCACTGGTGTAACATCGCTCTCTGGGTTCCATTATGTTCCATGTGCCTACTGGCACATAGAACACATTGGAACTCAGGGGACGACATGTCACTGATATTGTATTCTGAATGTTACACCAATGAGCACGTGTTACACCAGTGACCCATTTTAGTCATTTATCTATTTCTTTTCAATTGTTTTAGTCTTTCTGCATAAGGGATATGTCATCACGTGTGATAGCTTTGAACTAATGCGTAGTCATATAGCATTATGTGTCAAAGCACTGACAAACTAGTCTGGATGTTCGAATATTTGTAATTAGAAAAGGTCGAAGAGGATTTTGTTATATTTATTTGTGCAGTAAATATTGTTTTAATGTTGATTTTTCTTGTTTTTCAGAAAATCTGTCTTCTGCTCATATCAATAATCCAAGTTAGCCGTGTTTTGGAAGAAGAAAATGTTTTTTTAAAAACTACATGGTATTTTTTTTCTATATAACGCTGGTTGGTAGGGCTGCTACCTTGGTAACAGATTAACAACTCGGACAGATGTTTTACTTGATGGGTGTTCGATATAATATAAGGATTAGTGCATGTCTTGTCGTTGACTACGCCCATATAGTGCCCAGTGAGGTGGTGTAGTTCCCTCCGCTTCGCGGCGGGAACTACACCACCTCACTGGGCACTATATGGGCATAGTCACCTCCAAGCCATGTACTATTCCTTGGAAGTCTTCATCCAGGTGTAATAGAAAGTGTTGATGGAGAGGACATTCAAGTAAATTGCATGACACGCATTGGCAGAAATAATACGTCTGGCCAATGAGGCCAGATTTAAACTGGCATTATAATACTTTTATCATGTCCATAATACCTGAGCTCACAAAGTCATCATCTACTTCCAGGTTTGTTTCTGTTCAGTCTTCCATTTTTGATGAAACTGAAAACTTGGTTGATTGAATTTTATATCGAGATGGAGTATAATTTGCTGGCTTATATTTAAAGAACTAACTTCTTGAAATGTTGCTAATTTTGCGGCCATGGATGCAGTTTATGAGTAGATGCTTTATTGAAACAGCATTCAATTGATAATTTGATAATGGTCAGATGGTAATTGTTTAACTTGTGAGCTTTAAATAAATATATGCACCAATATATGAACAAATAACATTTTTCTCTTTTACTTAAAATAAATGCCCCACATACAAATTATTTACTCAATTCTCCCAACATCAAGCCTGTGAGTGTTGGTAGTGGTGTGTGTGTGTGTGTGTGTGGGGGGGGGGGGGGGGGGTCCAACACTGTTGAATGCCGGTGATATTAGAAGAAAGGGTACATATTATACAGTTATGCTTTGAATTTTCAATATATTTTTAAATGTGTCGGGAAGATGAACTTGGTAAAGGGTAAAAACAAAACTGTCGTGGGTCCAGTTGTGTGACCTGTCACCTCAGGGTTGGCTTGGGTACGCCGATACTCCATAATTCTGCATGCAATTCGTGGATGAGGATTGCTACTAATTCATGGTGGAGAAGATTTTCCACCCGGCAATCATTCTCAAATTTCTAAGAATGTTACTTGCAAACGTTTAGCTTTTGGTTACCTGTCTTGAAAAATAGTAAAAATTCGTCGCATTGTGAATCCTCTCTGCCCTGCTTTAATAGAAATCCACCCTCCACATACTGTACGTGTATGCCACTCACACAACATGCATATTGGTATGTCATCACTGAACGAAAATGCCTCCACCACACTCTTCCCCATCGGAGGTAAACAAGTCGGGGAAATCCCAGTGACATCATTGCTGAATACACGCGGATTCTAATTTTAACTCTGGTGATGTTTGAAAAAGTCACATTCACGAACAAACCTGTATATTATTTTAGCACTAATTGAGCATAATTAGATATAAAAAGAACTTGGGATTATTTCAAATAAATTGCACTTATGTATCCTATGAAACCTACATCGCGTTTATCAGCAAAGACAGTCTGAATGTTCATTAACGCGTTCGCTATAAATAGACCTGTGTGAATACAAACTTCACATTTGTCCTGAGCAAATCATTTCGACGAATTTGGAAATAATATTGCCTCGGAATTTTCCGTGAGTGACCAGCTGATCAGTTCGGATTGAACAACTTTGGCAACGGTTTTCAAATATTTGATAAATTCTCGTTTAGAAGTGAATTTTTTTAATCGAGTCAGATGCTTCCATACGGATGATATATACATGTGGAACATATGGGTACTTTGTTGCATTACGGAAATTGTGGTTTTGTTAAATGATCAACCTTTTATTTTTTAAATCGCTGCTTATTATCCATTTAAACAACTTGACAGCATATTCAGGCAATGAAAACCGCTATTTGAGGCCAATGCTTAACATGATATTTTACAAATCGCTATTGTCTGATGTCAGGTAATTTGTTTGGAAATGAGCACACATGCCCCTCGTGCATCCTAACTGGTCACGCCCCTGCAACACATTATGCATCGTTGTTGGACACATTATACTGTAATTTGTCAAGTAACTTAAACGGAATTTTAGTGTGTGATTGGTCTCAGACGAAGGCTGGCACTGGTCTGCGTGTGTTTTCTCGAAGGCCACAATTACGTTTTAGAGGAATTTAGAATGCTGGATTCTGATCCCCTGCCGGGAGTTGAACTCGTTACAACCCCGCCATGTAATCAGGAATTAAACGCAGTGCTTGAAATGAACAAAATTGACGGGTTCAGTTTTAAGCACCCGTGAAATCAGAGACGAGACTAATTTGCAAAACTTTAAGATGTTAGTATATGAATTTTTGACGAAATACTGTCACCAAACACCAGAAAACTTAAACCTTTGAAACTGGGCGGCTTGCTTTTCCAGCCAGTAGCACGATACGTCACAACGTCATTAAATAGGATAGCTGTTCAATAAATGTGTGAGGCTGACCAATCAGTATTTTCAACGTGCAGCTCCAAGGCTGCACGTTGAAAATATTGATTGGTGTACCCCAAATAATGAATATGGACTCTTCTAATTGCTGCCATTGAACTACATGGCAGATACCACTAGTGTCCAAAGGGTTAAATGTATAAGGAATTGCTGAATTATGAGAGTAACTTGTCATTGGCCACTGTGTGCTGCTTTGTCAAAACAGCACACATTCATATGTCCTCACAGTATATTGGTGCTCCACAATATTTTTCAATGAGTGCATTTTTTAGCTCTCGTAAAATAGAAATCACGGGTGCGGACGGGAGCAATTTCACTCGCATCCGTCGCATTTCCAGGACTGTAGCATTGGAAACATAGCTTTTATTCCGGACACAACACTGCCAAACAGTGTGGCCAGATTTCCACTCTAATCACTTCATGGCACCAAACGTGGTGTTGATCTTTTTGAGGGACCAGCGACCAGAGTAAATCGTGGGAGGGGAGTGGCATGTTCTGCAATTGCACTCGCACCCGTCTCATTTCCAGGACTGCCAACACCTGAACCACTGAACCATTGCACTCCGCAAAACGATTGCTGGAATCTAGCTAAGAAACTTGTCAGAAGAAGTGAGGTAATGATATACTTGAACCAACGAGAAAACGACAATTGACAAACAAACTTTAAACGTTCAAAAGTGTTAATTTTTGTCTCCAAACATTGCTTAACACATCTCGTTTGAACAACATCGTTCTAATGGGGGTGGTGTGGGGGGGGGGGGGGGGGGTATGCAAGGATAAGCTGTGTTTTGGAGGCAAACAAATAAAATATAAAAGATGATTTTTGTGACCAGGTTTGACCAAAAATGGCCATTGCGTTGGGTAAAGGATTAACCCTTTACCCAAAGTACACGATGTCAAAATGGTTATTTTAGTTACAATGTTTTCAACAACACATGTTATATGGCCCCTCATTGAAATGAGCTCGACGATCTCGATCCAACGAAGGGTTACATGATATGGTTTTGTTCAAAAGTTTTGAAAAGTAATTTATTTTCGATATGCAAGGATAAGCTGTGTTTTGGAGGCAAACAAATAAAATATAAAAGATGATTTTTGTGACCAGGTTTGACCAAAAATGGCCATTGCGTTGGGTAAAGGATTAACCCTTTACCCAAAGTACACGATGTCAAAATGGTTATTTTAGTTACAATGTTTTCAACAACACATGTTATATGGCCCCTCATTGAAATGAGCTCGACGATCTCGATCCAACGAAGGGTTACATGATATGGTTTTGTTCAAAAGTTTTGAAAAGTAATTTATTTTCGACACCTCAATGTATAAATTATGCGGGCGGATGCGGCCGATTCGTAAGTAAAGTGTCAAAATACGAACTTGATTTACCGAACATGGAGGGTGAAAAGTCAGTTGTTTCTATCTGCAGGGGTGTAAATACAGGAAGCCCTACCAAACATTTTGTCGGAAAAATTGTTGCTCGTCGGGGAATGTTTTAGCCTTTTGTTGGTAAATTTGGAAAAAAAATTATCGATAGTTTTGCTGAAACATAATAATATCTTCGGACTGAATTTCTGATAACTAACTCTCTTGATCACGCTGTTCACCCAATTGCCACCTTTGCGGTGCTGTACCTCGTTTGCGGTTTTAAAAAACAGCCGATTGTTATGCATACAACTTGGAAAAATGGTAAGTACACGCATTTCAACAAGCCTACTTGTGTTGCAATTTCTTTCAGGGTAGATATTAATCACCAATACTTTCATCCAAGAAATATTTTCATGAGAGAAACAAAAAACACATTTTTTGAAGTATTTTAAAGTGGAAATATGGAGATAAAAATTCCAGTTGTTGGGTTTGAACTGCGAATTATATTTAAAATATGCTATTGTGAGTCCTTGGGGCAGCATCCGTATAGAGAATTGTCTTATTTTAGCCAAATGTGTAAGTTACGTTTTTGAGCCTTTTGTGAAAACATGTTTAAACGGAATTTATCGAGGGGGGTAATTGATTTTTATGAATACCTTATTTGCGGTGAACATTACCACCTTTTGCGGTTCAGACAACATCGCAAATCAGGTATTTCAAAAGTTCAACACCTCTCGTCGAAGCTGCCAAATAAGGCGAATGCAGGACTTTTTATGAAAGCTAAAGCTGCTCTAAACTCAAAGACAAAAGTCTGAAGCAACAATGGAGCGAAGGTTTGACCTTCTATGTCCTTGATATTCACGGAGAGAACAAATTTTGTCGAAAATTTCCGAAAGAATGAGGATGGACGCTAATGTATTTTCAATAACAGAGCTCAATTTCTTCATACAACAAACCGACACTATGTACAAGAAAGCAATAACAGTTCATAGATCGTCAGATTATTTTTTTAGTGATATACGCAAGTTAATAGCAGTTATACCATATTTTATGACACCTACCTTCAACCGTTTCCGTCTTTTTTTAACTGCAAACGAGGTACTGCACCGCAAAGGGGTAATCGGATGACCAGCGTGTTGATGTGCTAAAAAGTTGGATATTTGAATGCCCGATCAAAAATCGGTTGAAATATTTTAATGGTCTGCCACAAAGTTTGGGGCGCAATTCTACTTATTACACGCCTGTTCTATGTAATCCCTATCTACAGCAACATTAAACCATGCGGAAAATGAAAATCTTCTCCGCACATATATCTGCGGAACGGAAATCGTTGACTGACTGTTTTCAAATAGAAGCGACATTTCACTGGAATTTTCTACAAATCGTGTAACGCAATTACAATTTGAATCGTTAGCGATAGCTGAAAATCGCCCCCCCCCCCCCCCCCCCTCCCCTTTCCCGAGTTCCAATGTGTTCTGTGTGCCAGTAGACATATAAAACACACTGGAACTCAGGAGACGAAATGGTAACACGGATTCCCCTTGCAAGTTTGGTTGGCGATAATATGTGCTCTTTGCGTTGATTGTTGTCAAATGAATTGCCGAGTGTCCTTCTAATAATTGTTTTACAGATGTAAAGGTGTGTAATCAAGACAGAACGAGACAAAACTCGAGGCCTGTTGCCTCTCGTTCTGTTCTTCCGCACTGGCTCTCGTGCCATATCGATTAATCTATTCATAAGCGTTGGTCATTCTTCGCCCGAACGCATCTGTCACACCGGGGAGTATTTTTTCGTTGATCACGTTCCACTTAGTTGTCATAGGTTATTTTAATGTAACAAATTAAACGTTGAAATGAGACTTTAGATCCACTGTGGAATGCCAGATTGGTGCTCCATTAGTGCTCCAGCATCCTTCTTCTCCTCTGGAAAATGTTGCCCCTCGGTTGGGTTGAAATTCAAACCTCGTAAGACATGCTCGCCAGACGGGAATCAATCAATATTAAAACTTGCAGCTTGGTTTAGTCATATTAAAAATTAATATATAATAATACAATAATATATTTCAGACTAAATGAAATAATAAGAATGATCGAGCTTAAATTACAAATATGAAATATTTTTCGAAAAATTTCAACAAAACCATATCATGTGACCCCTCTTTGGAACGAGCTCGTTCCAAAGAGGGGTCACATGATATGGTTTCGTTGAACTTTTTGAAAAAATTTAAAAAATGATATTTAAAATAATAAATTTTGAAATCGTCTGCCATGGGTAAAGGGTTAACTATTATTCAGAGGCTATTACTTGGTTAGTTCCAAATGAGCCGCGGTATCTGCCCGTGGTACCTTCAGATGAACCTGAGATGGGAGGTCGAAGGCTGATATGAAGTTACCGAAGGCTGATATCTCGGCCGATATGAAAGTAACCATGTGATATGCTCTTTATTTATTAAACCAAAACAGATAAATACGAAATGGTCTCGGATCTGTTACAGATTTCTGAAAGTCTTATCCTTTCTCAATCTTTTCACCAAGTCTGCAGTTTTCTCTTCCGCTATCCGAACGTCGCGGCTTCCCCATTGGGGAAGCCGCGACGTTCGGAAAACTGAAGTATCTGGTCTCCCAGAGTTGGACAGAAAATTCAATGCAAACTAGGAGTCAGATAGATTCGTTCGCGGAGATTCGTAGAAGTGGGAGACCAGATTATTAGTAGTATTTATTAGGGTTTAACGACACATTAACAGCCAGGGTCATATCAGGTCGGTGACAGTTTTACGGGTGGAGGAAGCCGGAGTACCCGGAGAGAATCACCGAGCAACGACGAGCATCTGTCAGCTCTCCAACATCGTAACACTGAACTCTGCACCGCGGCACAGGCAGGGTTAGATTGGTTGAAGACATGCGCACCATCGACGTGCAGTATGTCTTAGTGCACAGCGTTATTGTGCCCCATGTTAAGTGCCTTGCCTAAGGACACAACGCGGGAGTACGAATCAGTTACTGAAATGGTCACCCATCCAACTACTATCCGCGCTCGACGTTGCTTAACTTCGTTGATCTGACGAGAACCGGTTACCGCGATGCCACCGCGCCCTTTGGGAGACCAGATAGTTCATCTAGCGGATGGGGAAGCTGCGACGTTCGGATACCTGAACTATCTTGTCTCCCACTTCAACGAAGTTACGCCTACTACTCTGTCTAAATCTTAGTTTGCGTTGAATTTTCTGTACAACTCTTTTCTTTCACATCCCCATCTACTTAACACTTTACGTAACATGAAAAGCAGACGACACGTGCAAAAAATATTCTTGATAACTAATTTTTTTCATTTTTTGTCTCAAAAACATAGGTTATGACCCCTCGTTGGAACGAGCTCGACGAGCTCGTTCCAACGAGGGGTCATAACCTATGTTTTTGAGACAAAAAATGAAAATATATTGAAAATTAATTGGCGATTTTTGTGAATAGCGCTGGCCGGTTTTGGCCGTTTCATTGGATAAGGGGTTAATCCTTGCATGTTATTTTCAATTAATCATCAAATAAAAACTTTGCTTCAAGTTACCCCATCATGGGGGTGGGGGGGGGTGGGTGGGCATTGTTGCTGTTCAAGCTGAGGTCGCTGTCCCTGGAGCTGAGAGGAAAGCATGGAACAATTGGGAAAAAAGTGAAAAGGACTGCCAAATGTGTAATTTAGGCGTAGTGGAGATCCTGGAACCCTTTCTTCTAGAATGCCCAAAATATCAGTCTAAAAGCAAAAGATTCACTGGGAATATAATGGGGAAGTGGGTTGGGAGAATTAAGGACACGTGAGTAGCGAGTGACTCTAAGGAGAGGGTAAATATGCTAATCGGAGAGGTTGGGAAAATGGAGGAAAAGGAAGTAATCAAGCAGTTCATATCCGAGTGTTGGGAGGAGAGCAGAAGCGTCGGAATAGGGAGACAGTTGGGGGCACCAGGAGTAACCAAGGCCTTCTCACCTGAGAACCTCCACAAATCAGCGGCCGGCCAAGGTGTTATTATTATTATTATGTGTTGTTACGCCAATTCCGGTTACGTTAACTTTGGCAAAAACTTTGAAAGACTTCGAAGTTAACAACTTGGTGCACCTAGCAACGCATCAAGGGGGAGTGGGACTCTAGCTTGGTTTATGTAACCCGCGATCGGCGTCATATCAGCAGAGTTTGATGCCGCGTTTGATAATTAGCTATTCTGGGAAAGAAAATCGTCTAAAACATAAAACAGTCATGTAAGGTCAGCGTTATTCGCAAAAACGGCATTCAAATTCTAGTATTGTCACAATTGTTGCCTTTAACATAGCTAATGACCCTGATTCCAACAAGGGTTGTAAGCTAATTTGTGGAGGCAAAAAAATGAACTTTTCGTTTTCAAGAATTCTACTCCAAATGTTGAAAAATCATCGTCTGAAAAAAGGGTTGCCTGGAAAAGTTATGATATATTTTTTCAGGTCGCTGTCTCCTCAGTCTCAAATTTGGGGAAATTGTGTGCATGGACTATTCTGCAAAAATTTCTTTCGCTGAATGTTTTTGAGCAGAGAAAAACTATTGCGAACACTCATATTAGTGAACGAGAGAGAGAGAGAGGGTGGTGGTGGGTCGTGGAGGGGGGGGGGGGGGGGGGGGACTGGGTCAAATGGAATCATTGAACGAGCGTGCGCAAAGAGTAAAAGGATATATATCGTGACATATAGGCCCAACTGGCCGGGTGCTTATGTTATAAATTTACTGTTGTGTTGCTATATTGTCATTAGATGCACATGTCACGTGAAATAAAGAATATCTATCTATCTATCTATCTCATAGTCCGGGACCGCGTGAAACACTCTTTTGGAATTGACTGGTTGAGGGCTACATTATTTTTAGTGGTCTGAATTTGTTCATCAAAGTTTGTTTCATTACAAATGAATGAAGAGTACCCACAGGCACTCTTCAATAATTTTTGTTAAAACAAATTTATATAAACAAAATATTGTTTGTGTTTGATTGAGTATGAAACATGAGCAAGGAAAATATTGGCTTTTGCTCTTGTACCCTCATTTTTTGAAAGTCCTGATAGTGGCCTCTAGCACTCAACCAGTTAATGACGACATGGAGTGTCACTTGAAACGATGTGGCGTACTATATCCTCTTTGTTCTGTTGATACCTTATCCACCTTTTCATCTGCCTAAATACCTAATTTCGATTGTTGTATTTGTCAAGACGTTTCAAATTTCACAGAATATTTTCTGTATTGCTTTGGAAATTCAACCAATACGTTGTATTGTCAAGTCTATTCTGCGTACCGAGTAATTGGCAGCTGGCTTCATAATACACACCTTGATTTAACTCTTCGCCATCCGAGTTTTATAATTTTAATTCATCAATGTAACATTACAACAAAATGAACAAATACAAGATTTTTCTTTGCGGCCTACAGGTCAGTCTATGCGACCAAGGACCGAGAAAGGTTACCGGAAAATGCACCAGGAGGGAAGGGCAGATACGGAGGAAATTTTGAACTGAAAGAATGCTGCATCCTTGCTTCTGAGCGATCATTTGCAGTCCACGTTGAGGAAATTTCAGTGGTATATCTATAACATCTTCGTCGTTCATTCGGAAAAGAATGGTTACACCGGAGGGGTGGGGGGCATGAACCCATCGAGCCGACCATACAGTTGAAGCTAGAAGTCCTGTCACGAGCTGTGCGCTTATCTAGGCTTACTTGAGCGCAGGAATTACGCTCAATTGCCATTTCGAATGGCACCCAAAGCACGGCAAGTTCGCTTTGTTACTCATAGCAAACAACAGAGGCAATGTTTCTGCCAATGGACCTCCGGGTTACCCGGAGGTCCATTGGCTGAAACATTGCTTGTGCACAGGCCATATGTACAGACTTTGATAGGCTTACTATGGTCATAACGCGTAGATTAACGCGCAGGTCCACGTTCTATTTGTGCGCATTTCATGACAGGACTTCTAGTTTTAACTGTAGCTCGGCCGAAACGGGCAAAAAATTGATTTTTCAAACTGACAGAACGCTGTTTCCAGCAAATTAGCGATCAAGTGCGGACTAGACTGTTGGTATATCGAAATGGCTCTATGTGGACTGCCAATGCATAAAGAGCATTTCAATTTACCGGCAGTCTGTTCAATCAGACCCATTTCGCCTGTTGGTCATTTTCACAAAATTTCATGCACAACACGTGTTGGGCTGCACCAATTTTGGGGAACCAGAGGGGCCCCGGAGGGACCCCAAACGGAAGGCCCACCGGGAATTTTCCCAGTGGACCAATCCGCCTCTGCCCATTGTCATTGTGAATTAGTCTACTTTTTTCCAGCCACCCGCTACTATTTTCCAGCTCGGAAAACCTGTAATGAACATTAACACTAAAGGTCCGTGAAATGTTTACAGAAACTCAACTACATTGCTATCGAAACCGCTGCAGAGGTGATTTTATCATTATCTACACATCTCTAATCTCCCGGCTGACTTGAGTTGTCAAAATGTGCTCTTAATTTAGAATTCGGCTAAATTTCGAAACTGGTAACAGCAAACAGAGACGTGGCTAGAGGGTCTTGCTTCAGAGGATGGGGAGTGACACCTCTGAATTTCAAGTGGCTGCCAGACATCCATGTTTTTGAGCAAATCCGTTCGTGTACCCCACCTCATTTCGGGGGGGGGGGGGGCTTTCCAACTGGTATCTTTGAATATTCAGCTACTAAAGAAGTCCAAATACACACTCTCCCCTTATGTTCGAAATGCATAACTTTTGGCGTCTTCAAATGGCGCCTCATTGAACTCACGGGCGAATATTGAAACCGGCTAGAAACCGTCACATCCACAGAAGTAATACCAGACCATCTCCTACCATAGGGCATGATATAATTGATAGCTTTGGCTTGGGTGGGATTGGGGAAGCCATACCCCACACCCACGCCGTCGACAAATTCTCGACAAAAGAGATCAAAGAAAACAACCGAGGAAGAAACACTTCTGATATTTTCAAAATTGCCGTTTCTTTCCCAAGACCAGCCAGTAATATCCCTGAAATATAGACTGAAAAATTCCTGATGTCCATTATGTACTTATTGGCAGGATGGGTAATGATTTAATCCTAGTAGGGCTGTAGGATTTAATTATTACCGAGTCTCTTTAATAATTTGTTTTTCATTGTCATTTACCGACTGACAGCCTTTTTATTTACATCCAAATATATTCACATTGGGCGGAGTGGTACATTCTCGTTGGGGTGTTTCGTGTATACTAACTGTTTGCATTTTTAGCTTACTTGATGGAAGGTCAGGATGGACTGTAGTGATCACCCACCGTACGTCGTCCGTCGTCTGTAAACATGGTGTTTGCACCTGCTCCTCCTAAACCGCTGAACCAATTTTATTTACATTTGAGGTGGATGCTTGTTCTGACATCGTGTTTTTTATTGAAATTTAACATACCCAGCCCCACTGGGAAGGTGTGGCGGAAAATGCTCCTAATTTGTTTAAAACGCTTCTTCTCATGAACCAGTAGGTACAATGGTTTGATATTTGGTATAGAGCTTCCTACTGAGGTGTAGAATCAAGTTTGTTCAGACGAAGTTCGTGGGACAATATTTGCCTTTGTAGTGGGAGGGGCAGCATTTTTAGTCCCGCCCAAAAATTCTATTTTCTGAACAGATGGTCCAATTTAAACCAAATTTGGTATTTTGGTATTATTGAGTCATTAGTACTTGATTTGTGCAAAAAATATTCCCGTAACCCCATGGAAATCCTAGGAACTAAAAAGTAAACCTTTTTTTTCTAACGCCCATATTTCCCAAACCTCACAGAACAGGGAACTGTTCTTTGGTATGAAGCATCCTTAGGACCAGTAGAACTGAATGGTGAAGAAATTGCAATCGGTTTTGTTATGTTGTTCTGAGGGGCATCAAATAAATGCTCAGTCAACATATTTTGCAAAAATTTAAAAATTTCTCCAGAACCACTGTTCAGAATCTTTTGATATTTGGTATATGACATCCATTGGAGGGTCAAATACAAGTTTGTTAAATGAAGTCCCTTAGTTCATTTTATGGTCTGAACACAGGAGACCGAATTTTTAACTTAGGGCAATATGGGGAATACTCTTTAAAAATCTTCTTCTGACCCATCAGTCAGAATTGTTTTATATTTGGTATACAATACCGCTAGGTGAGTCGGAGTGGTGATTGCTTAAACCAAGTTCCTCGGTTAATACTTGGGCTTCCTATGAAGGTCCGAATTTTAATTTAGTGCAATTTGGGGGATAATCTTTAAAAATCTTCTTCTTTAGATCCACCAGTCAGAATGCTTTCATATTTGGTATACAACATCTTTGGGGTGGAGGTGGGGGATCAGATTCAAGTTTGCTCAAATATGGTCCCAGGGTTGATATTTGGGCTATCTGTTGGAGCCCAATGTTACAATGAGTGCAATATGAGGGAATTTCTTTACAAATCTTCTACTTCAGATTCACCAGACAGAATCCTTTGATATTTCGTGGGGGGGGGGGGGGGCGGGGGGGAGGGTGAGATTAAAGTTTGTTCAAATCGAGTGCCTGGGTTAATATCTGGGCTCCCTATGGTGGCCCTAGTTTAACTTAATGCAATATGAGAAAATTTCTTTAAATATCCTCTTCAGATTCACCGATCAGAATGCTTTCATATTTGGTTTTCATCTCTAGTGGGGTCCGATTCAAATGTGTTCAAATCGGGCTCCTGGGTTAATATTTGGGTTTCCCATTGGAGCCAAAACTTTAATTTTGTGCAATATGAGGACATTTCGTCAAAATCATCTTCTTCGGATCCACCAGACAGAATTCTGTCATATTTGCTTTACAACATCTCTGGGATGGTGAGAGGAAGTTCAATATGAGGAACAATCCTTAAAAATTTTCTTCTTCAGATCCACTAGTCAGAATCTTTTGATATTTGGTATATAGCATCCTTAGGGATGTCGAATCTACATTTGTTCAAATCAAGTCCTTAGGTTATTATTTGTGCTCTCTTTTGGAGCCCGAAATTTAACTCAGTCCAATATGCGGAATAATCTTTAAAAATCTGCTTGCGATACTATCCGAATCTTTCGATATTTGGTATACAGCATCCTTTTATGGTTCAGATTCAATTTGTTCAAATTGAGTACCTGTGTTGGTAATTGTGTTCCCTATCGGGGGAGGGGGGGGGTTGTTTTAACATATTTCAAACTTGGTATTATTCTCAAAACCTTCTTCTCCAGAAGCCCTGTCAGAATCTTTGGGTAATTAGTATGCAACATCCTTCAAGTTCCAGTCAAGTCCATTGATTGATATTTGGGTTCCGCAGTTTCCATTACTGTAAATCGGGGCATTATTTCTGTGGTAGCATCCCATTGCTAGAAAAAAAAATCATATGACATGGACAGCAGAGTTATAAATAATTATATAACTTCATTCCTCTGTTGTGTTAACAAGCCATAGATGGAAATTAAATCCTTGTATAAACAACTTTGGCTAGTTCAGGCTCCATTTGGGCCTCTTGCTTAAATGCTGACAATTCACATTTTAGATTTAGACTAAGTGCTCTCCGTTTGCTGTCACGCTGCTGCGTGTTTTTTCCAGACATTAAAATTGCTTTAAATTCAGTTTTGTCACTTCGTCCTGTCCAACACAAAATAGCTATAGTCGTTGCGAAGGGCACCCCCCCCCCCCCCCCACACACACACACAGCCATAGATGGTAATTAAATCCTTGTTTAAACAACTTTGGCTAGCTGAGCGCCTCAGGCCTCATTTGGGCATCTTGCTTAAATGCTGACAATTCACATTTTAGATTAAGTGCTCTCCGTTTGCTGTCACGCTGCTGCGTGTTTTTTCCAGACATTAAAATTGCTTTAAATTCAGTTTTTTCACTTTGTCCTGTCCAACACAAAATAGCTAGAGGCGTTGCGAAGGGGGCTTACCCCCCCCCCCCCCCCCCCCCCACACACACACACACACACCACACCCCTACTGGGTTTGGGTTTTCTAGGCGGTCCATTTTGGTTGCGATTGGAGTCGTAGATATCGATTCTCTCTTGCTACTAATTAGACCACACAAAGTTGCTCTTCTGTTTTGTTTTTTTTTTTTTGTAAAATTGCATGTGGGCGGACGTTTTTTTTATTTTTTATTACTTTCCAAAGTGTGATTTACTGGGATTTCCCGGTTTGATTATAAACTTCATAAGTGAATTATGCAATCAACAATTGTGTCATGCATCCGTGCGCGCAAACGAAGACGCCTTGTCGTGGGTGTAATGGGCATTTGATTGGGTTTTTTTTTTTTGCTTTTTTAATCCTTTTATCTAACATGAAAAGCAGACGACATTGCAAAAAGAATTCTTGAATAACTTTTATTTTCATTTTTTGTCTCAAAAACATAGGTTATGATCCCGTCGAGCTCGTTCCAATGAGGGTCATAACCTATGTTTTAGAGACAAAAAAATGAAAAAATAATGAAAATTAATTGGCGAATCTTGAGAATAGCGCAAGCCGGGTTTGGCCGCTACATTTAGTAAAGGGTTAAATAATATAATTATCGTTAATAATGAAAAGTAATAAACAGAGCAATCGCTTGCCTGGAGTGGTAACGTGAAATAATTCATTCGAGGCGATGGACTATATTGAAAAACTACGCATTCGCGCACTCATGTTTGTACAACGTCCCTCAGCTCTCATGAATTATTTCACGTAACCAGTCCAGTCTAGCGATTACTCTCTATTTATTTTTGTAATTATTTAATGGCCATCGAAAGTTCATGTCGTTGGTTTGTTTTGTTTTAGGCCTCATAATCTACAGAATAGCATGGGTTGTAGTGTATTTCGTCCTTTTGGTGCATGCTAAAATTTATCAGTTTCGTTAACTTAGGTGAAATATCAGACATCAACCAGTTAATTTTAATTTTTTTTAAATTTGCACCTGTTAAAAAAAGAGAGCATGCGGATGCCACAAGGACTATGTGAGAGGGCCTGAGGAACAGATTTTTAACTTTGTTAGGCCTTTGGTAGTTTAGATGTAATACTTGTGTCGCACACTGTCGTCATACAAATGAACGACTGTGGTCGACGATTCGGGTAGATTTCACAAAAATATGACGTTTTTTCTATTTTGATGGGTGGTTCTAAATGAATCGACAACTACAAAGAGATCTCTGAACGGTTAGTCGAGTTTTCGAGATATCAAGACGCGATCTCGAATTGCTAAATCGAGATCTCGAGTTATTAAGTCGAGATCCCGATTATTAAGTCGAGTCGTGGGTTTTTAAGTCGAGATTTCGAGTTAAAATGTAGAAATCTCGGAAAGAAATACTGGAAGTCGAGATTTCGAATTAGTGAGTCTAGATCGTCGGTTATTATGTTATAGATCGTCGGTTATTAAGTTGAGATCTCGAGTAAGTAAATACAAATAACGAGTTATTTAAACAGAGATCTCAAGTTATCAAGCCGAGATCCAGAGCTATTAAGTCGCGATCTCGATTAAGTATATCTATAACTATAATCCCGACCGACTAATTTCATAACTACATCATCAAAGCATGCCTTCGACGAAGGCATGCATGCCTTGATGATGCAGTTGGAATACCAGTCAGTCGTGACTTGAATTGAACTGAACAGAATTTATTTAACAATATGCATCTATATGAATTCATAACAATCAAGTTTCAATACTCTCACGTGTATATTGTTGGGTACAACCTAACCAGCTTGGCTGTCTTCCCGCTGACACCCTAGAATAAAATTCAATAAATGTGAGGAAATAAGTAATACAGTAGGATAAAACATTAAAGGGGTGTGGGGGGGGGGGGTGGGTGGGCTAAGGCATGGGGTAAGGAAAGGAAATAAAAATAAGAATACAGAAAGTCAAACACTCACGTCAATGTCAGAAGTGACACTGGACTCTGTTTTTAAGATGGAGATGCAAGGTGAAATAAGCTCACATACGCTGTCATTTCAGTCATCAACTTGAGCCATCACAATCGTGACAAATCAGGTTTATATCTCACCAATCGTTCATCTTCGCAACGCCCCAGAGTGGAATATCTACCCTTTAAAAATTTTTTTATTCGCTGGATCAACGGGCGACACCAGTACCGTAGCCAAAGGGGGTCTTGCCCCCCCCCCCCCCCCCCCTAAAAATTACAGTGCACCTCCCTTCAAAATGGGAAAATTAAAGCGCCAGAGGGTCAGATTCAGGGCATTGAATTTTCAAACTTTTCTTAGGAGAGCCCCCCCCCCCGAACCCCCATTAATAGGAGGCGGATACCATAGGCCTTAGTTGTGGTGGGTATGGCCCTCCTATTGACATGGGTCGGGGGTGCATCCCCTGTTTTTTTCGCAGTCGTATTAATAGAAACTGTCATTACTTTCATGTTCAGATGACCAAAAGTGATTGTTTTCTGAAAGGATGGTCTATTGATAAATGAAAGACAACACAATAATGAAAATATGCAGTATTTTAATGGGCTAATTACACATATCTGTCACTAATGTTTTTGATGGAAACATGTTCTCTCGACAAGTATGGTGCTGGAACGGTCCATGATGAAACAATGCCGGTAATTACTGACAAAGAATGTTACTTGTTATCTCCTGAACAGAGTAGCGGTGTCTGACATCAGGAGCGAATATATTCACTACTTGCCCGAACGGCAGCCTGAACCCTCCTCTCATGTTACCAGTGAGCCTTCTGATATGGTCCAGAAGCAACTGCCGCAACCCTAATGCAATGTAGCTTCCAAATCGGTCAAATTATGTACAGGCGAATCCCTTGCTTGCACATGGCGTCCAAGAAAGTCCCAGATGTGTTTTAAGGGATTCAAATCCGTGCTCATTGCACACCAATGTAGTGTTGTAATAGCGTTGTTCTAGATGAATACTCTCACAGCATGGGAACGATGTGGCCTTGCATTGTCGTCCATGAATACTGGGCGGGTAGCCAACGGGTGGCTGCCAAAATGAGGCACGATAACCGGATTGAGGATGCCCCGGACGTACTGGTGACCATTTAGATTCCCATGTGTAGTCACCATATCAAGTTTACAATCATGAGTGAGGCATCCGCAGATCAGATCATTACTGATCCTCCACCATAAAGAACACTAGGCCGGGTGTTCCTGGGCAGGTAAGCAGTATTTCTATGCCTTCACGCTCTCATGCGACCATCCGTGACGTGAAACAGGAACCAACTTTCGTCTGACCAATGGACTCTTTTCCACGTCCTGCGATTCAAATGTTGTCGTGTCATACACCACTCCAGACGACGTCTTTGATGCTGATCGGACAGAGCTGGACTCTTAATGACCTTTCTGGACCTCATACCCAGTGCAGTGCTTTGAGACGGTGTTGGACGGTTCTGTTGCACAAACGCCTGTAGGGGATTCAAAAGCCAACCCCGCTTGAAGCAAAGGGTTTACGCTTAACAAGTCGTGCCAGACTCCGATCTTCCAAAGGAGGTGTCTTTTGGGGCTGTCCAGGCCTTGGCCGGTCCTTAACATCGTTGGTTTGTTGATGGTTTCGGACAAGTCTGCTGATGACAGAATGACTATAGCCAAGTTGCCTTCCAACAGCTTTGAATCACATGCCTGTTGCATGCTTGCCAACGATTTGCCCTCTTAGTGCCTTGGTCAGTCACCACCTTGCCAGGTCAACATTTATTGATAAAATTAATTAAGTTCCAGGTGTATATATGAACCTGGCACTCCCCCAAAATTATGGTCCGCTGAATAGAGAATCCTAGCTGGAAGGCATATACAAAGTTACAGCCAATGGACCTCAAGGTTATACTGAAACTGTGCATGCACTTTTTATGGTATTTCGCGTAATTTGATGAATTATATCTCGGGAATACTGCACACTGACGGCATTTGGCGGGTTCCCGGACATTTCATAAGACGGCCATTACCAATACATGATGGGCGGACATTTCCCCAACAGACATTTCCAAATACATTTTTTCTGCTAAATTTCTATTTATTTTGGGGAACAGTTTCTGTTGTTTTGTTTTTATAATAATAATATTATACCCATTTATATAGCGCTAGAATTATTGTTCCGTGGATAAGGAGCCATATTCTATGGCGCTGTACCTGTTACTGGCCTTCCTGCAAAAATACACACAGAATATATACAGTGGTTTACAGTTCAGAACATCACTTATAGGTTCTTTTAAATAGATGTGTTTTGAGATCTTTCTTCAAAATGTTGACATTTGACAGTCTTTGTAAATGATCTGGTAAATTATTCCACAAGTGAGGACAAGAAAATGAGATTGACCTATTTCCAAATGTATTACACCTAATTTTGGAACGTGTTGTAGCATTTTATCATCAGACCTCAAGTTGTATTGACAAACATTCTTGGTACTGAGGAGTTCCTCTGAGTAAACTGCTGGCATGTTATTTTGTGCCTTGAAAACTAATAACAAAGTTTTGAAAATTATTCTGAACTTTACTGGCAGCCAGTGCAGATCCATTAAACAAGAGTGATGTGTTGAGACCATGATACTCTACATAACAGTCGGACTGATGCATTTAATACATTCTGCACGCAAGAGTACTGGTATTGTGGAAGGTTGAACAGTGAGGCATTACAACAATCCAAATGTGAAGTTACAAAGAAATGAACTAGAGTTTGTGATGAGTCTTTTGTAATGAACTGCCTTATGTTTGATTTTGTATAGACCTCTGAACGCATTGTTGCACATATTTGTAACATGTATGTCCAAAGGCATGTTTGAGTCCAGGAAGGCACCGAGATTACGTACACTGTCACTTGCCGCTGATGGTGGAATCTCCTACCTTCACTGAGTTGATGTCAATTTTAGTGACTTGCTGAGGTGAACCGATTATCAAAAATTCAGTCTAATTACCATTTATCACCAATTTATTTGAAATCATCCAATTGCGAATATCCGACGTACATGATTCAATTATTTCTAGAGCTTTAGTTTGATCCTTGGTTGATGGTCGAAAAGAGAAATAGACATGAGTGTCATCAGCATAACCATGAACTACAGGCAAGTTCGATTCAATGATGGCGACCATTTTTAAATATAGAACAAGCAGAACAGGACCAATGCAGCTACCCTGTGGATTCCACATTCCAGATAGAAGTCTTTTGGCAGATTACCGTTTATTGATACACCATGCTGTCTGTTTTTCAGATATGACGATAGCCAGCTAGCAGCTATACAACTTATTCCAAAATCAGAGTTCTTTGTCTTTAACAGAGTTCCATGACACACAGTGTGTGTCAAAAGCAGCGCAAAGGTTACCCTTCCAGACTCCATATTAAGCAGGATGTCATTCCGAACCTTGAGTAATGCCGTTACAGTTGAATGAAATTTTCTGAATCCAAATGTGTTGGCCGGTAATGGAGCATGCATATCACCATGTAACATTAGCTTGTCAATGACAGTTTTTTCACACAGCTTAGAAACGAATGGTAACTAACTCACTGGCCCGACGTTTTAAACACACGTTGGCACCTTGTTTCATGCATATCACTATGTAACATTAGCTTGTCAATGACAGTTTTTTCACACAGCTTAGAAACGAATGGTAACTAGCTCACTGGTCCGATGTTTTAAACACAAGTTCTGCACCTTGTTTCTTAAGAAGAGGGTTCACAAATCAGGCGCAAATCCTTCTAGCTGAGACACGTTGATCATTTTTGTGATTACAAGAGCCAAGGATTCTACATATGATTTGATAATATATGTTGGCATTAGGCCGAGTTGACATGAGGCATTTGAGGATTCTTGATATATTGATATATTTTATTTTCACCAGTATACAGAAAATAAAACACAAGTTACACATAATGTACAAATCACAATACACACTAAAAACTAAAGTGTTAAAAATGACACTTTCAAGGTGTTAAACCCATTCTGACTCTTAGGGTTTGTTTTTAACACTTAAAGTGCAATGCTTTATGCACTTAGACATTACAATCAGCAGACATCTGAAACTTGAATGGATGGCACTTCCCATGTGTCTAGCATTGGTGGTTCTTCCAGAATCGTCCATAATTTGATTTGCGCTTGGTGGGTACATAATTAAAAAGACACAACGCAGATGGCGCGAATCAGGCTCGAGAATTCGAGCCTGATCCGCGTCATCTGCGTTGTTTCCTTCTAAGTGTCTCGACATTACACTTGTCAAGTGGTATTATTGTAACCCTTGTCAAGTTCTGTGTTATCTACACTTGAACAAAGTGCTAGTTCAGCACTGATTAAGTGTTAAATGCAGCACTTCAGGTGTAGTTTTTAACACTTCAGTTTTTAGCGTGTACAGAAATCAAACCAATAAGTTTGAGACAAGTTTACTTAAGTATACCAGCAGGGAGAGGAATAGCCAGATTGGCTGCCTTCCTGCCTTTTCCTTTATTAATTTGGTTATCTCGTGGATTTCTAAAGGTCGAAAAGTTAAACGTTCGTTTTCTGACGGTCTCTGTTTGAGGTCAGTTTTGTCTACATTTATGTTGTGAATTCTTTCTTGAATTCATTTTATTTTTTAATGAAGTCCTCGTCAAATTGATCAGCTAGCTTCGATGGATCATCATGTGGTGGTAATGACACACTTTGATTTTTGTACACAGAACTTTAACAGTTTTTTGCTGTCACCATTACAAGCTTCAACACATGTTGTGTAGTAAGATTTTCTTGCATCTTTTAGTTTGTAGGAGAACTGGTTACGAATAATCTGATATGCTGCTTCCTCTTTGTAATAATATAAGTTACATGGCATGTAGCTGGCTGATACATTTCCATACAAGGCGATGAGTGTTCATATCAGGTGAGGCGAAGCCGAACCTGATATGAACACTCAGAGCCTTGTATGGAAATGTATCAGCCAGCTACACGCCATGTAACATATTTATTATGTCGAAAGTCCATGTAAATCAAGCGATTAATAATTTTCTCCATAAACAAACAACGGCCCGGAATTTATTTTTCAGGAACCACTATTGATAGCACCGCGCAGAATCATGAACAGTAACAGGCACCGGTACGTGTAACCATGGTAATTGTAAACACATCATCACTTTGCGAAGGGCGATTGCCGTACTTGTTTACAAATGAAACGAATCGCTGCTTGCCACTGAGATCAGTGCTGCTTGCCAACTCGGCATAATCTGGAGGCCCCTTGCGTACATTTACTGTTGTTACTACCTAAAAAGGACTAATAAAGCAGTTTTGAACATTAAAAATCACTTTTTTACTGTAGAGCAAACAATAACAATAACGCAATTTGAACTTTGAAGTTGAATCTGAAACGCACACCGACTTTCTGTTAATTCTGTTTGATCGGAATGTTTCAAAAACAAGTTTGTTCATTTATTATTTATAGTGATGTTGATGTTGCCGATTTTGCAATTTCTGAAAATAGGAGCACCCTTTGGCATTGATGAGCTGGACAAATGTTCGTTTTCATCATCAAAGGGCTCAAAAAGTTGCTCTAGACAAAAATCGAAACTGTCATTTCCCTGTCGTGGGTGCTCTGGAAGTGCAAGATTTCTTTCAGTTTCAAGAACGTTTGAGTTTATTTCATCATTTGTTTCATAATAAATAGCAGGATTACATGTTCCTCACAAAATACGGTATCTTGAAAATATTTTCGGAACCTAAATTCTCTTATTTTGTTTTAATTCAGATTTTGAAAATTCGAAGTGAGGGGAATTGCATCAAAATAGTAATGGCGGCTACTCACCTGATATTAATTAATATCAGGTGAGTAACCCGATACGGTGGAATCTTTAGAAGGTATTCCAGCATTTTGATTGGACAAACTAACTTTGAGACATAATAATTACATTTATTTAATGCTCAGGCATCAATTCACGCTGAAAAATTAAGTCATATTCCCCTGTCGGTCGGCAAAACGAAATATCAAAATGATATTTAGAAATCGATATTTCATCGTAGGTTCGGATGACGAATCACATGTACTTTAAACGAGTCAGCACATCAGTAATGAATTCCAGAGTCCCAAATACAAACGAATTCGAATAATTGATAGTGACAGTGACTAAATCAATTCATTAAATCAGCGGTTTCAAAGTTTGACTTTCTCATTCACCTTCCAGCGAAAAGCCGAAATCACTTTCAAATTTCTTCAGTTCAACTTCACACGTCTTCAGTGCATTGAGTTCAAAAAAAATAAAATGACGTGTCTTGTTATTGAAAATAAGAAAGTGGTGTTTTTTGTTATTGTTCTATTTCTTCGAAACACATTGCGATTATTTCAATTCGCCAGCCTTGGTAAATCGTAAAGTTAGGGGAGAAATAAGACGGGACTACTTTTTGTGCGGATATTCACACATTCCAATGGTTGGAGTTTGGTTGTTGTAATTTTTGTATGGACGCCGGTTCGGCACATAAATTTTGCGCCTTAATGGCAAATAAAGGCCACAAATTGGAGAGTTTGTAGTCGTAGAGCATTAAATAAAAAGAAAATTCACGAAAATTTGATGAATGCGTCGCTCGTGAAGATCCTCATATTTCTTTGTAGCCACTCACGAGATATTTTCGGTATTCATCAAATATTCGTGAATATCCTCTATCTTTTCCGCTCTTGCTTTCGACGACTAGCTTTCAGAGTGCTCACATCGTTGGTAAACCAGAGCATACTTGGACGAATAATAAATGTTTTTGTTTTCAGAGAAGCATGCTCATCAAGTAGACGGGACAATGTGCGGTTGTATGATTTCGCCAGATCATCCAGATTAGCACACTTAAAATTACATAAATCTGATTTTTCGATGTCGCAATTAAGCTTGTTAATGTCAATTTGATTGACGTTCAAAATGTTACTTCTTTACGTGTCAGTGTTGTGTTTTGAACAGCTAGTGTGCACTCGAAAAATGAATGGTCATATAGTCTGAACGGGGTTAATTGCTCAGTAAACTGAAAGTCATTAGCGCATCTTGTGATGATAAGGTCTAATGTGTGTCTACAGGTATGGGTTGGACTAAGTCTTGTGACATGTTGTTGCTTTCCAAATGTTTCAAAAAGCTTCACAAATTTGTTAACATCAATGTCATTGTTGTCATCAACATGTATATTAAAATCTCCAATAATAAGTTTTTCAGAACACATAACAATGGATTCAAGGAAAACAGAAAATTCTTCGAAGAAAATACTAGTCGAGATAGGATGATTTTTGGAGTAAGGTGTTCAATAAACACCCACATTTCGGATATTGCTGACAGCCCAAAATCCAATCCATTCAGCATATTCAAAAGATGATTTATCTCATTGAGCTGAGTTTTTAATATGGATAATTCCACCTCCAGTCCTAGAATTAATCCTAGGGACACTTTTAAAAATTATACCCTTAACAGGAAAGTCCTGAAGCAATTACACTTTTGTTGGTATTCACACCAGATTGAGTAGGCGTTGGTCTTATTGGTTGTTTGTGTTGAATGTTTAATCCATTCAGTTGGTATACTTTATCTGAGTTGATGCTGGAAAAACAAAATTCAGGCTTGAGTACTCTGGTTGTTCAAGGCTTTAAACATGTAGGCTTTCTATCTGTGTTTGACGTGAGCCATTGTGTTGATGATGGAATGGAGTTCATGTGAGGTATAATTAAACAATCACATTTAGATTAATAATAATAATAACACTTCGGCCGGCCGCTGATTTGTCGCGGTTCTCGTATGAGAAGGCCTTGGTTACCCATGTTCTACCAACTGCCTCCCCCTATTCCCGCGCTTCTTCTCTCCTCCCAACACTCGGAGACGAACTGCTTGATGACATCCCTTGCCCCATTCTTCCCAATCTCTCCGATTAGTATATTAACCCTCTCCTTTGAGTCGCCCCCTAACCACATGTCCTTCACTCTCCCATCCCACTTCTCCATTATACTCCCCGTGAATCTTGTTCTTTTAGACTGGTATTTTGGGCATTCTATAAGAAAGTGTTCCAGGGTCTCCACCACGCCCACGTTACACATTTGGCACTCCTTATCACTGTGTTTCCCAATTTTTCCCCTCAGCTCCAGGGACCGCGACCTCAGCTTGAACAACAGTGACCCCCCAAAGGTGCCATCAAGGTACTCTTAAAATCAGGCTTCTCTTTATCACGCAGGCCACCCAAAGATCTCTTTGATTTGACTCAGCAATCTGATGGCATCAGGTGTGAGTTTACTATCTCTTACTAGGAGTGGGTAGAGTGGCAAATAGGTTTCAGAGTCCAAGAACGATAAGTTATGAAATCCGACTTAACTTTGCACTTGAGGATAGAATCCAGCCTAGAAAAATATTCAGCATTTTCAGAGTTTTTTTCTTAAAACATACAAAAAATGCTGAATTGTTCTTCTTGAAAGTCACACCAAAACCATTCACAACTTATGAAGAATATGTACAATTTCCAGCAAATAAATCCAGAAATGTCCAGTAGAAAACTTTGAAAACAGCAGTAGCTCAAAAAAGTGTAACCATTACATTATGCATAGTATAACAGTTCCAAACGTATAGCCATGATGATGGGAATTACCTCACCCTCAAAGAGAGTAAAAAGAGAAATAATACTAGGACCTGGTTCTATCGACCTAGAAAAAAATGTATAAAGCCAGTGGGTGCCTCTGTTGAAACGATACTAGGACCTTGTTTTCTCAACGTAAGTTGTTTGTCATGTGTGTTTCACCCCCTTTTTACTGGACCTCAGAGGCCATGACCCCCACCCCGAGGACATGACCGCGGTTCACTGCGCATGTGCGAGCCTAAGGGCATATTTGTTGGCGTACCCCATCCCATGGAGAGGCCCCATAAGTCTAAATGGTCTGCTTCAAAGCTAGCTGGGTCCACTCCTCCCCATGAATAACCCCCAAATAGGTTCGTTGTGTATGAGTTAAAGGGGTCTAAGTTGATTGGGGGCCTACCTTGGGCGTTGTACCTACAAGGGCTTCCCTTTCCTAAAAGGAACCTACTTACTCCTCCTCACCACGAAATCCCAAGAATAGGCTTCAAGTTGTATTTCATTATTATTATTATGTTGTTCTTTTTTTTTGGGTCTGTGTTTTTTTTTTCTTAGTAAAAGTTTAGGTCTTATCTGATGCATGTGTCGCTTTCACTAGAACGTTGTCCCAATATCTGGACACTATATAAGCCGCCAATATTTTGGTCAACGTTTCTGCTTTCACATGGTCGTTATCTGAAACATACGAATATAAGGTCGGAATCCACTCAGTTCATTTATACATTCTATTAGCCTGATCGAGATACCAAGCTCAAGATGGAAAGAATTCAATTTGGTTCGAGAAATACGTACGTCAACGTAACACCATTTAATAATGAACTAAAAATCATCATTAGACGCTAAATGGAAGAGAACAAGAGAAAACCGACATACTTAGCTATCTGATGGAGAACATGTCACTTGAATGGTGATGGTCGAAGACTGAAACAACGGTCCTTTTCAGGGCCATCCAAATTCACAAAAAAATACCTATTCACACAATCTCGCTACCCCCTATTATAAAGATACCGCTCCCGACCTATAATAAAGTCCCATGCCTATGATAAAGAGTCCCCTGCTACTGACAGACGCACCCTCGCCTATGATAAAGGACCCTCTCGACCAATTATAAAGTTCCATACCTATGATAAAGTCTTCCCGCCCCTGCCTATGACATAGGCACCCCTGTCTATGATAAAGGCAACCCTCCCCAGCCTGTGACAGAAACACCCCCTGCCTATAATAAAGGCACCCCTTCCTAACAATAATATATCGCCTGCCTATTGTATAGGTACCCGATCGACCAATAATAAAGGCTCCTGCATCTCAATCGCCGCCAAAGAACGGTAAATACCTTGTTAGCTCACCTGAGCGAAGCTTAAGGGGAGCTGTACTCGTCACTTTCTGTCCGTCGCCGTCCGTCCGGGGTAACCTTTACATTATCGACTTCTCTTCACAAACTCCTGAACCAAATTAAACCAGATAGCGCCCCTAATTTTTTTCAAAAGTTCAAAAAAATCTTCTCCTTCAGATCCACCAGTCAGAATATTTTCATATTAGTTATACATCTCTAGGTGGTCAGATTCATTTTTTTCAAATCGAGTGCCTGGGTTAAGATTTGGGCTCTCTATTGGAGCCCAAATTTTAACTTACTGAAATATGAGGAAATTTTTTTTAAAGATTTCTTCTTCAGAAACACTAGTCAGAATGCTTTCATATTTGGTATACAACATCTCAGGGTGAGGGGGGCAGATTCACGTTTGTTCAAATCGGGTCCCTGTGTCAGTATTTGACCTCTCTGTTGGAGCCCAAAGTTTAACTTGGCGCAATATGGGGAATAATCTTCAAAAATCTTCTTCAGATTCACCAGTTAGAACCCTTCATATCTGTCATAGGTGGGTCAGTTTCAGGTTTGTTCAAATCAATTACCTGGGTAAATATTTAGGCTCCCTCTGGGAGAGGGATATCAACTTAGTGCTATGTGAGGAATTGTTTTTAAAATCTCCTTCTTTAGACCCGGTAGTAAAAATGCTTTCATATTTGGTATACAACATCTCCAGGAAGACCGATTCAAGTTTTTTCAGTCCTTATCCCGGGGTTGATATTTGGGAGCCGAAAGTTTAACTTAGTCTAATATACGGAAATTTCTTTAAAAATCTTCTTCTTCAGATTCACCGGTCAAAATCCCTTCACATTTGGTATACAACATCTATTGGTGTGTAAGTTTCATGGTTGTTCAAACCTGGTCACTGGGTTGAAATTTGGGCTTCCTTTGGAAGATTGAATCTTAACTTAGTGCAATATGAGAAAATTTCTTTTAACATCTTCTTCAAATCCACCAGCTAGAATCCATTCATGTTTGGTATACAACATTTCTATGGGGGACAGATTCAAGATTGTTCAAATCGAGTCCCTGGGTTAATATTTGGGCTCACTATTGGAACACAAATTTTAACTTTGTACATAATGAGGAATATTCTTTCAAAATTATCTTCTTCAGATCCACCAGTCAGATCCACCAGTCGGAATTTCGAATTTGGTATACAACATATCCGGGGGGGGGGGGGGGTAGATTCAATTTTGTTCACACTGGGGGCACTGGGTTAATTTTGGGAACTATTAGTGCTTTATACAGAATATTCTTTAAAAATCTTCTTTTTCAGATCCATCAGACAGAATCCTTTCATGTTTGGTATACATCTTTGGGGTGGGTGGGGTGGGTGGGGTGGGGAACGGGACAGATTCAAGTGTATTCAAATCGAGCCTCTGGCTGTATATTTGGGCTCCTTATTGGGGCCAGAATTTTAACTTAGTGCCTTATGAGGAACATTTTTTTAACAAATCGGAACCACCAAAGAAAGTCTTTCCATATTATGTGGAAACAATTTTATCCCTATGACACCACCTCCCCTCCTCCTTCGACCCCCAGGATCAAACAGGCAAACATTTTTTTTGCTCCAAAATGTGTTTTGAAGGATTTATAGAGATGTTATGTGAAAAGAAAATCACCTCTGTTACTCCCTCCAATCAGCCCTCTCCGGCACCAGTGGTGGGGTGGGGGGGGGGGGTAATTAGGCGAGAACAAATCACTCTAAATCCTTGAAAACAAATTTTTCGGAGCAAAATTTAAATTTTTGCCTAATTGTGGGGGTGGGGGTTGGTCAGAGAGGTACAGTGTAAAGCTTTGTTCATATAAGGAAATCCGTGTTATTGTACAATACTAAAAATCTATTTTTTGTACCAATGACCTTGGCCTTTGATGTATTGGCATCTAAAATAATCCCAATGATCCACCCCTCATAGGTAATCGGTGTGTGAAGTTACAGCTTAATGCATAAAAGGAAACAAAACTTAATGCATTGAAAGCAAAAATCTATTTATAGTAACAGTGACCTTGACCTTTGACTTACTGACCCCAAATGCAATCCCAATCATCGACACCTCATATCCAATCAAAATATGAAGTTATAGTTTCATACGCTAAAGGAAACTAAACAGTTATTGCACAGAAACCCAAATTATATCTATAGTAACAGTAACCTTGCCTTTTTGACCTCAAGATCGCAAAAGCAACCTAATCATCAAACCATTATGGGTAATCTGTGTGTGAAGTACGAGCATTGTGTGACCAACAGTACAAAAGTTATTGCTTGGAGACGACTGTGGTGAATAGAAGGGTATATGAATGGACAAATGATTCCTATGTACCCCCTTTTTATAAAAGAGGTTGGGGGAATAATTAACCATAGCTACAGAAAAGTGAACTCATAAAATCAATGGTGAGGATGAGGATGCTTGGAACTACTTCTAGGCTTGTGTATTATCAATGGGTCATGCACCTCTGTAGTTTCCTGAATGTGACCACTAGTCTCCTGAGTGTGACCACTACACTTTAGCACTCTTCTTATAAGAGATACTGCAGCAAATTCTTTAGGTTTTACTTTGGTTTGTCATTAATAAATAGAGAAAATCGTTTATTTTCTGGTTAACTCTTTCAACTCTAGAGGCCGCTTTACCGGTCCAGGAACACGACACGTCATAATTTCATTAAGTAGGATGGCTGCTAAGTGAACGTGTGTGGTAGAACAATTAATATTTTCAACGTGCAGCCTGAAAATATTAATTGCTCTACCCCGAAATAATGGATATGGGCTTTCCCAATTTCTGCCATTTAACTGTCATGGAAGATGCCACCAGTGTTGAAAGGGTTAAGCTGTTGAGAAATGTTCGGCTAGCTAAATGTGGTAGATCTATTTATTTAGGATAGCACATTGAGCAGTAATTTGGTGTTTGTTTTTTTTTTTTTTTTTTTTTTGGTTTTCTATATCATTGGCCCTATACCGATCAAAATCGGCCCAGTAGTTTGTTCGTTGCTTTAGGGCTGCATTGATCGCTAGGGAAGTCACGCGAAATTGATCTGTCTTTGTATTCCCAACGTATTATTGGTCCATAAGCCAAATTTGGTGCAAATGGAAACAAGAATTTTCATGTTGCTGGGGTGTTGCTATGGTTGCTAGGGAAGTCATGTAATATCATATTTACAAACTCACCGATGCCGATGTGTTTGTCTCCGGTAGTACAACGGTATTCCCGATTCACGGTTCATGAGCTAATTTGCACCTCATTATTGTTTTCCCAGTTCTTTGTTATTATCACAGTCGGGCATGATGAAGTCTTTTTAAGTTTCTATTGTTCAATTCAAGAAAACATTTGACGCCTTCTTTTTCACTAGGTCGATTTTAGTCCTCTTGGTGGCTGGTGGACGGTACTGAGGAGTTGATTGTAAACATCTAAACATAAGCAATGTTAGTGGACGTTCTTGATGGGGAGAAAAAACAGAAACCAAAACGACGTCGGGAATCTGATGAATTTAACCCTATGACACCACACAACAAAAAAACAAAACCTAAGCTAAAGTCAATTCTAGACTCTCCGTGTTCTCCTGAACTCCCTGTACACTTTGACTCTAGATTTGATACCGACTCTTCCAACAGTGAGAATCCATCACACAGAAAACACATTTAAACAGCACAGAGACATTTACACAAATTTCACAAATCAGTATTATGGATGAGCAATCATAACTTACATATATTCCTGCTGTTTCGTTCATACAGGGTCTGGGTGACCCTTTTGTTCAAACACTTTTGGAACAAATTGTCAGCAAAGCTGTCAATGACGGTATAAATAACCTGCATAATCACGTCTTACTGCAATGGAGGCTAAGATTAAAAGACTTCAAGTTCTCAATCAAAGAACGCGATGCAACTCACCGCCTCAGTGCAAAACTTGACGACTTACAACAATATGATTGCCGTACAAATCTCCGTCTCATAGGTGTCCCTGAAGCGCCCCAGGAAAACACGGACTCTGTTATTCCTGATATGGCCAAAGCAATCGGAGTGTCTCTTTAATTGGGTGACGTCTCACGTGGCCATCGTATTATTCCGAATAAGGCAGGCACACCACATCGACCGATTATTTTCCGTCTGAACAGTTACAGAACATGAAATGTTCTTTACAAATCGACATCAAAATTAAAATCGGTCGATTCATCCAAGTTAAGCTGTGTTAAATCTAGCCAAGCGTCTGCACCCGCAAAACTCTTTCTCGATGAAGACTCAACAAAGCTGAAATCTCAGATTGCTTTGCGAGCTAGGTAACTCCTGAAAGACTCCAAAATTATGGGTACTTGGACGGATGATGGAGTCATCTTCGTCAAGTTAAAAAATGAAAGTGTGCGTCGTCTGACAATGGTGTCTGAAATAAATGACTTAGTGGGAAAGCTTCGATAATAACCTGATAATCTACCCCAAAACGTTCCTGTCTAGAAACTTTCATGGATGGCTTTTTTGTTTGTTCGCCTTTGAGCGATCAGAGGTGAAGGGCGTGGGCCTTTTACTTCTGATTATTGAAGACGGACGGAGGAACAACGCTGGGTTTAACCTGCCTACAACGTGCACACGTCAAAGGCTGATGTCATCTTGTTAACTAATGCAGTAAAGTCGTTTTTATACACGCGTGAGAGTATTTATGTTGCCGTTATGGGCTCTGCGAGCCTGTTGCATGAGCTTTTCACTTTAGACTGTTCGTTTTGTATTATCTATCCGTTTTCGGATGATCGGAGGTGAAGGTGTGAGCAGTTTGACTCTTTTAGTTTGTGAGCGTACAGGCCAAACGCTATTTGTCATTCAGTTGACCGTTCGAAACCGTGAATGCCATAAGCATTATAATCGGAATATTTAATTGCCAACGAAATAAAGGTATTATTTTTAAGGTTCAGTGAACACAAAAGTTCAATTATCCGACTAGAAAAACACATGGATTATCAGTTTTCAGCCTAAACAGCCGCTACAGCGAAGGTCAAAATTCATCACCCATTTTCGTTGTATCGGAGCTCGTGTCTGCACCTTCAATACGTTTTTGAAGGATTAGAGTACAAAGCTGAAATAAACTGACGAGTGTTGGAGATATAATTCATCACATCCTCAGCGTACTCATATGTATGATAAATGAATATAAATGTACTTACCGAACGGTTTTCTCTCTCATGGCTCACAAACAATTCCTGTTTTTCGCCATATTTGACCAACTGCAACATTTTTCCTGCCTAAAAACTGATTGAAGCACTACACGTCCTCCCCCTTGCTAATATGAAACATGGGCAAAGAAAATATCGTCTTTTGCAGGCCAACTTGTTTTATTGGAAATTTATTGGAAGTATTACTGCGACTTGTTTTATTGGAAATTTTTGGAGACTGCCTTTCCAATGATTTGTACTAAAGTAAGTCTACTATAAACAAAACTATACTACCTTTTATCTAATCTGAAACATGGGCAAAGAAAAAACCGTCTTTTGCATGCCAACTTGTTTTATTGGAAATTGTTGGAGACTGTCTTTCCAACGATTTTTACCACACCAAGTCTACTATAAACACAATTGTACCACCTCTTAACTAATATGAAACATGGCAAAGAAAATCTCGTATTCTGCATGCCACGACAAAGTTTTCCTTTTGTTTTAACAGATTCAGGGCTGAATAGAACTTAGACAGCGAATTGGCTTTATTGGAGATGGTTGGGGAGTGACCTTTGGCACCCTCCAATAATTTGTAATCAAGCAGATTAAGTCTCATATAGACAAAGTGGTACTAGCTTTTAACTAAATACGAAACATAAGCAAGCAAATTTTGCAAGAATTTGTACAGTGAATCTGTTTTATTGAAAATTGCTGGAGTGTGCCTTTGGGTGCTCTCCAGTAGTTTGTAATAGAAAAAAGTTACTTAAAGACAAAATGGTACTAGGATTTGGCTATATATGAAATATGGGAAAGGAAAATCTCGACTTTTCCGTGGAACCCTCCACCTCTATCTTGCTCTTAGTGACTCAGGGCTAGATCATTTTTTGTGGTAAACATTTATACAGCGATCTTGTCTTATTGAAAACTATTGGAGGTGACACCTGGACACTTAAATTGATTTTAATACGGCAAGTCTCGTTCAGATAAAATTATACTAGCTTTCATCTAAACATGAACTATGGGTGAATAAAATCCGGAATTTCGTATATGTCCATTATTCATCACATCATTCTGTAGTAAAACTGTGCACTTCAAAACTTGCACACACAGGAGAATCTGCCACCACTACAGAGACATATCTCTGCATCTACCTCCTAAATTGTAAATCTGTTGTTGTCATTTGTTTTTGTTCTAATAGTTTTCTTCTACTTATTATTCTTTCTGTCTTTTTCCACCCTCATGTACTTTTGCACTTTAACCCTTTACCCAACGTAACGGCCAAAACCGGCCAGCGCTATTCTCAAAAATCGCCAATTAATTTTCAAAATATTTTCATTTTTTGTCTCAAAAACATAGGTTATGACCCCTCGTTGGAACGAGCTCGTCGAGCTCGTTCCAACGAGGGGTCATAACCTATGTTTTTGAGACAAAAAATGAAAAAATTTAGTTATTCAAGAATTTTTTTTGCAAGTGTCGTCTGCTTTTCATGTTAGGTAAAGGCTTAAACCAGACTTCCCGGTTTGTGTTAGAAAAGAAAGAAAAATCAACCTACCCGCCGTCCACAGTGTAGATATAGCATGCATATTGTTGCGCCAAAACGAGGTCCTTCATGGATGGTATTCTGTAATGTACCTGGTGGCCGCTACAGTGAAGATGGCGGGTAATATAATAACCTTGGACGAGGTCCGGACCAGTTTGGATTACGACCTAATAGAACAGTATAACATAAACAGCTCCTCCCCGGACGATGTACAAGATTCACCATTCCACGCGCAAGTAAAAAGCTGTAATTACTATCTTCCAGAAGAATTTCGCGGCTCATTCTGCAACGAAGATAAATCCTTCTCCCTCTTATACATTAATTGTCAAAGTCTCAGCGCTCACTGGGATTCACTCCACGACGTCTTGTTTAACCTTCAAGGCTCTGAACATAGCTTTCATATAATTGGTATCACCGAAATCTTTAGAACACAACCTAATATGACCTACTCTATTGATGGCTATCACCCACTGGTCAAGGTAAACAGACCAGATGATGATGATGATGGTAGAGGTGGAGTTAGATTTCATATAAAGAAAAACATTAACTTCAACATCCGGAAAGATTTATCCCCCACGTCATAGAATCACTCTTCATTAAAATCCATATTAACAAAACTAGGAGAATTATCGGAGTAGTATACCTACCCAACATGGCGCCTAAAGCAGACATAGATATGTTCCTCAGCAAACTCAACGAGATAACCGATAAAATAAATCAAGAAAAAGTAATTTCTCAAATAATGGGCGATTTCAATACTGACCTTTTAAAATCCACGCATCACGTGAAAACCGAAAATTATATCAACTCCATGTTCAGTCAGGGCTTTCTACCTGTCAATACAAAGCCAACGAGATTGACTACCCACTCAGCAACCAAGTTTTCCATTTAGAAACTCTTCCCGAGAAAAATCGTAACAAAACCTTTGCTTGGGTGCGCATATTTACCTCAGAAAACAAAGCATTGTTCGAATCACTCCTTTATCAGTGTGACTTCGCAACAGTCCTAGACACAAATTGTCCAAATTGGGCCTATAATGCATTTATGGATATCTCCCTCGAAGCATTCGAGCTGGCGTTTCCATCAACGCGCGTTTGCTTTATAACAAGTATATTAAACAAAAGCCTTGGATGACAAAGAGCTTAAGTATTTCTTCTAATAATAAAAAACAAATTTTACCACAATAAGTTAAAAGACCCTACAGAATTAATCATAAGAAACTATAAAAATTACTGCAAAATATTCAATAAAGTTAAAAAGCAGTGCAAAGCAATCCACTATAAAAATATTCTCAATAACAACAAATACAACATTAAGAAAACCTGGCAAATATTGAATGGAGCCATTCATAAATCTAAACGGGAAGCTACATTTTGACATACTTTTTAAAAGACAATAAAAAAAATCAGTCAACCAATGGATGTAGCGGCAGAACTGAATGTGTACTTCGCTAATATCGGTAAATGCACAACTGAAAAGATATCCAAATCAGCAAAATCATTCAATGAGTACATGGGTGAAAGTTTAACTACTAACTTTTATATTAACCCAGTCTGTGCCGCGGTGGTTAAAAATACAGTAAACCCCCTAACAGCTAAAAGCAGTCAAGATTGCGATAATATCAGTTCCGACCTTGTTAAACAAAGTATTGATCCTATACTTGTATCATTGACACATATTTTCAACTGCTCATTTGCGCAAGGAATTGTACCGGACAAATTGAAAATTGCCAAAATCATCCCAATATTCAAATCCGGCGATGAGCACATTTTCAGCAATTATAGACCTATTAGTCTATTGACAACTTTTTCAAACATATTAGAAAAACTTATGTCAGCGCGACTATTAAATTTTTTGGAACAATTCAACATACTACATCCCCACCAGTATGGATTTAGGTAGAACTACAGTACAGTATATCCTGTTATGCAGTTACTGAAACGGTAGCTGATTAAAATAATAAAAAAGTAAAAACTACACGCTTACCATGTTTCTTGACCTACCCAAAGCATTGGAAAGATACGGTACACGAGGATTCAGTAAAGATTGATTCACGAGTTACTTAACGGGCAGAAAACAATACGTCGTTTATGACGACCATAAATCAGCCCAAATAACACACAGAGTTCCCCAAGGCTCTATACTCGGAGCCACGCTATTCCTGTTGTACGTGAATGATATCTATCAAGCAACGTCCCTAAATCTACTGTCGTTCGCGGACAACACAACGGTGCACTCATCTGGTCCCGATCCAAATCAGATAGTTCCATTCTTAAATAAAGAGCTCGAAAATATATTTGTGTGGTGCTGTGCCAATCAGCTAGCCTTAAATGCCGCAAAAACAAAATACATTTTAATTAACCCATCATGCAAATCGAAATCCTCCAATCTTTTACGCTATGTTCTCATAAAGAGCCAGGAGATAAAAAAGGGTAGGTTCTGATCATGCCGAAAAATCTCTCAAACTTCTAGGGATTCATATAGATGATAGCCTATCCTACAAATATCATATATCACACCTTTGTAGCAAATAGCCCGCGCCAACTTGCCCTAAATAAAGTGAAGACTATACTCCCGCGTGATGCGATGAAAACTCTATATTTCTCCTTAATCCATACCCACTTAACTTATGGAATAAACATATGGGGGAACAGTAAAAAACCTAATGTTGCAGCAAAAACGCTCCACGCGTATCATAAAGAACAAGATATATAATACACATACAGAACCACTCTTTCTAAAGAATAAAATACTCAAAGTACACGACCTCTTTAAACTGAACGCTTGCTTATTTGTATTTGATTGGTATCATGAAAACCTGCCTGTTTCGTTTGAACACTACTTTGTGCTGGTTGGTAATCCTTCTGGGAGGTCGAGCAGAAGAAGTGGTCTCAGAAAAAACTGGTATCAAATCCTTGGATAATTTACCGACCAATATGTACCAAAAAAAACTGGAACGAGTTGGAAAGTGACCTTTGAAGAATAACTGAAAGAAAGATGTTCAAAACACAGATGGTGTTAAAATTCCTATCTAATCAGACAATGTTCACCGCAATAACCCACACAGTCACGATTGTACTCCTTGATGGTGAAAGGAGGGAATGGGGTACAATAGATTGAAAACTCATGCTAGTCTACCTACGTCTGATTATGACTCGGTGTGTCTGGCCTTGATGCATTTACCGATTAGGAAACCCCGAGCACACATCCCTACAATATTAATATTGACTTTATTGCGCCACAAACGTAAACCCAAACATTGGTCCGGTCACTTCGTGAATTCCGCCTGGCTCCGAGGACACATTTTAATATGCATTTGTTAAATCAATCTGGACACTTTGGTTTATTTTGTACAAGAGTGTCGGTGTCAGGACGTGATACGTCTTTTGTCAGCGAGCTACCAGGTCATGTCACGCAATGTCATGTTTACCCCCTTATTCATTAAACATTAAACATATTTTATTTGCCATTTGACAATGCAAATCAGGATTGGAGGACAAGTGTTTACCATTTTGAGGAGGACAAGTGCTTATCACTTACCCCTTATTCATAACTCTCGCTTATACATTAGACATTAGGTGGAAAACCATCGGGCAGTCTAGCTTAAAAATGGCTTTAAAGTTGCACAATCTAATGGCTGGATTCCCAATGTATTATGTGTCCATAAACCAAATTCGGTCAAAATCGACTCAGTAGTTTGTCCGTGGCTAGGGAGTTAGTTTGGTTGCAAGGGGAGTCACGTGAGATTAGCATTGACATATGTGTTTGGATTTACAATGTATTATGTCTTTATGTGTCCATATACCAGATTTGGTCAAAATCGCCCCAATAGTTGGTCCGTTGTTATGGAGTTAGTATGGTTGCTAGGGAAGTCACTGATATCCTCATTGACATGTCTCTTTCGTGAGTCCATATACCAAATTTGGTCAAAATCGACTCAGCAGTTTGTCCGTTGCTAGGGAGTGGCTTTGGTTGCTAGAGAAGTCACGTGCCATCATCATTTGTCCTGTATGTTTAGATTTCCAAGGTATTATGGGTCCACATACCAACTTTGGTCAAAAATCTACCAAGTAGTTTGCCCTTTTGCTAGGGAGCTGCTTTGGTTACTAAGCAAGTCACGTGACATCATCATTGACCTGTATGTTTGAATGTCCAATGTATTATGGGTCCATATACCAAATTGGTTCCAAATCGGCCCAGTAGTTTGAATGTTGTTATGGAGTCTCGTGGATTGCTATGGGTGTCAAGTGACATAATCAATGCTCCACTAGGTCTGACTCCCAATGTATTATGAGTCAATATACCAAATGTGATGCCTCGAACTTAGTTAGGTCAACGCAAAGGCAGGTGCGTCCCCTGTTAGTGTCCAAGGGTTCCTTGGGATGTGATTTTCTGCCTCCGTTTTCTTTGAAAACATTCCTCAAATAAATCTCGGGAGTCTCTTCTTGGATGTCACTTCCGACGATAAAAAAGGTGTTTCATCTGAAAAAAGAAAATAAGATATTTAGGGATGGACACTGAATTGAGAACTCGGACTCAAAACACACTGAATCTTGGACTCAAGTTAAGACTTAAGTGTTCAGGCCTGAAAAAGTCGACGGATTTTTGACGCGTCGAATCTAATACCAAGTGCGGAAACCGATCAGCCGAATGCAAATCATACGGTAATGAGGCTGGAAATACCCTCTTACGTCACTTCTGTGTCGACTGATCGAAGGCTTGATTAGAGATTTTTCAAAATGACTGAATCAGAGATGAGAATGAAAATCAATGTTTCAAAATGACTGAATAAGAAGTTTATAGGTGAGTGCGAAAATCAGTTTTGAACAAACAGCATCAGGCTTGCCTGCAAGCTACGTTGATACTTTCAACTTTCGACGTTCGCGGTATTGTTGTTACTACGGGTAACGTAAGTTGGTTAAATATTCTCGTTCAGAAAAGCTTAGCCTCTCTCTCTCTCTCTCTCTCTCTCTCTCTCTCTCTCTCTCCCTGGCTTCAATGTGTTCCCGTCTGATATGTTCTTTTTTAAACCGGATTCACAAAATTTGATTCGAGCCCTCTGTTTGCTGAAGCTCACATTGAATTCAGTTGGTTGTTTATTGGTGGGGTTTTACGACAGTTTCAATTGCCAGTATCATGTCATGTCAGGTACTTTTACGTGTGTGTGTGGGGGGTGGGCGGGGGGAGAGAACCACCGAGCATTCGGCGTGTAACTACCGAACTCCTCAACGCGCTAACCAGGTTTTTAGCATGCGGTTGAATGCATGTGTACCATTGACGTGTCACACGCCATTTGGCGTTTTTAGGTGGGGATGAGGGCTAAACAGGTCATCGCACGGAAATATGTGTTATTGGCAAGGATGTTATTGCTGAACATAAATCAAAAGCCGTTAATTTTATGTTTTTCTCGGATGGGGGGGGGGGGGGTGGGGGGGGGGTATTCATCAGTGCTCAGTCTTTCAACCGGTCTTTAGACAGCTGGTCAAAGCATGAGCATTAACTCTGCAGCCCCCAATTTTCCCCATTGTCCTGAGTCATAAAAAGCTGAAACAATAATTATGACTTCTGCAGGGATGCGTTTTTCATTCTGTCAAAACATGTTTGTGAACATTTCTCGGTACAAGTAGAAGACATGCCACAAAAATATTTCAGTCAATCCAGGGAAGGTGGGTGGAGCGCGGGGTTGGGATTTTAAGACAGGATGCATCCCTTTTCTCGAGTAGGATCATGGCAGGCACATATATGATATCAAAGTTAGGGGCAAGAGTAATGTCTGAGGGGCGTAATGAATATGATTTGCAGCATCATCTGAGAAGCGCAGCGGCGAGATGCGGTCGTGCACGAGATGGGGTATACACGCTCGTAGGCCGTTGTAATGGGCCCCGGGAAAAAAATTGAAATTGGAGGCAAAAACAGCAATTAACAATTTTTTGGACTCCGAGTCCGTTTGTGTCCATGATTAGTTAATAAGCTGTGAAAAGTTGTGTAAGATTTCTTTCCCGATGTTCCCTATCGCATGCATATGGATTAACATGGTTGGGGTGGGGGGGGGGGGGGGGGGGGCGGGTATGATTGATTTTTTTGTTTGGGGGGGAGGAGGGGTCCAGGTTCTACTGGATCACGCTTTCAGTGTGTTGAGGCGTATACTGCATCGACGGTACATACGCCTTCAACTATTGCTAACCGTGCTTGTGTCGAGTTAGTAGCTCTGACAGTTACTCGCTCCGATCAGTGTTTCTTCGGGTTTTACGGCCTCACTCGTAAAATTGTCTGACACTGGCTTTCGAAAGTGTCGGTGCGCCCCAGAAAACAAATAAATAAATAAATAAATAAATAAATAAATAAATAAATAAATAAATGTCGCGCCCTGGGTGCAAAAACAAAATGACCGAAGGAACCTAAAGTATGCCGGTCGACCACGAGTGGATGATCAATTAGATTCGACGCGACAGTGATGCGTCTGTATATTTCAAAACTTCTCCGTGTCGCATCAGCGACGGATTTAATACATTAGATTCGACGCGTCAAAAATCCGTCGACTATTCAGGCCCCAATTATTTTTTGTTGAATTACCAATTATTTACCACGCGTAAGTCCTGGTTTAGTCGACGAATTTTTGACGCGTCGAATCTAATACCAGCGTAAAAAAAATGAATTAAATTCGTCGGTGATTCGTCGACTATTTCAATTAGATGCGATTAAGACGCATCACCGACGAATCTCCGTCCAACTGAAACGAATCTCCGTCGTTGATGCGTCTGAAATACGTGTTTGAAATAGTCGACGGATTTTTGATGCGTCGAATCAAATACAAAGTGCGGAAATAAACGAGCGCTCCCGATCTGCCGAATGCAAATCATATGGTAATGAGGAAAGCACATGTCAGTCTCTGGAAAAACCCATCTTACGTCATTTCAGTGTTTACTGATCGAAGGCTTGATTCGATATTTTTCAAAATGACTGAAGCATTGGTGAGAACGAAAATCAATTTATCAAAATGTCTGAATAAGAAAAAGTTGATAGGTGAGTGCGAAAATCAGTTTTAGACAGACAGCATCGGAGTTGCCTACAAACTACGTTGATAGTTTCAACTTTCGACGTTCGTGGTATTGTTGTTGCTACGGGCAATTTAAGTTAGCAAAATATTCTCGTTCAGAAAAGTCTTGCCTCTCTCTCTCTCTCTCTCTCTCTCTGTCTCTGGCTTTGGTGTGTTCCCGTCTCGTGGGTGATTTTTTAAACCGGATTCACAAAATTTGATTTCTGCTCTCGGTTTGCTGAAGGTCACATTGAATTCAGTTATTTGTTTATTGGGTTTATACGACAGTTTCAACTGTAAGTGTCATGTGGTGTCAGGTAGTTTTACGTGTGTGAGGGGAGGGGGGGGCAGAGAGAACCACCGAGCAATCAGCGAGTAACTAGCGAACTCTTCAACGTGGTAACCAAGGTTAACTTGCGGTTGAAGGCATGTGTACCAGTGACGTGCCACACGACTTTTTGCGGTTTTAGGTGGGGGTGAGAGCTAAACAGGTGATCGCGCGGATAAAATGCTATTGGCAAGGATGTTATTGTTGAACATAAATCAAAAGCCGTTAATTTTATGTTTTTCTGTGGGCGGGAGGGGGGGGGGCATTTCTCAGTTCTCAGCCTTTCCACAAGTCTTTAGACTGCTGATCAAAGCATGAGCATTAACTCTGCAGCCTCCAGTTTCACCCAGTGCCCTGAATCTCAATAAGCTGAACCAATAATTATAATTTCTGGTGGGGTGTGGTTTTCTTTCAGTCAGAACATCTTTGTGAACATTTCTAGGTACAAGTAGAGCACATGCCACAAAAAAATGTCAGTCAATCCAGGAAAGGTGGGTGGAGGGGGAGGAGGGGTTAATACAGGATGCATCCCTTTGCACGAGTAGGATCATGGATCACAGGCACATAGGATCATAGTAGGATCATAGGCACATATAGGATATGAAAGTTAGGAGGGGACAAGAGTAATATCTAAGGGGCGCACTGAATATGATTTGCAGCATCATCTGAGCAACGCAACGGCGTGATGGGTCGAGCAATCAGTATTGACAACAATACCACGAACGTCGATTGATTGGTCTACCCCAAATAATGAATATGGACTCTTCTAATTGCTGCTATTGAACTACATGGCAGATACCACTAGTGTCCAAAGGGTTAAATGTATAAGGAATTGCTGAATTATGAGAGTAACTTGCCATTGGCCACTGCATACTGCTTTCTCAAAACAGCACACATTCATATGTCCACACTGTATATTAGTGCTCCACAATATTTTTCAACAAGTGCATTTTTTAGCTCCCATAAAATAAAAATCACGGGTGCTGACGGGAGCAATTACACTCGCACCCGTCTCATTTCCAGGACTGTAGCATTGGAATAATCATTTTTATTCATTTTTATTCAGGACACAACACTGCCAAACAGTGTGGCCAAATTTCAACTCCAATCATTTCATGACACCAAACGTGGTGTTGATCTTTTTGAGGCACCAGGGACCAGAGTAAAGCTTGGGAGGGGGTGGCATGTTCTCTCCCTCCTCTACAACAGAGGGCACAATCTCGATAATGTCATTTTCGACCTCAATCTTAGGTAGTAAATCCGTATAGGTATGATAAAAACACACATAATGTTGTGAAAACCACCTGTCTCCTTTCTGGCAATTTGAATCTGCAATGCAAAGTGTTGTGTAAACATTTTCTCATAAATCTGAGGTTTCCTTGCTTGCATAGCATTCAGTCAGTGTCAAATACTGACTGCATTCTTGTCCAATATTATTTGTATGGACAACGATTTACACTATAATTGACTTGGTAAGTAAGTACCTAACAGTATTTTGCAGCTCAATCGACTTTGCCTTCTAACAATTTAATCATTTTATTTCAAAACATAACAATGCCACCCCCTCCCCCACCCAAAAAAAAAATTGGAAACATACATCCTCTACTGAGTCAAAAAAGAAAGGATAATAAACTTTGAAGAGCAACTTTTTAGTATTATCGACTTTAATCCCAAACAAATTATTGTAAATTCATATTTCGAGTCTTGCTGTATGAATTTGCATAATATTGTGAAAATGGATGAAGATGAATGTGTTAAATGTATCAGAAGTTCACTTTAGGGACCTAAAGTATTTCTCAAACGAAAGTCTTCAGAAATGCGAATTAACCTTTTTAATGAAAATGTACTCAAGGCATGGAAACCCAATCTTGATATTCAGTATGCACATGATACATATGCTTGTGCTATGTATACTCGCCCAAAGAAGAAAGTGTGCATTGCAGAAATTGATCAAACTCCAAAAAAATAATTTCGTAGGTGTAAAGAGTGTTAACCTGTACATGAATGAGTTATATTGAACACAAAAACAGCTTTCCCCGTTAAAATTGCATTAACGTTAAATGACGTGCTGCACGTTTGTGAAAAGGCATGTTTTGCACGTGGAGAGTCTGACAATTCATGCAGCAGTGTGAATCCTTGGGTATTTAAACACTAAAGTAAGGCCTTCCTATCGTTCACATTCAAACTTGCGCTGCAGTTAAAACGACTCAACATTAGCATGCCAATATTGACAATGAATCAACGTCTCCTTGTCCTGGGTATGATTAGAGCTGGCAGAACACACAGAGAGGTTGCCCAGCATTTGAACTGCCATCGTAACACTGTAGACAGGTTAGTCCATCGACATGCACAACATGATGACGTTCGAGACCGACCCCGCTTCGGGAGACCCCGAGTTACCACCCCTGCACAAGATCGGTATATCCGTGTCGTCCATCTCCGGAACCGGCAACAAACGGCAACGACGACAGCCAGGAACATCCCTAACCTGAGACGGATACATCCTCAAACAGTAATCAACCGGCTGAGAGAATACGGCTTACGTCCTCGAAGACCTGCAATTCGTCCGATTTTGACGTTACGTCATCGTCGTGCTCGACACAGCGGTGTAGACAACATCTCAGGCATCCCTTACACTGGTGGCGACGTGTTTTATTCACAGATGAATGTCGTTTCCATCTTTCATCATCAGATGGCCGCCAGAGAGTGTACAGACGTCGAAACGAACGCTACGCAGATCCATGTGTCGTGGAGCGAAACCGTTATGGGGAAGGGTCTCTCATGGTGTGGGGTGGCATCACTGCCCGTAAGAGAACTGAGCTGGTTATTATTGATGGCAATCTCAATGCAGCCAGATATCGCGATGAAGTGCTTACACCTGTTGTTGTCCCATTTCTGCAACGTCACGGCCCCGGCGTCATTCTACAGCAGGACAACGCCCGACCCCACGCAGCTCGTGTTGTTCAACAGTATCTGCAGCAACAATAAGTGGATGTTCTTCCCTGGCCCGCAAATTCGCCCGATATCTCACCCATTGAGCACGTATGGGACGAAATGAAACGTCAGCTACGCCGGCTTCCCCATGCACCGTCAACGCTTGTGGAACTCCAAAGACAGCTTATCAGAATATGGAACAACACCCCACAACTCTTCCATGCTAACTTCTTCGCTTCCATGAGGCGTAGATGCACAGCAGTAGTCGATGCAGACGGAGGTCATACCAGATATTGAGTGTGTGACTTTTGTGTTTGACCCTTAGTGTCTTTGACTCTCCATGGCACCAAGAGTATTTGTCGTAGCGTAATGAAATTTCTCGTGTTGATCACAAATTGATTCATCTGTGATTGAATAAAATTTCCATGAATGAAAATGATATATATCTTTTTTAGTGTTATTTTTAGCATGCACACTTTCTTTTTTGGGAGAGTATATATTGTTTCATACATAAGTAAATCCTAAAGAGGAATGAGATCAATGCTGGATATCACTGTTAAAAGAAGCTGGACAAGGCAATTTAGATTTGAAAAGACAGGTTAGACATGTAGGTAATAAATTTTCGAATTGTGTTGAAGTAAATGCACAGGAAGCAGCAGTGTATTTAGTTTTTCAGATGCCACTTACTTGAAGCACCAGAGATGTTGTTTTTATTAACACATCACCTCAAGATGATAGACTATTTATACTGACACCAAAATCATTGCTTGATGAGTTACCAGCCGAGTCAACAGATGTTATATAAGAGAGTGTACTAGATCGCTATTCTAAGCGACAAAAGTAAATAGAAAATTGATGCTTGGCTGATTATGTTTCTCAATTTGATATTGTGTATCCTAAAAAAGACAGTTCAGAAATTCATATGCAAAAACTGATGATGATGATATTTGTATGAGTGATGATAATGTTGAAAGCTTTACAGAATCTGACATAAATATAACTTTTAAAAATGGCATCATCGTTAAGAGGAGGAAAAATCAAAACGTTTTGAGATATAGTCGTTTTAATGAACAGAATGACAGTGAAAATCATTTTTGAGAAAAGCTGCTTTTATTTGTACCATGGCGCAATGAGCAAACCGATTTAACCCTTTACCTAACCTGAAAAGCAGACGACACTTGCAAAAATAATTCTTGAATAACTATTGTTTTTCATTTTTCGTCTCAAAAACATAGGTTATGACCCCTCGTGGGAACGAGCTCGTTCCAACGAGGGGTCATAACCTATGTTTTTGAGACAAAAAATGAAAAAAATAATGAAAATTAATTGGCGATTTTTGAGAATAGTGCTGGCCGGTTTTGGCCGTTACGTTAGGTAAAGGGTTAAAAGGAGTATATGAAACATTATGTACACATTATCATAGCAAAAAAAGGTTCATCGATACAAAATGTAGAGAATATGAACATCATGGTGATGTGCTGGATGAAGCACGTCGAAGAGTAGAAACAGAAATAAATTATTACCCATTAGTTCGAAATGCACAGCAGTTTGAGTCTGAATATGGGGAAGAAGGAAATATTGACTCCGAGAACTTCGTTTACTTTAATCCTGATAGAGTTGTAGAACACAGAGTTTATGATATAGCAAGTGATATTGACATAACATCTTCCATATCGTCGATTGATCAAAGTGTTGTAAGGTTATCTGATGACAAATATCTGGAATTGTTAAAAAAAAATGAATGGTAAACAGAGAGAATTCCTAAATAATGTTGTACACTGGATACAAACCAAGCAGGAACCTTCGTATGCTTTCCTGGCAGGTGGTGCAGGTGTCTGAAAATCGGTATTAATCAATTATCTTTATCAAGTTCTGCATAGACTTCCCAATTCAAAGGAAGATGAAAATCCAGATGAAATTAAAATTCTTCTTTGTGTTTACGCAAGAAAAGCCGTATATAATATAAATGGAGGTACTCTATCTTCTGCACTTCATCAAAAATTCAAGAAAAAAACTAAACTAGTGAACAAAATCGTTCATGTGATAAAATAAATACATTTCGTGTTAAGTATAAAGGGTTGAAAATTATGATAACTGATGAAATATCTTTTGTTAGCAGTGGAATGTTAAGTTTCATTGATAAACGCTTGCAAACACTGACAAATAGACCTTTTAGAGGTATAAGCATTGTAACAGTAGGTGATTCATATCAATTAAAACCTGTATCAAGGTCATGGATTTTCAATGATTTATTTGAAGGGACATTTGCATTGTGGAAAAAACATTTCGAAATGTTTGAGTTGGTTGATATAATGCGACAGAAAGATGATCTGTATTTTGCTGAATTACTTGGCCGTCTTCGTCATAACGAATTAACAGATGATGATAAAAATGAAATTCAAAGGCATGTTATTAATCCTGAAACAGAAAACTATCTACAAAATGCTCCACAATTATTTGCAGAAAATAGCTTTATAAATGCACACAATGACAAGATTATTGCCCAGCTGGATAAAGAGAAAATTTCAATTTCCTGCTTTGATACTGATACCATTGTTGGATCTGATTTGCCAAAAATAACCAAACAGAAACTGATTTGTAGTCTTCCAAAAAATTTTAACCTGACTGCTAATTTACATAAAACATTAATTGTTGCAATTGACATGCTATATGATGTAACGGTCAATATTGATGTAGAAGATGGTTTGACCAATGGCTCAAGTTGTGTTTCAAAAATCATTGAATAACAAATGGAAGAAACAAGTCGCCCAAGTGTTGTAAGGGTCTTATTTTCAGATTCTCAAATAGGTTTCAGTACTCGACATAAGTACAAACAAAATGGATTCTATAATTCGGGTATAGATGCAAATTGGACCCCCATATTTGATGTTCAAAGATCTTTTTTGCATAATTACAAAATGTATCAAAGAATTCAGTTTCCATTAACTCCATCAGCAATAAAGGCATACATAAGTCACAAGGTTCCACACTGGATGAAGTTGTTGTAGATTTATCTCAAGGGCATCCTCGTAGAGTTCACACATTCATTATGTTGTCCTAAGGTGGGTAAAGTCATTGAAATACCTTTACATACTGAATTTTAATGGAGACATATGTTAAACAAGATTGAACTTGTTACAAAAATTTACTATTTCAAATTTCAGTATTTTGACATAAGGGTGCAAGGGTTACAAAAACAAGCTTCAAAAGTTTTATGGGCAATTTAGTGTTAACACATTACAGGCCTGCCAAAATTAAAAATCTGCGTAACCCAAAAATAGATCCTGCAAACATGTTAATACATAACCCATTTCATCCCGCATAACCTATTTTTGTAAAAATGAAATTTATCAACTATTGTTGTGCACTCAATAATACCTTAGTGCCTGCAAGACTAACTCGCCTTGTCCCAGGTACCCCTGAGCTTTTGACCAAGGTGTACCTGGGCAAAAGCACAATGAGTCCTGCAGACATCATTGGCCACTTAAATAGCATTGATATGATAGTATTCCATTTAAATGTGTAACTTAACTAAGGAAATATTTCCAAATACAATTGGATATTATAAATGCATGAATTGGGCCTCGCTCTATTCAGGAACACACTACTGGTTCAACCACACCATAATTTTATAATAAAAATGATTTCCTATCACGGATCCTTTATTTTAAAAATTATTACGAGAGTGAAAAATAGTTCTTGCAAACGGGAAATTGCGTGACCTGAGAGATCGTTACACAATTTTGGCAGGCCTGCATCACCTGATGAATTGATCAAAAAACTTTCATTTTTCCTTTCAACCAATAGCTTTAGGCCCCGTCACTGGAATGAACAAATTCCAATCAAGGGACATAAGCTACAGTTCTGAAGAACAAACATATTTTTTTGTTTCCTTGTGAATGGTTCTGATATCTTCAATTGTCGTTAGGTAAAACGATAAGCCAGTGACATGGAATTTTCTTTAGTTTTATTTTCCATCTCAACTGCACAATATACAGTAAATGGTCAGACCAATATGATTCTATCACATTAGTTGAACAGTGGACAATTTGCAAAAATTAAATCCAACATAGATCTGGCATCAGTTGTGGGTTTTATAACAGACTGTTTACAAAAAAAGTATCCTCCATGAATTGAAGAAAATCACCATTTTAACCTTCTGTAATGTCAAAATCGAAATCCCCAACTATAATAAGCATTTCATTGTGTTTTAGTACTCTTAACCCTTTACCTAACCTGAAAAGCAGACGACACGTGCAAAAATAATTCTTGAATAACTATTTTTTTTCATTTTTTGTCTCAAAAACATAGGTTATGACCCCTCGTTGGAACGAGCTCGACGAGCTCGTTCCAACGAGGGGTCATAACCTATGTTTTTGAGACAAAAATGAAAAAAAATAATGAAACTTAATTGGCGATTTTTGAGAATAGCGCTGGCCGGTTTTTGCCGTTACGTTAGGTAAAGGGTTAACAACTTGGATATTATTCCCTTTTTGAATACATTGAAGGAACATTATGGAGACTTCTATAGTGAAACAATTTGATAAATATGTGAGTTTATCTGAATCTGTACAAAAATAAATTCTAAATTTCTGTCAAACAAGATTGAATCTGTTAATTCCAAGGCACATTGTGGGAAGAGCTTTTCTAGATGGAAATTTAAATTTTGATCTCAGTGTCCAGGGGGATAATAAATATTATTATAGTTCATTTTTGTAGTCACCTCAGAAACCCAGAAAAGTTAGGCAGTGCTTGTTAATTCGAGTAGAATAAGTAGAATAAGTAGTTTACCTGTGTGTAAATGTCTTCTTTCTTGATAGAATTTAATATGACCTACCTCCATTGTCAGTCGTTTAAAAATTGCATGAACTTTAGTTTTGTTGATGCAAAGGTTAAGCAAACCATGCCTTGCATAACCGATTTTTCGTTCATACAAAATTCAAAACGGAACATTTCAAAGCATTATTTTCTAAAATGGGTTAAGCCAACCTGTGAATGGTTAATCAAATTATTTTTGCAAAAGCATTTTTAGGGTTAAGCAAAAATTAAATTTTTTAAACTCCTGAGATTATCTAGTGCCATGCTTTTAGGCAAGTTGTGACATAGTGGTAGAATTGGAATGAATAACCAATGGTTCCCTGGGCATTGAAGCAGTGTTTGTTCACTGACGTAGAATAAGCTTTGTTTTACTTGTGAAAGAAGACCTGGTCACCAATGCCGGGGTTGCAATGCCTCAGTTAGTGGGCAACATGGGCATAAATGATTAGCAAAACTTGGCTTTATCCTTCTGTCGTGTCATGATATTAGAGTCCTGCAAATATTCGCAATTTCAATCGAATCTCGAATCGCCCTCGTGATTCGATTCGGTTTGTTTTCGAACCCAGGACATCAAATCTTTTCGAATCTTTCAATTCGCTCTGTCCAAAAACTGTCCATAAACGTCGTCAGACGACTGAAATTAGTGACTGTTTGGTCACGAAATTTATGTGCAATTTATTTAAATTGACTATAATGAAGTTAACTTCAAGACACCCCCATTGGCCCATCGTAACACATTATCCATTGCGCAAATAGGAGTGATGCTCCATCAGTGAAAATTTGGTCACAAATTTGTAGTTTCGAATTCGAGTTCTGTCCGCTTCCAGTTATCTATTTTGTAGGTTTGTGCCTCAGAATTTCCAAAATGTACTGTACGACACTTGCCTGCCTGTAAATAAATTTAGTATTTATTATATTATATCTTATTTGGCAGAGTTCATTGAGCTCTGTTAAACAAGATATATTAGATTAAATACCAATTTAAATACCAATATTGAGGGTAAAAAGGCAAACAATGTCAGACAATGTGTGGAATTCACTGGCCATCAAACAATCAATTAATCAATCAATCATCTTTATTCTTTTGTACCAACTACATGGTGTCTAAGAATATAATTAGAAAACACATATTACAATTATCAAAGTTGCTGTTGTAGCGCATACGCAAAAGCGGGAGAAAACATTATTCTTTCTATATAATTACTACTACAAACCGACTATTTATTGCACTACAATAGTAGTGCAATAAATAGTCGGTCGAGCCTTCGTTGTTTACTGAAAATTTTCAACGAATCCTTGTTTTATTAAGAACGCCTCCCTGGACATCATTTAGAGGAGCTGGAGCGAGCACCATGTCTATTATGCATAGTGAGCATATTCGAAAGTTGTAATCAAGAGTGAGCCAGTCCCCAACTTCCACCGGGAGACGGTGGTTTCTTGTTCGCAATTTCATAAGAATTTGTATTTGTTTCTGGTTTAACTTATTCACATAATTTTCTCGAGCAAATGACGTTTTTATAATTCTATAGAAACGATATTTATCCGACGAGTTCAGTGTGGAAAACCATTGCTGAATGTAAAGGTCCTGTAACTTCATCTTAGTTTCAATCCTAAAATGTGGGTAGAATTGAACTGCTTGCTCATACCATATACCAGGCATGCCACAAGTGATTAACAATTGTTGAACCTTACTGAGCCATAGATTTTCATAATTTGAACTTGAATTCCCACATAGCATCCTATACAATAGTAGCAACAACTTACATTCTTTACCACTTTTTTCCCAAAAAATTCAAAATTCGCAGATTAATTTTTTACAGAGACGGGATAATTTCCAAACCTCCCCATAAACCATTGCTGTTGGTGTCGATTTTTTCAAGCGAAAAACGTACTTTAAGAACCACAGTTCTAATTTTTCAATCACATTTATATTTTCGCAACCCCATATTTCGCAGTCATATATTAGATAGGTACTACGGACTTTTCATAAACTTCCAGAATTGTATCAATTGATAATTTGGTTTTTCTTAGCTTATTAATTAATGCGAACATGGCTTGTTTCGTCTCTCTGCAACGGGCATTTTTTTCGCATGTAAATTTTCCATTTTTCGAAAATGTAATTCACAGATACTGAATGTCCACAACTTTCTCAATCTGTTTTCCATTGTGATAGAATATGGAGTCCTCCCTTTTACCTTTTGGTCCAAAAACAACTATTTTTGTTTTGGAAACATTAATGGAAAGTTTCTAGAAATGACAGTATTCAGAGAAGCAGTTTATCATGTGCCGTAAACCTTCCCGTGTTTGCGACATGAGTACAGTGTCGTCAGCATACAACAAAATCAAAAGTTCTTGGCACATGTAGGAATATAATTGGTCACCCCTGTTCTGTGTTAGAAATATTCCATCACAACCAAAGTCCCTTAGGTACTTTTCAATATCATTTAAATATAGCGAAAATAAAACAGGTGAGAGGTTCTTCCCTTGCAAAACTCCTGTTGGCGTTTCAAAGAACTCTGACCGGGATTTACCTACAACTACACAGCTTTTAATGCCATTGTACATACTTTTAATAACATTAAGTACGCACCCCGTTATGTTGTATGACGTTAACTTGTACCAAAGCCCACTTCTCCAAACAGAATCAAAAGCTTTCGACAAATCTACGAAAACACAGTACAACTTCTTTTTATACAATTTACACAATTCTATAATTGAATAAAGGGCGAACATGTGATCAGTTGTTGAGTAACCCACTCTAAACCCCGCCTGACACTCAGATAGTAAGTTATCTTTAAGGAAATTATAAATTCTTTTACTAACTATACCGGTGAAGAGTTTAGACATGCAACTTACTAAAGTTATTTTTCGATAATTATCAGGATTTTCAGTATCGCCTTTATGTTTATATACAGGTTTTATTATACCAACTATCCAATCCTTCGGAAGAATACCCGTCGAAAATATCAGGTTAAATAACTGAAGATAGACGTCCCTAAATTGTTCAAATGAGTATTTAATAAACTCATTCGGAATATCATCAAATCCAGGGGCCTTTGATGACTTCAGCTTTTTTACCGCATTTATTATCTCGTTCAGGGATATGTCATTATTTAACATCTCGTTGTTAATATCTGCTATCCATGCATCTGGTAATGGGTCATTTAGTGTAGTTTCTGGTTTATTTTTATAATACTTAGCAAACTCTTCAACAGTAGGCATATTTCTAGGTTCTATGGTGGCATTATTGTCACCCAGGCTACGAATTAAGTTCCAAAACCGTTTCGGGCTTTTTACTGTTTTACGAACCCGTATTCTTATATTTTTATCATATTTCAGTTTACTTCTATTGAGAGTTTTTTGTATGAAGATCTTTCCAGGTTAAGATATGTTAAATTATTTTGTGTCCGATATCTAATGTATGTTTTTCTTGCCTTCCTATATCTAGTCCTCGCAGCCATACAATCATTCAAAAACCACGGTGTTTTACGTTTCCGTGTTACTGTATGTGAAGTATGCTCACCAAATGTTAATTTAGCAGCTTTTAAATAAATTTCGGTTACGGCATCCATCACCGAATTAATGTCATTTGGGGTCAGAATAGTTTTAATTTGCAGATCCGAAAGTGTGTTACACACTTCAGACACTTTATTATTGTTTATGTTTTCACTAAACATCGTCGCTTTTTTGTTATCCCATTTTCCTAGACTCTTGTTTCCCATCATTATTTGTTAGTTCAGGAATTGTTTGGCATATGTCTTGTCCCCACGAATGGCATGTTCTAATACATAGTTTGACCGGGCAATGCACATCAGACAGCAAGTTATTGAAAAATTATTGAAATCATCCACCCGTAAATTAATCAAATCTGTTTAACAATTCAGAGTACTCAAAACGTAGTCAACAACACTCTTTTGTTTGCAAGTTGTTTTCCCGTGCTCTTTGTCATCACCAAGTCTTCCGTTAACAGTAACCAATTAAAACATCTTACAGAGGTCAATCAGTTTTTTACCATAGTTATTTACAACAGAGTCTTGTGACTTTCTTTCTGGGGAAAAATTAATTGGGGGGGGGGGGGGGTGGTGCCAGTATTTTTCATTCCGCTGTTTTAATAAAATGTCAAAATCAATTAAACCGCCAATACGGGCGTTTAAGGGTCTATATAAGTAATGGAATTTTGTTTATTTTGAAATTCTCACCTCTCATATTCCTTAAATTCAGATGAAATATACACAAATTATACATCAAAATGAAGGTTGGGATGTATAGAACACGAAACATATATGTAATCAACTCATAGAGTCGACTGTAGGCACCACTGGTTCCTGGAAGTCTGCTATCGTATTCGCACCACAACTGATAATAAAATAATATTTCATCAGAACAACTTGTGGCCAAATGTACTTCATATATCCAAGAACAAAGCTAGGAATACAGCGATAGGTCTGCATTTTGGAAAAGGACAACACTGTCTGCATTTTTTATTGAAGATGGTTTCCATGCTCGACAGACATGCGCAAATCACTCGTTACCACGAATTTTCATCAAAAAACAAAATCGTAATTCTAAGAAATTTCAACAGGTATCATGATACCTTGTATTGAATATGGCAACTGTGCAATCTCTATCTAATAACAGTATACTGTATGAAGGCGATCTTTTTCATTATTTGATTTCAGACGGCGTTGTTGTTACATGCTTTTTCTGTCCGATGACGTCGACCGGAAATCGAAAGTATACTCATACGTAAACAAAAGCAAAGGCTTTGAATTTTCCCCCATGCAGCTCTGTCGCCGTGTTTTGAAAAATTTTTATCCCCTAGCTTTGTTCTTGGATATGTAAAGCACATTTGGCCACAAGTTGTTTTTGTGAAATATTATTAAATTATCAGTTCTGGTGCGAATACGGCAGCAGACTTCCAGGAACCTGTGGTGCCTACAGTCGACTCTATGAGTTGACTACACATGTGTTTCGTGTTCTATACATCCCAACCTTCATTTTGATGTACATTTTGTGTATGTTTAATTTGAATTGAAGGAATATCAGAGGTGAGAATTTTTAAAAATAAACAAAATTTCATTACTTATATAGGCCCTTAATTCCGTTATATCATTTTCCACACTTTCAACCCTATTCTCTATCTCATTGACCCTGTAGTTAATACTTTGTTTATTTCGGACTTTATATCATCAATACCATCGAACCGTTTATTTATTTCCGACAAGGTGTTGAAATTTTTTGAAATGTCACTATTCAGCGAACATCTCCGAACATCATCACACGCAAAACTATCACGAGAAACCATCACATGGCTATCCACGCTGTCTGTATTGACTGATGTATCTGCACTCACATCCAAGATCACTTTACCTGACTCAACTACTTCATCGTCGACAACATCATCAAAATAGTCATTACGAATTAAAGTCAAACTTCTACAGATAGTTTCCGGTAATCCTTCCTCATCACATTGACTGAACATGCCGGGAGCCATATTGGATCGCGGTGGCGGAGGTGTCAACTCACTCGATGCTTTTCTTTTACCAGTTTCCTGAGTCATTTTCAAACTTAAAAAACACCAGCTGCCACAAAATAGACCAATGTTCAACTTAAATCGCTCAAACGACAAAAATTAGTCAATTTCAAGGTACAATAGACTGACATTTTCCACAATTAAGAGAACTTACAAAAAGAACACCTATCGCACCCGCGCATGCGCAACTCTATCCACTTGTGTGATCAAGTTACCTGATTGTCTAGATCGATACACCCTACACTCTAATCCATGCGCAATAATATACTTTATCGCACCTAAATCGGCAGTTTGTGTACGACACAAATGTCATGTTATTGAAAATTCACAAGAACAAGCCCAACTTAAAATTGTTTGAATATTTGTTGACGTTTTTGTGGGTAAATCGGTAGAAAATCTCTATGTCCGTGATACATGCTGATCTGATTCCAGATTCGATTCGATTTGCTAATCTCTGACACGATTTGATTCGAGATTTGAGTCGAACTGAAATCCCTGATTTGCAGAGCCCTACATGGTAGAGCCTACATGCTAACAATGATGGTCAACACCAATAAATGAATAACCAATGCGTGTTATGAAGAATGATGAAATTTGCAATTGTATTAAAAAAGTCTGCTAAACTTTGCCTTATTCATGTGGTGTTGTTTCTGTATAGCAGAAGTTTACCTTGCAATTAAATGTAACGCGACCAAAATTTTCCTTTTTAATGGTATGTGGATGTCTGAATGATGACTTTCAAAATTGATTATTATTGCCAGAGACATATTGACAATAGTTGAATAATATACTGCTCAAAGTTTGCTAGGCACTTCATATTTGACACATCATTGTAAAATTTTCTTGGGACACAATTGCGATATTTTTGGTGGATATGATTGAGGAATGTTTTGAGATGGTCCCCAGTGTTTACATTAGCTCTCTTGACAGGCAGACTTTTCGTGACAGTCATGAAAAACATGTACCTCTTGATTTCCATGATGTTTTCGTGTACTGTCTACATGTACATGAGATGTGTAGGGTATTCAGTCTTCATTTCAATACAAACTATTGTGATTTAATGATTGAATATGGCAAATGCAAATGTAAGAAGACATTTGCCTGAAGCAGAAATGTGGTGGGATGGTGGAACAAGGGGCTACCAATGGTCAGGTTGGCGAAGCCCTTGGTGTGCACCATACGGTGATCACTGAGCCTGTGCAGGATTTCAGATGTATGGCACACCAGTCAGACGACATAGTGGTGGCAGAGACAGGGCAACATCTGCAGTTGAAGACCGGTTTTTGATCATTCAGGCCCGTAGGAACCGCTTTGACACAGCAACCCAGCATCGCAGTGACCTTCAGAATGCATCCGGGGTAAACTCTTCGACGCAGACTATCCGGACAAGGTTGCACGAAGGAGGTCTCCGATCGAGAAGACCATGTATTCGCATTTAGCTGTCCCAGAAGCACCGCCAGGCACGATATGAATGGGTCATGGATCACGTTGGATGGACCAGAGAAAATTGACGACCAGTCCTTTTTACAGATGAGTCAAGGTACTTCCTGGACAAGGCAGATGGACGTTCTAAGGTATGGACAAGACCAGGAAAGCCATTCCATGCAGCCAACATTGCTGAGTATGACCGCTATGGTGGAGAGTCAATAATGGTCTGTGGTGGCATCAGCTGGGATGGACTACAATGCTCTGTGCCCTTGACCGTGGTACATTGACTGCACAGCGGTATATTGATGAGATCCTGTATGCCAACGCCAGATTGCATGCAGGTGCAGTGTATGATAGATTCATTCTGGTGGACGATAATACTCGTCCTTATGTTACCCATGATGTCCGGGAGTACCGACAGAGGGAGGGAATTGAGTGTATGGACTGGCCAGCAAGATCCCCTGACCTCAACCCAATCGAACATGTTTGGAATGAGTTGCAGCTTGCAATTAATTTCAGTCCGTCCAGTCCAACCAAGAAGCGTCCAGGAACTTGGAGCCACGCTGGTCCAAGAATGGAACAACATCCCACAAAGGACCACCTGGAACCTTATTGGGGGCTGTAATTAACAATAATGGGTGTCATACTCGATATTGAACCCATATCAGTTCACTCCGTCAACTTTTTGACCAATTTGAAAAATTTCCTCTTTTACCAATAATAGGAACCCCAAGCGGGCCGTAGGCCCGCAAAGGGTTCCACATACCCAGTCAGATAAATGTGTTCCAGAACAGAATTCTCTATAGCCGTCAATGTGATTTTTGAAGTGGACAGTAAATTTCAGTGAAAAAACCACGTAACTTCCGGTGTCGAATTGCCCATGCAATTGCAATTGGCCTGGCCCCCTCTGGGAATCAAATGTTTTTTGTTTCGCCTCAAAACTTTGCGTGATACATTGGCCTACATATCTACACTTCAGGGGTAACCAGGCCTTCTCAACCGAGAACCGCGACAAATCAGCGGCCGGCCAAAGTGTTACTATTATTACTCGAGTTCTGTCCTTCTGGAGGTTTGTCAATATGCTCAGCAGATGATCTCGTCATTTCAGATCGAACTCTCAGTCCTGATTTCGTTGCAGCTTGTCTGCCAGTGATAACCTCAATCGAAAAAAACGTACATATAACCGATAATATAACTGATAATTGTTGTTATATTGGTGCGATTGTATACAGATATGCATTGACACGTACCTCGTGAAATATCAAGATGAACAGAAACTCAGTTGTTGAATTATCCGAATGTTAAGGTGTTGTAAAAGTAAGGAAAAGTCTGCTTGAAAAAAGGGTATACGGACGTTTCGTCCGCAAGCCGAGTCGTCCGCTTGTCAAGGAAAATATTGTCTGCACATTTTCTACATTTCGAACAAGACACCCACCCCCTACTAACGTGTGACATTTCCCCAGATTAAGCCCAATATTCTCACATATAAAGCCTCCTGATGTTGTACTTGTATTTGTGTTAAGAGTGTGATGTACAACATCATCTTTAAGGTTTGAAACACAAATGATGTCATATATTGGCTGATATATTGATATGTTTTTAAAAAATTGCACAAGTTGGAAATGCACATTTATGGTGCACTTAAGAGACTCACCCACCCCCACATCACGTCTTGCAAATTTTTGGTCCCCCCCCCCCCCCCCCAGGACCCCTCTCCCCCTGGAATAATTGCAAAATTATAAGATTATGTTACGGAACTTAATATAACAAGTTTTGATGCATTTCTTAATATAATTATAACACGTTTTGATGCGTTTCTTAATATTATTAATTCCTATAATACATTTGCTAATAATTTCGTGATTATTCATTGTAAAGCGCCGGTGATGCTCTTTCAAGAATAATTGCAAAATTATAAGATTATGTTGCAGAATTTTAATAAACCATAAATTTTGATGCGTTTCTTAATATAATTAATTCTTATAATACATTTGCTAATAATTTTGCTATTATTCATTGTAAAGCGACGGTGCGCCCCTTGGGTACCTTTGTTATCACCTAGGGACGAGAATGAGTGTTTTGGGGTGCGATCCAAAATTCAAGATGGCTGCCAGAGGCCATTTTGTACCAAAATTAGATACAATCAGTTTTTTGTACACAACTTCTATACGGCTCAGGCTAGAGGCTAGAGCCCGTATTTATGAACCAATCTTTACGAAACGTCTTGGGTACCTTTGTTATCACCGTGGGATGAGAGCGAGTGTTTTGGGGTGCAGTTCAAAATTCAAGATGGCCACTAGCAGCCATTTTGTACCAAAATTAGTGCAATCAGTTTTTTGTACAGAACTTCTGTATGAAAGTTCTGATTTGAATAAATTTTTGAATGAATGTTCAGTAACATGGAATACATCACAAAAAATACTGTATAATACAGGTTTTTTTCTCTTGCAGAAATTATGCAAATTAGATGACCTTTGATTTATTCAGTGCTTCTTATACACTGTAAGTGCACATGTCAATACGCTAAGGCTGGAGGCTGTATTTATGAACCGATCTTCATGAAACTTCTTGGGTACCTTTGTTATCACCTTGGGATGAGAACAAGTGTTTTTGGGTGCGGACCGAAATTAAAGATGGCTGCCAGCTTTCACACTGCTGCTTACTGAGGTGAAGTCACTTTACCATTACCAAGCTACCTACTAAATACCTAAGGGAAGATTTTTCAGTGCACTCTTATTACTTCAGTGCCCATAATTCTCAAATATGGCATTAAAACCAATCACATACTTATACTGCTTAAATCTATTCACATAATCAGAATACACCATCAGGGGTGCATTAGCTCAGTAGGTAGAGGTGCAGACTGCAAGCCGAGAGATCCTCGGTTCGAATCCACCTGCGGCAACAGCTTTGTGTCCTTGGGCAAGACACTTCACCCCCCACTACCCATGTGGGGGCAAGGTATGCTGTGTACTAAGGCATACTGCATGTTCTTGGTGCACCTGTCTTCGAACAAGGCTAACCCAGCTTGTGTAGTATGTTGGGGAGCTCACAGTTGCTTGCCATTGCTCAGTGGTTCTCCTGGGGTACTCTAGTTTCCTCCATCCATAAAACTGCCATGGTCACAATAAGCTGTTGTGCAGATAAATGTGACCTTAAACACCAATAAATAAATAATAAAAAGAACACACCACCTCATACCCGTTTAGACTCTCCAGTTTTCATTCACCTTGGTATCCCTCGGTTTGCCTTGGTGTTTAGTATGCCCGCCAGAAAAGGAGTGATTTCTTTTTCTAAAAGAGCAAAACAAGAAACAGTAATTTTTAACAGGTAGTAACGAAATAATTTTCATGAAGCGCACAATTTTATCTTGGTTAATAGCTGAAAAAACGCAGGGGGATATTTGCAAATCTTATTTTATTACTGGCACCAGATACTGGTAATGAAAATTGCTGTTTGTCATCAATACTTGATCAAGTTTCTGACAAAGCACATTATACTATTCCAGTATGTTAGCGACTGGACATAATCGCACAATTTGATGTTGGTTTACCACTATATACTGGTGCTTAGCCAGGAAATCTAAGTTACATGTAGGGGCAAGAGTAATATCTAGTGGGAGTGGGGCCGGGTAATAAAGAATATGATGCACAGAATCACCTGAGCCACATAGCAGTGAGATAGGGGCGAGGACAAGAGGGTGTGTGACCCTCTCATGATCTCATCAGTGGAGGGGTCGGGTGCACCTCCCCCCCCCCAAAAAAAAAAAATTTGAAATTCAAGACAGTAAAACACAATTACCTTGACTCTGTGTCCTTTTGTGTCCATAATAAGTTGCGAACAAGCATAAATATCTAGATATTAAAATGTCTTTTGGGATGTTCATTATATGGGTTAACAGGAGAGATGGGTGGGGGCATGAATGCAATTGGGGACCGAATATCCTCAGAAAAAGTATGGGGCTGAATCTTCCTGTGACTGAATATTCATGAACCCCTTTTTCTCAAACTAAATTGCCCATTACTTATAATGCACCATAACTAAGGCAAAAACAATACTATGAAATTTACAGGTCTGAAATTCTATAAATTCCAAATAAATTTACACAAATTATATAGCAAAATGAAGGATGTGGTGTATAGAACCCCAAAAGTATGTGTGCACCTCACGCACTGACACACAGTCGACATCAGACATCAGCGGTTCCTGAAAGTGTGCTATCGGTACCATATTTGTACCATAACTGATAATAATAAAATAATATTTCATTAGAACAACAAACACAGGAATTCAAAATGCAGCCTCAAGGCAGCATGGTGGTGAATGCCAACACTTCCCCATTGTCCTTGAAAGGAGGAGTCCTTTACAAATAGGTTTTTGTTTTGTGATACTCTGGATACTCTCCATTTTTAGCTCAACTTTGACAAAGTCAAATTTAAGGTTATGTCATGGCCCATTGTCCGTCTGTTCGGGAACAGCAATTCAATACGGCTCGGGCTAGAGGCTGTATTTATGAACCGATCTTTACGAAACTTCTTGAGTACCTTTGTTATCACGTGGGATGAGAACGAGTGTTTTTGGGTGCGGTCCAAAATTCAAGATGGCCTCCAGCAGCCATTTTGTACAGAAATTAGTTCAATCAGCGTTTTTGTACAGAACTTCTGTATGAAAGGTCTGATTTGAATAAATTTTTGTATGAATGTTTAGTAACATGGAGTACATCACATATAATACAGGTTTTTTTCTCGTTGTGAAATTATGCAAATTAGATGAACTTTAATTTATTCACTGCTACTTACATGTATACCCAGTAAGTGCACATGTCAATACGGCTCGGGCTAGGCTGTACAGTATTTATGAACTGATCTTCATGAAACTTCTTGGGTACCTTTGTTATCACCTTGGGATGAGAATGAGTGTTTTTGGGTGCAGTCCAAAATTCAAGATGGCTACCAGTGGCCATTTTGTACTGAAATTAGGTACAATCAGTTTTTTGTACAGAACTTCTATACAACTTGGGCTAGAGGCCGTATTTATGAACCGATCTTTACGAAATTTCTTGGGTACCTTTGTTATCACCATGATGTTAGAATGAGTGTTTTTGGGGGGAGTCCAAAATTCTAGATGGCCGCCGGCAGCTATTTTGTACTGAAATTACTGCAATCAGTTTTTTGTACGGAACTTCTGTATGAAAGTTCTGATTTGAATAAATTTTTGTATGGTTGTTTAGTAACATGGAATACATCACATAAAATACAGGTTTTTTTCTTGTACAGAAATTATGCAAATTAGATGAACTTTGATTTATTCAGTGCTACTTATACACAGTAAGTACACATGTCAATACGGATTGGGCTAGGGGCTGTATTTATGAACGGATCTTCACCAAGCTTCTTGCATACCTTTGTTATCACCTAGGGACGAGAACGAGTGTTTTGGGGTGCGATCCAAAATTCAAGATGGCTGCCAGTGGCCATTTTGTACCACAATTAGTCCAATCAGTTTTTTGTACACAACTTCTATACGGCTCAGGCTAGTGGCCGTATTTATGAACCGATCTTTACGAAATGTCTTGGGTACTTTTGTTATCACCGTGGGATGAGAGCAAGTGTTTTTGGGTGCAGTTCGAAATTCAAGATGGCCACTAGCAGCCACTTTGTACTAAAATTAGTGCGATCAGTTTTTTGTACAGAACTTCTGTATGAAAGTTCTGATTTGAATGAATTTTTGTATGAATGTTTAGTAACATGGAATACAGTTAAAACTGAAAGTCCTGTCCTGAAATGCGCACAAATAGCACGTCGATATGCGTGTTAATCAACGCGATATGACCATAGTAAGGCAATCAAATTCTGTAAATATGGCCTGTGCACAAGCAATGTTTCAGCCAATGGACCTCCGGGTAACCCGGAGGTCCATTGGCAGAAACATTGCCCGTGTTTGCTATAAGTAACCAGGAGAACCTGCCGTGCTTTGGATGCCATTCGATATGACAATTGCGCGCAATTCATACGCGCAATTAAGCCTAGATAAGCACACAGTTCGTGACAGGACTTCTAGTTTTAACTGTACATCACAAAAAATACTGTATAATACAGGTTTTTTTCTCTTGCAGAAATTATGCAAATTAGATGACCTTTAATTTATCAGTGCTACTTATACACTGTAAGTGCACATGTCAATACGCTAAGTCTGGAGGCTGTATTTATGAACCGAACTTCATGAAACTTCTTGGGTACCATTGTTATCACCTTGGGATGAGAACGAGTGCTTTTTGGGTGTGGCGGCCCGATATTAAAGATGGCTGCCAGCTTTCACACTGTTGCTTACTGAGGTGAAGTCACTTTACCATTACCAAGCTACCTACTAAATACCAAAGGGAAGATTTTTCAGCGCACTCTTATTACTTCAGCACCCATAATTCTCAAATATGGCATTAAAACCAATCACATACTAGTACTGCTTAAATCTATTTACATAATCAGAATACACCATCAGGGGTGCATTAGCTCAGTAGGTAGAGGTGCAGACTGCAAGCCGAGAGATCCTCGGTTCGAATCCCACCTGCAGCAACAGCTTTGTGTCCTTGGGCAAGACACTTCATCCCCACTACCCATGTGGGGGCAAGGTATGCTGTGTACTAAGGCATACTGCATGTTCTTGGTGCACCTGTCTTCAAACAAGGCTAACCGTGCTTGTGTAGTAGGTTGGGGAGCTCACAGTTGCTTGCCATTGCTCAGTGGTTCTCCTGGGTACTCTAGTTTCCTCCATCCATAAAACTGCCATGGTCACAAGCTGTTGTGCAGATAAATGTGACCTTAAACACCAATAAATAAATAATAAAAAGAACACACCACCTCATACCCGTTTCTCTCCTGTTTTCCTTCACCTTGGTATCCCTCGGTTGCCTCGGTGTTTAGTATGCCCGCCAGAAAAGGAGTGATTTCTTTTTCTAAAAGAGCAAAACAAGAAACGGTAATTTTTAACAGGTAGTTACGAAATAATTTTCATGAAGCGCACAATTTTATGTTAGTTAATAGCTGAAAAAAATGCAGGGTGATATTTCCAAATCTTATTTTATTACTGGCACCAGGTACTGGTAATGAAAATTGTTGTTTGTCATCAATACTTGATCAAGTTTCTGACAAAGCTCATTATACTATTCCAATATGTTAGCTACTGTACATAAGCACACAATTTGATGTTAGTTTACCATTATACTGGTGCTGAGCCAGGATATCTAAATTACATGTAGGGGCAAGAGTAATACATGTATCTAGTGGGAGTCATAAAGAATATGATGCACAGAATCACCTGAGCCACATAGCAGTGAGATAGGGGTGAGGACAAGAGGGTGTGTGACCCTCTCATCAGTGGAGGGGTCTGGTGCACCCCCCCCCCCCCCCACCCAAAAAAAAACAACAAAATTTGAAATTCAAGACAGTAAAACACAATTACCTTGACTCTGTGCTGCTGTGTACTGGTCACTTTCTGTGGGTGGGCAATATTTCTGCGGATGCAATGATAATATGACAATACGGAAGGCGTAAGAAGGAACCCCAAAGTATCCAACATATTGAAATATTTCATTCCGCAACCATTACTCCAAAAACATTTTGGTTTATTCAGTCGAATTCCTGCAATTGTTTAATTTCAGCCAAACATGAATACGTTTCACAGTACTAAATATTTTCCCATAAACGACAATTATAACGTTCAGGAGAAAAAATATGGTCGCATCATTTTAAATTTAACATTCAAATATTTTTTGTCAAGTATAGCCCTTCAGACAACCTTTTAATGATTTTTAAACATGGGTCATGCAACAAATAAAAGAAAAACTAACAGAAAGGGATGTGCTGGTCACATGTTCATATTTCTCGGGGAATTCCCAAACAAAACACACCAATAGTCAAACAAATTTTTAGGTTCTAAAAGTCCTCAAATCATCCTCTTTCTTCATCTGGAACATTCAACAGCAATGCAAAATGTCAGTAGACTTCTTCACATGTTTATTGAAACAATATATTTTCCCAAGACTGCTTAGTTTTGGGAATTCCATAATTTCCGAGCGCAACTTTTAGAGGCAGGTAAATCTAATTAAAATATTTACAACAGTTATACCTATGAGCAAACCCAACCCTACCAAAGATACATTTACCTCTTTCATGTGATGAAAGAGTCATTTCTGTAATAGAATTCAACTTTTGGCTTCTGTCTAGTAAAAAGCATGGGAAATTTGTTCTTTTGAAGAGAACTGTCCAATCTGTGTCAAATAGGCTTAAAAACTGTTATTGCCTCCGACAGAATTTCTACTCTGTTACCTAATAAGTTAGGAGGGATAAGAATCCACAGCTTTCTTTGAAACTACCCAAATCCCCAAATAAAACTAAAATCTGCATCAGCACACAAAACCGTTTCACAAAATCTGTTTTAATTAATCATTCAGCAAGATAAATAGTGCCCCACCACCATGAAACAATATGTCAATTTTGTTTCAAAATTGGCGTTGTGCAGGGCTTATAGTTCCTCTAAATTTGGGAGAATCCATTTGCATTCTTGCGGAAATAGTTACGAGAATTCAGACCTGCTATGGGCCAGGATCCTATTAGGTCAGTATGATTGAACCCCTGTTGCATACTGATAATACATGTTAACCCTTTACCCAATACAGCTTTTTAATTTTTACAACACCAACTACTGATTTTTACCCCCACCCCCCTCCCCCAGGAGCCTTAATCGCTCACCTGACAAGGTGGTTCAGAGAAGTATTTTGGGTTAGATTCAGTTAGTCAAGGTTCATGGACACTACATACATGTAGGAATAATGTTATGAAATTATTCATAATTCTAGTGTCCATGTCAGATGATTATTAGCATAGGTCTTCCTGATTGCTTCCAATTCTGACAGCTGTAGACAAGTACTGCCAAACTTCCAAGGGTTGTTGTGTCACTGCAGCCTGAAAGGCAAATTTTATGGAAAAGCTCTAAGGAATGGGTTTGAACATTTATGAACAACCTCGAACTTAACCCACCCCTGCCCAAATATTAAGCCACAGACTTGAAATGGACAAACTCAAATCTGCACCCCTCCCCCCCCCCCCCCCTCTCATTCCTGTGATACCAAATATGAAAGGGTTCTGTCTGGCAGGAACCAAACTGGAACAAATTTACATCTGACCTCCCCAGAGATGTTGTACACCAAATATTAAAGCATTAAGCTAGTGGGTCTGAAGAAAAAAATTTTTAAAGAAATTTTCTCATGTTGCTTTGAGTTAATTTGCACTCCCATAATGAGCCCAAATATTAACCCATAGATCTGGCTTGAACAAACATGAATCTGACCCCCTTAGAGATGTTGTAAGCCAAATATGAAAGGATTCTGACAGGTGGATCTGAAAAAATAAAATAGAGTTTTAAAGAAATTTCCTCATACTGCACTAAGTTAAACTTTGGGCTTCAATAAATAGACCAAATATTAAGCCAGAGACCCGATTCAAACAAACTTCAATCTACCCCCCCCCCCCTCTCCCCTCCTCCCCCCCACTAGAGATGTTGCATTCCAAATATGAAAGCATTCTGACTGATGGATCTGAAGAAGGTTTTCAAAGAAATTTCCTCATGTTGCACTGTTGATATTTGGGTGCCCATAGGGAGCCCAAATATTAACTCAGGGGCTCGATTTGAACAAACCTGAACCCATCCCCCATCCCCCCTCCCCCACCCCTAGAGATACTTTATACCAAGTATCAAAAGATTCTTATACATGGTTCTGGAGAAGATTTTTTTCAATTTTGGAAAACAATTTATGCGTGCTATCAGAGAAATGCTTGGGACCCCCTATGGGTGTGGCAACGTTATTTGAACAAACTGGAATTCATATATAAGGAACATGAATATCAAATTTGGTTCAATTCGGCTCAGTTGTTTATGAGGAGAGGTTGATAATGTAAAGTTCATGCCGGACAGGACGGACGGATGGTCGACTGACAGAAAGTCATCATTTAAGCACCCCCTGACTTACAGTCAGGTGAGCTAAAAATAAACATTATTCATCAAGCGTAATAATTATGGATGTTACTAGAACCGGCTGATGAGAGCTGGTTCCAATGACAGCCATATTTGTACAAATTTTATTGCCAGGTCATGTTAGTGTTGTATTGGTTAATTTGCTGCCTTTGTGTTAGGTAAAGCGTTAAACTGACTCAGTTCTTTTCATGTGAATCCTAGCTACAATGTTACGAGAAGCTACATGGTTTCTAACTGGTTTTGTTGCACGGATCTCTACGGGAATCGATTCTCAGATTCTTATAAGCCCTGGCTGAGGCTATATAATTCACCAATATCAATAGAAAGTGCCATTTCATCTCAACAAACTGATGTCAAATATTCTTTTACCTAGTGATGGGATAAATTATTGCCCTGGATGTGCCCCCCCCCCCCCCAAACCTCCCTGTATGCAGTTTTTCTTAAAACAAGAGGCCCCAGGGGGCCTGAGGGTGCCCACATGACATGGTAGCCTAAATATCAACCCAGAGAATTGATTTCAACAAGTTGCATCTACTCCTCCTGAGAAAAGCTTATACCAAATATCCAAAGATTCTGACAAGTGGATCTAAAAAAAATGATTTTTAAAGAATATTCCTCATACTGAACTGAGTTATAATTTGGGCTCCCACAGGGAGCCCATATATGAACCCAGGGACTTGGCGTTAACAAACTTGGATCTCACCCCCTTAAGGATGCTGCACACCAAATATCAAAACATTCTGACTGCTGAATCTGAAGAAGATTTTTAAAGAAAATTCCTCATTTTGAACTAAGTTACAATTTGAGCTCCCACAGTGAGCCCAAACATGGACCTAGGGACATGGCTTGAACAAACTTGAATCTTGCCTCCTAAGGATGCTGCATAAAAAATATCAAAAGCATTCATCTGCTGGATCTGAAGAAGATTTTTTAAGAAAATTCCTCATTTCGAACTAAGTTACAATTCAAGCTCCCACAGTGAGCCCAAATATGGACCTAGGGACATAACTTGTACAAACTTGAATCTCACCCCCCTAAGGATGCTGCATACCAAATATCAAAACATTCTGACAGTTGGATCTGAAGAAGATTTTTAAAGAAAATTCGTCATTTTGAACCAAGTTATCATTCGAGCTCCCACAGTGAGCCCAAATATGGACCTAGGGACATGGCTTGAACAAACTTGAATCTCATCCCCCTAAGGATGCTGCATACCAAATATCGAAACATTCCGGCTGCTGGATCTGAAGAAGATTTTTAAAGAAAATTCCTCATTTTGAACTAAGTTATAATTCAGGTTACCACAGTGAGCCCAAATATGAACCCGGGGACTTGGCTTGAACAACTTGAATCTCACCCCCCTAAGCATGCTGCATACCCAATATCAAAAGATTCTGCTGCTGGATCATGAGAAGAAGATTTTCAAAGACATTTGCCTGAAATGCACTAAGTTCAAATTTGGGCTCCTATACTGAGCCCAAATATGAACCCAGTGGGCCGATTTGAACAAACTTGAATCAGATCCACCCCACAATGTTGCATATCAAATATCAAAAGATTCTGCCTGCTGGATCTGGAGAAGAAGATTTTTAAAGAAATTTGCCTGAAATGCTTCTATAGTAAGCCCAAATATGAATCCAGGGGGGCTGATTTGAACAAATTTGAATCAGATCCACCCTACAATGTTGCATACCAAATATCAAAAGATTCTGCCAGCTGAATCTGGTGAAGAAGATTTTTTAAGAAATTTGCCTGAAATGCACTAAGTTTGAATTCGGGCTCCTATACTGAGCCCAAATATAAACCCAGGGGGCGGATTTGAACAAACTCGAATCAGATCCACCCTACAATGTTGCATACCAAATATCAAAAGATTCTGCCTGCTGAATCTAGAGAAGAAGATTTTTTAATGTTTTTCCCATTGCCTACAGTGTTAAAAAGTGTTTTCAAAGTCCCGAAACTGTACCCTATGATAAAACCGATAGCAATTTTTTTGGACCAATCCTTTCTGTTGGTCCTAAGGAAGCTTCACACCAAATAAAAATTCTCAGTGCTGTGCAGTTTTGGAGATATGGCGTTTTACTTTTTTTCTATTTTTAGCTCCTGCGGTTCCCACGGGGCTACAGAAAAAGAAAATTCAGCATAAATTAGGTACTTATGACCCAATAAGCCCTCACATAAAATTTGATTCAAACCAGCCTCTCGGTTCGGAAAATAGAAATTTTTGGCGGGCCAACAATTTTGTCCCTCCCATAACAACGCCAAATTTAGCCCATCAAACTTCTCTTAAAGAAATCCAAGTCTACACCTTCAAAGGAAGCTGCATACCATATATCAAGTCTCTACTACTGGTTGATGAGAAGAAGATTTTGGTGCCCCTTGGGGGCATGGCACCACCCAGGAGAAGGGGGCAACTTCATTTGAACAAATCTGAATTGGCATTACGTAATAAACATTTACCCAACATTTGAATAATGTAAAGTTAACACCGGATGGACGGCGGACAGAATGTGATCAGTAAAGCTCCCACTGAGCTTTGCTCAGGTGAGCTAAAAAACTATATTAATTTTTTAATAAATTGATGGTGACATGAATTTCCCATTATTTTTTAATCACATTCTTTCTTCTGAACACATTTCACATTGTGTTTGATATTTTGCAATCTTTGTAAGAAAAAGCCTAAGTTTTCTCAGTTAAGGCACCTCAAGTCATAAAACAGTGAATTTTTCCAACAGAATGATCAGTACCTGCTACTGTGGTGTCTCATGACACTGTTAAAATTCCTAAAATCACCAAATATTGATTCATTAGTGCTGTGCTTGTGCTGCAAATATCCACAAGTGCACTTTCGCTATTTTGGTTTTAATCCCCACAGGCATGCATTCTGTCAAAGGGAGAAAAATTGTAGAAAATATGTTCACAAAGAGGACAAGTTGCAGTACAGTCGCTGTGGACGGGTTGTAATACACGCGTGGACAGTGATGTCCACTCGTGCGTTTACCAGTCAATAAAAATCATCATCTATAAAATTTTAATTGAAGCACGGGGTTGTACCTGGTGCTTCATTATTTATTAAATTTATGATGATTATACCTATAGTTAGTGTTTGGCATCAAATATTATTGTATCCGTGGAAATATTGCCCATCCATGGAAAGTGAGCAGTACACAGCCACTGTACTGTATTTGTTTCAAGTATATAATATACTCTTTGATGTTTAATATATTTGTGATAGGCTGGGTCCAAAGTACTCAGTACTTGTAGTACTCGAGTACCACTTTTTTGATAAAATACTCAATACTTGCCAGCCCAGATTTGTGTGTGTGTGTGTGTGGGGGGGGGGGGGGGGGGGGGGGGGGGCAAATGAAAAGCAAAGAAACATTTCATCTGAAGGGCAGACAGACATGCAGTAACAAATTTGGGAAGCCTACATAAAAGTAGTGACTAACTTAAAATGAAAAATATAGATAGAAGAGCCAGGGCAATGTTGTCAAACAAAAAACAAACAAGAGCCCCCAGAGGGCCTGATGGCATTCACCTGACATGGTAGCCTAAATATCAACCCAGGGAATTTATTTGAACATTTAGTTGCATCTGCCCCTCATAAGAAAAGCTTATACAAAATATCAAAAGATTCTGACCGGTGGATCTAAAAAAAAAAGGATTTTTAAAGAATATTCCTCATACTGAACTAAGTTATAATTCAGGCTCCCACAGAGAGCCCAAATATGAACCCAAGGACTTGGCTTGAACAAATTTGAATCTCACATCCCTACGGATGCTACTATATACCAATATCAAAAGATTCTGACTACTGGATTTTAAAGAATATTCCTCTTATTGAACTAAGTTGTAATTTGGACTCCCACAGGGAGCCCAAATAGGAACCTGGGGACTTGGCTCGAACAAACTTGAATCTCTCCCCTCTAAGGATGCAGCATCCCAAATATCAAAATATTCTGAAGAGTGGATCAAAAGAAGATTTTTAAAAAATATTCCTCATATTGCACTAATCTAATCATAGAGAGTCCAAATATGGACCCAGGGATTTGATTTCAACAAACATGTGAATAAATCTTCCAAAGATGTTATATGCAAAATATGAAAGCCTTTGGAGCAGTGGTATGGGAGAAGAAGATTCTTTAATGTTTTTCCCATTACTAAAATGATGACTCCACATAAGTCCTGGAAAACTTCCCTATGATAAAACTGATGGCAATTTTTTTTTACCATTCTTTTCGGCTGTTGGTAAGGAAGCTTCACACAAAATAAAAATTCTCAGTGCCGTGTAGTTTTGAAGACATGGACGTTTTAAATTTTTTCTATATTTAGATCCTGCAGTTCCCACAAGGGCAACCGGAAAATGTTTTGGCATAAATTAGGTACTTACATGTACAACCCAATAAGCCCATCATATCAAATTTGCTTCAAATCAGCCTCTCAATTTGAAAAATAGAAATTTTGGTACAATTCGGGCTCCTACAGGAAGCCCAAATATGAACCCTGGGACTTGGCTTTAACAAACTTATATCTCACCTCCCTAAGGATACTGTATATATCAAAATATTCTGACTGCTGAATGTGAAGAATACTTTTGAAGAATATTCCTCATTTTGAACTAAGTTATAATTCAGGCTCCCACAGTGAGCCCAAATATGAACCCAGGGTCTTGGCGTAAACAAATTTGAATCCCCCCCCCCCACCCTACCCCTCCCCCTGTAAGGATGCTGCACACCAAACATCAAAACAGTCCGACTACTGGATCTGAAAAAGTCTTTTAAAGCAAATTCCTCATTTTGAACTAAATTATAATTCAGGCTCCCACAGCGAGTCAGGGTTTCACAAATATATTTTTGTGGGATCCATTTCCAACATGTGTCTTAATCACATAAATTATGCTTATTTATCTTCAAATACATATATTGTTAGATTGTTGAACCACCACATCAAAGGCTATTGCAGTAATCATGTTTATAGAAATTAATTAGATCTGATACGGTTAAACCATATGTGTACCCATACGCGCAACTAGTAGAAAACTGTATGACGGAGGGCCACCACAGATGCCGACATTATGGACACCATACAAGGTATGGGTACATATAGAAATGGACTGGAGGAGTGTCTAATTTGACGGATAAAGGGTTAATATCGCCAGATCAAATTATCAGATTTACATAAAAAACTATACAGCACAGCACACCAGTAACCTGAATAAATATATAAAGTAACAAGACAATCGGATTGATATTTTTTGAGTTATCTCATGCCAAAGGGATTGGAGGAATTTTCAATTTGAAGGATAAAGGGTTAATATCTCAGGATTAAATTATCAGATTTACACCAAAAACTATACAGCTCAGCACATCAGTAACCTGAACAAAAATATAAAGTAACTTGACAATCCAAGCAATATTTTTCAAGTTATCGAATGCCAAAGGGATTGGAGGAATTTTCAATTTGAAGGATAAAGGGTTAATACCTTGGGATCAAATTATCAGATTAACACCAAAAACTATACAGCTCAGCACATCAGTAACCTGAACACAATTGTAAAGTAACTTGACAATCCAAGCAATATTTCTCAAGTTATCATATCCCAAAGGGATTGGAGGAATTTTCAATTTGAAGGATAAAGGGTTAATATCTCAGGGTTAAAATAACAGATTAACACAAAAAACTAGACAGCTCGGTACATCAGTAACCTGAACATAAATATAAAGTAACTTGACAATACAAGCAATATTTTTCAAGTTATCGAATGCCAAAGGGATTGGAGGAATTTTCAATTTGAAGGATAGTAACTAGACAATCCAAGCAATAATTTTCAAGTTATCGAATGCCAAAGGGATTGGGGGAATTTCCAATTTGAAGGATAAAGGGTTAATATCTCAGGATCAAATTATCCGATTTACACCAAAAACTATACAGCTCGGCACATCAGTAACCTGAACACAAATATAAAGTAACTTGACAATCCAAGTAATATTTTTCAAGTTATCGAATGCCAAAGGGATTGGAGAAATTTTCAATTTGAAGGATAAAGGGTTAATATCTCAGGATCAAATTATCAGATTTACACCAAAAACTATACACCTCGGCAAATCAGTAACCTGAACACAAATATAAAGTAACTAGACAATCCAAGCCATAATTTTCAAGTTATCGAATGCCAAAGGGATTGGAGGAATTTTCAATTTGAAGGATAATGGGTTAATATCTCAGGATCAAATTATCCGATTTACACCAAAAACTATACAGCTCGGCACATCAGTAACCTGAACACAAATATAAAGTAACTTGACAATCCAAGCAATATTTTTCAAGTTATCGAATGCCAAAGAAATGGATACAGATGCCGGATGGACAGACGGACGGACATTCTAATAAATGGGTACTTAGGTGACTATTTTTACGGGACTACAATAAAATGCATGTCCATTATACTAAAACAAGTGATTTGGGAAAAATTTTTGGGGTGGTAGCAAACCCTGACCCTTCCCTTTACTGACCCTAACCCTACACCTCCACCCTCTATTCTAAACCCCACCCTAGACTAATGAAAATGGCTATTTTTTTAGGGTACATTATCATAAAATGCATGTCTATTCTATTAAAACAACTTTTTGGGAAAAAATTTTTTGGGGTAGTAGCAAACCCTAACCCTACCCTTTACTGACCCTAACCCCATCCCACCCCAACTCTAAACCCCACCCTAGAAAATTGGGATTTACTTGTGGGACTAGCCACCTAAATCGCGGTAGTCACCTAACCCCCGTTTATACCGAAAATTAGCCCCCCTAAGTAGTCATTTATGAGTGCGGATGGACAGACAGACAGACGGACGGACGGACAAAGGATGGACGAATGACGGATGGTCACCCCGGATGCCGGCATTCTGTGTACCATACATAGTATGGGTACACATAAAAAGTAATTGATCAGTAAACCGTTAGTTTTGAAGTACGGTACTATATGGCAGGGTATTTGATGGCTGGATTCACATCGCAAAATGCTATACAAAAATGTCCAATTGCTAACCATTTTTCTTTCATATTGGGTAAGCTAAAATTCACTATTTATCATCACTTTCTGAAACCAAGATGGAAACTGCTAATCAAATTTTTAAAAACAAAAAATACCCTGTATGGGTTAACTATGGAACAAACTTGCTCCAAAACAGGCAAACATTGTTACGCTGGCTCACATCAATTGCATGAGACAGAGAAATGCATGCCAGTTACGTGCCAAAATACTTGTTCACTTGCATGATGAGTATACTGTATCAGCTAAAAACGGTCATTCTCAACCCTTCACCAAATGCAGGTAGCAGACGATACTTGCATAAGAAATTCTTGAATTACTAAAGATTTTCAATGTTTGTCTCAAAAACATAGCTTATGACCCCCCCCCCCCCCCCCCTTATTGGAACAAGCTCAATGAGCTTGTTCCAATGAGGGGTCATAAGCTATGTTTCAAGACAAAAATTGAAAATATAAAATTTGAATGGACATGTTTGTATATGGCGCTGCCCGGTTTTGTCCATTATGCTGAGTAAAGTTTTAATTATATAAATAGTCAATGGTACAGCAATTATTCAGCTACCTATTGGGGCAAGTGATTAATCAGTTAACCAAGGTTAACCCATGCGATTAATCAATCACGAAAACCCTTTAATCGTTTCAGCTCTAAAATTAATTTAATTTTATTAAATTTTATCTGATGAAAAAATGCTTATATTTTGGGGGGAATGGTAAATATGGATCTTCTTAACAAGCATTTGCAAGAACATCACAGGAATGAAATCACCGTTCTCGCAATTTGCGAAACACTGGTGAGCAAAAATATAGGCTTGGCTTGAAGAAACTTAAATCTCACCCGCCTAATGATGGTGCATAGCAAATATCAAAAGATTCTGATTGGTGGGTCTGAAGAAAAAGATTTTTAAAGAATATTCCTCATACTGCACTAATTTCAACATTTGGACTCCCATAGAGAGCCCAAATATGGACCCAGGGATCTGATTTCAATAAACGTGTAAAAAAATCTTCCAAAGATGGTATATGTGAAATCTGAAAGGTTTTGGAGGAGTGAATTGGGTGAAGAAGAGTCTTAAATGCTTTCTCCATTACCCACAGTGTTACAGAATGCTGACTAAGCATTTTTTTCAAAGTCCCGAAAAAGTACCCCATGACAGACCTGACAGAAATTTGCTTAGACCATTCCATTCTGTTGGTCCCAAGGAAGCTTCACACCAAATAAGAATTCTCAGTGCCATGTAGTTTTGGAGATATGTGCGTTTTGAATTTTGTTCTATTTTTAGCTCCTGCGGTTCCCATGGAGGGATGGGAAAATATTTTGGGGCATAAATTAATTACTTATGATCAAATAAACCCACAAATTAAATTTGGTTCAAATCAGCCTCTTGGTTCGAAAAACAGAAATTTTGGTCGGGGCGAAAATACTTGCCCTACAATAATGAAGGCAAATAAAGACCCACAAACTTCTCTTGAACACAACTGAGTCTACACCTCAAAAGGAAGCAGCACACCACATATCAAATCTCTGCTACTCCTGGTTCACGAGAAGATTTTTTAAGATTTAGGCAAAATTTTTGGGCATGGTCCTACTGAGGGCCAGGGGAACTTGATTTAAACAAAATCAAAATGCAATGTCATAACAAACAAGCATCTCAAATTTCACCTAATGATTAATCGGTTCAGCAGTTTTGGATAAGACGCAAGCACCAAGTTCACGGACGACGGACGGCGAGTGATCAATACACCTCACCCTGACTGAAAGTCAGGTGAGCTAAAAACTCAGTGGACCATGAGTGCTGCAGTTGGGAGAGACGCTTGGTTCAAGGAGAGAAGAAACTTGTAGCTGCTGGCTTTCGAAAGTGTTGTTAAAACCCAATAAATAAATAAACAAGAGGCCCCACAGGGCCTGAAGCACTCACCTTGAACAGAACATGATATAAACAGAGAACAGAACACGATATAAGAGTCCAAGAATGAATCTACATTAAGCAATCCATCTCCATAGGATACACTGCATATCTTTGAGCCCCTCAGGAGTGACAAAAACAGTCCAAGCATCATGCCTTTTCTTTAGTTGATCATGATGTAAAATGTGGAGCTCCCCTCTCAAGCCCCTTGATACAACCTATGTAGATTACTCTTCACCTCTAGAGGGTACTGAATAAAAATTGTCTAATTCTTCAGCTACTTGGCCAATTCTGGCTCCTATAGGGAGCTCAAATATCAACCCTGGCACTCGATTTGAACAAAGTTGAATCTGATCTCCTTAGAGATGCTGTATACCAAATATGAAAGCATTCTGACTGGTGGATCTGAAGCACAAAATTTTAAAGAAATTTCCTCATACATGTATTGCACTGAGTTCAAATTTGGGCTACCATAGCGAGCCCAAAATGTGAATCCCCCCCCCCCCCACCCTCCCCCCTTAGAGATATTGTATACCAAATACGAAAGCATTCTGACTGGTGGATCTGGAGAAAAAGATTTTTAAAAAAAACTTCCCCATATAGCCCTAAGTTAAAATTTGGACTACCAAAGGAAGCCCAAATATTAACATATGGACTTGGTTTGAACAATCTTGAATCTGACCATCATAACAATGAGGGTACCAAACCTAAAAAAATTCTCACTCATGGTTCTGAAGAAGATTTTTAAAGAAAATTCCCCATAAAATTTGGGCTCCTGCATTGAGTCCAAATATGAATGAATGGGCTTCATTTTAACAAACTTGTATCTGACCCCTCTATGGATGCTGTACACCAAATATCAAAAGATTCTGAACACTGGTTCTTGAGAAAAGATTTTCTAAAATGTTTGCAAAAATGCTGCGCCAACATTATTCTGATGCCCTCTGCAGAACTCTCTAACAACAACAGAGGGCATTTTTTTACCATTCAATTCTACTGGTCCTAAGGATGCTTCATACCATAACAGTTCTCTGTTCCAAGTGGTTTGGGAAACATGGGAGTTTGAAAACATTTCTATTTTTCACTCCTGGGGTTCCCATGGGGATGCTGGGAGGTTTTTTTTTTGCATGAGGCAAGTATTTATGACCCAATATTACCACATACTGAATTTCATTCAAATCGGACCATCGGTTCAGAAAATGGAAATTTTGGGTAGTACCAAAAATCTAACCACTGCCATTATAAAGCCAAATAATGCTTCACAAAGTACGTTTGAACACACGTGATTCTACATCTCAAAAGGCAGTTCCATAACGAATATCAAGTCACGTACCCACTGGTTCATAAGATTTTAAAAATATTTTGGGAGCATTTTACCCCACCCCCTCCCTATGGGGCTGGGCATGTATTACAAAAATGTAATACCCCTTTGGTACCATTACTCACTCTTTAACTTGAATTGACCAAAACATGGTGTTGATGGATGACAGACGGATGGACAATGGACGGAGAGTGATTAGATATGCCCTGCTTGACTTTGTCGAAGTGAGTTGAAAAAAAAAAAAAAATTAAATGGTTCGTGTCCGATATTTTACCCACGTTATTAAAATTGATAAATTTGTCACTGGAATGCAACAAGGTTTATGCTATATATAGCACTGCAAAGCCTTCTTGCACTCAAGCGATGGAATACTCCGAATACACCGCCACCCATGCTATTCTGTAGATTATCAGGCCTAAAACAAACCAAAAACATGAACTTATGCATGAATATTATTACAATGAATACACTGTCTTACACAAAGGAATACCACACAATCCAGTGTAGACTGATTTCAAAAAGTCCTCCGTAGTGGAAGGGCAATTTTAACAAACATACAGGCCCAAATACGCTCCATACACAGAGTAAAAATTCCACAAAATTAATAAACATTCCTATATGTTTAATAGGAATTAGGAGTATTGTAATTAAAAGTCAATTGTGTGGTTGTTTATAAACTTATATTACTTTGTTATCAGGTGTTAAAAAATATTAATATTTGTAAACACACCCACCCATTTAGATTAGTCCCTGCTCATAGCAGTAACACAGACATACAGTACAGTTGCTGGTCATAATCCTTGCATGGGCAGTGCATGATGTCCATGCATGTTTTTTCCAGGTAATAGAAAATCATCATCAATAAAATTTTAATTAATGAAGCACTGAATTGTATCCTGTGGTTCATTAATTAAATTTTTCTGATTATTGCTGTAAACAATGTTTGAAAACTAATATCATTGCATCCGCAGAAATATTGCCCATCCACGGAAAGTGACCAGTCCAAGGCAGCACAGAGTCAAGGTAATTGTGTTTTACTGTCTTTAATTTCAAATTTTGTTTGTTTTTTTGTTTTGTTTTTTTTTTTTTGGGGGGGGGGTGCACCAGACCCCCTCCACTGATGAGAGGGTCACACACCCTCTTGTCCTCACTCCTATCTCACTGCTATGTGGCTCGGGTGATTCTGTGCATCATATTCTTTATGACTCCCACTAGATACATGTATTACTCTTGCCCCTACATGTAACTTAGATATCCTGGCTAAGCACCAGTATAATGGTAAACTAACATCAAATTGTGTGCTTATGTACATGTACAGTAGCTAACATATTGGAATAGTATAATGTGCTTTGTCAGAAACTTGATCAAGTATTGATGACAAACAATTTATCTTATCTTACCCTGGTGCCAGTAATAAACAGTGTAAAAATTCCACAAATTTTTACACTGTTTATTACTGGCACCAGGTTTTTTCAGCTATTAGCTAACATAAAATTGTGCGCTTCATGAAAATTATTTTGTTACTACCTGTTAAAAATTACTGTTTCTTGTTTTGCTCTTTTAGAAAGAGAAATCACTCCTTTTCTGGCAGGCATACTAAACACTGAGGTAAACTGAGGGATACCAAGGAGAATGAAAACAGGAGAGAAACGGGTATGAGGTGGTGTGTTCTTTTTATTATTTATTTATTGGTGTTTAAAGTCACATTTATCTGCACAACAGCTTATTGTGACCATGGCAGTTTTATGGATGGAGGAAACTAGAGTACCCCAGGAGAACCACTGAGCATACTACACAAGCACGGTTAGCCTTGTTCGAAGACAGGTGCACCAAGAACATGCAGTATGCCTTAGTACACAGCATACCTTGCCCCCACATGGGTAGTGGGGGGTGAAGTGTCTTGCCCAAGGACACAAAGCTGATGCCGCAGGTGGGAATCGAACCGAGGATCTCTCAGCTTGCAGTCTGCACCTCTACCTACTGAGCTAATGCACACCTGATGGTATATTCTGATTATGTAAATAGATTTAAGCAGTACTAGCTAGTATGTGATTGGTTTTAATGCCATATTTGAGAATTATGGGTGCTGAAGTAATAAGAGTGCGCTGAAAAATCTTCCCTTTGGTATTTAGTAGGTAGCTTGGTAATGGTAAAGTGACTTCACCTCAGTAACCAACAATGTGAAAGCTGGCAGCCATCTTTAATATCGGGCCGAACCCCAAAACACTCGTTCTCATCCCAAGGTGACAACAAAGGTACCCAAGAAGTTTCATGAAGATCGGTTCATAAATAATGTACAGCCTCCAGCTTTAGCATATTGACATGTGCACTTACAGTGTATATGTAGCACTGAATAAATCAAAGTTCATCTAATTTGCATAATTTCTGTACAAGAAAAAAACCTGTATTTTATGTAATGTATTCCATGTTACTAAACAATCATACACAAATTTATTCAAATCAGAACTTTCATACAGAAGTTCTGTACAAAAATCTGACTGCAGTAATTTCAGTACAAAATAGTTGCCGGCGGCCATCTAGAATTTTGGACCCCTCCCCAAAAACACTCATTCTCACCCCATGGTGATAACAAAGGTACCCATGAAATTTTGTAAAGATTGATTCATAAATATGGCCTCTAGCCCAAGTTGTATAGAAGTTCTGTACAAAAAACTGATTGTACCTAATTTCAGTACAAAATGGCCACTGGTAGCCATCTTGAATTTTGGACTGCACCCAAAAACACTCATTCTCATCCCAAGGTGATAACAAAGGTACCCTAGAAGTTTCATGAAGATCAGTTCATAAATACAGCCTAGCCCAAGCCGTATTGACATGTGCACTTACTGGGTATACATGTAAGTAGCACTGAATAAATTACATTTCATCTAATTTGCATAATTTCAGCACGAGAAAAAAAACGGTATTATATGTGATGTACTCCATGTTACTAAACATTCATAGAAAAATTTATTCAAATCAGAAGTTCTGTACAAAAATGGCGACTGCACTAATTTCTGTACAAAATGGCTGCTGGAGGCCATCTTGAATTTTGGACCGCACCCAAAAACACTTGTTCTCGCCCCACGTGATAACAAAGGTACTCAAGAAGTTTCGTAAAGATCGGTTCACCAATACACCCTCTAGCCCGAACCGTATTGAATTGCTGTTCCCGAACAGGTGAACAATGGGCCTTAAATTTGACTTTGTCAAAGTTGAGCTAAAAATGTGGAGTATCCAGAGTATCACAAAACAAAAACCTATTTGTAAAGGACTCCCCCTTTCAAGGACAATGGGACAGCGTTGGCATTCACCACCATGCTGCCTTGAGGCTGCATTTTGAATTCCTGTGGTTGTTGTTCTTATGAAATATTATTTTATTATTATCAGTTATGGTACAAATACGGTACCGAGAGCACACTTTCAGGAACCGCTGATGTCTGACGGCGACTGTGTGTCAGTGCGTGAGGTGCACACATACTTTTGGGGTTCTATACACCACATCCTTCATTTTGCAATATAATTTGTGTAAATTTATTTGGAATTTATAGAATTTCAGACTTGTAAATTTCATAGTATTGTTTTTGCCTTAGTTATGGTGCTTTATAAGTAATGGGCAATTTAGTTTGAAAAAAAGGGGTTCATGAAGATTCAGCCCTCATACTTTTTCAGAGAATATTCGGTCCCCAATTTCATTCATGCCGCCACCCCTCTCTCCTATTAACCCATATAATGAACATCCCAAAAGACATTTTAATATCTAGATATTTATGCTTGTTCGCAACTTATTATGGGCACAAATGGACACAGATTCAAGGTAATTGTGTTTTACTGTCTTGAATTTTTTTATTTTTTTTTTTTGGGGGGGGGGGGAGAGGTGCACCCGACCCCTCCACTGATGAGAGGGTCACACACCCTCTTGTCCTCACCCCTATCTCACTTCTATGTGGCTCAGGTGATTCTGTGCATCATATTCTTTATTACCCGGCCATACTCCCACTAGATATTACTCTTGCCCCTACATGTAACTTAGATATCCTGGCTAAGCACCAGTATAATGGTAAACCAACATCAAATTGTGTGCTTATGTCCAGTAGCTGACATATTGGAATAGTATAATGTGCTTTGTCAGAAACCTGATCAAGTTTTGATGACAAACAACAATTTTCATTACCAGTACCTGGTGCCAGTAATAAAATAAGATTTGCAAATATCACCCTGCATTTTTTCAGCTATTAACTAACATAAAATTGTGCGCTTCATGAAAATTATTTCGTTACTACCTGTTAAAAATTACTTCTTGTTTTGCTCTTTTAGAAAAAGAAATCACTCCTTTTCTGGCAGGCATACTAAACACCGAGGCAAACTGAGGAACACCAAGGTGAATAAAAACAGGAGAGAAACGGGTATGAGGTGGTGTGTACTTCTTATTTATTTATTGGTGTTTAAGGTCACATTTATCTGCACAACAGCTTATTGTGACCATGGCAGTTTTATGGATGGAGGAAACTAGAGTACCCCAGGAGAACCACTGAGCAATGGCAAGCAACTGTGAGCTCCCCAACATACTACACAAGCAGGGTTAGCCTTGTTCGAAGACAGGTGCACCAAGAACATGCAGTATGCCTTAGTACACAGCATACCTTGCCCCCACATGGGTAGTGGGGGTGAAGTGTCTTGCTCAAGGACACAAAGCTGTTGCCGCAGGTGGGATTCGAACCGAGGATCTCTCGGCTTGCAGTCTGCACCTCTACCTACTGAGCTAATGCATCCCTGATGGTGTATTCTGATTATGTAAATAGATGTAAGCAGTACTAGTATGTGATTGGTTTTAATGCCATATTTGAGAATTATGGGTGCTGAAGTAATAAGAGTGCGCTGAAAAATCTTCCCTTTGGTATTTAGTAGGTAGCTTGGTAATGGTAAAGTGACTTCACCTCAGTAAGCAACAGTGTGAAAGCCGGCAGCCATCTTTAATATCGGGCCGTACCCAAAAACACTTGTTCACATCCCAAGGTGATAACAAAGGTACCCAAGAAGTTTCATGAAGATTGGTTCATAAATACAGCCTCCAGCCTTAGCGTATTGACATGTGCACTTACAGTGTATAAGTAGCACTGAATAAATCAAAGGTCATCTAATTTGCATAATTTCTGCAAGAGAAAAAAACCTGTATTATACCATATTTTTTGTGATGTATTCCATGTTACTAAACATTCATACAAAAATTTATTCAAATCAGAACTTTCATGCAGAAGTTCTGTACAAAAAACTGATTGCACTAATTTTGGTACAAAATGGTTGCTAGTGGCCATCTTGAATTTCAAACTGCACCCAAAAACACTCGCTCTCATCCAACGGTGATAACAAGGGTACCCAAGACGTTTCGTAAAGATCGGTTCATAAATACGGCCTCTAGCCTGAGCCGTATAGAAGTTGTGTACAAAAAACTGATTGTACCTAATTTTGGTACAAAATGGCCACTGGCAGCCATCTTGAATTTTGGATCGCGCCCCAAAACACTCGTTCTCGTCCCTAGGTGATAACAAAGGTACCCAAGAAGCTTGGTGAAGATCGGTTCATAAATACAGCCCCTAGCCCGAGCCGTATTGGCATGTGAACTTACTGTGTATAAGTAGCACTGAATAAATCAAAGTTCGTCTAATTTGCATAATTTCTGTACAAGAAAAAATCCTGTATTTTTATGATGTATTCCATGTTACTAAACAATCATACACAAATTTATTCAAATCCGAACTTTCATACAGAAGTTCTGTACAAAAAACTGATTGCAGTAATTTCAGTACAAAATAGCTGCCGGCGGCCATCGAGAATTTTGGACTCCCCCCCAAAACACTCATTCTAACCCCATGGTGATAACAAAGGTACCCAAGAAATTTTGTAAAATCGGTACATAAATACGGCCTCTAGCCTAAGTTGTATAGAAGTTCTGTACAAAAAACTGATTATACCTAATTTCGGTACAAAATGGCCACTGGTAGCCATCTTGAATTTTGGGCTGCACCCAAAAACACTCATTCTCATCCCAAGGTGATAACAAAGGTACTCAAGAAGATTCATGAAGATCAGTTCATAAATACAGCCTTGCCGAGCCGTATTGACTTGTGCACTTACTGGGTATACATGTAAGTAGCACTGAATAAATTAAAGTTCATCTAATTTCCATCATTTCAACATGAGAAAAAACACTTTATTATATGTGATGTACTCCATGTTACTAAACATTCATACAAAAATTTATTCAAATCAGAACTTTCATACATAAGTTCTGAACAAAAAACTGATTGCACTAATTTCTGTACAAAATGGCTGCTGGAGGCCATCTTGCATTTTGGACCGCCCCCAAAAACACTCGTCCCACGGTGATAACAAAGGTACCCAAGAAGTTTCGTAAAGATCGGTTCATAAATAAAGCCTCTAGCCCGAGCCGTATTGAATTGTTGTTCCCAAACAGACGGACAATGGGCTATGACATAACCTTAAATATGACTATGTCAAAGCTGAGCTAAAAATGGGGCGTATCCAGAGTATCACAAAACAAAAACCTATTTGTAAAGGACTCCCCCTTTCATGGACAGTCTGACAGCATTGGCATTCACCACCATGCTGCCCTGAGGCTGCATTTTGAATTCCTGTGTTTGTTGTTCTTATGAAATATTATTTTATTATTATCAGTTATGGTACAAATATGGTACCGATAGCACACTTTCAGGAACCGTTGATGTCTGATAGCGACTGTGTGTCAGTGTGTGAGGTGCACACATACTTTTGGGGTTCTATACACCACATCCTTTATTTTGCTATATAATTTGTGTAAATTTATTTGCAATTTATAGAATTTCAGACTTGGAAATTTCATAGTATTGTTTTTGCCTTAGTTATGGTGCTTTATAAGTAATGGGCAATTTAGTTTGAAAAAAGGGGTTCATGAAGATTCAGTCACAGAAAGATTCAGCCCTCATACTTTTTCTGCGGATATTCGGTCTCAGTCGTGTTCGCATGTCATCACCTCTGCGGTCAAATCCTCACAGAAATTTTTTTTTTAAATATTCTATGCATTTTTTCTATTGTTTTATTTTAAGGATTTATGATTACTAATTATGACAAAATTACAAGTGGGATATGAGACAAACCTTAATGAAGCTGGAACAAAAAAAAAAATAGGGATCTGCGAATCACAAATTTCTTTTCAAATTGAATCTCGAATCGAATCATGTCTCTGATATCGACATCGAATTGAATCCCAAATCGAATCTTAAAAGACAAGTTATTTCATATTGCATCAAACGGAAGTTACGGAACACTGTGATGACCCTTATGCGACGGAGTGAACACCTTAAACACCAATAACTAAATATTCTCTGTAGCACCATCGCTGAAACAGCTAGGCCTATTGTCCATAGTTTAAGTTTTTGAATGCCTAACTTGTTACTATTCACGTTCTTAAGAACGTGAATAGTAACAAGTTAAGCCTTCAAAAACCAAAACTATGGATAATGTTCTGGGCCAAATTCAAACCTTATCTAACAATTAAACATTGTCAATTACTCAAATAAATAGGAATTGAGCCTACATGAATGAATTTTCTAATGACAGTTTTATCCTATTTTTGTTGGAAATGTAACAAATTGAAGTTAGTATGAGAGATTCGAAAAAATCGAATCCTGAGACTGATTCGGGATCGATCTCGAAGCATGCGTATGGTATCGATATCGAATCGAATCTTGAATATTCGCAGGACCCTAAAAAAAACCTTCCCAAAACAAGCTGAGAGGTTCTCAGCTCGAATCCCAATTGTGGCAACTGAAATAAGGCGTACTGCACATCGATGATGCACTTGTCTTCAACCAATGCTAACCCTGCTTGCTTGGAGTAACAATGTTGAGAAGCCTGACAGTTGCTTGTCACTGTCGCTCGGTGGTTCTCTCCGGGTGCTCTGGCTGGGTTCCTCCCCCAGTAAAACTGTTGGGTGGCCCTGGCTGTAAAAACTGTTGTTAAACCCAATAAATAAAGAAATCAAATTTGCTGAATCCAAGACCTTTGAATGATGGTTTTGATTGGGGTGTGTGTGGGGGGCATGGGGAGGGGGTGGTTATACAGTGGTGCCCACTTAATTGGATATATCTTAATTGCATATCCCTGTTAATAGAATGTAATTTCCCAACACAAAACCATTTACCATGCCTCCAGTACAAATTTGACCTGGTAATTGAATATAGGTTATAGAGTAATCTCCTGTTAATTGAATAAAAAATCTTGTAACATGTTGAGAAATTGACCTGACTCTTCCCAGCTTTCCTTTGTTATAGACCAATTTGGCCTCAGTACATTCAATACAGGCATTTAATCTATTACATCTTGTTTGACAGAGCTCATGGAGCTCTGTCAAACAAAATATAATAGAATAAATGCTAAGTTTATCTCTGGAATACAGGAAAGTGACACAATCCCTGTTAATTGAATACTCCTGCTAATTGAATAATGTTATTGGCAAAGTGGCTCTTCAATTAACAGGGTTCCACTGTACAGCAAACTGAGCAAAAACAAATATCACAAACTAATAATGAAACTATGTACTTGTGAAATTTTCATGTGGTCATTCTACAACATGTTTTAGCTGGTACTATACAGTTTTGAAGGTTAAAAGGCTCAGTAGTTAGAGGTGTAGGCTGCAAGCCAAAGGGTCCTCTATCAAATCCCACCTGCGGCAACCACTTTGTTTCCTTGGGCAATACACTTCATTCCCATTGCCCATGTAGTGCCATTGCGTACCAAGGCATACTGCATGTCAATCGTACACTTGTCTTCAACCAATGCTAACCCAGCTTGTGTGCTGTTTGTACGTTAGATGTTTGTAATTGCTCAATGGTTCTCTCTGGCTTTTCCCATCTGTAAAACTGTCCGACATGAAGTGACCCTGGCTATCGAAGTGTCATTAAACCCCAATAAATAAATCAATAAGAATCATGTGTCCCTATTCTGGAGAACAGTTCGGGGCAAATTGCCAAAGGATGGTTTGGGTTAGATTAGTATCCAGTTTGGGTCAAATTGTTGGAGGACAGTTTGGATGCAATTCTCATGAATTCCAGTCACTTTGGCCCCAAGTCATTTCGGTCCCAGTCATTACCGCCGCAGGTCAATTCAGCCCCCAATATACCAGGTCATTTCGGCCTCTTTAAATATTTTCAAATATTGTTTGAATTTTAACATTTTTCTATTTAATTTTTTTTCAACATTTATATCTCTCAATTAGATATTCAGGTATACATATGACATATGTCTAGTAGATTTTCTTTCATGATGAATAAATAAAAGAAAAGTTTCAGCACGTCGAAGGTGCACATGGACTATGTGGGATTTGAAATCCCTTGCGACCTGAATAATTGTATTTGCTTATGAATCTACGACAGCCGGAAGCGAGGGTCAGTAATGTTATTTGGTTTGAGTGTATGCCTTGGAAGTGGGGTACTGGGGTCAGACCCCCGTGGACAGCAAACTGGAAGGGGACTAGGAATTGCACATAACTACAAGGATTCTGCTCTGTGTTTTAGAAAATGTGGACATATTTATGGTAGTATGGCAGTTTGGTGGTTGTTTCAGAAAAAAGAAAAGAAAAAGAAACCCTGTGAACCTCAAACTGGAAGGTGACTAGGAATTGTGCATAACAATATGAATGAATGACTGCATATACTTTGCAAAATTTCAAAGTAAAATAATTTCTCTTACTTATACAGATAGCATCTTAAATGTATGTAAAATTGAACACATGGATAATTTTTAATGTTGTGTATAACTTTTCTGTACACTGTGTAAATACAAATAACTGAACATTACTTAATAAAGGTAATTACCCATTATTTCTAAACATGAACTATGCACTGATCTTTATACATGTAGATCTCTACACTTAAAATGGTGCCGAAATGACCAAGGGACCGAAGTGACTAGGGCAGAGATGACTTTGAGGTCGAATTGACCAGAGGATGAAATGACTTGGAGCCGAAGTGATTGGATACCATTCTAACAGATGAGAGACCTTAATAAAAGGCTTAATTATTACAGAACACATTGAATGTGAATTTACTGCAGAGATAATTGCTCGACGATATACATTGTATTAATATTTTTCAATAAATATTGAACAATCTATTAATATTTTTTTTAAGAATTATTTTCAGGAGTTAAAACAAATATCGTAGCGTATCTAAAATATCCTAACAGATGTGTACTGCTTTTCTTTTGGACGAATCTTCCTTGGGCCTAGTTCTCCCCAGGCCAAAGATTCCCCCAGTTCCCGAAAAAAGATGACATGCCATTTTCAATGGCGGTAAATATCCAAAAGGTTTATTATTTTCCATTTTTTAGTGTTTGAAACTATGAAGCACTGTTCAGAAATACAGATGCACGAAAATGTAACACATTATTACTTTGTTTTGGTTTCTAACGGGACTGAAAGCAACCTGTCAGTATCACTTTTTCAAATTACACCCATTTCGTCTGATAACCAAATCGTCCGCTGCAATTTTAACCAAGTCGTCCTCTACAGTTATACCCAACACGTCCGAAACTCGTTCGCTGGGGGAAAGTATTCATGTATTGTATTTTGAATCATTTTTTATTTATTTATATAATCATTTTATTGTATACCTTATTGTATATTACCTATTGTAATATATCTTAATGTACCTCCATTGTAATATATCTTAATGTACCTCCTTGCATTAAATTTCATACACGTGTGAAATTCTGAAAACAGAAATGTCAGAACAAAATAAACTATCCAGCCATTAAATAAATTTTAATTACTGTTTATTCAATGGATTACCTATAATAATTATATTATGACAGTAAAAGTTCTTAAAGTATATGTACGTTATATTAAGTTCCACAACATAATCTTATAATTTTGCAATTTTTCATTGAAGAGCTCCACCGGCACCTTACAGTGAATGACTGCAAAATTATTAGTAGAAGTATTACAAGAATTAATTATATTAAGAAATGCAACAAAATTTGTTATATTAAGTTCTGCAACATAATCTTATAATTTTCCAATTATTCATCGAGGCGCACCGTCGCTTTACAATAATAGCAAAATTATTAGCAAATGTATTATAAGAATTAATTATATTAAGAAACGCATCAAAATTTATGGTTTATTAAATTCTGCAACATAATCTTATAATTTTGCAATTATTCTTGGAAGAGCACCGGCACTTTACAATGAATAATCACAAAATTATTAGCAAATGTATTATAGGAATTAATAATATTACGAAACGCATCAAAGCGTGTTATAATTATATTAAGAAATGCATCAAAACTTGTTATATTAAGTTCTGTAACATAATCTTATAATTTTGCAATTATTCCAGGGGGAGGGGGATCCTGGGGGCACCAAAAATTTGCAAGACGTGATGTGGGGGATGGGTGAGTCTCTTGAGTGCACCAAAAATGTGCATTTCCAACTTGTGCAATTTTTGCCATTTTTTAAAAACATATCATTATATCAGCCAATATATGACATCATTTGTGTTTCAAACCTTAAAGATGATGTACATCACACTCTTAACATAAATACAACATCAGGAGGCTTTATATGTTGGGGAAATGTCACACGTTAGTAGGGGGTGGGTGTCTTGTTCGAAATGTAAAAAATGTACAGACAATATTTTCCTTGACATTATGACAAGCGGACGACTCGGCTTGGGGACAATACGTCCGTATACCCTTTTTTCAAGCAAACTTTTCCTTTACAACACCTTCACATTTGGATAATTCAAAAACTGAGTTTCTGTTCATCTTGATATTTCACGAGATACATGTCAATGCATGTCTGTATACAATAGCACCAATATAACAACATTTATCCGTTATAAACTTATATTATCGGTTATATGTACGTTTTTTCGATTGAGGTTGTCACTGGCACTGGCAGACAAGCTGCAACGAAATCAGGACTGAGAGTTCGAACTGAAATGACGAGATCATCAGCTGAGCATATTGACAAACCTCCAGAAGGACAGAACTCGAGTAATAATAATAACACTTTGGCCGGCCGCTGATTTGTCGCGGTTCTCGGGTGAGAAGGCCTGGCAACCCCTGAAGTGTAGATATGTCGGCCAATGTATCACGCAAAGCTTTGAGGCGAATAAAGTTGCAACAGAGAACATTTGATTCCTAGAGGGGGCATGCCAATTGCAATTGTATGGGCAATTCGACAGCGGAAGTTACGTAGTTTTTTCACTGAAATTTACTGTCCACTTCAAAAATCACATTGACGGCTATAGAGAATTCTGTTCTGGAACACATTTATCTGACTGGGTATGTGGAACCCTTTGCGGGCCTACGGCCCGCTTGGGGTTCCTATTAGTTTTCAAACATTGTTTACAGCAATAATCGGCAAAAATTTAATTAATGAACCACAGGATACAATTCGGTGCTTCATTAATTAAAATTTTATTGATGATGATTTTCTATTACCTGGAAAAAACATGCATGGACATCATGCACTGCCCATGCAAGGATTATGACCAGCAACTGTACTGTATGTCTGTGTCACTGCTATGAGCAGGGACTAATCTAAATGGGTGGGTGTGTTTACAAATATTCATATTTTTTAACACCTGATAACAAAGTAATATAAGTTTATAAACAACCACACAATTGACTTTTAATTACAATACTCCTAATTCCTATTAAACATATATGAATGTTTATTAATTTTGTGGAATTTTTACACTATGTATGAAGCTTATTTGGGCCTGTATGTTTGTTAAAATTGCCCTTCCACTACGGAGGACTTTTTGAAATCAGTCTACACTGGGTTGTGTGGTATTCCTTTGTGTAAGACAGTGTATTCATTGTAATAATATTCATGCATAAGTTCCTGTTCTTGGTTTGTTTTAGGCCTCATAATCTACAGAATAGCTTGGATGGAGGTGTATTCCATCACTTGAGTGCAAGAAGGCTTTGCAGTGCTGCATGTATAGTATAAACCTTGTTGCACTCCAGGGACAAATTTATCAATTTTAATAACATGGATAAAATATCGGACATGAACTGTTTAATTTTTTTTTTTTTTTAGCTCACTTCGACGAAGTCAAGCAGGGCTTATCTGATCACTCTCCATCCATTGTCCATCCATCTGTCATCCATCCACACCATGTTTTGGTCAATTCAAGTTAAAGTTTGTGTGAGTAATGGTACCAAATGGGTATTACATTTTTGTTTAACTCGACATGCCCAGGCCCATAGGGAGGGGGTGGGGTAAAATGCTCCCAAAATATTTTTAAAATCTTATGAACCAGAGGGTACAGTGACTTTATATTCGTTATGGAACTACCTTTTGAGGTGTAGAATCACACTTGTTCAAACGTACTTTGTGAAGCAATATTTGGCTTTGTAATGGCAGTGGTTAGATTTTTGGTACCACCCAAAATTTCTATTTTCCGAACCGATGGTCCGATTTGAATGAAATTCAGTATCGTGGTAATATTGGGTCATAAGTACTTACCTCATGCAAAAAACCCCTGCATCCCCATGGGAACCCCAGGAGCAAAAAATAGAAATGTTTTCAAACTCCCATGTTTCCCAAACCACTTGGAACAGAGAACTGTTATGTGGTATGAAGCATCCTTAGAACCAGTAGAATTGAATGGTAAAAAAAAATGCCCTCTGTTGTTGTTAGAGAGTTCTGCAGAGGGCATCAGAATAATGTTGGTGGAGCATTTTTGCAAACATTTTAGAAAATCTTTTCTCAAGAACCAATGTTCAGAATCTTTTGATATTTGGTATACAGCATCCATAGAGGGGTCAGATACAAGTTTGTTAAAATGAAGCCCATTCGTTTATATTTGGACTCAATGCAGGAGCCCAAATTTTATGGGGAATTTTCTTTAAAAATCTTCTTCAGAACCACGAGTCAGAATTTTTTAATGTTTGGTACCCTCATTGTTATGATGGTCAGATTCAAGATTGTTCAAACCAAGTCCCTATGTTAATATTTGGGCTTTCTTTGGTAGCCCAAATTTAACTTAGGGCTGTATGGGGAAGTTTTTTTAAAAAATCTTCTTCTTCAGATCCACCAGTCAGAATGCTTTCGTATTTGGTATACAACATCTCTAAGGGGAAGGGGTGGGGGTGGGGGTGAGATTCAAGTTTGTTCAAATCGGGTCTGTAGGTTAAAGTTTGTGCTCACTATGGTAGCCCAAATTTTAACTTTGTGCAATATGAGGAAATTTCTTTAAAATTTTGTTCTTCAGATCCACCAGTCAGAATGCTTTCATATTTGGTATACAGCATCTCTAAGGAGATCAGATTCAACTTTGTTCAAATCGAGTGCCTGGGTTGATATTTGAGCTCCCTATGGGAGCCGGAATTGGCCAAGTAGCTGAAGAATTAGACATTTTTTATTCGGTACCCTCAAGAGGTGAAGAGTAATCTACACAGGTTGTATCAAGGTGCTTGAGAGGGGAGCTCCACATTTTACAACATAATCAACTAAAGGAAAGGCATGATGCTTGGACTGTTTTTGTCACTCCTGAGGGGCTCAAAGATTTGCAGTGTATCCTATGGAGATGGATTGCTTAATGTAGATTCATTCTTGGACTCTTATATCGTGTTCTGTTCTCTGTTTATATCATGTTCTGTTCAAGGTGAGCGCTTCAGGCTCTGTAGGGCCTCTTGTTTATTTATTTATTGGGTTTTAAGAACACTTTCGAAAGCCAGCAGCTAGAAGTTTCTTCTCTCCCAAGCATCTCGCCCAACTGCAGCACTCATGGTCCACTGAGTTTTTAGCTCACCTGACTTTCAGTTAGGGTGAGGTGTAGTGATCACTTGCCGTCTGTCGTCCGTCGTCCGTCGTCCGTGAACATGGTGTTTGCGTCTTCTCCTCCAAAACTGCTGAACTGATTAATCATTTAAGTGAAATGTGAGATGCTTGTTTGTTATGACATTGCATTTTGATTTTGCTTAAATCAAGTTGCCCTGCCCCCAGTAGGGCCATGCCACAAAATTTTGCCTAAATCTTAAAAAAATCTTCTCGTGAACCAGGAGTAGCAGAGATTCGATATGTGGTGTGCTGCTTCCTTTTGAGGTGTAGACTCAGTTTTGTTCAAGAGAAGTTTGTGGGTCTTTATTTGCCTTCATTATTGGAGGGCATGTATTTTTGCCCCGCCCAAAATTTCTGTTTTTCGAAACAAGAGGCTGATTTGAACCAAATTTAATTTTTGGTTTTATTTGATCATAAGTAATTAATTTATGCCCCAAAATATTTTCCCATCCCCCCATGGGAACCACAGGAGCTAAAAATAGAACAAAATTCAAAACGCACATATCTCCAAAACTACATGGCACTGAGAATTCTTATTTGGTGTGAAGCTTCCTTGGGACCAACAGAATGGAATGATCTAAGCAACTTTCTGTCAGGTCAACCATGGGGTACTTTTTCGAGACTTTGAAAAAATGCTTAGTCAGCGTTCTGTAACACTGTGGGTAATGGGAAAAACATTTAAGACTACATTTCTCCCAAACAACTGCTCCAAAAGCTTTCAAATTTCACATATACCATCTTTGCAAGATTTTTTTACACGTTTATTGAAATCAAATCCCTGGGTCCATATTTGGCCTCTATGGGAGTCCAAATGTTGAAATTAGTGCAGTATGAGGAATATTCTTTAAAAATCTTTTTCTTCAGACCCACCAATCAGAATCTTTTGATATTTGTTATGCACTATCATTAGGCGGGTGAGATTTAAGTTTCTTCAAGCCAAGCCTATATTTTGGCTCACCAGGGTTTTGCAAATTGCGAGAACGGTGATTTCATTCCTCTGATGTTCTTGCAAATGCTTGTTAAGAAGATCCATATTTACCATTCCCCCAAAATTATAAGCATTTTTTCATCAGATAAAATTTAATAAAATTAAATTAATTTTAGAGCTGAAACGATTAAAGGGTTTTTGTGATTGATTAATCGCATGGGTTAACCTTGGTTAACCGATTAATCACTTGCCCCAATAGGTAGCTGAATAAATGCTGTACCGTTGACCATTTATATAATTAAAACTTTACTCAGCATAATGGACAAAACCGGGCAGCGCCATATACAAACATGTCCATTCAAATTTTATTATATTTTCAATTTTTGTCTCAAAACATAGCTTATGACCCCTCATTGGAACAAGCTCATTGAGCTTGTTCCAATGGGGGGGGGGGGGGGCATAAGCTATGTTTTTGAGACAAACATTGAAAATCTTTAGAATTTCTTGTGCAAGTATCGTCTGCTACCTGCATTTGGTGAAGGGTTGAGAATGACCGTTTTCAGCTACTGATACAGTATAATGATCATGCAAGTGAACAAGTATTTTGGCACGTAACTGGCATGCATTTCTCTGTCTCATGCAATTGATGTGAGCCAGTGTGACAATGTTTGTCTGTTTTGGCGCAAGTTTGTTCCATAGTTAACCCATACAGGGTACTTTTTGTTTTTAAAAATTTGATTAACAGTTTCCATCTTGGTTTCAAAAAGTGATGATAAATAGTGAATATAAGCTTACCCAATATGAAAGAAAAATTGTTAGCAATTGGACATTTTTGTATAGCATTTTGCGATGTGAATCCAGCCATCAAATACCATGCCATATAGTACCGTACTTCAAAAGTAACGGTTAACCGATCAATTACTTTTTTTATCAATCAAGATATTGATCATTGGTTAGTCGATTAATCGATGTGAGCCAGTGTGAGATTCAAGTTTGTTTACGCCAAGTCCCTGGGTTCATATTTGGGCTCACTGTGGGAGATTCAAGTTTGTTTACGCCAAGTCCCTGGGTTCATATTTGGGCTCACTATGGGAGCCTGAATTATAACTTACTTCAAAATGAGGAATATTCTTCAAAAGTATTCTTCACATTCAGCAGTCAGAATGTTTTGATATATACAGTACCCTTAGGGAGGTGAGATATAAGTTTGTTACAGCCAAGTCCCTGGGTTCATATTTGGTCTTCCTGTAGGAGCCCGAATTGTACCAAAATTTCTATTTTCCAAATTGAGAGGCTGATTTGAAGCAAATTTGATATGATGGGCTTATTGGTCGTAAGTACCTAATTTATGCCAAAACATTTTCCTGTGGCCCTGTGGGAACTGCAGGATCTAAATATAGAAAAAAATTAAAACGCCCATATCTTCAAAACTACATGGCACTGAGAATTTTTATTTTGTGTGACGCTTCCTTACGAACAGCCGAAAAGAATGGTCAAAAAGAAATTGCCATCAGTTTTATCATAGGGAAGTTTTCCAGGACTTATGCGGAGTCATCATTTTAGTAATGGGAAAAACATTAAAGAATCTTCTTCTCCCATACCACTGCTCCAAAGGCTTTCATATTTTGCATATAACATCTTTGGAAGATTTATTCACATGTTTGTTGAAATCAAATCCCTGGGTCCATATTTGGGCTCTCTATGATTAGATTAGTGCAATATGAGGAATATTTTTTAAAAGTCTTCTTCTGATCCACTCTCCAGAATATTTTGATATTTGGGATGCTGCATCCTTAGAGGGGTGAGATTCAAGTTTGTTTGAGCCAAGTCCCCGGGTTCATATTTGGGCTCCCTGTGGGAGTCCAAATTACAACTTAGTTCAATAAGAGGAATATTCTTTAAAATCCAGTAGTCAGAATCTTTAGATATTAGTATATAGAAGCATCCTCAGGGATGTGAGATTCAAATTTGTTCAAGCCAAGTCCTTGGGTTCATATTTGGGCTCTCTGTGGGAGCCTGAATTATAACTTAGTTCAATATGAGGAATATTCTTTAAAAATCCTTTTTTTTTTAGATCCACCGGTCAGAATCTTTGGATATTTTGTATAAGCTTTTCTTATGAGGGGCAGATGCAACTAAATGTTCAAATAAATTCCCTGGGTTGATATTTAGGCTACCATGTCAGGTGAATGCCATCAGGCCCTCTGGGGCTCTTGTTTGTTTTCTGTTTGACAACATTGCCCTGGCTCTTCTATCTATATTTTTCATTTTAAGTTAGTCACTACATTTATTTAGGCTTCCCAAATTTGTTACTGCATGTCTGTCTGTCTGTCCTTCGGATGAAATGTTTCTTTGCTTTTCATTTGCCTGGGTCAACATTTTAAATAATTTGCAGCTATCTTTCACCCTCCAACCCCCCCCCTCCCCCCCTCCCCCCCCCCCCCCACACACACACAAATACACACACACACACACACACATACAAAAATCTGGGCTGGCAAGTATTGAGTATTTTATCAAAAAAGTGGTACTCAAGTACTACGAGTACTGAGTACTTTGGACCCAGCCTATCACAAGTATATTAAACATCAAAGAGTATATTATATACTTGAAACAAATACAGTACAGTGGCAGTGTACTGCTCACTTTCCATGGATGGGCAATATTTCCACGGATACAAATTCATACAATAATATTTGATGCCAAACACTAACTATAGGTATAATCATCAAAAATTTAAATAATGAAGCACCAGGTACAAACCGATGCTTCATTAATTAAAATTTTGTAGATGATGATTTTTATTGACTGGTAAATGCATGAGTTGACATCACTGCCCACGCGTGTATTACAACCCGTCCACGGCGACTGTACTGTAACTTGTCCTCTTTGTGAACATATTTTCTACAATTTCACTCCTTTTGAAAGAATGCATGCCAGTGGGGATTAAAACCAAAATAGTGAAAGTGCACTTGTGGATATTTGCAGCACAAGCACAGCACTAATGAATCAATATTTGATGATTTTAGGAATTTTAACAGTGTCATGAGACACCACAGTAGCAGGTACTGGTCATTCTGTTGGAAAAAATCACTGTTTTATGACTCGAGGTGCCTTAACTGAGAAAACTTAGGCTTTTTCTTACAAAGATTGCAGAATATCAAACACAATGTGAAATGTGTTCAGAAGCGAGAATGTGATTAAAAAATAATGGGAAATTCATGTCACCATCAATTTATTTATAAATTAATAAAGTTTTTTAGCTCACCTGAGCAAAGCTCAGTGGGAGCTTTACTGATCACATTCTGTCCGCCGTCCGTCCGGCGTTAACTTTACATTATTCAAATGTTGGGTAAATGTTTACTACCTAATGCCAATTCAGATTTGTTCAAATGAAGTTGCCCCCTTCTCCTGGGTGGTCCCATGCCCCCAAGGGGCACCAAAATCTTCTCATCAACCAGCAGTAGCAGAGACTTGATATATGGTATGCAGCTTCCTTTTAAGGTGTAGACTTGGATTTCTTTAAGCGAAGTTTAATGGGCTATATTTGGCGTCGTTATGGGAGGAGCAAAATTTTTGGCCCCGCCCAAAATTTCTATTTTCCGAACCGAGAGGCTGATTTGAATCAAATTTTATGTGAGGGCTTATTGGGTCATAAGTACCTAATTTATGCCAAATTTTCTTTTTCTGTAGCCCCATGGAAACCACAGGAGCTAAAAATCGAAAAAAGTAAAACGCCATATCTCCAAAACTCCACAGCACTGAGAATTTTTATTTGGTGTGAAGCTTCCTTATGACCAACAGAAAGGATTGGTCCAAAAAATTACCATCGGTTTTATCATAGGGTACAGTTTCGGGACTTTGAAAACACTTTTTAACACTGTAGGCAATGGGAAAAACATTTAAAAAATCTTCTTCTCTAGATCCAGCAGGCAGAATCTTTCGATATATGGTATGCAACATTGTAGGGTGGATCTGATTCGAGTTTGTTCAAATCCGCCCCCCCCCCCCCGGGTTTATATTTGGGCTCAGTATAGGAGCCCGAATTCAAACTTAGTGCATTTCAGGCAAATTTCTTAAAAAATCTTCTTCACCAGATTCAGCTGGCAGAATCTTCTGATATTTGGTATGCAACATTGTGGGGTGGATCTGATTCAAGTTTGTTCAAATCGGCCCCCTGAATTCATATTTGGGCTCACTATAGAAGCATTTCAGGCAAATTTCTTTACAAATATTCTTCTCCAGATCCAGTGGGCAGAATCTTTTGATATTTGGTATGTGACATTGTGGGGTGGATCTGATTCAACTTTGTTCAAATCAGCCCCCTGGATTCATATTTGGGCTCACTATAGAAGCCCGAATTCGAACTTAGTGCATTTCAGGCAAATTTCTTAAAAAATCTTCTTCTCCAGATCCAGCAGGCAGAATCTTTTGATATTTGATATGCAACATTGTGGGGTGGATCTGATTCAAGTTTGTTCAAATCAGCCCCCTGGGTTCATATTTGGGCTCAGTATAGGAGCCCAAATTTGAACTTAGTGCATTTCAGGCAAATTTCTTTGAAAATCTTCTTCTCAAGATCCAGCAGCAGAATCTTTTGATATTGGGTATGCAGCATGCTTAGGGGGTGAGATTCAAGTTGTTCAAGCCAAGTCCCTGGGTTCATATTTGGGCTCACTGTGGTAACCTGAATTATAACTTAGTTCAAAATGAGGAATTTTCTTTAAAAATCTTCTTCAGATCCAGCAGTCGGAAAGTTTCGATATTTGGTATGCAGCATCCTTAGGGGGGGGGGGGGGGGGGGGGGTGAGATTCAAGTTTGTTCAAGCTATGTCCCTAGGTCCATATTTGGGCTCACTGTGGGAGCCCGAATGATAACTTACATGTAGTTCAAAATGAGGAATTTTCTTTAAAAATCTTCTTCTTCAGATCCAGCAGTCAGAATGTTTTAATATTTTTTATGCAGCATCCTTAGGAGGCTAGATTCAAGTTTGTTCAAGCCATGTCCCTAGGTCCATGTTTGGGCTCACTGTGGGAGCTCGAATTGTAACTTAGTTCAAAATGAGGAATTTTCTTTAAAAATCGTCTTCTTCAGATCCAGCAGTTGAAATGTTTTGATATTTGGTGTGCGGCATCCTTAAAGCCAAGTCCCTGGGTTCATATATGGGCTCCCTGTGAGAGCCCAAATTATAACTCTGTTCAATATGAGGAATATTCTTTAAAAATAATTTTTTTTAGATCCACTTGTCAGAATCTTTGGATATTTGGTATAAGCTTTTCTTAGGAGGAGTAGATGCAACTTGTTGAAATCAATTCTCTGGGTTGATATTTAGGTTACCATGTACAGGTGGGCGCCCTCAGGCCCTCTGGGGTCTCTTGTTTTAGGAAAAAATGCATACTGAGAGCTTGGGGCGGGGGGGGGGGGGTACATCCAGGGCTATAATTTACCTCATCACTAGGTAAAAGAATATTTGACATCATTTATTGAGATAAAATGGCACTTTCTATTGATATTGGTGGATTATATAGCCTCAGCCAGGGCTTACAAGAATCTGAGAATCGATTCCCGTAGAGATCCATGCAACAAAACCAGTGAGAAACCATGTAGCTTCTCGTAACATTGCTGCTAGGATTCGCATGAAAAGAACTGAGTCAGTTTAGCCCTTTACTTAACACAAAGGCAGCAAATTAACCAATACAACACTAACATGACCTGAAATATTGTGACACTGGCAATAAAATTTGTACAAATATGGCTGTCATTGGAACCGGCTCTCATCAGCCGGTTCTAGTAACATCCATAATTATTACGCTTGATGAATATTGTTTATTTTTAGCTCACCTTACTGTAAGTCAGGGGGCGCTTAAATGATGACTTTCTGTCTGTCCACCATCAGTCCATCCTGTCCGGCGTGAACTTTACATTACTAACCTCTCCTCATAAACAACTGAGCCAAATTGAACCAAATTTGATATTCATGTTCCTTATCATATATGAATTCCAGTTTGTTCAAATAACGTTACCACACCCACAGGGGGCCCCAAGCATTTCTCTGATAGCATGCATAAATTGTTTTCCAAAATTGAAAAAAAATCTTCTCCAGAACCATGTATAAGAATCTTTTGATACTTGGTATACAGCATCTCTAGGGGTGGGAGGGATAGGTTCAGGTTTGTTCAAATCAAGTCCCTGAGTTGATATTTGGGCTCCCTATGGGCACCCAAATATCAACAGTGCAACATGAGGAAATTTCTTTGAAAACCTCCTTCAGATCCACCAGTCAGAATGCTTTCATATTTGGAATGCAACATTTCTAGTGGGGTGGGGGGCAGGGGGGGGGGGGGGGTAGATTGAAGTTTGTTTGAATCGGGTCTCTGGGTTAATATTTGGTCTATCTATTGAAGCCCAAAGTTCAACTCAGTGCAGTATGAGGACATTTCTTTAAAACTCGTTTTTTTTTTTATTTTCAGATCCACCAGTCAGAATCCTTTCCTATTTGGCTAACAGCATCTCTAAGGGGGTCAGATTCATGTTTGTTCAAGCCAAATCTATGAGTTAATATATGGGCTCATTATGGGAGTGCAAATTAACTCAAAGCAACATGAGAAAATTTCTTTAAAAATCTTTTTCTTCAGACCCACTAGTTTAATGCTTTAATATTTGGTGTACAACATCTCTGGGGAGGTCAGATGTAAATTTGTTCCAGTTTGGTTCCTGCCAGTCAGAACCCTTTCATATTTGGTATCGCAGGAAGGGGGAGGGGGGGTGCAGATTTGAGTTTGTTCATTTCAGGTCTGTGGCTTAATATTTGGGCAGGGGTGGGTTAGGTTTGAGGTTGTTCATAAATGTTCAAATCCATTCCTTAGAGCTTTTCCATAAAATTTGCCTTTCAATGTGCAGTGACACAACAACCCTTGGAAGTTTGGCAGTACTTGTCTACAGCTGTCAGAATTGGAAGCAATCAGGAAGACCTATGCTAATAATCATCTAACATGGACAATAGAATTATGAATAATTTCATAACATTATTCCTATGTAGTGTCCATGAACCTTGACTAACTGAATCTGACCCAAAATACTTCTCTGAACCACCTCGTCGGGTGAGCGATTAAGAGCCCAGGGGGGAGGGGGGGGGTAAAAATCAGTAGTTGGTGTTGTAAAAATTAAAAAAGCTGTATTGGGTAAAGGGTTAACATGTATTATCAGTATGCAACAGGGGTTCAATCATACTGACCTAATAGGATCCTGGCCCATAGCAGGTCTGAATTCTCGGAACGATTTCCGCAAGAATCCAAATGGATTCTCCCAAATTTAGAGGAACTATAAACCCCAATTTTGAAACAAAATTGACATATTGTTTCATGGTGGTGGGGCCCTATTTATCTTGCTGTATGATTAATTAAAACAGATTTTGTGAAAAGGTTTTGTGTGCTGATGCAGATTTTAGTTTTATTTTGGGATTTGGGTAGTTTCAAAGAAAGCTGTGAATTTTTATCCCTCACAACTTATTGGGTAACAGAGTGGAAATTCTGTTGGAGGCAATAACAGTTTTTAAGTCTATTTGACACAGATTGGACAGTTCTTTTCAAAATAACAAATTTCCCATGCTTTGGACTAGACAGAAGCCAAAAGTTGAATTCTATTGCAGAAATGACTCTTTCATCACATGAAAGAGGTAACTGTATCTTTGGTAGGGTTGGGTTTGCTCATGGGTATAACTGTTGTAAATATTTTAATTAGATTTACATGCCTCGAAACGTTGCGCTCGGAAATTATCTAATTCCCAAAACTAAGCAGTCTTGGGGAAATATATTGTTTCAATAAACATTTGAAGAAGTCTACTGACATTTTGCATTACTTTTGAATGTTCCAGATGAATAAAGAGGATGATTTGAGGACTTTTAGAACCTAAAAATTTGTTTGACTATTGGTGTGTTTTGTTTGGGAATTCCCTGAGAAATATGAACATGTGACCAGCACTTCCCTTTCTGCTAGTTTTTCTTTTATTTGTTGCATGACCCCTGTTTAAAAATCATTAAAAGGTTGTCTGAAGGGCTATAGTTGACAAAAAATATTTGAATGCTAAATTTAAAATGATGCGACCATATTTTTTTTCGCCTGAACGTTATAATGGTCGCCTATGGGAAAATATTTAGTACTGTGAAACGTATTCTTGTTTGGCTGAAATTAAATAATTGCAGGAATTCGACTGAATAAACCAAAATGTTTTTGGAGTAATGGTTGCGGAATGAAATATTTCAATACGTTGGATACTTTGGGGTTCCGTCTTACGCCTTGCGTATGGTCATATTATCCATGTTTTTGGAGTAATGGTTGCGGAATGAAATATTTCAATACGTTGGATACTTTGGGGTTCCGTTTTACGCCTTGCGTATTGTCATATTATCCATTGTCCATGGTTATAGTACTCACAAGCTAAAAAATAATGTCAAACACAAAAAAATCTTAATTTTTGTGCTTAAATCATTAAAGATATAATTAAATATAAAATATATACACTTTTCATAACAATATTTCAACTAAAACGTAAAACAGGAAGTTGGATATACGTGGTGCTTAGCAAACTTCGAGTAGTATATGTCACGCAAGACAGTGAATTACCATGTCAATTAGCCCTCATATACAATTGTCAGGACACTGATTGTCCTCTGAAACCGTAATATCTGAAATCATACACAAGACCGACAAATATTTTTCACAGTAGATTGCCTGAAGCCTATATAATTCGCTTTCAATTGTATAACGCTTCAAGTCTGAGAAATTTTTATCAAGATCTCTTTGAAAATATAAAGATTATTGTTAAAAAACAAATTTAGTTTATGTCCATTATTTGTTCAAGTGTGACAAAATCAGATTAAGCAAACTAAAACACCTTGGTAAACATGTTTTCACTTGAAGTGGGAGCACGGTGACGCTGTGTACTAAGGCGTACTGCACGTCGATGGTGCACCTGTCTTCTGTCTTCTACCAATGCTAACCCTGCTTGTGTGGAGTTAGTATGTTGGGGAGGTGACAGTTGCTCGCCGTTGCTCGGTGGTTCTCTCCGGGTTCTCCGGCTTCCTCCACCCGTAAAACTGTCATGGTCATGATTAGCCATTGTGCAGAAATATGTGACCTTAAACACCGATCAATAAATAAATAAATTTTACTCGAAGTGTGACTGAAATTAATTTCTATTAAAACAAAACCTGACAGCCCCTTCACATCATCATCTTAAAAAGTTTTTCAGTGTATGTGTCCTTTTAACTGTAATTTCTCAAACAATGCCCCTGAACTCGTATTAAAACTGAATTAAATTAAAAACAATAAAAAACAATGCTGAAAAATCAATTCCTCTCTATTTCTGCCACAAATATTCTCGGGTTGGTCATTCACTAAGTAGCGAAATCCTCAACCCTCCAATGAAAGACCACCTGTCTTGAGAGACCACGTTTGCTTGGCAAAAGGGGAGGTCCCTCAAGGCAGGTTCTACTGTAAAATATTTGCTGAACATTACTTCAGTTGTTACTATATAGACATAGATGACCAGTGTGGTATTAAACCTTATAACATCAACAATATATGGCGATTATTTATATTTTATTACTTTCCAAAGTGTAATTTACTGGGATTTCCGGGTTTGCTTGTAAACGATAACTTCACAAGTGAATTATGCAATCAACAATTATGTCATGTATCCGTGCGCGCAAACGAATACGCTTTGCCGTGGGTGTGATGGGACTTCATTGTTTTTTAACCCTTTACCTAAAATGAAAATCAGACGACACTTGCAAACAAAATTCTTGAATAACTATTATTTTCATTTTTTGTCTCAAAAACATATGTTATGACCCCTCATTGGAACGAGCTCGACGAGCTCGCTCCAATAAGGGGTCATAAACAATGTTTTAGAGGCAAAAAGGAAAAACTAATGAAAATTAATTGGCGATTTTTGAGAATAGCGCCGGTCGGTTTTGGCCGTTGTGTTAGGTAAAGGGTTAAATAATATAATTATCATTAATAATGAAAAGTAATAAAGAGAGCAATCGCTTGACTGGACTGGTTACGTGAAATAATTCACTCGAGTCGAGGGACTATATTGTAAAACAGTCATGCGCATTCGCGCACTCGTGTTTGTACAACGTTCCACACCTCTGATGAATTTTTGTTCACGTTACCAGTCCAGTCAAGCGATTACTCTCTATATATCGTACTTAATTGGCATGTTGACTTGGCACCTCATATAAGTAATGGTCTACTTGCAATCAATGGACAAAATACTCTCTATAGAACCAAATATTTGTGACTGCTAGCAAGGAATGAACATCATAGATGCTGAAATGGAAAATTAACCAAAGTAACTCAACTTCTGAACTTTTAAAGGTAAAATATCCAGTTACGATGGCAATGACTTTAAAAAAATGAATCAAAATATGAGACAAGAACAGAAACCTCCAAAATATTTGTTTTGACAAACAATTATGTTGAAAATGTTGTGAGACTTCATGAGATGTGTTTGAAGTGGAGATGAACATCATGTCTTCACCAACATTGTTTAATACAGGCAAGACCAATTAGTTAAAATTCCATTCCTGAATCCATAAAGAAATGACAGTAGTGGTATTGTATTGCTGTGGCAACATTATAACCATAAAATATCGGGTGTCAGGGAGGAAAATGCTCACGTGTCATTATTGCTTTACTGAACACAGCGTTTCTCAATGGAAATCCAATTTCTTTTATATATTTCAAGGTATTTTCCAACATATGTTAATAAGACCATACAAACATGGATGTCATTGGAACAAGCTTCTTGAGCTGGCTCCAGTGACATTCATATTTGTATGCTTTATTGACGTAGTTCCAGGTTATTTCAAATCAAGGTTCATTTCTGACTATTTTTAGCTATTACATGTATGTTATGTAAAAGGGTTTCTATTTTGCACTTTTTGTGAAGCCTTTAGTTTGAATTGTTTCACTTTATCTTAAGCTTTTGCAATGACACTAAGAATTGATTTTTTAAAAACAACAAACAAAAGGTTTATTTTGTTTAAAATCATAGTGGTTAATCTCGCATTAGAATGAGCGTGTCCCTAGTGTTCTAATGAGGGGGTCATAACCTATGCTTTGGCAGCAAAAAATGAAAACTTTTAGTTATACGAGGATGTTTTTTCCAAGTGTTGCCCGCAACTCACGTCAGGTAAAGAGTTAACGTAGTTCCAGGTTACTTCAAAACAAGGCGCATTTTCTGGCTATTTTTAGCCACTTGTCTATGTTATGTAAAAAAAGTTTAACTAATTTTCACTTTTTTTGTGTTAATCTCCCATTGGAACAAGCTTTTTGTGGTATTTCCAATGAGTGGATAATAAGCTACAGTTTGGAAGGGGGAAAAAGTAGAAAGAACACCGTTTGAATGGTGTTTTTTGTATATTATGGAAGCAGACGGTAGATAATCATTTTAGACAACAATCTTTTTTGAAGTCATATCTTGACAAAATTTTGTGATACAAAAGGACTGTTTCAGAATACCTTTTGAGTGTAGTATTTTTTAAATTAACATTTTTGTAGAATTTGGAAAAGAATTACTCATTGGGAACTCAAGGAAGCTTGGCAGGGCTTGTCTGCGTCTGCAGGTTATTTTAGTTATAATGGTAGAATTGAATCAGTTGTGTGAACATTGTGGTCACTTTTTGAGCACAGATGCGAAAATTGAAATTTGAAAAAAAAAAATCGAGAAAATTATTATTATTGAGGTGTAAAGGTCACCTTAAACATCTACATGTATTTCTTGTAATATCTCTGCACACACTAATTAATTTTATTTCATGACTATGTATTTATTTTTTTCATTCAAAATCGAATAAACCATCATCAGCAAATTTGCAATATTTATTTAAATTTTATGACTTGTTTACTGTGGTAAACAAGTTCTGTTTTACTGGTAAAATAGGACCTAGTCACCAATGCCTGGGGTGGAAATCCTCTAAGAGGGGCTGCATTGGTATAACAGTTCAATAAACTTGACTTTAAACTTTTGTTGCGGTCACAGTTATCCAGAAAGTGACCTTCAGCACCAATAAATAAATGTTCAAATTTCTACCCTTTTTAAGAGTTTTAAAACGGCAACTTTTATTGGAATAAATTTAGTTTGTTGAGAATAATTAATGAGGCCATCGATTCTTTGCAAATGAGATATTGGCCAAATACAGTGAAAATAGGTATTTAATTGAGGAAATCTCATTGTGATTTATTATATTTTCAATTTTTGTCTCAAAAAACCTAGCCTATACCCCCCCCCCCCCCCCCCCATTGGAACGAGCTTTTTGAGCTTGTTCCAATGAGGGTCATAGGCTATTTTTTTTTAGACAAATTATGAAATTTTGTAGTTATTCAAGACTTTGGCCCTATTGAAACCAGCTCTTTGAGCTCCTTCCAATCAGGGGTCATAGGCTACCTTTTTGAGACAAAAACAAATGAATTTTGTTAGTTATTCAAGAATTTGGGAAGTGTCGTCTCCTATCTGTGTTGGGTGAAGGATTAAGTGCAAATTCAACCTGTTAATGCATATAGGTTATAAAGCCAACTGTTAATTCCATAAAGGCTTTACAACATGTCAAGACGTGATTCTGACAATCACCTAATTCCTCTTGTTTACTGACCTAATTGACCTTCGTACATCCAACACAATCATTTAACATATTGTATCTCATTTGCACCGCACCCCAGCCTAGGAAGTGCAGCAGTGCCCAGTCAGAAAAAGTTTTAGATTTGGTAAGATCTCTAGAGGGTTCAGATCCAAATTTGTTCAAATCGAGTCTCTGTTAATATTCTTTAAAAATCTTCTTTAAATCCGCAAGCGAAAATCTTTTGATATTTTGTATACCTAATTCTGAGGTGGTCAGAATCCCGTTTGTCCATTCATTTCTCTGCGTTTATATTTGGGCTTCTTGTGTGAGCCCAAAGTTTAACATTATTATTTACGCAGTTGGTGGCCTAATATGATATGTCGTGTCCGTTAGTTTCTTATTGGACGAGAGGGAAACTCGAGGTCAATATGGAATTTCCAGACACCATATATTCAATATTAGGCCACCAACAAACTATGTAACGAATATATCTTACCGACTATTTTATCCTTTCACAGAACTAACAATCGCGATCAATAATAAATGAGAGAATTCTTCCAATTTGTTCACATGTCTTTTCCTTGTAACAATTTATGGGCGAGTGTATACAGAGGCTCTCCCATAAATTGTAACAAAGCAAAGACAAACAGACTAAATAATTTTCAATCCGAAGATAACATCACACCAGTTTCTGATAATATATACTCGTCACAAAACACATATTTGTGATGTACTTTTGAAACACCATTATTACCATTTTTGTGGGCGTTCCTAACACATTAACGATGTTTTACCGGGCGTTGAAACCTCGTAATGCTCAACAAGTACAAGTCATGTGACGTGTTGGGCCGTTATTGACTATAACAGCCCAACACGTCAAAAATAGCCCAACACGTCTTAATATAGACAATGACGTCACATCTCTCAGCCGATCAACAATATTTTTCCCAGATTTCCATTTGGATCGAAATTCAATTCGGATTTTTTTAATTTGTAAACACAATTAACACATTTTTTTTCAAGTGTTTCCCTTTGTGTCACGGATAGATAATGTATCAAATATAGAAAGCGATGACCACAAAGTAAGTGATGACATCTTTGATGAATAAACTCCTTGCCTAAAGTTCGCATTTCGAAGATATATTTCTTCATCCAACTTTCCAAATTTTGCCGTAGACTGATTAGACGTTAGTCATGTTACCCGGTTTGTTTGTCAACAAATCAGACGATAGTGTCGCTGTTTTTTTTTTTTTTAATTCTAAAACGTCAAATTTCATTTATTTATCTTATTTCCTTTATAATCTAATCGTAATGTGTTCGGTGTACGAAAGTGGCAATAATAGAAATAACATGACTCTGTCGGGCATTACAGTGTATCAACGGCTCAACAGAAATGGTTAACAGCCCTTGAGCTTATTAGCGGCACTCGACTTCGTCGCGGGCCGCTAATAAGCTCTTGGGCTGTTAACCATTTCTGTTGAGCTGTTAATACACTGTAAAGCCCATCAATATCATGTTATTGTTATATTGACGCATGCAGATCTATGGGGTTGTGTATCAGCTTAATGATAAAGCTAAACAAACATAGAATGGAGACATATAGATCATGATGTACGGTATAATCAAGTGGCAGTACTGTTATCTTTCATCAAACAACTTCATCGCCTCATCAATTTGTTCCTGGAAACATTTTAAAGATAGTAAATGTTGTGGGTATTTGAAGAGACAGAACACCATCGTCAGAAACTCGATGAATACAACAATGCAGAATGTTTACTTGTTCAAATCCATTCCTTAGTGTTTTTCCATAAAATTTGCCTTTCATGACTTCATTCATTCCTTTGTAGTGTTGATGAACCATGTCTAACTACATGTGACCCCAAATACTTCTTTTAACCACTTTGGCAGGAGAGCGATTAAGGCCCCTTGGGGCCTCCTGTTTTATTTATTCTAAAAATTATGTACGTTTTAATAGGGGTGCAATTGCAATCGTCACAAAAGAACGTTAAGAACCTTGTTTATATATTCACAAAATTATGCACGTTTGAGTTGGGGTGTGCTGAGGGTCAAAAATAATTCTTGTGGGTAAAAGCCTTTGTGAAAAACAATCTTGTGAGATATGTAAGGGAAAATGCCGATAATATCTTTCCACGAACATTTAAACCAAAGTGGTTACCCAATAGATAAAGGGATAATCTTGTTTACAAGTGTGCTCTGATTTTAGGCAGAGACATTTCGTGTTTGAATAAAGTATATGCCCGTATTATGGAATTGATAACGCTCCCAGTGCGTGTTCAATCCTCCAATAAGGATATTATAAACAATAAACGAAATATTTTCAACGATTTGAATTTTATTTCAGATGTGCCGATAGAAACAGATGACGATTAGAGAAAGCCCCAGAAGATATTTGTGTTGTGGTATTGTGAAATGGACTGTACTATGTTTGTAGCCAAAATAAAAAAATAAAATGTCAAAATACTATGTAATATTTGTTATACCTGAAATAAAATTCATATCGTTGAAAATATGTCGTTTATTGTTTATAATCTCCTTATTGGAGGATTGAACACATAATGGGAACATTTTTCCTTACATATCTCACAAGAATTGGTTTTGACAATGGCTTTTACCCACATGAATTCTTTTTTTACCCTTCGCACACCCTTCTCAAACGTACATAATTTTGAGAATAAATAAAAATGCACTTACCGTTCTTTGGTGACGATTGCGATTGCACTCCTATTCAAACGTACATAATTTTTAGAATAAATAAAACAGGATGGTGGGAATTGCGATGCAGGGGCCTTTCTTATTAGTCGGGCGGGGTGCCTTTATAATAGGGAGGGGTTTTTTATTGGTCCGAAGGGGTGTCTTTATTATAGGCAGGGGTGCCTCTGTCACAGGCAGGACAGGGATCCTTATAATAGGCATCGGTGCCTTTGTCGTAGGCAGGGGAGGGGTGCTTTATCATAGGTATGTGACTTTATTATTGGTCGGGAGGATGCCCGTTATAATGGGTGGGGAACTTTATTATTGGTCGGGAGGAATGCCTTTATAACAGGCAGGGAAGCCTCCGTCATAGGCAGTGGGGCCCTTTATCATAGACATAGGACTTTATTATTGGTCGGGAGGGGTGCCTTTATCATAGGCAGGGGGCTTGATTTTTGGTCGGAAGAGTGCCTTTATCACAGGCAGGGGTGCCTTTTTCATAGGCAGTGGGGTCCTTTATCATAGACATGGAACTTTATTATTGGTCGGGAGCGGTGCCTTTATCATAAGCAGGGGACTCTTTATTATTGGTCGGGAGAGTGCCTTTTATAATAGGTGCGTGACTTTATTAATGGTCGGGAGGGGTACTTTTATAATAGGGGGTAGCGTGATTGTGTGAATAAGTATTCTTTTTTGTGAATGTGGGTGGCCCTGAAAAGGACCGTTGTTTCAGTCTTCTACCATCACCATTTAGGAGACGTGTTCTCCATCAGAGTACTAAGGATATTGGTTTTCTCTGGTTGTCTTTCATTTATGGTTGCATACTCGAAAAGCTGTTATTCCGGTATCATATTCTTCATATTTTCTGGCCATAATGTTTTGACTCCATCTGTATTCACGTTCTCCATTACTCCAGCAAAACATTTTTCAATTATCTCAGTTTTTTTTATCATCAGACAGACATCGTGGTATAGCTATGAGGGGTGGTCCACAAGACAGCCATAACAAAGGTGTCGAGCAACTGTGGGCATTTCTTTCTCGGTGGGTTGGGCATACGCTCTATTCAGCTCGCGTACAAGGCGTCGTTGTCTTAATTCAGTCATTGGATTCTTCTTTCCACATATATTATGTTCTTCATCCGTTCTCTTCCTTTTTCTGGACAATTTGTCTTCCTCAACCTCCATATTAGTATCTATGTCATCAAGGACCTTCTTCAGATCGGTCCATTCAAAACGGTCCCGAGCAATCCCAACCTTCGTCGGAACCAGATCATCGGTGTATTTTCTAATGTGGATTTTCAGTTCATTATTAAATGGTTTTACGTCGACGTTCGTATTTCTCGAATCAAATTGAATTCTTTCCATCTTAGTTTAAACAATATTTATTGAACAAAAACAGGTTAACTCAATACATGCGAACAAGTGTAAACTGATTGAATGTTTTGTTACATAACTGTCAGTGAATACAATTAACACATTATGTATCAGACTAAATTGTTGTAGAAGGGGCTTCGGAAGAAAGCTGAAAGCTCATGTGAACCGTCTCCCAAGTCTGTAAGTTTACACAGTTTCACTTAACCATTTACCCAACGAATCGCCCACATCTGCTAGCATGTCATTTGCATTTTGCTGACTTTCCAAATCAGTTTCCATGTCTGTTTACTTCATGTATGGTTTTCTGCTTTTCGATTGCTTGTTCTGCTTGTCCTGGTTTTACAGTAGTATGGGATTGTGTCAGTAACGTGGGGTGTGGAAAATGACCAGTAGGCATACTGACTCAAATCGGTAGTGATGTAGCATGGGAAGTATCTGTTCCGACTTTTGCGAAGTTGGTTACCCAACTTTCGTCTCTAAATGTGCACATACACATTTTTTTTTTAAAGATATTTTTACGTTTGTTTCGCCATTAATACACATTTATGTAAATATCAGTAGTATGTCATGTTCCCCTACAGGGAAAGGTTGGATGACCTCGATGGATGACCTCGGAAGTGACGTCATGTCACGTGACCTAGTGGCGCCATGTTGTGTTGTCATGGTAACCCGCGTGAGCGGCCATGTTGTGACGTCATCTCCATAGTGATACGTGGTGTGAGTGCGCATGCGCAGCGCGTGTTGTTAGGGTAATACGTGTTTCCGTCGTCCATTTTGTATACTGGAAGCCGCCATCTTGGGTTCTATGGTAGCACGTGATTGCTATGTTACGCAATTGTTCTGCAATAGGACGGGGTATGTTTTGATGGTGTGTTCCTTTGTAGAAGAGTAAATCTAATTACCACAAACAACCCGACAATCCATCCAAATCACCAAAATCCACCCGAAATCACCGAAATTGACTTTATTTCCCCATTTTATCGGTTTAGCACGTAGTGCTATAGTACCGAGAGGGTATCGGGGGTGCATTCGACTGAAGTGGAGTAATTTTCTGGTTCGGATTTTCCCAGAATCCTCATTTAATTACCCAAATAAACCCGTCAAGTTGTATTATTTCGAATTCTTTAAGAATCCCTTTTTTTGGATCCCATGACGTGTTTTTTCCCTATTAAGAGTAGCACGTAATACCGAGGGGGTTTGTTCGTTTGAAGTGGAGTAATGTTCCCATGTTTTGGATCCCATGACGTTTTATTTCCTTATTAAGAGTAGCACGTAGTGCTATAGGACAAATTTACCCAGAAATCCATTATTAAAATTATAAGTAGGACCCATATGTGTACACGAAGGCCATGAAGCTAAGTTCCACCATATACTAATATGAGGATCTACCCAACAGATGTGTCGTACGAGGTCTAATTTACTATCCCTCATTTTGATTTTTCTTTGTACTTCGATGGAAAGTTAAAAAATAACAACACTAAATATAAATTTAAACTTCTTTTATTCAACAACAAAAATACATCTTTTTATGGTATGTAGATTGTCAGATATTCATAAACAGTCTTTCTGCAGATTGGACATCTTCTGAGTGGTTTACAGCAGTCTTTGCACAGACACAAATGGTTACATGGTCGCGGAGCGACATTGGCTTCAGCTAATAAACACACACTACATTTTGTCCTCCGTGAATCTTCTTCTTCTTCTCTGATGGCCATTTCTTCTTCTTTTTCAACGTCCATGAATTCAGGTGGTAAATTATGAATGTAATAATAGTCTGGAGAATATTTTCTGTGTTCTTCTATAACATCATCTTCTGTTTCCCAGAAACGAACAATAATACCACAATGAAAACATTGAGTTCTGTCTCCTGTCCCCAAATAAAAGAATCCAGCTTTTGTCAGTTCATTCGGGGTTTTCACACTTTCACTTTGTAACATGAATTGAAATATCTTGAGACGATTTTCCTCCAATGCATACTTGATGTGTTTTGGTGGTCTTTGCTCTGGTGTCTTTCTTATTTTATCTTCTCCACGTAATAACTGCTCCAGTACCGGTGGCGGAACATCACGAAAATACGTTTCAAATGAAACGCTCATTCTCTCTACAAAGTCTCTTGGATTTCTTGTTTCTTGGTTTCTTGATTGATAATCATTCAGTGCCATCCTGATCAAACATGGAATAGTGAACATTCTTCAATCATTTTTATCTTCATTCTTCTTTGGTTTTCTTTCTCTTTTTGGTTTGGGTTCTCCTATTTCAAGACTTCTCTTCTTTGCAATATCCACTGCTTTGGTCACTTGTTCCCAATCTCTGGTGGTAAACTGGAACCCAACGTCGTTCTTGAACAGTTGAATCTGTAAATCGTTGTTAAGTTTGAAGACGGTCACATTAGTAGACATCCTTCTTCTTTGGCTGTCGAAGCACAAATGAGCTGAACACCAAGTGCACCAGTTTTTATAGTTTTCCTTCAATGCAGCGACATCTAGTGGCTGGTTTCCTCTATGACGTCATTAACCAACAGATCATTATCCATTAGATCAGTGGTAAACATGTTGGATATGGTTTCCATCGGTACACCGTGACAGCGATGTTTCAAGTAAAACAAACAGTATTGTCCACACACTGGTAATGGTCCTTGAAGGCGTTTTGTATTATACTTCCAATATCTGGAATTCTTCTTCACGAAATTCTCGAATGGTCTGTGTTGTGGTGGAAATCCATAGGAATCAAAGTATTCTGCGTTGTGGTGACTCACAAAGAGAGCCACCCAATGTTCTCCTTTTCTGTGGTCTGGATCCGTGTTGGCTATTAAAGCCACTGGTCTGTGATCTGGTAATCTTTTTGGTAATTTGTTTCTTGAAAATACACCCAAACATATTCTCTTCAAACAACTATCTGATCGAAGAGCATTCTCTAACTGCAACGTGTTCATGTCGAATAATCGAAGATTACTTGTCTATTCTTATCCACTTCTATGATGTTCTGGAATTCTGCATACACCAGTACGTTGAATGTGGTTGGTAATGGGTTTTCGAAATGGACTTCTAGTCTCAAGTTTCCTCTCTTCACCAGATCGAAGTGTTGTCCATGTGATAGATCTGGAGTCAGGTTGAATACGAATAGGGTGTATCCATTTATGTACTCTTCTCGGCTGATGTGGTTTCCTTCATTCTCATACATTTGTCCAGTTCCTTGGAACAGAGTTGCATAACATCTTGCCACTTCTTGTTGTTCGAATCTAGGTTGTAATGGTTTGGCTGGAATCTGCTGCCCATCCACGTACAATGCCAAGTAATTGATTTTGTAGTTCTTGAAATTATATGGATTCTTTGAAAAGTTTCCATTGAAAGCATCGTTGTCTACACATCCCACTACGATGCGTTTAGGTAGTTGGCCTAAAAATAAATTTTCTTGTGTAATACCCAGATTTCCTTTCGGCACTGAAAACACCTTGGTTTCCACACGATCGATAGGATATTTTGCAGTTGCTTTTGTTAGTGCTTTCTCGTGAGCCATTCTCACGAATGATTGGAGTCTCTCTTTGCGTACAAACATGGATACATCTAGAATTTTGATCTTGTATGTAGCGGTATCGGCCATCAATGCGAAAGCATCTTTGGCTCTATTCATTTTAACATGAACATTAACTCCATTCAGCAAGTAACGAGTTTGGAAAAACATGTCCAAATGTAATCTTCCAGTCATGTCCACGATTTTACTTTTCTCTATAAATTTCTTTCGAAGAAGAAATCCCTTGTTATCATCTGTCAAATCTTCCATGTGTCCGGCCGTATCCTTGTACCATAATGCATTAGTCAGTTGTGACTTCTTGGCAGCTGGTCCATAACTCAACAAAGTTTCTATGAAAGCTCTGTAATGATAAGTGTTGTTGGAAGGAGATACCAGTTTTTCATTCAAACTGATATCGATTTGATTAAATAAGGAATGCATCCATAAATTGACTGGGCCCACTTTGGCATCGGGTGCAATTGATGCCCCATTGGAATCTACAACCGTTGCTTTAACATACAAGTTTGTCTGTGCCAAATTCAAATAATCATCTTCTAATCCTGCAATGTGGAATTCTATTGGACCACTGTTTCCTATAGTCGCCAAAGGCCTGTGTTCTACCCATTGCCCATGTTCCACACTAGTCTGTGTTGGTGGTATGGAAAACAAGTCGAGTTCGCTGTTGACACACTCACAAGATTTTTCATTAATGAGAGACATCATGCACCGAGATGGTCTTGGGTCTGAACAGTTCTCCTTCATTTTGTCGATTTGCTAGTTTTGCGTGGTGCGGGCCTTTTTATACTTTTCCTACCGGGTGGTTTTGAACCACCAACCACTTCGTTCCAAGCTCTTGCACCAGCCTCTTTGACTCTTGTGATTGCTGCCTTTTTTACATTTTTCCCTTCAATGACATCTTCGGCAAAGGCTGTTCCTTTTCTCAATAACTGTTTTCCCACGGTCCTGGCTGTAGTTTTCAATAAAGGTAGCACCATATTCTTCAGTCCTCCCAATATACTTCCCAAACCATATCCTCTCTGTATTTGAGCTCCAGAAAAGGCCGGTAGACCATTCCCAGCTTGTTTCGTGTAATATTCTTCATATAATTTGGACTTACAACAATAAGTCGTGTTTATGTGAAATGAAGAGATCTACGATTTCTGAAATGAAGTGTCACTGTCACTTTCCCGAACTCGAATGGTACTATGGCTCCTGTGTCACCCCTTATATACACCTGGACGGTACTGACATTTTTTCGTTCTACTGGTACATAATACACATTCTCAAATGTTTTAGAGATGATATCCCCATATTTTCCACGCACGGGTACGATACGAAGAAGTGGTATTCTTGTATCTCCTACGACTTGGTCACGAACCAAGTCACAATATACATAGAGTGAATAAAATCCTTGGTTGACATCGGCAACTCTGGAAGAATTGTAAGTTCCTGATTTAAAAACACACTCATTAAATCCCAAAATATTTTGAAGAGTAGGGCTCAATGTGACCACGACTCCATCACGTACCGTGATACGAACTTTACCAGTCACTCTATCCAGTTCAAAAGCTACCTTATCGTGACGAGGCAAGAGTAATTCTTTAACACCATTGATAGCTCGTATCACATCAATGGGATCCGAATAACGACCTTCCTTGAGAGTAAGTCGGTAATTCTTTTTCGAAGACCAGAACACTGTAACGAAAGCTTCTTCTGCACGAATATTGAACCAAGTATTTGGATACTGAATCTCTGCCAGACCTACTTCCCATTCTCCCGTGAGATTCACTGGTTGTGATAACTGAGTGGTGTACGTAGTCAACGTGTTTTCTGGAAACACGTTCATAGAACTATTACTTGGTAGAGTCAAATAAAACATTACTTTTTCTTAATGGTTGGATTTGGTAACAAATATCCTATGCTACTACTCAAGAGAGCAGTCCACAACTTGCTGTCTGTGTTTTCGAGAGTGAGATTAACGACACTGGTAATGATGATGATATACAAAATGATTATTTGTGAAAAATAAGTGATCTCGCTCCTTGGAATTCTTTTACCAAACAGAGGCCAAGAACCGTTCGATCCTTCTTCCATTTTGAAGAAACTTCAGAGGTTCACTTCCTTTTATAGGTGAGCTGACTCTGTTTGATCCACGAATTGAACGAAGTTCGGTATCCCAACCACTTTACGAACAATTCCCTTTTCTTACCTCGACCACGTTTCTTGAGTACGTGTTCGATTTTGTAAATAGTTTTATGTGAAACTCGCTGAAGCTCTTCAGTGTAGAATGACCCTTTCAGTATTTCTCCATTATCATCTTGTAACATGTATGTGACTGGATGTCCTTTCTTGATGGCTACTACTGTGCATAACTCTTCGGTCCAATTGGGCAAATAACCTTTCTCAAAAGTTCTCTTAACTTTATTGATTCTCACTCTGTCACCTACTTTGTACTTTGGTGTCTTGTGTTTTATGGGTTGTCCATACAACCTTTGCCAAACCTCTTCTTGATTTTCAAAGTCCACGGCGATGGGGGCCATACCTATACTGCGATGATGAGAATGATTATATGATTTCACCAAGTTTTGAAGTGAAAAAGTTAGTGTATTGTTCTTGGTAAAATATTTTCACATTTTGGTTTTCAAAGTTCTATTGAATCGTTCTACTATGGAACATTTTGTTTCCACATTTTGTGTGGTGAAAAAGTCGACTTTTTGATCTTTGAGAAAATTCTGAAATTTTCTGTTTAGAAATTCTTTGCCTTGATCAGTTTGTAATTTTTCTGGTTTACGACCTTGTTTGAAAATTTTACTAAAAGCTTTCACGATGGAATCACCAAGTTTGTTTTGTAATGGTATCACCCAAGCATATTTACTAAATACATCTATACATGTCAACAAAAATTTTATGTTTTTGTTGAATTTACTTATGTTTGAAACATCTACCAAGTCAGCTTGCCATTGTGCATCTATACCACTAACTATTACTTTTCTTCTAGGAAATGTACGACGAACAGGTTTGTGAAGAGTGTATGTGTCTTGAGTCTCTAACAATTTTACAACTTGTTTGGTTTTTTTCTTGGACGCTCTACGAAGAGCGTCTACACCACCAAAACTACCAGGCACTTCAGAATCATAGTACAATGCTTCCATGACTGCCTTGTTCAAGTGCCAACTCTATTTATACCTTTTTTCGATCCACTTTGGCGTTTCTGTTTTCTTTGGTTGTTTTGGTTCCGACTTTATCGGTGCCTGTTTCATAAAATCCCAACATTCTTTATGACCAATTAATTCTTGGGGTATGTTACTATCTCTCAAAGCCTCGGCCAACATTTCCCATCCCTTTGGTTGGAAAGATTTTCTTCTTCTAAGTAAATCGTTTAGAAGATCTGTTACATTCGACCCTACCACTGTTTGATCTTTGTAGACTAATTCACCCTTCTCATTCCAAGATATATTTGGGTCACTTCTAATACGATTCAACAACAACTTTCCCTTTCTCTTCATTGTCATAGGTACAGAATCGAGAATGTCTTCGTCTTTATTATCTTTCTCGAATTCGACTTTAATTGGTCGAGGAGCCATTACCTTTTGTTGAAATGTCAAGTATCTTTGCAAAATTTGATTATATTGAGTCATCTTTTCATCAGCCGAAAGAAAAGGGGCATCGAGAATATCTCTCATTTCTCTATCCAGTGATGAAACAACCAGTTCATTCGGTTGTCTTGGAGTCTCTTGTAGACGTTCCAATAACCTTGGTTCTACCAAAGCCATCTTCTTTGCATATTCCATCATCCAAATATACCTTTAACAGCACCCAATAGTACAGGAGGTAGCAATGCCCCCAAGAATCCCCCTTTCTGCAAGATTTGTCTCCTCTTTTTGTCAGAGGTACCTTTGTTTGCCACTGCCCTCACTAGTTGTTTCTGACGAACGAGTTTGGTTCTCTGAGCTTTGGTCAGAGGTACTGCTCCCTTCAGTATATTCGAGGCACAGTCACACAAACAAGTTATCAATTCTCTGTCTGCATGTTTTAGTATGGATTTGACGAGTGCGGGTTTCGATTTAATAAGAACCTTGAGAAGAGCGATGTTGCGCTTGAGACGGTCAGACATGCTTCTGACTCGAGTCAGACTTGTTGCTCCCCTTTTATACTTTTCGGAGGTACACATATTGGGTTTCCCCAGGAAAAATTTGACTTCTTAATCTCATGTGTTCAGGAGTATCTTGTTTGAGATCTATTAAAAGGTAACCATATGGTGTCGAAGTGGCATCTTCAAAAACTTCTCCCAGAAACTTGGAATGACCAGGATACATCTGTGCTGCCAAGTGTGAGATCTGAGAACGATCCCTAGGATTTTTAAACAAGATCATGTAATGACTATTGAGAGCTACAGTCCTATGGACTTTATTTTTATCGAATAAATTTTGAACAATGTAGATCACACTAATGTTACGGTGATGACTACCTTTAGTAAATAATCTAGACACTCGAACATCTGCATCGAGCATCAGATCATCCAATATGACTAAACTATCAGATTTTAATTCTTGAGGGAAACCCTCTACGAATTCTACTTGGGGTAAAGTATTGTATAATGGTTGCCATTCACTATAACACCAAATGATGTGACTTGGGACAGGTGATATAATATTTTGAATGTTTTGAATAACCCGATTTACAAAGGATGATTTACCACTACCCGTGGGACCACACAATAAACAAGTGAATGGATGCTTCCAACGAGGATCCATCTTTAGAATCCAATTGTAACAGGTTTCTTGATGGTCATAAATTCAATCACCAAAATCCATAATACAACGTCTCTGTTCATTTGTGAGAGGTTTCTCGAACATATCTTCATATTCTTTCTGTACTGGTGGTGGATTCATTCCAGAATTATTATGGTGCCTCAGTAGATGAACATCATTCTTGTTAACTCTTTCAAGTGCGTCACTAAAACATGTTATAATCTTCTCTTCTTCAGACATCATTAGGCATACATTATGCTGAATCTGACTTGGGTAATCGACTGTACATCCACAGCATTTTTCTTTCATTACAGCGTCAATGTTCTCTTCGACATAATGAGCATATGCCAAGCAAAGTTCATGCTGAAAGCGAACTTGCCTGAGTTCACTATCAATTTCATCAACGATCAATGGTCGTGGTTGGGTTATTCTCACTGTGATCTTCTTCTTCTTCTGCAAATGTGGTTCTTGATTTGGTTTTTTGAAGTCTTCATGGTTAGTAGGTTTAGTGTCTTCAGTTAAAGATGTTTGTTGGGTTTCGATGGCTGCATCTACTTCTTCTATTTGAGATTTCAAGGCATTCCATTCTTCTAAAGATAGAGCAATACCAGTCTTCGTAGGATAAGGTTTCTGGTCTTTTCCCTCAAAGTATCTTCTGAGATGAATCTTCAGTTCACCCTGGTACTGGGTGACGTTAGCATAAGTCTGCTTGGTGCCAATTCGGAACATCGTCTCTGGTCAATGGTTCGATCGTGAATGATGCCAAGTCCATGCTTTGCCTAATCTTATATATCTGTGACGGACGTGATTGAAAACATCACCCCAGTTGAACAAATTTTGATTGAGTTTTTGATTCTTGGTTGGGGTTTGTGTTTGTTTCCTATAGGATTATAGGTTAAAGTTGGAAAATTTAGAAAATTAGTATAGAAAGTAATGGGAAAGAAACACAATGAGAATACAGAAATTTGATTGGTTGATTAACTTCGATCTGATTGGTCAGTTTGGCGATCAAACTGCAATCTTGATCCTTAAACTGTAGGATATGGCCCTCTGCATTTTATACTGGCTTGGGACAGGTCAAGCTACAAACCTCTGTCCAATGGAGATAAGTCAAATAGCTCGAGTGCATTCCCACCCCCTACAGTTCGTATTCTCTTTGAGGGATTTTTTTTTTTGTTCATCAAAAAAGAAAACGAAAACAACATGTCCAACTTAGCAATTTAGTTTTTTCTAGTGTAAAAATTTCTCATTTCTTTTAAATATTCACAACAGAGAATTTATTAGTAATGATGATGATGATGATTTATTCCTTTGGTTATACAATAGGGGTAGCCTAAAACACACCAGGAATCAACCTTTTTTTTAAAAAAATGAAATGAAACTAAAAAGTAAAGAAGTATCATCTGGTTCCAATAGGTGTAACCTAAAAGATACCATGAATCAACATGTCTTTTAAAATAAATGGAACTAAAAAGTTTTGAATGAAACTAAAAAGTTTTGAATGAAACTAAAAAGTAAAGAAGTATCATCTGGTTCCAATAGGTGTAACCTAAAAGATACCATGAATCAATAACCTAAAAGATACCATGAATCAACATGTTTTTTAAAATAAATGGAACTAAAAAGTTTTGAATGAAACTAAATTTTGAATAAAGAAGTATCATCTGGTTCCAATAGGTGTAACCTAAAAGATACCATGAATCAACATTTTTTAAAAATAAATTGAACTAAAAAGTTTTGAATGAAAATAAGTTTTGAATGAAACTAACAAGTAAAGAAGTATCCTCCACTTCCAATAGGGTTAGCCTAAAGTATATCAGGAACATGATGATGATGATGATAATGATGAAAAAACTCTGTGTATTAGAATAAATAAAAAAAAATTGAAAAAATCTTTACACTAGAAAAAATGTATTGCCTTGTAAGACTTGCCATTTAGAATTTTTTTTTTGAAGACTGCCATATAGGACTTTATGAGGACTGCCATAAAGGACTTTAGAGAATGCCATATAGGACTTTTTACTTGGAGAAAAAACTTGCCATGTAGGACTTTATGAGGACTGCCATAAAGGACTTTAGAGAATGCCATAAAGGACTTTAGAGAATGCCATATAGGACTTTATGAGGACTGCCATAAAGGACTTTAGAGAATGCCATAAAGGACTTTAGAGAAAAACTGCCATAAAGGACTTTTTTACTTTGAGAAAAACTTGCCATGTAGGACTTTATGAGGACTGCCATAAAGGACTTTAGAGAATGCCATAAAGGACTTTATGAGGACTGCCATAAAGGACTTTAGAGAATGCCATATAGGACTTTATGAGGATTGCCATAAAGGACTTTAGAGAATGCCATATAGGACTTTAGAAAATGCCACATAGGACTTTATGAGGACTGCCATAAAGGACTTTAGAGAATGCCATAAAGGACTTTAGAGAATGTCATATAGGACTTTATGAGGACTGCCATAAAGGACTTTTTACTTTGAGAAAAACTTGCCATGTAGGACTTTATGAGGACTGCCATAAAGGACTTTAGAGAATGCCATATAGGACTTTATGAGGACTGCCATAAAGGACTTTAGAGAATGCCATAAAGGACTTTTTACTTTGAGAAAAACTTGCCATATAGGACTTATGAGGACTGCCATAAAGGACTTTAGAGAATGCCATAAAGGACTTTAAAAATTTGATGAGCCTAATATGATTGAGTAGACCACCTAAAAACCATTTCGTTTTTTTTTTTTTTTTTTAGGAATTTTTTTTTGATCAACTAAATAGAACTTTTTGTAGGCAAAAGCTAGACTTGGTTCAGGTTGTAGAAAAATAGGACACTCACTCAATTGTTTCTTCTTTAAATCTCTAGTGGTATGGTACTAACTCCATCTTCTAAAACTCTTCGTTTTGGGTAGAAATATGATAGTCCATCTCTGCTCTGCTGGTAGGTATACATAGTGTTGTCATTCATCACAAATCCTCGGTTGATGCCAGATCCACTTTGTTGAGTCTTCAAAACTTGCAAATATCTGTCTTTCGTCAAATCATTGTGGCATTTTCTGATTCCCTTACAACTGAATTTATTGGTGGCTCCGAAACAATAATATGTTTTACTACACAGTCCAACAATGCCGGTTCCTTGCCATTCTACCTTAAACAAGCCTGGAGTTCTCCTGTCAAAACGCTTTCTTTCTTGGCAGCATGAGGGTGACAGCCATTCTTTGCCTTCTAATTTGGTTTTCACATAATCATCTCTGTGGAAATCACAACACTCTGATGGAAACCACTTGTGATTCTCTTTGTAAAATTCTTCTCTCTTCTCTGGTTTCACTAATTCATCTATGGATGGTGACGAAGTACATATATATGCAGAATCTGTGTCCATTTCAGCATATTCGAAATCTTGGCGGTTGATAAAAGTATCGATGACATCACAATAGAACTGAAGCATCCGGAGTTTCGCATACTGGTAAACAAAGAATCCGATGTGAAGTGGCAGATCCAACTTGATGGACTTCTTGTTGAGTTCGACTTCATATAATGTTTCATCTAATGGATTCAAGGCTCTGAAGGACATGTCATTTACAGCTTTGATAACTTCTTCATCGTCGCAATAGCACACACGTCGATGCTTCTCTTTGTTGGTGACGGTTTTGCCATATCCAGAATTTCCCAACAGCTTCATGGTGTCGGCAACGATCGACTTGTCAGGGTCAACATCTCCTTGTCTTCTTGCTTCAGATACTTCATCTCCAAATTTTTCAAAACATCTTCTTGGTTTATATTGGATAACTTGATAGACGTGATCAACTTCAATACCATGATGGAGGTACCACTGCAGTAAAGGGGTTGCAAACAACATTTTTTCGGCTCCATAGCTTCCGATCAAACTTCTACGGGGTTTCTTCATGATTCCATTCTTCTCGGCAAAGGACTTCATGTGTTCACCAATATCATCTATGGAAATATCTGTATTCTTGAAGATAGGTGTCATCTCTTCAAAGTACTCTTTCAGGTGATCTGGTACATGTATATCACATTCGACTAAACCAAACAGTTCACCGGACTTCACTTTGTTCAGTATTTCTTCCTCTGTCATCGCACCATCTATTTTGTCTGAAAAGTTCTCTTTCAGGAAGGCTTTGAGTGTGGCATCGGTCTTCTTCATCTCTCTCCACTCACACTCCCAGATTTCAATAAGTTTATAGCCCAAATCGGTGATGTACTTTGCATTGGTACGGGTGTCTTGTAGCAGTTCTTTCATCGGTTTATCTCTGACTTCATTATGGGTGATAGGAAGGCCATTCTTATCTTTCATGCAGGTATGTCCGTGCCAGAAGCAGCTATGGAACTGGTATACAGTCTGTGTCTCTTTGCACCAACCATCAACAGGCAACTGTCTTTGACCAATCATTTTTTCAGCTCCGTTAAACTGATGTCTGATGTGGATGTCATCTCTCATGGATAAAAACTCTAACCATTGTTCAGCCATTTTACCATACTTCATTGGATGTTCTGGTTTAAACTGGTTTTCTTCACGACGTATAATACTCCAACCCGTTGGCATCTCTTGCATTAGGCACCAAAGATATAATGCATTCGCATCAAAGCCTATAATACTTCCACCTGGTTTTGCTTCTTTGCCATATTTTGTTTCTCTGATTCGGGTAACATCTTTCTCGTGGTATCGGTTGAAGATAATTGAAGGTCCACCAACGATATTATCTTTCACCAAGTGATGCAAGTCTTTATTCTTCTGGTTAAATAATGTGAAGTAAGTGTCATCATTCATGGTCTGGAACAGGTATTTCAACGTGAGGCCCGGAACACTGATACCATCTTTAAACATGTCGATGTGGCGTTCTTGGTAGAAAGTAAACTGCTTGTCAACTGCTTCAAGGAATGGATTTACATCTCGGTTATTATACCAGATCAGAAAATCACGGAAAGTTGTCATCTCCAGGTCGTTCCATACATGCTGGCAGTACTGGTATTCTTCATTGGATATATTTTCTTTCTTGAGAGAACTGTAGAAGGCTTCGTGGTCTGGTAGGTGGTCTTGATCCAATTTGTTCAAGCTGTCGATCTATTCATATGGTAAAAATCCCTTTGTCACGGAGCAGCCAAATGCTTTCAAAAACTTGTCATAGCTGAATCCTGGAGCGAGGTAGTTGCAAATATCAACAAACTTGAAAGATTCTGTCGAGACGCACATGTAGTTATTCGATTTCTTCACTGCAAACTTGAGTGGATTCTGTCTCTTCAGGTATGTCATCAGTTCACGCTTGACTACATTCATATCATATTTTCCAGAGTTGAATCCGATGACGGGCATCTCTTGCAGATAATCTTGAAATTTCTTCTCCAATTTTTGTAAAGGGTGCATCTTGGATGTATCTTCTCCAGTAGCTCTGGCTTCCGCTTCCAGCGTTTCGTCAATTTTCTGTCTGAGTTAAACAAGGTCCAAGCATGGTAGGTCTGCATCAGTTGGTGGCAATGAGATGAAATAGCTGTGAGGTATGTCATCATTTCTTCAACAAGGTCTTGAGAATTTCCATTTGTAATGAAACATTTCGGTTCTTGGTATTCTGGAACATTACTACATATGCTAACACTCAATGGTCGGTGTTCTGCTTCCCATATCAGTTTATCACTGTCAGCAGGTAGACTGGATTTGACAAAGTAACTTTCAAAATCAAACGTTGCACGATATGGATAAACCTTCTTCTCTTCAGATACTTCTATACCTTCATCTTCTAACAGATCAAATATGGACTGGGATGGATGGTATACACCGCCAACATACTGGTAATTGACTTCATCTGTACAGGTTTTCTCGTGACGATTTAATTTCTTCACAGTGTGCCATAATTTGCCGCATTTGCGGCATTCAAAGGATTTGCAGTATTGGTCTATATCGATGATGTAGCTAAAATGGTTCTTGTAAATGTTCACATACATGGTATCTTCATACTTTCTGTGAGATCTCTGTACTAATTTGGCAACAATTTGGTCATCATCATTCTTGACAAGTTCATATACTTGGATATTTACTTCAAAACATTTCTCCAAGTCAGGTAATTCGGCTAAAGTTACTCCACGGAATTCATTCTTTGGCTTCTGGGTATACTTGTTGTACATGGCATCTGTTGTATAGTTGAGGTTGTCTGTTATGGAACCACTCCATAAAGCTAAACAGCGGAAAACACACAGGTTGTCTTCATAGGTAAAATGGCGAGCTCTATCTTTCACCAAAGCATTTACTGCTTTGTTCTGGAGAATGTAGTCAGGAAGATCTTCTGCCATTCCAATTGGGTGGTCTTTCAGCTTGTTCACATAAAATGTGACGTTGGTAACTCTCTCAACAAGCCATTTGGTGTTGGGTCGTTTTAATTTGGCCCATTCTAGGATATCTCCTTCCATGACATCATCAAGGAATTCTTCAAAGTCTTCTTGGCAGCATACAAGTTGTGGAACATCAAGTACCCGGGCGTTGTTTTGCGATGAATGGTAATACTTCAGTTCATTCGTTTCGTTGTGTCGCAGGATAAAACCAAAACTCAGATTAATTTTAAATCTTAGCTGTTGTGGCAGAAATATGGTAGTCATCAATTCATCAGTCATCATCTTCAGGTTCACAACGTTGATCCGGTAGTTATATTGGTCCTGGACTCTTCTGTTCATCATGTGGCGAGTTCCGTGGTTGTTTAGGTGGTCCTCTCTTCGGTTCATCAGTCTTCCTTTTTGATGGTACAGGAACTGGTCGGTGGGCAACGCTCTTATGTCGATTAAAATGGAGTAGTTGGTTAAACTCCTGGCCGCATTCCATACATGTATATATCTCCAAACATTTCATCAGGTGTTGATCCATCTTCTGCTTGGAAGCATAACTCTTGTTGCAGTTGGTACAATCGTGGGTCTTCTTCTCTCCGGTGGCGTGCTTGGCACGCACATGGCGGTTTCGGTTGCAGCGGTCCGTAAAGGTCTTTCCACACTCTTCACAGGCGTAGACATCAGTTCTGGTAACGGCAGTAGCAGCTTCAGACATCTTCATAAATTTTTTGCAAAGGCAAAATTGCTATAGAAAACTCTCTAGCGATGTGTTCAGTTCGAAGGATCGAAACAGAATGACGCGACGTTATTCTTCTCCGGAATTTATTTCGACGTGACGGGCGTTTTTGAAAACGTCACGACGTCACAACGTTTTTTCATCGATATTTTCATTCTCCATGGGTGTTTGTGTTTGTTTCCTATAGGATTATAGGTTAAAGTTGGGAAATTTAGAAAATTAGTATAGAAGTCAATGGGAAAGAAACACAATGGGAATCCAGAAATCTGATTGGTGGATTAACTTCGCTCTGATTGGTCAGTGTAAAAACACCTTGATCCTCATTAATTTTATTATTTAAAATCATGTAGTTAGGGGGGTCATTTAAAGAAATTGCTAAATATAGACACTAACAATTAGTTAGGGGGTCAGTTAAGGATGTTACTAAAAATAGAGCGTAGGAATTTATAAAAAATATAGTTCCAAGTAGAAGCAGAGAATTTCTGGGTAAATTTGTCCTATAGCACTACGTGCTACTCTTAATAAGGAAATAAAACGTCATGGGATCCATAAAATGGGAACATTACTCTACTTCAAACGAACACACACCCTCGGTATTACGTGCTACTCTTAATAGGGAAAAAACACGTCATGGGATCCAAAAAAGGGATTCTTAAAGAATTCGAAATAATACAACTTGACGGGTTTATTTGGGTAATTAAATGAGGATTCTGAGAAAATCCGAACCAGAAAATTACTCCACTTCAGTCGAATGCACCCTCGATACCCTCTCGGTACTATAGCACTACGTGCTAAACCGATAAAATGGGGAAATAAAGTCAATTTCGGTGATTTCGGGTGGATTTTGGTGATTTGGATGGATTGTCGGGTTGTTTGTGGTAATTAGATTTACTCTTCTACAAAGGAACACACCCTCAAAACATACCCCGTCCTATTGCAGAACAATTGCGTAACATAGCAATCACGTGCTACCATAGAAACCAAGATGGCGGCTTCCAGTATACAAAATGGACGACGGAAACACTTATCACCCTAACAACACGCGCTGCGCATGCGCACTCACACCACGTATCACTATGGAGATGACGTCACAACATGGCCGCTCAAGCGGGTTACCATGACAACACAACATGGCGCCACTAGGTCACGTGACATGACGTCACTTCCGAGGTCATCCAACCTTTCCCTGTAGGGGAACATGACATACTACTAATATCATTGAGAATATGTAAACATAATTTGTAACTTTAAATTTATATCAAGAAAAGAATATAAACTAAGTGCTGGGCACTTGTCATCCAATCCTTTTTGTTAATTAGAACACATAAAATATGTTTAATGTTAATCCGCCCGCGTAATATGTAGATTCAGCAGCTAAAAAAAATGTTATTTTTTCGAGAAATTAAAAAAAAAAAACATGTCATGTGGCCCCTCTTTAGAACGAGCTCGTTCCAATGAGGAGTCACATGATATGGTTTTGTTGAAATTTTTCGAAAAAAATTAAAAAATGATAATTAAATTAATAAATTTTGATATCGTCTGCGCTGGGTAAAGGGTTAGACAGATAGAACGGGTGGGTCGGTTGGATAGTGTTTAAACACTGAAAAAAATGAAAAAGTAGAACGAGAGGATGAGTGAAAGAAGAGGAAGACATTTGGAAAGGCCAACTTGAATGCACTAGACATCAATATTGATCAACAACAGTTTGGGAACTGACTCACTTGGAGGTCGCAGCCTAACACTAGTATGCCAGGAGAATATTCTAAAGGACAGCGGAGGGGGAGGGGTGCGTCGGTAAACGAACAAGATACAACGTCGGCAGGTGTAAGACGCATTATTTCATTAGGATGCAATGCATCGTTCAGTAAAACATGAAACATTGATCGCCCCGCGGCACACAGCGCCGGAAACAATTCCCCGGACCCTCCACCCCCACCCCCCGAACGAAAAACCCCAACAGTCTTAGAAACCGATAGTAAACCAAGCTCTCACCCTGCATGTGTGTCATTTGAAGTGGGTTTTCACTAAGGACACGCGGAAAACAGACAACCAAACCCTCTGCCACCCGATCATCATCAGGTTAGCTTGATGGTCCATTAACAGAAGAGACACTTGCTGCTCTTTTAGAGAAAATAGTTGGACAAGACTATAGAGGCTAATTTGGAAGAGATGCTCTATTGAGAGATCACCCAGGGTCGACTTGGCCCAGATTCCATTATTGTAAGCTATAAGGTGAGCAGCGGTATGGTTACAGTTATTGAAAGCGCTTACTGAGTAGAATAAAGTTCTGCACCATTTCAGATACAGACAAATTTTCATCATTGGTAAGGAATTCGGACCCAAAAAGGAGCGTTGTCACATCTGGTGCGATTGGAAGTGATTTTATTGTTGACCTGCGTGCCTCTTCAAAGACAGGATAGGACAGGAGAAAATTTTCGTTTGTCTCGAGTTCGCCACACTGGCATAGGGCCGGCGACGGCAGATGGCTACTGAATACATGGGTACCAAGATTACTGCAACACAACCGCAATCTGCAGTGACAGATGATTTGACCTACTCGTGATTTTGCATGGCCATAAAATGACGAGGGGCGCAGATTACACCTGTTAAACTAACTTGCGAAATTACTCACCGATGAATTTTCTCGGTATAAATGAAGACTGGTACAGTTGGGTGTTGCAGAAGAGAACTCTCAGATTATTACTTGCTCGGAGATTGGGACCTTGACTGGTAGCAGAGACTTTAGAAGAACTTTATTAGCAAAATATGGGGGCATCATACTATGAAACATTCGAAACAATTGTTTCAGTTCGTGTTTGCGTCGTCTTTCCTCGAGGGAGTCTCAGCGGGTTTCGTTGTACAACGTGGAAGTCCTAGCACTCATGGTTGCGCCAGTCACTATCCTTGCTGAAGCCAACTGCACTTTTTTCAGCTCGATTGTATTACTCGCCGTGCAATTGTCCCAAATGTTGCTACCTATTCAAAAAGAGGCCTGATAAAGGCAAAGTAAGTCTTTTCAAGGACACTGCGGTCACGAGTAAACTTTTGCCGCCTCAGTAAATCTACGCGCGGCCAGGCTTTACCGCAGATACGTTCGATGTGGTCATTCCAAGTGCATGCACCGTTCAATATAACTCCTAGTTGCTTATGACTTCTTACTATCTTGAGCTGGGTATCTCGGTCAGGTTAATATACCATATAATTGAGCTGAGTTGATTCCGACTTTACATTCCTTTGTTTCAGATAACGACCATGTGAAAGCAAAAACGTTGACCAAGATATTGGCGGCTTATATAATGTCCAGATATTGGGACAACGTTCTTGTGACAGCAACACATGTTTTAGATAAGACCCAAACTTTTACCAAGATATTGGCGGCTTATAATATAATGTCCATTTATTGGGACAAGAAAAACTACAAAAAAGAGTAAAAAAACACAGACCAAAACAAAACATGATAATAATAATGAAATGCAAATTGGAGCCTATTCTTGGGCTTTCATGGTGAGGGGGAGTAGATCCCTCTTGGAAAAGGGAAGCCCTAGTAGGGACAAGGCTCATGGTAGACCCAACTAACCCTGAAACACTTTAATTCATAACCAACGAGCCCCTTCGTGGGCTATTCATGGGAGGGGTGGTCCCAGCCTGCTTTGGGGCAGACCATTTAGACTTCGGAAGTTCTTTTCTTGGAGTGGGGCACGTCTAAAATTGGCCCTTAAGCTCATGCATGCGTAGTGAGCCGAGGTTATGACCTCGGAGTGGGGTCATGACCTCCGAGGTCTTGGAAAAAAGGGGTGAAACATACATGGCATACTACTAACGAAGATCGTTTAAAATAGAGTGAATAAATCCACCATGCAATCGTAATTGAAGATCTCCATGTTTGTTTGTTTATTTGTTAATTTGGCTTCATCGACACATTGAACAGGCTGCGTCACATCGTGTCGGGCAGTTTTACGGATAGAAGAAGCCGGAGTACCTGGAGAGAACTACGGAGTAGCCGCGAGCAACTGTCCGACTCTCCAACTTACTCACACCGCCCAATGAGAGTTCACAGCGGCTTAAGACGCAAGTGCACCATCGACATGCGGTACGCCTTAGTACAAGGCGCCACCGTGCCCCACTTGGGCAATCTGAGCTAAGTTCCTCACCCAAGGACTATAGAGCAGTTACCGTTGGCCAGGATCGAACAGGGGCGTAGCTGGGCTTTTGTCATGAAGCAACTCGCCCGACATGGGTTAAAAGAACCTTAGAAATGAATTAACCAAAAAACGTTAAGGAATAAAATAGTAATAGATTAAACCCCAGCCCTTTCACGAGTGTACCTTGCATAACAGCGTATCTGGTGAAGTTTCATGCATTGTAATTTAATATCCCTTCCACAATAGTCTTTGTCCAGAGTCTCCAAGTAAATTCTAACTTGTATGTTTTCTGTTTCACTCGAAGACCAGTATCAACAGGTTGCGTGGCCATTAAGGCGAAATCAAAAAGAACCCTATTGATAAATTCTATTAGTGTTGCATGTCTGTATTGAACTGTCAAATAAAGCGTATTGTTAGGGTACATTAATGTCCACGCCACAACTCCATTATCGCGTACTTGATAAGACTTTATGCAAGAAGATTATCTAAGAGAAGTGTATAAAACACCAGAAGTCAGGTCCTCCACAGTCCGTGTCATTTTCATTACAGGCAGAACATGTCATGTCGATTCGCACCTTGGACTCTGAGGTTCTAACAACTTAACAATGGAGCTCACAATTGTAATCCAAGAAACACTGGTCAGAATGAAGGCTACCCTTGCTACCACCTGGAGTATCCAGGTGTTCCAGGGTAAAATTCACCTGACAGTGGATTTTGAGAAAAAAGCCGAACCGACGTCCTTGGAGAGGTGTAGCACCTTTCGTGGGGGAATTTCCCCTCGCACTGGTCACCCCCAAGTGACACGGACTTGCTGGATGATGTCAAAAAGACAGGAACCGCCGAGATCAGGAAGAAAGGAAAGAAGAAGAAGGGACCTTCCGCCAGACGACGCGATGCCCGCCGACTGACGGAATTCATGGAAAAGAAAAGGACGGAAAAGGAAGAGAGGGAGGCTAACCATGGCGTTGAAAGCTCAATGCCTGCTACCCCTGGCCGCTCCACGTTCAGCTCGGTTCTTTCCACTCCGGTGGAATTCTTAAGGACGCTGGGTCGTCAGGTTCGTCAGGTAAAAGTCCTATATGCAGCCCATCACACTCTTCCTCGGAAGAGGAGATGGAGGAGGAAGGGCTGTTTGTGGAGCAGGAAGTTGAGTCGGACATCGCACATGAGGCTAAACCCGCTCTTGCTCTTCCTGCCTTTTCCAACCGGGACACCACCCAGGAAGCAAACACCGCGGAGTCCGTGGTAAGAATCCTAGGAGAAAAGGTCAGAGATAACGACCACCGAACATTCCTACTAGCCACGATCAAAACCTTGGAAAACCGCGGGCTCAACGACAAGTCGTTCAGAGTAGCAGTAGAGAGTGTTAGCAGCCACTACCTACGCACAACACCAGAGCTCTTCATCACCTGCTGCTGCGAGGGCTCGATTTTACGAACCAAGCCAGCCCTCCACCACTCTTCAACACCACCAAAGGAGGCATCACCAACGCAGCCACCTCCTCCTTAGAAAAGCAGACGAAAACACAGACGCCGCTAAGCACCTTAACACTTTCCTCCTTTACAACGGCCAGACAAAATCGCATTCAGTTGAAGAGGGTCGAAGGGGGCTTGCCCCACAGCGTTACTGCGCGCCTTTGGCGCGCAAAAAACATTTCATCCCTCCTCAGTCATTCAAAATAAAGTCTAGAGAGATTGCTGAAACTATATTTTTTCAAGCTAAGATCTTTATGTGCTTATAAAAATATATTTTAATTTTGTTAGTCATCAACTTTAAATTAAATGCGCCTAATTTTATAATTGTTTCAAGAAATGACTTTGCAATAGCTCAGAATATTTTAATACGAAAAAGCGTTACGGAGAAGCGTTCAGCAAACTTTCACGTTCTCTGCGAATCCGCTTAATTTTCCAAAAATCGTTCTTGTTAACCCTTTACCTAACGAATCGCCCGCACCCGCCCGCGTAATATGCAAATTGAGCAGTTGAAAAAATTAAATTTTTCAAAATATTTCAACAAAACCATATCATGTGACCCCTCATTGGAACGAGCTCATTGAGCTCGTTCCAATGAGGGGTCACATGATATGGTTTTGTTGAAATTTTTTGAAAAATTTAAAATCATGATATTTAAAATAATAAATTTTGATATCGTCTGCGTTGGATAAAGGGTTAAAGTGTTGAGCGTTTATTGTAGAATAGTGGCGTGATCAAGCATTAATTATAAGATTTAGAATCAACTTTCTGCATGGCTCCTACGCTGTGAAAGTTAATGAAACATTATGTTTAATGAATTAAGAGCTGCGAGCTCGATAAAAGTACTGTATTAATGTTTAATGAATTAGGAGCTGTGAGCTCGAGTAAATCCGTAGTGGTACAGGGTGAACGTAAATTATTAACGGCTGGTTATTTGGAAATAAGACGATTCAGCTAACTGAACCGTAGTATTTAAATAGTATAGAATAGACACAAGTAAATTACCTTAAAACTTTTATATGTTATATGCTTTGTATTAAATTTCGTATATTTTTATGAAAAAGTGTTATTACAAACAAACTATAACATAGTTAATGATCATTACTCAAACTGAAGAGGAGATCCATGTCTCCTTCTTCATGTGGAGTATGATGGTTAGTTACAATTTTGTGAGCTCTTGGAGCTCACTTTCTCTCGAACCAATCTAGTGTAAAAATCTCATTTCGCAACCACGGGAAATGCTAACTTACCTTTCTCCTGGTTATGAAGCATATTCTGTTTACTGTATGTAGTGGTTGAATTTGTTGAAGAGCTACACGAACTCTCAGTGACTACATTATTATTCTGCTTAAATTGGTGAACACATGTTTCTCAATATGGAGAAAGGCTTGTTATCCCTATCTCTCAGTTGGGAAACATCGGTTACTATCAATTCTTGAAAATTCTCGAACGAGCTATCGGAGCCCGTGGCACATATATAAGAGAGTTGCATTAACTTTATGCAGCTGTTGTGCGTATTGTATTTGTTACAATCGGTATAGTGATTATTTTATACCTCCAATGCCGAGCGAGTGTATCTGCATGTATATATACAGTCATTCAAAATAATGTCCAGAGAGATTGCTGAAACTATATTTTATATTTTTTCAAGGTACGACAACCAAAACAAACGGCAGCCCAACAACCCTATAATAACTTCCAACGGGAGAAAGCATAATTTTGGGGGGTGGTCAATATATGCCACAGGCATATCCGAAAGTCTTAGGCCTGAGGTGGTGGGGGTGGGTATGGCCCTCCCATTGGTGGGGGTCGGGGTTTCTCCAGAACCCCGCCAATGGGAGGACCATCCCTTCCCCTCCACTCCTTAGACCTACGGTACCCCCTTCCCACTGGTGGGGGTTGAGGGATCCCTCGAGAAACTTAACAATTCAATGCCCTGAGACTGAATCTGGGACCCTCTGGTGCTTTGATTTTCCCATTCTGAGGGGGGGGGCACTGTAATTTCTAGAGACCATGTTCACCCCCCCCCCCCCTCCCTTCCCCCGGCTACAGCCACTGGGATCGAATCGTCGACCTTTCGGTTTAAAGTCCAATGCTCTAATTACTGTTCCCTAAAGATCTAGATACAACAGAATGACCAGTGTGTTTCTTTGAATACAACTGTGGAAAAATTGAGCGACTATCTACAGATCTACGTTAAAATACAGGCAAAGCTACAGAATTATAGAGGAAAACCATCGACGCTAACAAAAGGTATGATATATTGACCTGTGTACATTGTCACAAATTACTGAGAGTAGGCACACATTAACACTTGGTTTAATATTTGTTTAAGGTTGCATTGTCAGAAAAAGTCTAAAGTTGTTCACGACCTGTACAGTTTCGATGTCCACCTTTGGGTAAATACCAGCTGTTCAATTCTCATTATCATACATATAGTTCAAAGTTAAGATGGAAATTCATACACAAAAGTTTATCACGGCTTTAAGGTGTGTTACAACCAGTAGTGTATAAATTTACCAGTAATGTCGAAATCGACCAGTAATGTCGAAAAAATTACTGGTTGATTTCGACATTACTGGTTAATTTTTTCGACATTACTGGTCGATTTCGACATTACTGGTAAATTTATACACTACTGGTTGTAACAAGGTGCTATATAAGTCATGGGAAATTTAGCTTGAAAACAGGTGCTACGTTATTTTCGATGGCGTCCGATTTCTGAAGAATGCTATAATTTTTCATCTTTTGGTGTTCAAAACTTTGAGGTCTTGTTTACAAATACGGATGGACAGCAAAAAAGAGTGACAATTTATTATTCTGTTTTGATTTTTGAGGACATCGAAAATAACCAATCACCTATTTTCAAGCTAACTTTCCATTACTGATATAGCACCATAAATGTATCACGATAATTGCACTAAGTATTAACAAGTTTCCTTAAGAAAAGCACTAAGTAGGTTACACAAAGGAATGCACGAAGAATACTTTTACGAAGAAATGTACTAAGCTGGTTTTTTACTGAGAAAATACACTAAGTATTTCTCACTAAGAATTGCACTTAGCATCTATGAATTATCAGGAATAAAGACTTTTAAAAAATAATGTGATGCTAAGTGAGATAAAAAAAATGGTCTGCTTATTATGGACAATGTAACCATCAAACTGCCCCGTATATAAACATACAAACTTCTACTACTACTACTGCTACTACTAAAACATCGGCACACTGTAACCATCTAACTGCCACAAATATAAAAATGCAAACTTCTACTACTAAAATATTGGCACAAGAATAAGCTGCTTGTGACGCACACAGCTTATAAATTATTCAACAATACAAGTGGAGGACATGGGAGTTACTGAATAATACATATAGTCGAGATGATCAAACATTTATATCGTAATAACCAGAAAACGTGTGCAATAGAGTGGGCAGAGGATTTCATGCAACGGGGCAAATTCTTCCTAGGAGGAGGATTTATTTTTTCGGTCATTTACAGTTCACTCCTTTCTACTGTTACAAGGAAGGGTACACTCATATCCTCAGGCGCTTGTTCTAGTAACAAAATTCAATATATTAACCCTTTACCCAACGTACCCGTCAAAACCGCTCGCGCTATTATCAAAAATCGCCAATTAATTTTCATTATTTTTTTTCATTTTTTGTCTCAAAAACATAGGTTATGACACCTCATTGGAACGAGCTCGTCGAGCTCGTTCCAATGAGGGTCATAACCTATGTTTTTGAGACAAAAAATGAAAAAAAAAAATTTATTCAAGAATTTTTGTTGCAAGTGTCGTCTGCTTTTCATGTTAGGTAAAGGGTTAAGTGCAATGCGTAATATACAATCAACACTAAAACAACACAAAGTCGGACACTTTCCAGACCGTAAATTTCGATAAACCGAAATATGACGAATAATTCACAGATCTAACGCAATAAACGGCAGAATGGAGTTCAATTCACATAGTCAGTGCCATTTCGGGACATATTAGGGCATCATTTATTTCCGATTTATTCGACGCGAAGCGAAAAGGTTGCTAACCACCGGCAGATCGGTTCCTGTTCACGCTGAATTGATTCTCTTTCTTTCGCTGATTGGTCGAAATAGAACTTAATCAAAGTATTTTTCTTTCTAAATATCACCCAGGAGTAAACATTACCACACGCTCATTTTTCAGGGAGGGGTCAGGTCGTATATTTTTTTATTCCTTTTTTTTTAAACAAAATTAAAATAACAAATTTTAACTTCGCGTGCGGTAAAGGATTAAAATGGTCAACTTTTTTCAGATCACTCTCTTTCAGAGAAAATGTTTGTATTCGAGCAACCCGCCCTCTTTCCGACTACAAACAAAGGATTCCGACATGCATGGTTAGGGGAGTGTGACCCCCCTCCCTTCCGTGGGACCTGTATATTATAATGATGATAAAACCCAGTGTTTTATTATGGAGATGAGTTGCTGTGGTGTAACACATGAGCCCCTTCCAACAGTGTAATACATCACGGCATATCAGTGGGTTTCTAAATAAGACCAGGGGCGTAATTAGGATTTTCTAGTGAGGGGGGTTAATTTTTGGGGGCCTTCGAGATCGATATATGCCACAGGCATATGCGAAGCCGTAAGCCTGAGGCCTGAGATGGAATGGCTATGGTCCTCCCATTGGTGGGGGTTCGAGGGCCATACCCACCCACCTTAGACATACGGTATCCCCCTCCCATTGGTTGGGTTGGGGGGTCTCCCGTGAAAATGTTGAAAATTCAATGCCTTGAGACGAAATCTGGGTCCCCCTGGACCATTGTAATTTGTAGGGGCCATGTTTCTCCCCTAGCCCCCCACCCCCCACCCCCACCGCCTTGGCTACGCAACCGAAATAGATATTTAAAATGCACTTTCCTAGTATATTCACATTTCTCCTCAGCTCTAACACTACTATAAGTATTAGTTTCTCCGGGCGTTCGTTTTACTAACAAAATCTGACAAAAGTTACCTGAAAAATGGGATGCTTGAAAATAGTTTCGATAAACTTTTGTTATTATATATTAAATTCATTAAATTCTGTTTTGTGCAGGCCTACACTAGTATGTACAAAAGAAATATACAGATCCGTCTACAAGAAAATTGTTGACAGTTGCCGGAGTTCCATTGATCAGTGGACAAGGAATGAAGGAATGTGCATTAGTTGTTTTCTTAATTAAAAGTTATTTTATGCATGCAGATATTCTCTGAAATTATTGCTGCACGGATCTTTTTATGCCACAAACTAACATAAGTCATAAAATAATGTAATCTTTTTAAATAAAAATTGTTACAAGTAAATGAAATAGAAATTATTTCATGTTTGCCCTGGTTTGCCTTGAATACTTGGCTTCTGGCAAAGTCGATAGCAATCAGTTTTCAAATATTTTCCCTTATGCCACTAAATTATCTAAATACAGTGGCGGCGCCAGAAATTTTTTCGTGGGGGGGGGGGGGGGGGGGGGCAAGCAGGGGGGCAGACTCCCCATGAAGGGGGGCAAATACGTAAAGGATCATATCGTTACTTTATTATGAGGTAGTCGAAACTTGGACACAAAGTCCGTAATATAATTTTTTGGTCTGGTACGTCCTGTGGACGTACCAAACCAAAAAATGATATTACGGACTTTGGGTCCAAGTTTCGACTAAATGTAATGGTAATTAGCGCTCCTCCTTTCAAAAAATCCTGGATCCGCGTCTGGAGAGAGAGAAGGCAGAGATAGAGAGAGGGATAGAGAGAGGGAGGGAGGGAGAGAGGGAGGGAGAGAGAGGGGAGAGAGAGAGATGAAGGGATAGAGAGAGAGAGAGAGAGAGAGAAGGAGAGAGAGAGAGAGAGAGAGAGAGAGAGAGAGAGAGAGAGAGGGGGATAGAGAGAGAGAGGGAGGAGATAGAGAGAGGGAGGGGCAGAGAGAGGGAGGGAGGGGGAGGGAGGGAGGGAGAGAGAGTGTGTGTGTTTGTGTGTTTGGATGGATGTGTGTGTGGTGGGTGGGGGCAGAGCCCACGTTTGGGGGGCAAATCCCCCCCCCGTGCCCCCCTGTAACGCCGCCACTGTCTAAATACTGATTATACAGTACGTGGAGGACTTTCGGTTGAAACATTGCTTGTGTTTTTTGTCCATATGTACAGAATTTGAAAGTGATAACTCCACGGGTAATTTAGTTACAATCCACTCTCCAAGTACTGAATATTCATTGTGGACGTGTACATATGTTAACTAGTTCGAGAATGGTGAACTGAGTGCATTTGATAAACATGTAATGTATTTTCTATCCAAAGCTAATCTATTTTTTCAAAGTGTTGCACAGTATATTTTAAGCCGACGAATCACCAGGTCTCCATGCAACATGATGAATGTTTTATAGTGTTTTTATATTTTTCTTTGAAATGGTAAATACTGGAGGATGGTCTTGAATCCACACCATACTGCTTCAGTTGTACTCCACCCTGCTCTTTCTGAGTTTCCAATGAAATAATGTGCATTGGCAGAAATACCAAAGTAGAAACTCGAAATTGGAATGTTCGTGCTGTTATTCTACAGTTTACACGCCTGTTACAATATCACGTGTGCAAGTGTTTATCCCTACATATTCTTACTGGCCTTTACTAAGCAACCTCAACTAGCTCATTCCAAAGGTTGCAACATCAATAAGTCTTTGCCTGGTGCATAGGGGGTCTCAAATGGCTGTTTATGGCGCTTGTTAAAACAAAATGAATCAATCAGGGGTAGTCCTCTTATTATTGATGATTTATTGATGCCGAACTTTTGAATTATTCATGAAATTATATTATGTCATGCCTGCTTCATTGCAGCCATGGCTTGATTTTATGAGAAATTGACCGTCACGGTGTGACCCTGGCTGTTTAATTAACCCAAGTGGTATTTATCATAATTTTTTTTAAAACGTCCAGCTTTGTCGGGTATCGGCGACAATTTCTTGAAACATGCGTGAGATCAATGTCCATTTGGAGAACCAAAACTTATCCATTTACCCAACGCAGACGATATCAACATTTATTATTTTAAATATCATTTTTTAAAATTTAAAAAAAATTACAACAAAACCATAGCATGTGATGCCTCATTGGAACGAGCTCGTTCCAACGAGGGGTCATATGATATGGTTTTGTTGAAATTTTTTGAAAAATAATATTTTTTCAACTGTTGAATTTGCATATTACGCGGGCGGATGCGGCCGATTCGTTGGGTAAAAGGTTAAGTTCAGGTGCCATTGGGAGTCTGGTTTTCACACAATGTACATGTATAGTACACATGCACAAAATAAAAAAGTACCCCAACAATACAAAGAAACAGGCTAGCAGAATAATTTGTAAAAGAATTAATTATTTCAATGGGTGTGTGGGAATGGGAAGGGGTGTGTGGGGTGGGGGTGGTGGTGATGGTGGGGGTTGAGAGGAAGATCGATTTAATTTTGTAATGCCACGAAAAACATGTAATAGCCAACAGCTGATTCTGTGAGAAAAAGGATTTGCTAAATTAAGTAAAGGACACCTGGGAAGTTTGACATATTCCAAGCAATAATGAAAATATACTATTAAAAAAAGTAGGGGATATCCAAACTGATGCTGATAATTTCGAAAAATGGTATTGGATACGCGTGATTGGGCACATCAATTTGTTACCAAGTTTAGTGTGTATCGTGAATGTCACCGGCTCACGAAAACTTCGTGTAGGTTTTTCGCAAGAGCGCCACGTTAATGTCTGTGGGGTACGTTTTGAAATTGTTATTTGTACTGGACGGGCTTTTTCAGAGGTTTCATCGTTCTTTTTAAACTCGTACATCAATAATTTCTGGTCGAAACGTAACTTTTGTGGTGGGTGAAGACTGACACGTGACGAACGTTTACGTGCCGTTGGTATGTTGGAATCTGGCAACAGACAGACTGCAGCGGCTCAAATTCTCAACGTTACTCAATCGGTGATCAGCAGGTTGTGGTCACGCTACCGCCAGACAGGCAATGTTGATGACAGACGTCGGTCAGGTCATCCAAGGGCGACAACTGCTAACCAGGATCGTTTCATCCGAACCGCATCATGACGTAACTGCCACCAAAGTGCCTCAGAAATTGGACAGCAGCTGCACCGAGCGAAAGATGTGCGAGTCAGACTATCCGAAATCGCCTCCACAGCTAGAATTTGTACGCTCGACGACCTCGAATAATTCCATGTTTGACTGAACGTCACATCGCAGCAACGCGTAATTGGTGTGGAGCAGGACAGCGCTGGGACAGTGGTCGGTGGAGCAAAATGTCTTGTTTTCCGATGATTCGAGGTTCACTCTCGACTTCCACGACAGGTGAAACAGAGTGTGGCGGCGTCGGAACGAACGATACCATGACATAACCGTTAGGCAGCACAATCGTTTTGGTGGTGGGTAGGTTATAGTGTGGGGAGGCATAACCATGACAAACAGAACAGCATTACATGTCATCGAAGGGCGTGTCACAGAGCAGTGCTACCGTGACAACATGTTAGCAGCCCATGTGGTGCCATTTGCGTGACATCACGGCCGTCAATTCATTTTCCAAAATGACAATGCAAGGGCACACAGGCCCGTGTCGCTACAGAGTTCCTCCAGGAGCAGAACATCACTGCACTGCCTTAGCCAGCACTAAATCCAGACGTTTCACCAATCGAGCACGTCTGGGATATGTTTGGCAGACGCCTACGACAACGCCAAAAGCCCCCTATCAATGTCCAGGAACTCGCCGTTGCATTGCAGGAAGACGGAAATAACATCAGTCAAGCTGATATTGGACGTTTGGTAAGGAGTATGCCACGTCGGGTCCACACTTGTCTTGCGAACCAAGAAGGATTTACAAGGTACTGAGGTTTTGGACTGAATTTGGTAAATTCTCTGACTGACCGTCCATGTCTTCTACAGCTCGGCGCGTGGAATGTGCGCTTGTAAGGCACCCAACTATCGCTGAAATCATTCGCCAGATGTCACAGTGCAATGTGTCAACTGTCTTTTTGCTGAAAATATAAATATATTTCTTCATATATCTCACTTTTATCATATATCCCCTACTTTTTTGAATAGTATATTTTTAATGTTCGCTTTTCTATAAAAAAATATATTATTTTTATTACTAAACTATCAGGATTGCCGCTGGTTTGATGTTATCAGTTAGAAGAATGGGGTGCAATATTGAATATAATTTATGGAAATTGGCATAAGATGTATTAGCAAACCACCTTATGATCTTTTACATTACGGTTCATTAACTGAAAAAGTGTTTGTGCTCCTGGTTACTGTGAAGAAAACAATCTGCGATTTCCATAGTGTCCATGCATGTAATACTTCCGACAGGGACTCATATCCGCAAAATTTAGTTTATTCAGTAAAATATATGTTTTATCACAGCAGATTTTTTTCTATTTATAGTATGATAAAAATCCATATTTTACTGAATAAATTAAATTCTGCCAAAGCTACTAGTACCTTGAACTTTTCCCAACAGTGAACATTGTGAAAAGCAATTTGAATAGGTGACTTGAAACAATACAAAAATCAGCTAATTAGCAAACGTTTTCAGTTTTTTGTACTGAAAATAGAGGTGTCTAGCAGTGATTCTTAAGAAACTCTCTTCTTCCTTTTAAGAGCTTCCCAGTTAACAGCACTTTTGTTCGCTTCTCACTTCCTATCCCCTCTTTCCCCCTCTCTTCTCATAGTAGGGGAAAGAGGGGATAGGAAGTGAGAAGCGAACAAAAGTTAGTGAAGTCTTGTTAACTGCAGTTTTTTCTATGTCTATTAAGCCATATTGGAAGAAACTTGGAAGCGTAAATACACAGAACGACAGGCGCCTGTGAATGGTGGGTTAATCGATATGCCATCTCGAGCGGCCTCTCGTTTTATATCCTTCCACAACGGCGCAAGTGCCATATCGATTAACTCATTCACATGTGTCGTTCTGTGTTTATTACACGCCTTCACATCTAAAAAACAACTAATTTGATAACTATCAACACAAAGAACACATTTTATCGCCAACCAAATTTGCGAGGGGAACCCGTGTTACTATTTCGCCCCTGGAGTTCCAATGTGTTCTATGTGCCAACTGGCACATAGAACACATTGAAACTCGGAGGACGATTTTTAGCTATAGCTAGGGATTCAAATTGTAATAGCGGTGCACGATTTGTAGAACATTTCAGTGAAATTTCTCTTCTATTTAAAAATAGTCCGTCAACGATTTCAGTTCCACAAATGTGTGCGGATCAGATTTTCAATTTCCGCATGGTTTAGAGCTGCTGTAGATGGGGAGTTCATAGAACAGATGTGTAATAAAACAGACCACAGCCATTCTGCCGATCATTTGAGTAAGATCGGTGAATCATTCGTCGTATGACAGTTTTTAGCTCACCTGACTTTCAGTCAGGAGAGCTATAGTGATCAGTCACCGTCCGTCGTCCGGCGTCCGTCGTCCGTCGTCCGTGAACATGGTGTTTGTGTCTTCTCCTCCCAAACCGCTGAACCAATTTAATTGATATTTGAGACAATAGTTTGTTATGACATCGCAATTTGATTTGGTTCAAATCAAGTTGCCCCGCCCGTGGGTAGGGCCACACCCAAAAAGTGTGCTGAAATCTTAAAAAATCTTCTTCTCATGAACCAGCAGTAGCAGAAACTTGATATTTGGTGTGCAGCTTCCTTTTGAGGTGTAGACTCAGATTTGTTCAAGAGAAGTTTGTGGGGCTATATTTGGCGTCGTTATGGGAGGGGCAAAATTTTTGGCCCCGCCCAAAATTTCTATTTTCCAAACCGAGAGGCTGATTTGAACCAAATTTTATGTGAGGGCTTATTGGGTCATAAGTACCTAATTTATGCTGATTTTTTTTCCCCCTAGCCCCATGGGAACCGCAGGAGCTAAAAATAGAAAAAAATTAAAACGCCCATATCTCCAAAACTGCACGGCACCGAGAATTTTTATTTGGTGTGAAGCTTCCTTAGGACCAACAGAAAGAATTGGTAAAAAAAAATTGCCATCGGTTTTATCATAGGGTACAGTTTCGGGACATTGAAAAAGTGCTGAGTCAGCACTTTTTAACACCTTAGGCAATGGGAAAAACATTAAAAAATCTTCTTCTCCAGATCCACAGGCAGAATCTTTTGATATTTGGTATGCAACATTGGAGGGTGGATCTGATTCAAGTTTGTTCAAATCGGCCCCCTGGGTTCATATTTGGGCTCAGTATAGGAGCCCGATTTCGAACTTAGTGCATTTCAGGCAAATTTCTTAAAAAAAATTTCTTCTCCAGATCCAGCAGGCAGAATCTTTTGATATTTGGTATGCAACATTGTGGGTGGATCTGGTTCAAGTTTGTTCAAATCGGCCCCCCTGGGTTTATATTTGGGCTCAGTATAGGAGCCCAAATTTGAACTTACTGCATTTCAGGCAAATTTCTTTGAAAATCTTCTTCTCCAGATCCAGCAGGCAGAATCTTTTGATATTTGGTATGCAACATTGTGGGGTGGATCTGATTCAAGTTTGTTCAAATCGGCCCCTTGGGTTTATATTTGGGTTCAGTATAGGAGCCCAAATTTGAACTTAGTGCATTTCAGGCAAATTTCTTTGAAAATCTTCTTCTCAAGATCCAGCAGTCAGAATCTTTTGATATTGGGTATGCAACATTGTGGGGTGGATCTGATTCAAGTTTGTCCAAATCGGCCCCTTGGGTTTATATTTGGGCTCAGTATAGGAGCCCAAATTTGAACTTAGTGCATTTCAGGCAAATTTCTTAAAAAATCTTCTTCTCCAGATCCAGCAGACAGAATCTTTTGATATTTGTTATGCAACATTGTGGGGTGGATCTGATTCTATTTTGTTCAAATCGGCTCCCTAGATTCATATTTGGGCTCACTATAGAAGCTCGAATTTGAACTTAGTGCATTTCAAGCAAATTTCTTCAAAAATCTTCTTCTCCAGATCCTGCAGGCAGAATCTTTTGATATTTGGTATGCAACATTGTGGGGTGGATCTGATTCCAGTTTGTTCAAATCGGCCACCTGGATTCATATTTGGGCTCACTATAGAAGCCCAAATTCGAACTTAGTGCATTTCAGGCAAATTTCTTTGAAAATCTTCTTCTCAAGATCCAGCAGGCAGAATCTTGTGATATTTGGTATACAGCATCCTTAGGGGGGTGAGATTCAAGTTTGTTCAAGCCATGTCCCTAGGTCCATATTTGGGCTCACTGTGGGAGCTTGAATTGTAACTTTGTTCGAAATGAGGAATTTTCTTAAAAAATCTTCTTCTTCAGATCCAGCAGTCGGAATGGTTTGATATGTGGTGAGTAGCATCCTTGGGGGGAGGGGGGATTCAAGTGTGTTAAAGCCAAGTCCATGGGTCCATATGTGGGCTCCCTGTGGGAGCCCAAATTATAACTTAGTCAATATGAGGAATTTTTCTTTAAAAATCTTCTTCTTCAGACTCAGCAGTTGGAATGTTTTGATATTTGGCATGGAGCAACCTTAGGGGGCTGAGATTCAAGTTTGTTCAAGCAAAGTCCCTTGGTTCATATTTGGGCTCACTGTGGGAGCCTGAATGACAACTTAGTTCAAAATGAGGAATTTTCTTTAAAAATCTTCAGATCTAGCAGATGAATGCTTTTGATATTTTTTATGCAGCATCCTTAGGGGGGTAAGATTCAAGTTTGTTCAAGCCATGTCCCTAGGTCCATATTTGGGCTGATTGTGGGAGCTCGAATTGTAACTTGGTTCAAAATGAGGAATTTTCTTTAAAAATCTTCTTCTTCAGATCCAGCAGTCGGATTGTTTTGATATTTGGTGTGCAGAATCCTTAGGGGTGTGAGATTCAGGTTTGTTAAAGCCAAGTCCCTGGGTTCATATATGGGCTTCCTGTGGGAGCCCGAATTATGACTTAGTTCAGTATGAGGAATATTCTTTAAAAATCTTTTTTTAGATCCACTGGTCAGAATATTTGGATATTTGGTTTCAGCTTTTCTTAGGAGGAGCAGATGCAAATTGTGGAAATCAATTCTCTGGGTTGATATTTAGGCTACCATGTCAGGTGAGCGCCCTCAGGCCCCCTGGGGCCTCTTGTTCGAAATTTACGGTTTGGGACGTTTGCGTTTTTCAGTATTGATAGAATAGTATATATTACACATAATATATTCAATTCTGCTAATACAAGCACCTGTGCTCATATCCACTTGTTTGATTTTATATCACATCACAGTATGGTATCCAAATTTATTGAATTCGGATGTTTACTGTTCAAACAAGCAAAGGGCAATAAATGGCTTTCGTACTTCTGCACGACAATGCTAACCACCGGAGAAACAGAATTTACAGTGATCAGTAAATTCGCGTCTGTGTGAAAATGGTGAAAGAATCAGAACAAAACTAATTAGAAAGAAATTTTATATATAGACTTATTTTCAGGAGTTAAATATATCTAAAGAAATCAAAAATATGTTTTTTTGTAATCATCATTTGAATATTCTCATACAAGAATCGGATAAAAAAAAATTAAAAAAAAAAACAGAAATAACTTCTGTGCACGGCATTCATTTTGAACATGCATACGTTTCGACTCATTTTGGTCTTGGCCAAAAACCCATAGTTCATACCGATCTTGAGATATGTGCGCGATCCAATTTCAGCATTTTTGAATGTAACAATACTTGTATGAACTTCGAAAATGCGTTAGGGGAGGGGGTCATAAAATGTGATTTTCAGCAATTCTGAGAAATGTACTCAATGAACCATGGGTAACCTTAGCCCATATTTTGAACCTCTATTGAATTTGATTCACTTGATATTGTTCCAAAGCACACAGATCATACCCAGTGCTTGAGATATAAGAGTGACCCACTTTCAAAATTGTTGCCCCTCTCACTTTTTTAATGTAAAAATACATGTATGAAATTTTCGAATGCTTTAGGAGATCATACAATAAGATTTCAAGCATTTCTGAAAAATGCACCCATTAGCCCTCGGGTGACCTCAGTGACCTTGACTTTTATTTTGAACCTCCATCGAGTTTCGACCCGTTTGGTGTTGGTCGAAGGTCCATAAGTGCAAATATGCATGTATGAACCTCGCGAATGCATATGGGGAAGATTATAAATTGCAATTTCCAGCAATTTAGAAAAATGTACTCATGGACCTATAGTGAACTTAGCGGCCTTGACACATATGGTGAACATCTATTGAGTTTTGTCTTATTTGGTGGTGGTCCAAGGCTCAGAGGTCACACCAAGCTTGAAATATGAGAGTGACCCACTTTCAAAATGTTTAGCCCGCCCACTTGACATGCATGTATGAACTTCTGGAATACTAATACTGGTAACAGCCGCCTAACAGATGTGGGATTAGGAACTAATGTGGTTAACCTGTCTGGCACCAATGACCTAACAACCCAAGAGAAATCTCTTTTAGATCGCGGTTTAACTTTTGTACCAGCACCAAAGCCAAAAACTGATAACCAAACAAATTTACCATCATACAACTGTAATTTTCTTTTGCAAATGAAATTAGCAGACCGCTTTAGAAACTCCAGCGGTCGGAAACTTCCTTTTACAGAATCATCTGGTTGGTCGCCTCCAGATAGTGAAGTAGATCCCGAAATTATTGAGGCTAGCAAACGAATCATCCAAAAGGTGTTCAGCATGAACATACTCTCCGATAAAGACAATCTAACAGCTGGTGAACGGAGAGCCCTCACGAAACTTCGAAAAAATAAGAAATTAGTAATTAAACCAGCCGACAAAGGTGGGTCGGTAGTTGTTCTATCTCGGGATAATTATATAAAGGAAGCCATGAGACAACTCAGCAATACTAAACATTATAAGAAAATAGATTCACTTATTTGGCCTAGTAATATCGAAAAATTCAATAAGATCTTAAAATTTCTCCTCGACGAAGGTCACATTACCAAAAAACAATTGAAATATTTAACAGCTAAGCTCAGTGCTCAGACAAGACAATTTTATATCCTACCAAAGATCCACAAGGACCGTTCTTCATGGACGGATGACTTAACTCCACCCGGGAGGCCAATTGTATCAGATTGTAATTCGGAATCTTATGCGATCTCGGAATTAATTGATTATCATCTGAAACCTATAGCAAATAGACATCCGAGCTATCTAAAAAATACACAGGATTTCCTGTCAAAAATTTCGAAATTGAAAATATCGAAAAATGCAATTCTGGCTACTTTGGATATCGACAGTATGTATACGAACATTGACATTGATAAAGGTGTTAAATCAGTTAAAAATGCATTTGAAAAATATCCGGATGCGAAACGCCCGGATGAACAAATTTTGGATCTTTTAGAGCTGAGCTTAAAAGGTAATGACTTTCAATTCAATGGAGAATATTTTCTACAAATAATGGGTTGTCCTATGGGCAAAAGATTCAGTCCTAATTTTGCAAGCATTTATGTAGCGGAATGGGAGGAAAATGCCTTAAGCAAATGTGCAAAGCATCCTCTCGTATATCTCAGGTATTTAGATGACATTTTTATTATTTGGGAACATTCAAAAGAAGAATTTGATGAATTTTTAGAAATTTTGAACAATCACGATCCAAATATTAAATTGAAAGCTACTATCAGTGAAAATTCTGTTGATTTTCTCGATGTGACCGTGTATAAAGGCAAGCAATTTCAGGCGTCCGGTCATTTAGATTATAAAGTATATTTTAAACCAACTGATTCACATCAATTGTTGCACACAAAATCATTTCATCCTCAACATACATTTAAAGGTATCATCAAATCACAGCTCATTCGTTTCCACCGCAATTCAAGTGATAAGGTAAATTTCAATGAGGTTTGTTCTACTCTATTTGGCGCCCTCAGATCGAGAGGGTACTCGCTGCGCCTTTTGCATAGCCTGAAATCCCAAACCCTGAAAAAGCTCGAAAGTCCAGCTGAAACTACCGATTTCGAACCACTGAAGATTGAACACAACAGACCGTTGCAAAATGGTAGTGGCGCGGTATTTAATTGCAAAAAGCCTCGTTGTAGACTGCATACTTTTATGCCTGATCAGAAAGAGGAATTTTCCTCCGAACAAACGAAAAATCATTATCAGATCCGTAACCCCCTCCATTGTGATTCACCAAACATTATTTACCTTATCACTTGTAAGCGATGTCGGAAACAGTACGTTGGTCAAAGTCAAAATCCTTTACGAGAACGTGCTACTAGACACAAACAGGATATAAAACATAATGCTGATGCCCCAGTAGCACAACATTTTAACTTTCCTGGCCATTCTTTGGACGATTTCGGAATCCATCCTATTGAACAACCACCAATTAAAGACACATTAGAAGAAACGGATGAATTTAGAAAAAAACGTGAAGCTTTTTGGATCAATACGCTTCAAACCCTCTGGCCATTTGGTATGAACACATATAAGAGGGCGAATGCGAAAGGAGGTCCATCATTCCTTTCACTTTAACGTACAACAGAATGAATATCGAAATAGCAAAAATGTTAAAAGATGAATTCAATTTTACCAATGCTAAATTAAATGAACCTTTGAATCTTCGACCTGTCATCGCCTATAAGAAAAACAAAAGCTTGCGTAACATCCTTGTAAGGACTAAATTAGAGCCCATCAATGAATAACATCAATTTTTGCCAGTCAGTTTAACCAGTTCCTAAGCTCATCACTTAGTTTAAATCAATTTTGTGTAATTTTTTGTCATGTTTGAAACCCATCAGGGTTCAGTAAATGAAAACAATTTTTCGGCGGCATATTAAAAGAAAAAAACGTTTCAGTATGAAATGTCTGTGCCAGTGCGATTTTTTAACCTCAAACACACACAGGCGAGTGCCAGAGTTCATATATGCCCAAAAACAAAATAGGTTCTAATTTCAATCATGTGTATGTATTTCCTAAATAAAATTATTATTTATTTATTTATATATTTATTTATTGATTATTTTTAATTTTTTATTATTTTTTATTTATTTATTTATTTATTTATTTATTTATTTATTTATTTATTTATTTGGTTGATTCATTTATTTAAATTATTATTTTTATTTTTATTTTTAATTTTTCATACCTTTCACACAATGTAGAGGTTCAGAAGGTAAAACACACAATTTCTACGTGGTGTAAAATATTTTCCGTCATAAACCTCCGTCGGGGGATATTCGTTCCAACTGATAACATTCGTGAGGCATCATGATCTTTGGCGTTATTTTTTCATTTATTTCTTTAGTCTCAATATATTTTATCAAACCATTTTTTCATATTATTTTCACATACTTCTGAAGCTAGTAAAGCAAACCGCTCCCGATTGGTGTTACTTAAATCAAAGCCAACCAATAGGGCTTCATGGGGTCAGTAAAGCAAACCACTCACTGACTGATTAAAATTCAATGGAAGCCAATCAACAGGGCTTCATCTAATTTGTTTGGGCGACACAAACTGAGTTGTGAAAAACAAACTTGGGACATCTCAGATTGAAAAGAATTAATTGGATGAGTGACATTTGTCAGCTTGTTACCGAGTTTAATTATGTACTGAGCTGTGAAAAACACCCCCAGCCCACATATGGATATATACCATGCATGCCCTCCCAAAGTTGGAATTTTTAACAACTTCACGTGATAGCAAAAATAGACACTATAGCAATGCGCTTAAAAGATCTTCAAAGCAAAACTCTAAATAGACTTCAAGACAGCGAATTAATAATAGAACTCAATGCGCATCGCGTCCTCAATAGGAAAACTAAATAATCTGGGGCATGACTATCGAAAGGGTTAAAGATTACATCATTGTGATGGGGTGAGCCAGTTATTCTGTGACCTGAATTTAGAACTGGCTGCGGGTGACACGATACGCACGAAAGCTTGCCTCTGTTACCAGTGGGAGTTGCAAACAGCGAGGAAAATCTCCACCTGCTGCCGGGTCTCCCCTCCTTGAGATATAAATCTCGGGGAAAAAATGCTGGCTTCCCCATCCAAAAGGACGGAAAAGGTGTAAATTAAAAACCGAATTGCTCTAATTTCCAGCTCTCTATCTTTTCTCCCTCCTCTATCTCATCAGACACACGACCAAACTGAATGACATACTATGAGGGATTGAAACAATCCTCAAGCAAAGATGTGCAGAAAACCTAACAAGACCAAGACAAGGAATGAAACAATCTTGCCAGCAAACAGCCCTTTTAAGGGCTTTTTTTTTTTTTTTGGGGGGGGGGGGGGGGGGTGGAGGTCATTTGGAATTCCCGAAGGATAACCAGATACCTCAAAATCACATACGGCATCCTATCTCCCAGAAGGCTTGATGGATGACTCCCGGTTTTTTTCAAACTAAACTGTTGGAGCTTTCTCCATTCCTTTTTTGTAACCGCTATGGTCATATACCGGGGCCGCTACCAAACCGGCGTTGCTGTTTGGTTTTCTTTTTTCCTTTTCCCTTTTCCCATAAAATTGCCATCGCACAACATTATATTCTGGCTCGCCACCATGGTGGGACTCAAACCTCTACCATCGCCAAGCTGGAACCGAATAGAGCCCACTCTCCAATAGTCTTAATGGCGTTGAGGGTTTGGTCTTTGACAATCTATCACTCCAATGCAAACTGCCAGGAATTCTAACCGTGTGCATACCCCTTCAGACCCCATTTGAGGCAATAGGAAAGCTAGGCCTGTGTGATCCAAGATCCAAGTGAAATAAAATAAGGCTAACCGGGTCGCAAGGGATTTGTAAATCCCACATCGTCCGAGCGCGCCTTCGGCGCGCTAAAACCTTTCATTCCTTCATTCAAAGTTGGAAACATTTTCCTCAAAGTCTCTTTGAAAAAGCCAAACCAAGCGAAACGCGTCGAGACAGACGGATTATTTTCTACCTTTGCTGAAGACTGCAACCAATCCAGGTATCTTCTTTAATAGGTAATATCTAATTTTCCAATTTTATTTATTTCATCACTTTTATATTTTATTTATACTTAATTCAACTACTTTCTTTAACAATGGCAAGAAAAGGGCAGAGGCAGAGAGTTGCCCAGTCCGGAACTGGCCAGGAACAATCGTTCCAGGCTTATTCTAGGCTGGTCAAGGCTTTGTTTCAGGTGCTTCAATGTTTGCACCACATTGGGCTATTAGAGCACCATTTGGCAAATCGGGATTTCCCGAAACAGCTTGAGAAGAAAGTAGATGAGTTAGGTGGCGTTCTAAAGCCAGCTCTTCCCACCCCACACATTTTTTCTGTTTTTCGACAGATTAGTGTGGGATGGGCCAATCAAACGTTAAATGCTTTAGTTGAGTCTTATAAGGTAAATTTAAACCAGTTGAAGTCTAAGATAACTTTGGCTATGCGACCACCTCCTGGACTCGAAAAAATAGACTTCAACAGCGCTTCGGCGCGTGCCTTGATCTGGGCTAAAAAGAACTTTAAAAATAAGTTGACAGATAAGACGATTTCGGCCTATGAGTCTTACATTTCGGAACTTCGCCCAGCGTCTGGAGTAAGGAACAATACGGGAGGGAGCAAGCAAACTCCGGCCCGTGTTGTCCCTCTACCCCAACGCGAAAAGCAAAATAAGAAAAGATCAAGGCAAAGCACTTCTCCCTCTTCTTTTCCTTCTACTTCTTCTTTCTCTCAGAGTAAGCGCCTCAATTTGCAAACATTTCCGGTCCATATTGTGACTGAAGATGCTCGCAAATTGAGTAACGCTGTCTCGCCTCGTCTTGCTCCTCTACCTCCTACTCCTCCTCAGCCTTTCTTCTCTGGTTCTCCTAGTGCTCTCACTAGAACTCCTCCTCCTCCTTCTGTTTCTTCTCCTGCTTCTGTTTCTTCTCCTGCTTCTGTTTCCTCTCCTGCTTCTGTTTCTTCTCCCCCTTCTCCTGCATCTAGTGTGGTTCAACCAGGTATATCGTACTCAGAGAAAGCCAAATCACCGAGCCGCAACTCGGGCCGCTCATTTGATTCTAAATTCTCCCAGTTTCGGCATAAAAGCGGAGTTAATTTTGACAAAAGGAATTGGCGCCTCCCCGATGTTTGTAAAAACATCCTTATGATTGGAAGTTCAAATTTAGGACGCATTGATCTAAATCCCCATCCGGACATCCAGGTGGAGTGTTACCCCGGCGCCAAATTCAATCATCTGCGCTCTATGTTTAAAGGGCACAGGGGCCAGTCCAGTCCCCAAAAAATATTATTAAATATTGGCGTGAATTTTCGAAACGATAATTCTGATCTCGTGGTTAAGCAGTTGCGGAATATGCTTAGCGATATCAGGGTCAAGTTTAGATCAGCAAAAATTTATTTCGCTGAACTAAACTTTTCGCAAAATCTCCCTCAGGCTGAGAGGAGAACCCTGAGCATCATCAACGAAACCATTCGGAAAGTGAAGGACGTTAACGTGATACCTAAAATTGATGACGCGCAGTTTGATGTTGCTCAGGATTTAATCCATTGGACCACGAGAACCGCCAATATTATGTACGATCACTGGTTGAACCACCTAAATTTAAACTAAGTAAAGGCAAAGGTAACAGCCGCCTAACAGATGTGGGATTAAGAACTAATGTGGTTAACCTGTCTGGCACCAATGACCTAACAACCCAAGAGAAATCTCTTAGATCGCGGTTTAACTTTTGTACCAGCACCAAAGCCTAAAACTGATAACCAAACAAATTTACCATCATACAACTGTAATTTTCTTAGGCAAATGAAATTAGCAGACCGCTTTAGAAACTCCAGCGGTCGGAAACTTCCTTTTACAGAATCATCTGGTTGGTCACCTCCAGATAGTGAAGTAGATCCCGAAATTATTGAGGCTAGCAAACGAATCATCCAAAAGGTGTTCAGCATGAACATACTCTCCGATAAAGACAATTTAACGGCTGGTGAACCGAGTGCCCTCACGAAACTTCGAAAAAATAAGAAATTAGTAATTAAACCAGCCGACAAAGGTGGGTCGGTAGTAGTTGTTCTATCTCGGGATAATTATATAAAGGAAGCCATGAGACAACTCAGCAATACTAAACATTATAAGAAAATAGATTCACTTATTTGGCCTAGTAATATCGAAAAATTCAATAAGATCTTAAAATTTCTCCTCGACGAAGGTCACATTACCAAAAAACAATTGAAATATTTAACAGCTAAGCTCAGTGCTCAAACAAGACAATTTTATATCCTACCAAAGATCCACAAGGACCGTTCTTCATGGACGGATGACTTAACTCCACCCGGGAGGCCAATTGTATTAGATTGTAATTCGGAATCTTATGCGATCTCGGAATTAATTGATTATCATCTGAAACCTATAGCAAATAGACATCCGAGCTATCTGAAAAATACACAGGATTTCCTGTCAAAAATTTCGAAATTGAAAATATCGAAAAAATGCAATTCTGGCTACTTTGGATATCGACAGTATGAATACAAACATTGATTTTGATAAAGGTGTGAAATCAGTTAAAAATGCATTTGAAAAATATCCGGATGCGAAACGCCCGGATGAACAAATTTTGGATCTTTTAGAGCTGAGCTTAAAAGGTAATGACTTTCAATTCAATGGAGAATATTTTCTACAAATAATGGGTTGTCCTATGGGCAAAAGATTCAGTCCTAATTTTGCAAGCATTTATGTAGCGGAATGGGAGGAAAATGCCTTAAGCAAATGTGCAAAGCATCCTCTCGTATATCTCAGGTATTTAGATGACATTTTTATTATTTGGGAACATTCAAAAGAAGAATTTGATGAATTTTTAGAAATTTTGAACAATCACGATCCAAATATTAAATTGAAAGCTACTATCAGTGAAAATTCTGTTGATTTTCTCGATGTGACCGTGTATAAAGGCAAGCAATTTCTGGCGTCCGGTCATTTAGATTATAAAGTGTATTTTAAACCACTTGATTCACATCAATTGTTGCACACAAAATCATTTCATCCTCAACATACATTTAAAGGTATCATCAAATCACAGCTCATTCGTTTCCACCGCAATTCAAGTGATAAGGTAAATTTCAATGAGGCTTGTTGTACTCTATTTGGCGCCCTCAGATCGAGAGGGTACTCGCTGCGCCTTTTGCGTAGCCTGAAATCCCAAACCCTGAAAAAGCTCGAAAGTCCAGCTGAAACTACCGATTTCGAACCACTGAAGATTGAACACAACAGACCGTTGCAAAATGGTAGTGGCGCGGTATTTAATTGCAAAAAGCCTCGTTGTAGACTGCATACTTTTATGCCTGATCAGAAAGAGGAATTTTCCTCCGAACAAACGAAAAATCATTATCAGATCCGTAACCCCCTCCATTGTGATTCACCAAACATTATTTACCTTATCACTTGTAAGCGATGTCGGAAACAGTACGTTGGTCAAAGTCAAAATCCTTTACGAGAACGTGCTACTAGACACAAACAGGATATAAAACATAATGCTGATGCCCCAGTAGCACAACATTTTAACCTTCCTGGCCATTCTTTGGACGATTTCGAAATCCATCCTATTGAACAACCACCAATTAAAGACACATTAGAAGAAACGGATGAATTTAGAAAAAAACGTGAAGCTTTTTGGATCAATACGCTTCAAACCCTCTGGCCATTTGGTATGAACAAATAAGAGGGCGAATGCGAAAGGAGGTCCATCATTCCTTTCACTTTAACGTACAACAGAATGAATATCGAAATAGCAAAAATGTTAAAAGATGAATTCAATTTTACCAATGCTAAATTAAATGAACCTTTGAATCTTCGACCTGTCATCGCCTATAAGAAAAACAAAAGCTTGCGTAACATCCTTGTAAGGACTAAATTAGAGCCCATCAATGAATAACATCAATTTTGCCAGTCAGTTTAACCAGTTCCTAAGCTCATCACTTAGTTTAAATCAATTTTGTGTAATTTTTTGTCATGTTTGAAACCCATCAGGGTTCAGTAAATGAAAACAATTTTTCGGCGGCATATTAAAAGAAAAAAACGTTTCAGTATGAAATGTCTGTGCCAGTGCGATTTCTTAACCTCAAACACACACAGGCGAGTGCCAGAGTTCATATATGCCCAAAAACAAAATAGGTTCTAATTTCAATCATGTGTATGTATTTCCTAAATAAAATTATTATTTATTTATTTATATATTTATTTATTGATTATTTTTAATTTTTTATTAATTTTTATTTATTTATTTATTTATTTATTTATTTATTTATTTATTTATTTATTTATTTATTTATTTGGTTGATTCATTTATTTAAATTATTATTTTTATTTTTATTTTTAATTTTTCATACCTTTCACACAATGTAGAGGTTCAGAAGGTAAAACACACAATTTCTACGTGGTGTAAAATATTTTCCGTCATAAACCTCCGTCAGGGGATATTCGTTCCAACTGATAACATTCGTGAGGCATCATGATCTTTGGCGTTATTTTTTCATTTATTTCTTTAGTCTCAATATATTTTATCAAACCATTTTTTCATATTATTTTCACATACTTCTGAAGCTAGTAAAGCAAACCGCTCCCGATTGGTTTTACTTAAATCAAAGCCAACCAATAGGGCTTCATGGGGTCAGTAAAGCAAACCACTCACTGACTGATTAAAATTCAATGGAAGCCAATCAATAGGGCTTCATCTAATTTGTTTGGGCGACACAAACTGAGTTGTGAAAAACAAACTTGGGACATCTCAGATTGAAAAGAATTAATTAGATGAGTGACATTTGTCAGCTTGTTACCGAGTTTAATTATGTACTGAGCTGTGAAAAACACCCCCAGCCCACATATGGATATATACCATGCATGCCCTCCCAAAGTTGGAATTTTTAACAACTTCACGAGATAGCAAAAATAGACACTATAGCAATGCGCTTAAAAGATCTTCAAAGCAAAACTCTAAATAGACTTCAAGACAGCGAATTAATAATAGAACTCAATGCGCATCGCGTCCTCAATAGGAAAACTAAATAATCTGGGGCATGACTATCGAAAGGGTTAAAGATTACATCATTGTAATGGGGTGAGCCAGTTATTCTGTGACCTGAATTTAGAACTGGCTGCGGGTGACACGATACGCACGAAAGCTTGCCTCTGTTACCAGTGGGAGTTGCAAACAGCGAGGAAAATCTCCACCTGCTGCCGGGTCTCCCCTCCTTGAGATATAAATCTCGGGGAAAAAATGCTGGCTTCCCCATCCAAAAGGACGGAAAAGGTGTAAATTAAAAACCGAATTGCTCTAATTTCCAGCTCTCTATCTTTTCTCCCTCCTCTATCTCATCAGACACACGACCAAACTGAATGACATACTATGAGGGATTGAAACAATCCTCAAGCAAAGATGTGCAGAAAACCTAACAAGACCAAGACAAGGATTGAAACAATCTTGCCAGCAAACATCCCTTTTAAGAGCTTTTTTTCTTTTTTTTGGGGGGGGGGGGGGGGGGGGGGTGGAGGTCATTTGGAATTCCCGAAGGATAACCAGATACCTCAAAATCACATACGGCATCCTATCTCCCAGAAGGCTTGATGGATGACTCCCGGTTTTTTTCAAACTAAACTGTTGGAGCTTTCTCCATTCCTTTTTTGTAACCGCTATGGTCATATACCGGGGCCGCTACCAAACCGGCGTTGCTGTTTGGTTTTCTTTTTTCCTTTTCCCTTTTCCCATAAAATTGCCATCGCACAACATTATATTCTGGCTCGCCACCATGGTGGGACTCAAACCTCTACCATCGCCAAGCTGGAACCGAATAGAGCCCACTCTCCAATAGTCTTAATGGCGTTGAGGGTTTGGTCTTTGACAATCTATCACTCCAATGCAAACTGCCAGGAATTCTAACCGCGTGCATACCCCTTCAGACCCCATTTGAGGCAATAGGAAAGCTAGGCCTGTGTGATCCAAGATCCAAGTGAAATAAAATAAGGCTAACCGGGTCGCAAGGGATTTGTAAATCCCACATCGTCCCAGCGCGCCTTCGGCGCGCTAAAACCTTTCATTCATTCATTCAAAGTTGGAAACATTTTCCTCAAAGTCTCTTTGAAAAAGCCAAACCAAGCGAAACGCGTCGAGACAGACGGATTATTTTCTACCTTTGCTGAAGACTGCAACCAATCCAGGTATCTTCTTTAATAGGTAATATCTAATTTTCCAATTTTATTTATTTCATCACTTTTATATTTTATTTATACTTAATTCAACTACTTTCTTTAACAATGGCAAGAAAAGGGCAGAGGCATCAGAGGCAGAGAGTTGCCCAGTCCGGAACTGGCCAGGAACAATCGTTCCAGGCTTATTCTAGGCTGGTCAAGGCTTTGTGTCAGGTGCTTCAATGTTTGCACCACATTGGGCTATTAGAGCACCATTTGGCAAATCGGGATTTCCCGAAACAGCTTGAGAAGAAAGTAGATGAGTTAGGTGGCGTTCTAAAGCCAGCTCTTCCCACCCCACACATTTTTTCTGTTTTTCGACAGATTAGTGTGGGATGGGCCAATCAAACGTTAAATGCTTTAGTTGAGTCTTATAAGGTAAATTTAAACCAGTTGAAGTCTAAGATAACTTTGGCTATGCGACCACCTCCTGGACTCGAAAAAATAGACTTCAACAGCGCTTCGGCGCGTGCCTTGATCTGGGCTAAAAAGAACTTTAAAAATAAGTTGACAGATAAGACGATTTCGGCCTATGAGTCTTACATTTCGGAACTTCGCCCAGCGTCTGGTATAAGGAACAATACGGGAGGGAGCAAGCAAACTCCGGCCCGTGTTGTCCCTCTACCCCAACGCGAAAAGCAAAATAAGAAAAGATCAAGGCAAAGCACTTCTCCCTCTTCTTTTCCTTCTACTTCTTCTTTCTCTCAGAGTAAGCGCCTCAATTTGCAAACATTTCCGGTCCATATTGTGACTGAAGATGCTCGCAAATTGAGTAACGCTGTCTCGCCTCGTCTTGCTCCTCTACCTCCTACTCCTCCTCAGCCTTTCTTCTCTGGTTCTGCTAGTGCTCTCACTAGAACTCCTCCTCCTCCTTCTGTTTCTTCTCCTGCTTCTGTTTCCTCTCCTGCTTCTGTTTCTTCTCTCCCTTCTCCTGCATCTAGTGTGGTTCAACCAGGTATATCGTACTCAGAGAAAGTCAAATCACCGAGCCGCAACTCGGGCCGCTCATTTGATTCTAAATTCTCCCAGTTTCGGCATAAAAGCGGAGTTAATTTTGACAAAAGGAATTGGCGCCTCCCCGATGTTTGTAAAAACATCCTTATGATTGGAAGTTCAAATTTAGGACGCATTGATCTAAATCCCCATCCGGACATCCAGGTGGAGTGTTACCCCGGCGCCAAATTCAATCGTCTGCGCTCTATGTTTAAAGGGCACAGGGGCCAGTCCAGTCCCCAAAAAATATTATTAAATATTGGCGTGAATTTTCGAAACGATAATTCTGATCTCGTGGTTAAGCAGTTGCGGAATATGCTTAGCGATATCAGGGTCAAGTTTAGATCAGCAAAAATTTATTTCGCTGAACTAAACTTTTCGCAAAATCTCCCTCAGGCTGAGAGGAGAACCCTGAGCATCATCAACGAAACCATTCGGAAAGTGAAGGACGTTAACGTGATACCTAAAATTGATGACGCGCAGTTTGATGTTGCTCAGGATTTAATCCATTGGACCACGAGAACCGCCAATATTATGTACGATCACTGGTTGAACCACCTAAATTTAAACTAAGTAAAGGCAAAGGTAACAGCCGCCTAACAGATGTGGGATTAAGAACTAATGTGGTTAACCTGTCTGGCACCAATGACCTAACAACCCAAGAGAAATCTCTTTTAGATCGCGGTTTAACTTTTGTACCAGCACCAAAGCCTAAAACTGATAACCAAACAAATTTACCATCATACAACTGTAATTTTCTTAGGCAAATGAAATTAGCAGACCGCTTTAGAAACTCCAGCGGTCGGAAACTTCCTTTTACAGAATCATCTGGTTGGTCACCTCCAGATAGTGAAGTAGATCCCGAAATTATTGAGGCTAGCAAACGAATCATCCAAAAGGTGTTCAGCATGAACATACTCTCCGATAAAGACAATTTAACAGCTGGTGAACCGAGTGCCCTCACGAAACTTCGAAAAAATAAGAAATTAGTAATTAAACCAGCCGACAAAGGTGGGTCGGTAGTTGTTCTATCTCGGGATAATTATATAAAGGAAGCCATGAGACAACTCAGCAATACTAAACATTATAAGAAAATAGATTCACTTATTTGGCCTAGTAATATCGAAAAATTCAATAAGATCTTAAAATTTCTCCTCGACGAAGGTCACATTACCAAAAAACAATTGAAATATTTAACAGCTAAGCTCAGTGCTCAAACAAGACAATTTTATATCCTACCAAAGATCCACAAGGACCGTTCTTCATGGACGGATGACTTAACTCCACCCGGGAGGCCAATTGTATCAGATTGTAATTCGGAATCTTATGCGATCTCGGAATTAATTGATTATCATCTGAAACCTATAGCAAATAGACATCCGAGCTATCTAAAAAATACACAGGATTTCCTGTCAAAAATTTCGAAATTGAAAATATCGAAAAATGCAATTCTGGCTACTTTGGATATCGACAGTATGAATACAAACATTGATTTTGATAAAGGTGTGAAATCAGTTAAAAATGCATTTGAAAAATATCCGGATGCGAAACGCCCGGATGAACAAATTTTGGATCTTTTAGAGCTGAGCTTAAAAGGTAATGACTTTCAATTCAATGGAGAATATGTTCTACAAATAATGGGTTGTCCTATGGGCAAAAGATTCAGTCCTAATTTTGCAAGCATTTATGTAGCGGAATGGGAGGAAAATGCCTTAAGCAAATGTGCAAAGCATCCTCTCGTATATCTCAGGTATTTAGATGACATTTTTATTATTTGGGAACATTCAAAAGAACAATTTGATGAATTTTTAGAAATTTTGAACAATCACGATCCAAATATTAAATTGAAAGCTACTATCAGTGAAAATTCTGTTGATTTTCTCGATGTGACCGTGTATAAAGGCAAGCAATTTCAGGCGTCCGGTCATTTAGATTATAAAGTGTATTTTAAACCACTTGATTCACATCAATTGTTGCACACAAAATCATTTCATCCTCAACATACATTTAAAGGTATCATCAAATCACAGCTCATTCGTTTCCACCGCAATTCAAGTGATAAGGTAAATTTCAATGAGGCTTGTTGTACTCTATTTGGCGCCCTCAGATCGAGAGGGTACTCGCTGCGCCTTTTGCGTAGCCTGAAATCCCAAACCCTGAAAAAGCTCGAAAGTCCAGCTGAAACTACCGATTTCGAACCACTGAAGATTGAACACAACAGACCGTTGCAAAATGGTAGTGGCGCTGTATTTAATTGCAAAAAGCCTCGTTGTAGACTGCATACTTTTATGCCTGATCAGAAAGAGGAATTTTCCTCCGAACAAACGAAAAATCATTATCAGATCCGCAACCCCCTCCATTGTGATTCACCAAACATTATTTACCTTATCACTTGTAAGCGATGTCGGAAACAGTACGTTGGTCAAAGTCAAAATCCTTTCCGAGAACGTGCTACTAGACACAAACAGGATATAAAACATAATGCTGATGCCCCAGTAGCACAACATTTTAACCTTCCTGGCCATTCTTTGGACGATTTCGAAATCCATCCTATTGAACAACCACCAATTAAAGACACATTAGAAGAAACGGATGAATTTAGAAAAAAACGTGAAGCTTTTTGGATCAATACGCTTCAAACCCTCTGGCCATTTGGTATGAACATATAAGAGGGCGAATGCGAAAGGAGGTCCATCATTCCTTTCACTTTAACGTACAACAGAATGAATATCGAAATAGCAAAAATGTTAAAAGATGAATTCAATTTTACCAATGCTAAATTAAATGAACCTTTGAATCTTCGACCTGTCATCGCCTATAAGAAAAACAAAAGCTTGCGTAACATCCTTGTAAGGACTAAATTAGAGCCCATCAATGAATAACATCAATTTTTGCCAGTCAGTTTAACCAGTTCCTAAGCTCATCACTTAGTTTAAATCAATTTTGTGTAATTTTTTGTCATGTTTGAAACCCATCAGGGTTCAGTAAATGAAAACAATTTTTCGGCGGCATATTAAAAGAAAAAAACGTTTCAGTATGAAATGTTTGTGCCAGTGCGATTTCTTAACCTCAAACACACACAGGCGAGTGCCAGAGTTCATATATGCCCAAAAACAAAATAGGTTCTAATTTCAATCATGTGTATGTATTTCCTAAATAAAATTATTATTTATTTATTTATATATTTATTTATTGATTATTTTTAATTTTTTATTAATTTTTATTTATTTATTTATTTATTTATTTATTTATTTATTTATTTATTTATTTATTTGGTTGATTCATTTATTTAAATTATTATTTTTATTTTTATTTTTAATTTTTCATACCTTTCACACAATGTAGAGGTTCAGAAGGTAAAACACACAATTTCTACGTGGTGTAAAATATTTTCCGTCATAAACCTCCGTCGGGGGATATTCGTTCCAACTGATAACATTCGTGAGGCATCATGATCTTTGGCGTTATTTTTTCATTTATTTCTTTAGTCTCAATATATTTTATCAAACCATTTTTTCATATTATTTTCACATACTTCTGAAGCTAGTAAAGCAAACCGCTCCCGATTGGTTTTACTTAAATCAAAGCCAACCAATAGGGCTTCATGGGGTCAGTAAAGCAAACCACTCACTGACTGATTAAAATTCAATGGAAGCCAATCAATAGGGCTTCATCTAATTTGTTTGGGCGACACAAACTGAGTTGTGAAAAACAAACTTGGGACATCTCAGATTGAAAAGAATTAATTAGATGAGTGACATTTGTCAGCTTGTTACCGAGTTTAATTATGTACTGAGCTGTGAAAAACACCCCCAGCCCACATATGGATATATACCATGCATGCCCTCCCAAAGTTGGAATTTTTAACAACTTCACGAGATAGCAAAAATAGACACTATAGCAATGCGCTTAAAAGATCTTCAAAGCAAAACTCTAAATAGACTTCAAGACAGCGAATTAATAATAGAACTCAATGCGCATCGCGTCCTCAATAGGAAAACTAAATAATCTGGGGCATGACTATCGAAAGGGTTAAAGATTACATCATTGTGATGGGGTGAGCCAGTTATTCTGTGACCTGAATTTAGAACTGGCTGCGGGTGACACGATACGCACGAAAGCTTGCCTCTGTTACCAGTGGGAGTTGCAAACAGCGAGGAAAATCTCCACCTGCTGCCGGGTCTCCCCTCCTTGAGATATAAATCTCGGGGAAAAATGCTGGCTTCCCCATCCAAAAGGACGGAAAAGGTGTAAATTAAATACCGAATTGCTCTAATTTCCAGCTCTCTAGCTTTTCTCCCTCCTCTATCTCATCAGACACACGACCAAACTGAATGACATACTATGAGGGATTGAAACAATCCTCAAGCAAAGATGTGCAGAAAACCTAACAAGACCAAGACAAGGATTGAAACAATCTTGCCAACAAACATCCCTTTTAAGGGCTTTTTTTTCTTTTTTTTTTTTGGGGGGGGGGGGGGGGTGGAGGTCATTTGGAATTCCCGAAGGATAACCAGATACCTCAAAATCACATACGGCATCCTATCTCCCAGAAGGCTTGATGGATGACTCCCGGTTTTTTTCAAACTAAACTGTTGGAGCTTTCTCCATTCCTTTTTTGTAACCGCTATGGTCATATACCGGGGCCGCTACCAAACCGGCGTTGCTGTTTGGTTTTCTTTTTTCCTTTTCCCTTTTCCCATAAAATTGCCATCGCACAACATTATATTCTGGCTCGCCATCGTGGTGGGACTCAAACCTCTACCATCGCCAAGCTGGAACCGAATAGAGCCCACTCTCCAATAGTCTTAATGGCGTTGAGGGTTTGGTCTTTGACAATCTATCACTCCAATGCAAACTGCCAGGAATTCTAACCGCGTGCATACCCCTTCAGACCCCATTTGAGGCAATAGGAAAGCTAGGCCTGTGTGATCCAAGATCCAAGTGAAATAAAATAAGGCTAACCGGGTCGCAAGGGATTTGTAAATCCCACATCGTCCCAGCGCGCCTTCGGCGCGCTAAAACCTTTCATTCATTCATTCAAAGTTGGAAACATTTTCCTCAAAGTCTCTTTGAAAAAGCCAAACCAAGCGAAACGCGTCGAGACAGACGGATTATTTTCTACCTTTGCTGAAGACTGCAACCAATCCAGGTATCTTCTTTAATAGGTAATATCTAATTTTCCAATTTTATTTATTTCATCGCTTTTATATTTTATTTATACTTAATTCAACTACTTTCTTTAACAATGGCAAGAAAAGGGCAGAGGCAGAGAGTTGCCCAGTCCGGAACTGGCCAGGAACAATCGTTCCAGGCTTATTCTAGGCTGGTCAAGGCTTTGTTTCAGGTGCTTCAATGTTTGCACCACATTGGGCTATTAGAGCACCATTTGGCAAATCGGGATTTCCCGAAACAGCTTGAGAAGAAAGTAGATGAGTTAGGTGGCGTTCTAAAGCCAGCTCTTCCCACCCCACACATTTTTTCTGTTTTTCGACAGATTAGTGTGGGATGGGCCAATCAAACGTTAAATGCTTTAGTTGAGTCTTATAAGGTAAATTTAAACCAGTTGAAGTCTAAGATAACTTTGGCTATGCGACCACCTCCTGGACTCGAAAAAATAGACTTCAACAGCGCTTCGGCGCGTGCCTTGATCTGGGCTAAAAAGAACTTTAAAAATAAGTTGACAGATAAGACGATTTCGGCCTATGAGTCTTACATTTCGGAACTTCGCCCAGCGTCTGGAGTAAGGAACAATACGGGAGGGAGCAAGCAAACTCCGGCCCGTGTTGTCCCTCTACCCCAACGCGAAAAGCAAAATAAGAAAAGATCAAGGCAAAGCACTTCTCCCTCTTCTTTTCCTTCTACTTCTTCTTTCTCTCAGAGTAAGCGCCTCAATTTGCAAACATCTCCTTTCCATATTGTGACTGAAGATGCTCGCAAATTGAGTAACGCTGTCTCGCCTCGTCTTGCTCCTCTACCTCCTACTCCTCCTCAGCCTTTCTTCTCTGGTTCTCCTAGTGCTCTCACTAGAACTCCTCCTCCTGCTTCTGTTTCCTCTCCTGCTTCTGTTTCTTCTCCCCATTCTCCTGCATCTAGTGTGGTTCAACCAGGTATATCGTACTCAGAGAAAGTCAAATCACCGAGCCGCAACTCGGGCCGCTCATTTGATTCTAAATTCTCCCAGTTTCGGCATAAAAGCGGAGTTAATTTTGACAAAAGGAATTGGCGCCTCCCCGATGTTTGTAAAAACATCCTTATGATTGGAAGTTCAAATTTAGGACGCATTGATCTAAATCCCCATCCGGACATCCAGGTGGAGTGTTACCCCGGCGCCAAATTCAATCATCTGCGCTCTATGTTTAAAGGGCACAGGGGCCAGTCCAGTCCCCAAAAAATATTATTAAATATTGGCGTGAATTTTCGAAACGATAATTCTGATCTCGTGGTTAAGCAGTTGCGGAATATGCTTAGCGATATCAGGGTCAAGTTTAGATCAGCAAAAATTTATTTCGCTGAACTAAACTTTTCGCAAAAACTCCCTCAGGCTGAGAGGAGAACCCTGAGCATCATCAACGAAACCATTCGGAAAGTGAAGGACGTTAACGTGATACCTAAAATTGATGACGCGCAGTTTGATGTTGCTCAGGATTTAATCCATTGGACCACGAGAACCGCCAATATTATGTACGATCACTGGTTGAACCACCTAAATTTAAACTAAGTAAAGGCAAAGGTAACAGCCGCCTAACAGATGTGGGATTAAGAACTAATGTGGTTAACCTGTCTGGCACCAATGACCTAACAACCCAAGAGAAATCTCTTTTAGATCGCGGTTTAACTTTTGTACCAGCACCAAAGCCTAAAACTGATAACCAAACAAATTTACCATCATACAACTGTAATTTTCTTAGGCAAATGAAATTAGCAGACCGCTTTAGAAACTCCAGCGGTCGGAAACTTCCTTTTACAGAATCATCTGGTTGGTCACCTCCAGATAGTGAAGTAGATCCCGAAATTATTGAGGCTAGCAAACGAATCATCCAAAAGGTGTTCAGCATGAACATACTCTCCGATAAAGACAATTTAACAGCTAGTGAACGGAGTGCCCTCACGAAACTTCGAAAAACTAAGAAATTAGTAATTAAACCAGCCGACAAAGGTGGGTCGGTAGTTGTTCTATCTCGGGATAATTATATAAAGGAAGCCATGAGACAACTCAGCAATACTAAACATTATAAGAAAATAGATTCACTTATTTGGCCTAGTAATATCGAAAAATTCAATAAGATCTTAAAATTTCTCCTCGACGAAGGTCACATTACCAAAAAACAATTGAAATATTTAACAGCTAAGCTCAGTGCTCAAACAAGACAATTTTATATCCTACCAAAGATCCACAAGGACCGTTCTTCATGGACGGATGACTTAACTCCACCCGGGAGGCCAATTCTATCAGATTGTAATTCGGAATCTTATGCGATCTCGGAATTAATTGATTATCATCTGAAACCTATAGCAAATAGACATCCGAGCTATCTAAAAAATACACAGGATTTCCTGTCAAAAATTTCGAAATTGAAAATATCGAAAAATGCAATTCTGGCTACTTTGGATATCGACAGTATGAATACAAACTTTGATATTGATAAAGGTGTGAAATCAGTTAAAAATGCATTTGAAAAATATCCGGATGCGAAACGCCCGGATGAACAAATTTTGGATCTTTTAGAGCTGAGCTTAAAAGGAAATGACTTTCAATTCAATGGAGACTATTTTCTACAAATAATGGGTTGTCCTATGGGCAAAAAATTCAGTCCTAATTTTGCAAGCATTTATGTAGCGGAATTGGAGGAAAATGCCTTAAGCAAATGTGCAAAGCATCCTCTCGTATATCTCAGGTATTTAGATGACATTTTTATTATTTGGGAACATTCAAAAGAAGATTTTGATGAATTTTTAGAAATTTTGAACAATCACGATCCAAATATTAAATTGAAAGCTACTATCAGTGAAAATTCTGTTGATTTTCTCGATGTGACCGTGTATAAAGGCAAGCAATTTCAGGCGTCCGGTCATTTAGATTATAAAATGTATTTTAAACCACTTGATTCACATCAATTGTTGCACACAAAATCATTTCATCCTCAACATACATTTAAAGGTATCATCAAATCACAGCTCATTCGTTTCCACCGCAATTCAAGTGATAAGGTAAATTTCAATGAGGCTTGTTCTACTCTATTTGGCGCCCTCAGATCGAGAGGGTACTCGCTGCGCCTTTTGCGTAGCCTGAAATCCCAAACCCTGAAAAAGCTCGAAAGTCCAGCTGAAACTACCGATTTCGAACCACTGAAGATTGAAGACAACAGACCGTTGCAAAATGGTTGTGGCGCGGTATTTAATTGCAAAAAGCCTCGTTGTAGACTGCATACTTTTATGCCTGATCAGAAAGAGGAATTTTCCTCCGAACAAACGAAAAATCATTATCAGATCCGCAACCCCCTCCATTGTGATTCACCAAACATTATTTACCTTATCACTTGTAAGCGATGTCGGAAACAGTATGTTGGTCAAAGTCAAAATCCTTTCCGAGAACGTGCTACTAGACACAAACAGGATATAAAACATAATGCTGATGCCCCAGTAGCACAACATTTTAACCTTCCTGGCCATTCTTTGGACGATTTCAAAATCCATCCTATTGAACAACCACCAATTAAAGACACATTAGAAGAAACGGATGAATTTAGAAAAAAACGTGAAGCTTTTTGGATCAATACGCTTCAAACCCTCTGGCCATTTGGTATGAACATATAAGAGGGCGAATGCGAAAGGAGGTCCATCATTCCTTTCACTTTAACGTACAACAGAATGAATATCGAAATAGCAAAAATGTTAAAAGATGAATTCAATTTTACCAATGCTAAATTAAATGAACCTTTGAATCTTCGACCTGTCATCGCCTATAAGAAAAACAAAAGCTTGCGTAACATCCTTGTAAGGACTAAATTAGAGCCCATCAATGAATAACATCAATTTTTGCCAGTCAGTTTAACCAGTTCCTATGCTGATCACTTAGTTTAAACCAATTTTGTGTAATTTTTTGTCATGTTTGAAACCCATCAGGGTTCAGTAAATGAAAACAATTTCTCGGCGGCATATTAAAAGAAAAAAACGTTTCAGTATGAAATGTCTGTGCCAGTGCGATTTTTTAACCTCAGAAACACACACACACACACACACACACACACACACACACACACACACACACACACACACACACACACACACACACACACAGTCTTGTTTTCCCTACATACCGAGGTACCCCATTGTCTGTCCTTTGTGTGGACTAACGGTTTCAACCTCGTTTTGCCGGTACAGTTCTGGGAAAACAACCGAGGTAAAGGGTTTCTTTTGTCTTTTGTACCTCGGTAAGACGAAACACGCAAACTCTTTTGTCTAGTTACCTCGTCAAGTTGGTAAGACAAACGCACACACCCACACACACACACACACACACACACAGTCTTGTCTACCCTACATACCGAGGTACCCCATTGTTTGTCCTTTGTGTGGACTAACGGTTTCTACCTCGTTTTGCCGGTACAGTTCTGGGAAAACAACCGAGGTAAAGGGTTTCTTTTGTCTTTTGTACCTCGGTAAGGCGAAACACGCAAACTCTTTTGTCTAGTTACCTCGTCAAGTTGGTAAGACAAACCCCCCCACACACACACACACACACACACACACACACACACACAGAGTCTTGTTTTCCCTACATACCGAGGTACCCCATTGTCTGTCCTTTGTGTGGACTAACGGTTTCAACCTCGTTTTGCCGGTACAGTTCTGGGAAAACAACCGAGGTAAAGGGTTTCTTTTGTCTTTTGTACCTCGGTAAGGCGAAACACGCAAACTCTTTTGTCTAGTTACCTCGTCAAGTTGGTAAGACAAACCCACACACACACACACACATACATACATACATACATGAACTTTGGGAATTCGATTTCCAGCAATTTTGAAAAATGCACTCAGTAACTCCCGGGTGAGGTTAGTGATCATGATCAATATATTGAACCTCCATTGGGTTTTGACTCATTTGGTGTTGGTCCCAGGTCTATAGGTCATATCGTGTTTGAGATGTGAATGTGACCAACTTTCAAAAATATTTGCTGCGCCCACTATTTTGTTGTGATAAAAAACAGCCACATTTTGAGTGTAGAAAAAATGTACGAATTTCCAGAATGCATTAGGGGGTCATAAAATGCGATTACCGGCAATGCCGAAAAATATGCACTCTTGGTGACCTTGTCCATATATTCAATTTCCATTGAGTTTGGACTAAGTTTGGGTTTTGGCCCCACGTCTATATGTCATGTCATACTTGCAAAATGAACGTGACCCACCTTTAAAGCACCCCTAGGGAAACACCCAATGCCCCCCTTGAGCACGAAACGCATAGGTGGCCGAGTACTAGTAGAGACTGCCTGTCAGTATTCCAAAAAGCAGAGCGGTAGGAAGACCCATATTCGAGTTATGGTACGGAGAAAGAAGTGTGTAGAAAAAAGAAGACCTGGAGAAGAAGAGGGAGGAAAAAGAGAAAAAGAAACAGAAACCGTTCAATGCAAATAATCTTACACAGACTAATAAAGCAGCTATCAAATTTTATCGGACCAAAATGCAACGAACCCAGAAGTACCAGGAGTACTCCAAGCCAAAGTAATATCGATATCAAAATACTAGAGAAACAGAATTTACTGCCACGAGTAAATTCAAGTCTGTGTGAAAAGGGTTAAAGTATCAGGAATAAACTATAAAGAAAGAGAATTCATAGAGGCTTATTTTTCGGGAGTAAAATATTTTTGAACAAATCAGAAATGGGTTTTCGTTAGCAGTATTTACAGATATTCATACAGGAATCAGAACATTTTTATAAGAAACCAGAAATGGCATATATGTTACCAGCATTCAAAGGGTTTGATACACGAATCAGAAATGGACATTCTTGGATCTGCCCACTAATTTGAGTGATTAAATACATTCATAAACTTTAGAAATGCATTAAGGTGTAATAAAATGCATTTCCCAGTCTTCCTGAATAATGCTCCCATATTAAGATCATCAGGGGGTTAAAACATTCCCTTTAAATACTCCATTTTAATCCTTTAAATGGGGGCACAGTGACTCAGTTGGCAGAGGTGCAGGCTGCAAGGCGTGAGGTACTCACTCTGTCCTTGGGCAAGACACTTCACCCCATAGGCCACGTGGGTGCATGGTGGCGCTGTGTACTAAAGCGTACTGAACATCGATTGTGCACCCGTCTTCAACCAATGCTAACCCTGCTTGTGTGGAGTTAGTATGTGGGGGATCTGACAGTTGCCCGTGGTTGCCAGGTGGTTCTTCCCGGGTACTCCGATTTCCTCCACCTGAAAAACTGTCATGGTCATGATTAGCCACTGTGCAGAAATATGTGACATTAAACACCAATGAATAAATAATCCTCTAAAAAAATGAGCTCAATCCAATAAAGGGCCATAAGCTATGTTTTAAAAAAAAAATGAAAAGGTAATTAAAACTGAATAGGCGTTTCTGTGAATAATGTTGACCGGTTTTCGCCGTTATGTTGGCTAAAGGTTTTAAGAATCCCTTACTTTGGAAGGCACACGGAAAGGGTGTCCCATTCCACATAGAATTAAATGTTAAGAAAATAAAGCGAAAAATACTAAGTTTCCCGGCTGACAGTACCTGCTTTTGTACTCCAGATGGATGGAACGGCACAAATCAGAGACATTCTCTTAATGGCACTTTGGCACCAAAGGTTTCTGCACTCTCGGTGAGACCGAGCCGAGCGCAGTAAAATACTATAGAACTCCTCTAACAAATGAGTTTTAAACAGTCATAGCGCTAACACAGTTAACAGTACAGTCGACCATGTCAGTATTGCATTGTTACCGACACCCTGACAGTTTTGTGATAGGTTTCAACAATTATTCAGTGCAGTTTTATGGAAAGGGTTAACTTTGTTCTGCCTGAAATAAAATATGTGCAATCCACATTGAAGTCTTGAGAGGGTTAAAAGCATTGAACTGAATAAGATAGGTTTCAACAAATTTTACAATTATTCAGTGCAGTTTTATTGAAAGGGTTAACTTTATTCTGCCTGAAATAAAATATGTGCAATCCACATTGAAGTCTTGAGAGGGTTAAAAGCATTGAACTGAATAAGATAGGTTTCAACAAATTTTACAATTATTCAGTGCAGTTTTATGGAAAGGGTTAACTTTATTCTGCCTGAAATAAAATATGTGCAATCCACATTGAAGTCTTGAGAGGGTTAAAAGCATTGAACTGAATAATGTATAATCTATTTCCTTGCAAGGCAAAGGGTTTCTCTCAACTTAGTTCCAGGAACTTACATCCCATTATCATAACAAGGTTAGTAGATTACATTTCATTTTTTGACAGCTGACTCCACTGGTGTTCACATTATCTCCAGTGTGAATAGCATAGCATCGTATTGCTTGGGGAGAATTTTACTGTATCAGGAAATTGGGGGCTGTGTAAGCCCTGTGGCAGACTGGGCCATACTCAGTGGCTCTATCGACCTGAAAGACATAGGTGGCCGAGACCTTTTGACTGTCCACCAGTATGCCAAAAATCAGCGAGATAGGACGATTCGTTTTCGAGTTATCGTGAGGACAAGGAAGGGCATAGAAGAAGAAGAAAAAGAAAAAAAAAAGAAAAAGAAACCGTACAAAAACAATAGTCTGTGTGTTTCACACAGACTAATAATGCATTTTGAAATAAATCAAAACTATATTTTAGAATGTCTGTATGCATGTCTGTCTTTCTGTCTGTCTGTCCGCTATAGAAATGAATATGGGGCCACCCCGAATGTCCAGAATGGGTCTACTAGGAGTACTTTTTTATGGCGAAGGTCATCGTCAGGTTTAAAAAAGTGTGTGGGGTGGGGTGGGGGTGCAGGGGTGCACCAAAAGTTATGACCAACATTTTTGTTTTCCGATATATGTCTTCAAAGGAGTCTACTAGGGCTAAGTTTTTATCTGGAATCTAATGGTGAGGTTTAAAAAAGTATCGGGGTGGGGTGGGGGTGTACAGGGGCACCAAAAGTTATGATTAAAATTTTTCTCACCGATATAGGTCTTCAAAGGGGTCTACTAGGGGTAATTTTTACCAGGAATCTAATGGTGAGGTTTAAGAAAGTACCGGGGTGGGGTGTGAGTGGAGTGGGGTGTAGAGGGGCACCAACTCAGCCCGAGCAACGCCGGGAACCCTGCTAGTTAGTGATAAACATGGGTTGCAGACTTGGCTGATCTAGTTTTTTTAATATCCAAACGCGTTGTAAGCTTGGAAGTGGCTGGACTGTTCAGTATTAATCCCTAAAGGTACTAGGTCTATGGACGGCAATGCACACCAGTAAAGATATAATAGTAAACCGTGCGCATCACGTTTAAAAACTTGTTACAAAATGATGATTCCTTCTGGTTGAGCAGTCAGGGTTTGGCCTTATATGAGTCCCATTCCACGCTTCTCTATCCGCATAAAAGTGACCCCGCCACCGGTGCGGACACACACATACACTCACTTTCGAAAATCATTGGTTCGTTATTAATATTATACAAACGATCATAATGACTTTTTATATTATATGAAGGATATCCACAGTTTTATGTAAGTAGGTAACAGACTTTTCTCCTGAGTGACCGCTCGTGAAATATAGGTTTTCACGGGAGGCTTTCAGCCGCTCGTGAAAACTTATATTACCCTGCAGTTACTCATGAGATTATTCTGGTGCTCTCTGAAAAGCAGAAAGTATTATTTATATCATCATATTCATTTCGACGGGTTTCTTGGCAAATAAAACATGTTTAATGATAATTAAAAGACCAGAATGCCGAAAACGCGCGATGTTATCGATCTAAAATTGTGCCTAATGCACGTCACTTCAGGGGCCAATACTTACAGATTACTACAAAGTCAATTGATCTGTGTTGTTGTATTCCGTCGAGCTGATGAGATGAGATCGGCCAGATGAAATGAGAGGCCGCAGGCGTCGAGTTTGATCTGGCCGATCTCGTCTCGTCAACGAGACTGAATACAACAAAATAGATCAATTGACTGTTGTAGTAATTTTTTATTATATCATAATTGGTATTTTAAACTGATCACAACACATGAGCAATGAAATACAACAAGAATTATATTTGCCAAATAACCATTAACAATTTGTGGAATTGGGGAATCCCAACGCGTAGTAATATCGAACGTTCGTTCCGAACATGAAACTTCAAAATCAAAACAATGGAGGCAAAGTTTGAATTTCAATCGGAATCGCTTTCAATAACACAGATTCTCCTACGTTTTGTTGGATTCGCATCTTGAAAATAGTTGCTAATTGTTATTTTTGCAATTGTTCAGCCCGGTATTTTCAAATAGACCTCGACTGAAATGTTTGTCAATGGAGTTTAATGAGGAGACGCACTCTGTATTTGTCACTTGGCAACGAGCAAATGTAATATCAACAAAAAATCGAGTACGTTTGATTCGCTATGATATTGTAACCGATTCTCATTTCACCTTCAATCGCATGTCGTGAAACGCGTAAACTGCGTAAATATTTTTATTGAGTTCTGGAAAAGCAATGTTTTCTCATACGGTATTAATAAACGACTTAAGATCGAACGCACGCATTACGAAATTCCCTGATGAACTCGTGAAATTTACCGATTTATTTACATGTATAGGTCCCTGGTAGAAATAGTCCATTCACGTGTGCCTCGTTTGAGACAGGCATGATAACGGTCTGGAAAACTTGACAGTCTTGTTTTCCGGAGAGCTGGATTTGATGGGCAAACTACAGTGGTATTGGGGGTAGGGGGTTGTTTGTGGTAGTCATATAACAATACGGGAATACCGACTCATCACCCTTATGATGTTCCGATAGTTTCCTCGTTTAATGTCTCTCTAAAACTGTACATTGTTGGATCCACATGAAACAAATGTGTTAAATATCGAGCATAAATGTGTATTTTTTTCTCAATATAGAGGTTCGTGAGTTCCAAACATACCTTTGTATATTGTATTTCAAGGCCAAACATAGCTTTGTATATTGTATTTCAAGGCACTTAGGCACACGGATCATCAAAGTAAAATGGTAAAATGTCGTCTTATTGGAAATGCTACTGCATTGGGAGTCATGCGAGGGTTTGAAGTTCTATTCGAATCGAAATCGTCTCGATTATTCGAATTGATTCGAGTCGCACTTATTCGGGCATTTTCAAATCCTGCCAAGCGTCACCTCTTGTACTCTTCTTCTACCATCAGGTCTCCTGTACAGGAGACCTGATGACAGAAGAAGAGTTCAAGGGGCTTTCGCTTCCAAAATAACTTTGATTCCGTCCGTTCTGGAATATTCCGAGTTTTTTTTTTTATTAATTTGACCAAACAGATGGGTCTTCCTCGAATACAACGGATGAGCGGAGACGGGAAATATATACTCGCCCAAAAACGAAAGTGTGCATGCTAAAAAATAACACTAAAAAAGATATATATCATTTTCATTCATGGAAATTGTATTCAATCACAGATGAATCAATTTGTGATCAACACGAGAAATTTCATTACGCTACGACGAATACTCTTGATGCCATGGAGAGTCAAAGACACTAAGGGTCAAACACAAAAGTAACACACTCAATATCTGGTATAACCTCCGTCTGCATCGACTACTGCTGTGCATCTACGCCTCATGGAAGCGAACAAGTTAGCATGGAAGTGTTGGGGGATGTTGTTCCATATTCTGATAAGTTGTCTTTGGAGTTCCACAAGCGTTGACGGTGCATGGGGAAGCCGGCGTAGCTGACGTTTCATTTCGTCCCATACGTGCTCAATGGGTGAGATATCGGGCGAATTTGCGGGCCAGGGAAGAACATCCACTTGTTGTTGCTGCAGATACTGTTGAACAACACGAGCTGCGTGGGGTCGGGCGTTGTCCTGCTGTAGAATGACGCCGGGGCCGTGACGTTGCAGAAATGGGACAACAACAGGTGTCAGCACTTCATCACGATATCTGGCTGCATTGAGATTGCCATCAATAATGGACCAGCTCAGGTCTGTTATGGGCAGTGATGCCACCCCACACCATGAGAGACCCTCCCCCGTAACGGTTTCGCTCCACGACACATGGATCTGCGTAGCGTTCGTTACGACGTCTGTACACTCTCTGGCGGCCATCTGATAATGAAAGATGGAAACGACATTCATCTGTGAATAAAACACGTCGCCACCAGTGTAAGGGATGCATGAGATGTTGTCTACACCACTGCAGTCGAGCACGACGATGACGTAACGTCAAAATCGGACGAATTGCAGGTCTTCGAGGACGTAAGCCGTATTCTCTCAGCCGGTTGATTACTGTTTGAGGATGTATCCGTCTCAGGTTAGGGATGTTCCTGGCTGTCGTCGTTGCCGTTTGTTGCCGGTTCCGGAGATGGACGACACGGATATACCGATCTTGTGCAGGGGTAGTAACTCGGGGTCTCCCGGAGCGGGGTCGGTCTCGAACGTCATCATATTGTGCATGTCGATGGACTAGCCTGTCTACAGTGTTACGGTGGCAGTTCAAATGCTGGGAAACCTCTCTGTGTGTTCTGCCAGCTCTAATCATACCCAGGGCAGGGAGACGTTGATTCATTGTCAATCTTGGCATGCTAATGTGGAGTCGTTTTAACAGCAGCGCAAGTTTGAATGTGAACGATAGGAAGGCCTTACTTTAGTGTTTAAATACCCAAGGATTCACATTGCCGCATGAATTTTCAGACTCTCCACGTGCAAAACATGCCTTTTCACAAACGTGCAGCACGTCATTTAACGTTAATGCAATTTTAACGGGGAAAGCTGTTTTTGTGTTCAGTATAACTTATTCATGAACAGGTTAACACTCTTTACACCTACGAAATTATTTTTTTGGAGTTTGATCAATTTCTGCAATGCACACTTTCTTTTTTTGAGCGAGTATATAAGAGTGTAAGAAGGTGCAGTATTCGCAACTTGACGAGGCGTGAAATTCGATTCGAGATTCGATTCGAAATCCTCTGCCTTACTCGATTCCTATTCGATTCGCCCAGAAATTCGATGTAACAATGAATTGAAAATGGCATGTAACTGTTACAATTTGGAAATTTCTTCGATGGAGTCGTGAAAAACGCTGTAAAACTTGTGGAAGTAAAAACAATAAATATCCTTAATAGATTACTATGTAATTTAACCGCTAACTATCACTACTGCTTGACGATCTTCACCTGGTCATTGAAAATTCCACAGTGTGGAAACCGATTCCGTATCACTATAGTATGACAGACTATTTACACTTCCGCAGACAGGTGTCACTATCAAAGTGACTGTTCACTTTGCTACGTATTTGTGGGCATCGGTGAATTCCCCGGAAGTGTGCACCTGTAACAAAAATAAGTGTAAACAAAAATAATTCTTTTTCACTTCAATCCAATTTACCAAAAAAAGGTTGGGGGAACTTTTAATGCTAGCGATGCGATGTTGAACTATAAGTCATAAAATAAACCTTTCATCGCTACACTGAAGATGTCTGGGTCGTCGCTTCACGTCTCGTTGAGGAGGTCAGATCGCCTGCGGCAGCTTGTTTGATCTGGCTATCTGATCTCCTCAACTTGACGTGATACAACGACCCAGATCACTTCATTGTAGCGGTAATATGTATTGATTACTATTATTTATTGCTTTAAATGACTGACAGCGACATTTTGAAAGTATTTATGGAACTTGGTTTTGGTATCTTTTATTCACTGTGGGAAAATTTAATGTGAATGCTAATCCATCAATTTAATCATGGCGACCACTCAACCGATATTATACAGTTTTATCTCACAATCGGGGCGTTTTTGCACTGTTAGGCAACTAACGTTTAATGTATCTGGGTCCTTGTTCCGAATCCGTATCAAGGGCCCCTGATACAAGCGCGTGATTCCGCTATTGCCAAAACAACGGCATTAATATCGTTGTTCGATCGCTTCGCGTTTTTCCCTTCAGAGAAAACAATATTAGGTGAGGCGAAGACGAACCTAATATTGTTTTCTCTGGGCCGTTTTTGACAGTGTATCTGCCAACTAAACGCCCGGTGATGTATTTATTACGCACAGCATGCTAAAATGTGACTGGGGAAGTTAACTCAACGAATAGTTAAATTATGCACACTTTTCGGCATCTTGGGCTGGTTTGTAGCCTATTATTGGGATTTTCCTAAACGCTCGAGTCAAGGCTTCTCTCTTGAAGTTAAAGGATTAGCTTTCTCTATGAAATGTGGAAATCTCCACCTCAATAAACGATGAAGAGCATATTTTAAAATATAATAAACCTTTACACCAAGAGAGATATTTAATTCACTAGTAACTGTTGCAAAAGTTACAACCAAATTCACGTTGACGAAACACATAGTTGCTCCACTTCGCAAGCAGTATTCAGTAAAGTGAATCCCAGTGACGTAATTTTCTCTGAAACGTAACGTCATCACTGACCTCAATATAGAGCGCCATGAACGCTATTCTATTTTTCAATTTGCGTCTTTCCGTCGATAAGGCAAATGAAAAATTTCCTCTTACAATAGTTTTATAACACATTTTGTGGTGAATATTGTGAGATAAATTTATCATCACCACAGTGTGTGTCTCCGAATTCAGATCAAGTCTCGTTGTAGGCACAGAATCGCATTTCGACTCGCCCTAACGGGCTCGTCGAAATACTGTTCTGTTCCTTTTTTTTAGTGCCCCCCCCCCCCCCCCCCCCTGGCATCAGTATAAAAAATCAATCAACAAAAGTCAGTATAGAGTCGTAAAAACGCAACAATGAAGTTTTGGGACTACAAATAATATTTTGTATCCATTTTTTTAAATATTTAATGTTTAAAATCAATAAATGCGGTATCTTGAAAAATATTTTGAAGCTTAAATTCTCTTATTTTGTTTTCATTCAAATTTTGAAAATTCGAAGCAAGTAGAAAGCATCAGTTTGATCAAATGATTAGATGGTATTCCAGCGTTCTGATTGGAGGCATAATAATAAACATTATTTCCAAATGAAACAAAATACTGCATTTTGATTGGCTGAGAGGTACGGAGTAACTTGCAATCCACAGTGGCTGTTTTTACACTGTGTTTAACCACGGTGCAAAAACAAGAATATACAAGAGCAAGCAAAATGGCTAAAAAAGTACCCATTTTTAATTATTAATTCACACCTTCTGCTCGATTATGTTAGAACCTAAATAAAAATACAGGGAATTTAATATTTATGTGCAATAAAATATTACAGATATGGATGTCATTGGAACTGGCCCATTGAGCAAGTTCCAATGACATCCGTATTTGTCTGGTTTTGTTAAGAAATTTACAAAGTACAATTGTTCTGTCAGTTTTTGCCCCTAATGTAGGTTAAAGGATTAAGTACATCAAAATTCTTGGACATAAATCCGTTATCCTTGTGTTTTACAGGGTGTATGGGCATTTACACCGGCTTGGGAACTCATACACCCTGAGGCTTCGCCTCAGTATGTATGAGTTCCCAAGCCGGTGTAGATTCCCATACACCCTGTAAAAGACAAGGATAACTAATAATACCCGATAGATGCCCTGATAAAGTAATATCCTTAGACACATTCTGATTGGACAAACTAACTTCGAGGAATGATAAAGCTTTTATTTTATGGCGACCGGGAATAGCTTCTCAATATCGCTGAATGTTGCTCATCCATTCTGGTTTGCAGGATAATGGCAGCCTCAAATTTCCAAAATTCCTTCTCAAACGAGCATTACGTCATTTACATGCGACCATTTTCGAAACGACACATTTAGAAACGCCAAATTAAAACTCACATGACCTTACCTTGCGTTGGACACTATGGACAAACATTCTAAACATTCGTTTTTGTTTACATTTCAGATGCCAAATTCAATTTTAAAATATCCACTGTCAAATAAAAAAAAAATATTACAACAGTCGATAAATCCGATTAGACATGCTTTGTTTCGTTGACGAGAACAGGGGTCAATGCTATACAACTTTTATAATTCTATTTTCTAGAATTGTGTTTACTAGTTGCAACTTCAATTGGGATGAAATGAACCATTTGCATTTTCAAAGATATGGCAATTGGCCGACTGGAAATTGCCATATTTCTGAAATTCTAAAACACAATATTGTAAAAGTTTAAAAGTTACTGACTCCAGATTAATCAGATCACAGATGACGCCTCTCGTTGATCTAGTTGATCAGGTATCATCAACTTGACGGAATTTGACAACCCGGATCAACTGATTGTTATAATAACCTGTATATATCGTTGTACAAGACCCAAACGACGGTTTCAAGGTAACTGATTTCTTGGTTCTGCTTATCAAACGAAAAAACACTATTTAGGAAAATGCAAGGAATACGTTATCGCCAGGGGTTGCGGGCCACGCTTACAACTTTTTGTATTTTTCCTTTCAATAACAATCTCAAAACTGACTTTATGTAGAATAAAATTGGTATACTGTTTCAATTTAAAGGGGGTGTATCGACGAGCTCGTTCCAATGAACGCTTGGAGAGCACGTTGGCTCATTGGTTAGAACATTGAACTTTAATCCGAAATGTCGATGGTTCGATCATGACGCCGCCAAGAAAATGCGCTGTTTTCTTGGGCAAGACTCTTAATCCCGTTCGCCCACGTGGGGACGCAGGGGCATTATGTACTAAAGCGTCGCTGCTAACTCTGCTTGTGCCGGTTTAATAAGTTGGGAACCTGATAGTTGGTCGCCGCGGCCCGATGGTTCTCTCCGGGTAGTTCGGCCTTGTCCCCATCCCTTAAAACAGCCCCACACGATATGGCCCTGGTTGCTGGAAATGTCGTTAAACCTAAATAATGAAACAAACAATAAGAGAGTGGTGACCGAGTGGATAAGTGCGTTAGTCTCTCATGCCAGAGGTTCCGGGATCGACCCCGGTCGGGGAAAGTTCTCGAGGTGTTCCTAACACTCACGGTCAGCATCAATTGTGGGGTTGGTGCTGTCACAGCGTACAGTCCTATCGAGTGGGGGCGTAAAAGAGAGAGACACACTCCGTGCAGGCTAAATATCCCTTTGTAGTATTCGAGAAGATCGAGACCACGATGTTGCCGCTAAGAAAGACATCCCACACATCTGTGCCAGTGCGCCAAGGGGAGGCGTTAATATAAATTGCATAACTTGTTCGCCAAATAAGGTTAACTTTTTACCTAACGTAACGGCCAAAACTGGCAGCGCTATTCTCAAAAATCGCCAATTAATTTTCATTATTTTCTCATTTTTTGTCTCAAAAACACAAGTTATGACCTTCGTTGGAACGAGCTCGTCGAGCTCGTTCCAACGAGGGGTCATAACCTATGTTTTTGAGACACAGAATGAAACAAATTAGTTATTCATGAATTCTTTTTGTAAGTGTCGTCTGCTTTTCATGTTAGGTAAAGGGTTAAATAAAACAAAAAATAAGCTAACATAAACTCTGATTTTGGAGCAAAAATTGAAAAATAACGTCTAAATGGCATTTTGTTTATGACGCTGGCCAGATATGGCCGGTACGAATATGTACTGGGTCGGAAATATTCTGCAGAATAGGTTATGTTGAGGCAAGAAAAAGCGAAGCTCTGTGCAAACGATATTTCGATCAAATCATCCAAAACAAGCAGGTAAACTAGATAAACTGTGAAAAAAACTTTAACAGTTTACAACACCTTCTTGCTGGTGACAACAAATATTCTGACCCTACAATTTTACAACTGATCAAGGTTTGTGTCTATCAAATTGAAGTATCCATGAGCGCTTTATACGAACTCACTTAACAAGTGGTTCTGAAGATGAAAGTTGACAATGAAGATAAATCGCTTTCTCTCACATTTTGGACATTTTCGGGCAGCGTTATTTACAAAAATCACTATTCAAATTTTATTTAATTTTCCATTTTTGCCTCCAAAACATAGTACGCTACCTCTCATTGGAACGAGCTCATCGAGTTCGTTCCAATGAGGAATATTGAGCAATGACTTTGGTGAAATATGAAAACTTTTAGTTACTCATGAATGTTGTTTTAAATGTTTCCAATTTCTCTTGTCGGGTAGAAGCGCCATATCTTGCGATCATAATTCCACGCTCAACTAAGAAGAGGTTCTTGCATTAATCACGGCACGATGGCTTATACTTCGTGTCCTGTTTTCTTTTGTGGTGTTCCCCCTTTCTCATCTTCCTAACATATTCGGAGATTTTATGGCCAAATTATGATCACATAACCGGACGGTGACATGGTTGGTTACAATGTTCTGTGCTTAAGTAAATACTCTTTAAATTTCCGGTAAATGGGGTGTAATTAATTTACCAAAATGGGACAATGAAGATTCTAAGATATTTCCAGCGTGAAAAAACTTGTTTTTGAACAAAAGATGCTGTGAGAATAGCGAGAACAGTTAGTTTTTATCAGAAGTCGCCTATTTTCGTCAACCGTCTTTGTCCTTGGGATCGTACCTTTAGATTCGAGTGTAGTTATTGAGAGTTGTCATTGAATTTCCCTGATTTTGTGATTACAAATGCCAAAAGCCAAATCTAAGAGGAAACAATATAGCCCTCAGAAGCACTTTGCAGAAATCCAAAATACACCGAAATTAGCCAGAATTGTCGAAACAGAGTCCGAAGAGGAGATAGAGAAAATGGAGTCAGGGGCTATAGGGTTTGATGTGGATGCAGTGGCCCATCGTCTGAAAGAGATCATGGTGGATGATGTACGATTGATGAGTAGGGAGACGGTTAAAAGTTTGTTAAAGGAGGCAACTAGCAGTATTTTAGAAGAACACAAAAGTGTGAAAGAGGAGAATAGGAAGCTGACTGGAGAAGTAAAAAGATTAGAGAATCGTGTAGATGATCTAGAGCAATACACGCGAAGGTGCAGTTTACGTATAAGTGGGATAGAAGAAGTAGATGGTGAGAATGCAACTAAAATAGTGTTAGAGATAGCCAGTTTCATTGGTATTGAGCTGCGAGAGACAGATATAGACCGGTCACATCGTGTAGGGCCAAAGACAAACAGCAATAGACAAGTAATAGTTCGGTTTACAAATTATAGTGCCAGAAGGAAGTTTTTTACGGCCAGAAAGGTCTTAAAGGATAAGACGTTTAGAAGAAAAGAGTGCTACATCAATGAAGATTTGACAAAATCGAAGTACCAGTTATTCAGGGAGGCTATGAGGTTGAGAAGATTGAAGAAAATTCAACAAACATGGACAATAGATGGGAAACTGTTCACCAAAGACAATGGGGGATCTATCTCTTTAATAAGAACAGTGGAAGATTTAGAGAAGTTCTAGAAAAACTGAGTACGAGGAGAAATTATATATAAGTACATTAGACTGCAGTGTAATCAGAACACTGGGGGGGGGGGGGGGGGGGGGGGTATTTAGCTGAATGTTTAAAAAATGTAAGAACACTGACAATTCTATCCAGGGATTTCCAGGTGTTTCCAGAGGTTTTCCCATATGAATGTAAATATTGCACAATCTGGTCGATAAGGATCATAAGGTGGCATACACACATTTATACAGGAATTATAGTACTTTGAAACAGAATTTTGAAATTTTGATAAGGAAGTCCATTAACACAAGTAAAATGGTACAGAAAACCTATAGTAATTATACCAGTGTAATAGTAATAGAATGTAGTAATGATTTTGTGTAATTATAGAAACCTATAGTAAATATATAAATAACAAAATTAGAACACACAGGGGGGGGGGGTACAAAAAGTTAACAAGAAATTACCAGTAGAGTAATTACATAAACTTATAAGAATCATATAGGGAAAATAGAATGCAGTGAAAACTCCTGGGGGAGGGGGGGTGGTGGGGGGCGGTGGACTTAAGAGAAATCTTTGAGTAAGTTCTGACAAGATAGATTAGAGTACATATTACTCATATTAGAGGTAGTCATACTACAAATAGTAACAGATTCTCCATTCTACACAGTTAATTTTTCCTTATAAATGTGGATATTGCACATCCTGTCCAATAGGAAACGAATAGGAAGCCAGGATGTGGCATATAAACATTTACACAGGTATCATAGTAACTATAAATTACCAGTACAGAATTACATAAACCTTCAGTGAGTATGTAGAACATAAGAACACTGAGGGGAATATATAGAGAAAGGTTTGAGAAATTTTGACAAAGGAGATTGGACTAAATATAGTCATATTGTGGGTAATCATACCATAAGTAGTAACACATTCTCCCTTCTACAGAGTTATTTTTCCACATAAATGTAGATATAGCACCCCCTGATCGACAAGGGACCAGGGGGTGGCATACTAACATTTGTACAGGAATTATGGTAGCTGGAAATATCTATCACAGTAATTACAGAAACACATAGTAAGCATATATGTATAATGCAGTCATACCAAGGTGAAATATTTAAATAAATGTTTGATAAAGTTTGACAAGGGAGATTTAACTATATATTAGTTAGCTTAGAAGTAACTGGAAATTACTAATATAGTAACAGTGTAGTAAGAACACTGTGGGATATTTAGACGAATATCTGTGAAATGTTAAAAAAATCAATTATATATTGGTCATATTGAGGGAAGTCAGACTACAAGTAGTGGTCTACTGCCCCCACTATGACTAATATATTTGTAGTCATACTACAAGTGGTATACTTATAGTAATTGCTGGACTATATGTTGGTCATATAGGAGGTAGTCAGACTACAAGTAGTAGTCTGGCTGCCTCCAGTGTGACTAATATATTTGTAGTTATGCTGCAAAATGTGTACTTATAATAGTTATGTAAGTGTAACAGAGTGTAGTAAGAACACTTTAGTGAAGTGTACTTATAGTAGTTATATAGGTGTAACAGGGTGTAGTAAGAACACTTTAGAGAAGTGAACTTATAGTAGTTATATAGGTGTAACAGAGTGCAGTAAGAACAATTTAAGGAAGTGTTCTTATAGTAGTTATGTAGGTGTAACATAGTGTAGTAAGAACACTTTGGGGAAGTGTACTTATAGTAGTTATATAGGTGTAACAGAGTGTAGTAAGAACACTTTAGGGAAGTGTACTTATA